>JALDNG010000041.1:3062500-3737500 GCA_024349245.1 Neodontobutis hainanensis
CTGCCAATGATGCCAATAAACGCTCCTGAAATGGCTGAGCTATGATTGAAACGGATCAAAATACTGTGGCTAACGCAACAATGGCTGGGCATTTTGGCAGAGGGCCATGGGTGAATTGTAGCATGTCCTAATGGATCAGCTGAAAGCTATGTGGATCCTGCCGACGCTGGCACGACTACCTGGTCTCTGTCTGTCACTGTTGGTGCCAAGGTTGAAGCCTGTGCCCGCTGACAGCTGAGATCACGGTGACAACTCCCAGATGACAAAAGAATCACTGGAGTATTGAGTTGAGCCACTATGGGGAGTGTAGTCACGGACTCAAATACTGTGCACACTACATAAACTGAACACTACATACAACATGGCTTTGTGATTTGTGGGTTGTAAGTTCATTTTAAAGGGAAAATAAGGTCAATTTTAATTAAATTTAATTCATCACCACCACTTGAGTACAGTATTGTGAGTACTTGAGTACAGTATTGTACTCACAGTATTGTTAGAACCCTGTATACTCAAATGTGCATAAACCAAAATGAATGAAAATCCGGTCCCATTTTACCAGTAACAAACCCGAACAGGTTGTGTGGCTGAGCACAGTGAGAGCTCATGACTCCATCTAGTGGTGCAAAGGGTAAATAACCAGCTATCCACTACAGTTTCGTATATCTTTTAGTATAACACAGTGTACTCACCACAATGACGTTTTTGAACAGTAAAGCAGGAGAAAAAGCTGTAGTAAAATAAACAAAGCTCAATAGACTACTCCATTTTATCCATAGTTCTTCTTATACACTGGTGTCATCACTATTAATAAAAAACTATGTTGAACATCCAGCTATAATTCTCTTTGATAGGGCACAAGTTAGTACTGACATTAAAGCAGAAATGGTAGTACTATCAGTATTGTCAACTTTTATTTGAAATCTTACTGCTCTGTAAAATGCTACATTAACTTTAAAAATGGGAACAAATTAAGAAAAAAAAAAACTTAAAATCCCTAAATGCTTAAATCTTGGTTTTGGGCTTGTTCATCGACATATTTATGGCATTATCGCCCAATAGGGACACGGCCATGTTGTAATCTTTGATTCAGTAAGAAGAAATAGTAAATTAAAACGAACCATGGAAAACAAGATGTCCCATTTTTATTGCATATGACATAAACAGTTGACTTACTTACATCAAACGATGTAAAAACAAATAATTATGAACAGGCTGACCTTAAACACAATCATTTGAAAAAGACAATTAAAGAATACAAGATATTTAATAGGCCACATGTGACATTTGTTTTGGTTTATTTTTTACTGCTCTACCACAAACAGCTGAACTGCTTTGGACGATGTGATGGTAATTTTGCGTTCTCAAATAAACTCTCAAGGGATTCATTGTTATGTTTTCAATTTTTCATCTGAGCATTGTGTGGAGCCATATCAAAAATTTAGCCCCTCATCCCGTCAGTGGCACAAATAAAGTAAGAAGGTTGCTCCTGAGAGTGACGCGTCTCTTTCTCACACCCCTTGTGGGACTGATTCGTTCAGCTTACTCATGTGTCTCCTCCAAACAAATTAATATTTATTATGGTCGCTCAAGTTTTCGGCTGAGAGAAGTTATGACAGTGTCTGACTGTGCAGCACTCTGGTGCTATTTTCAGTCACCATTATCTTCACAACTGTCTGTGTGAGACATCGGTGGGTCACAGAGGATTCCTTTGGTGCAGATATCAATAAACAATGCTGTGTCTGTCTGTCATGTCCCTGTGCAGACTGTGTCCCAGCCTTGTCCCAGGCAGAAGTGACCAAATGTATTATCCTCATTGTGCTGAAATCCACTAGTCCAGTTAATGGCACTACATTGAACTGTTGACAATATTTTAAAATATCAATTAAACACAAGCTTATTGAGGGCTTCTTCGTTTAATTAAGCACCATGATACTGTAAAAACAATGTATAGATAGTCATACTATGGCAAGGCAAATACAGCACAAGTCAGACAAAAGTAAAAAAAAACAAAATGCAGATAGAAGAAAGAAAAATCTGTACAATAAACATATATAAAGTTAAAAAAAAAGCAGAATATAGTATACAGTAGCTGGAGATTCAAACTACTGAATCCCCACCCTTCACCCACAACAACATAAAGCTTAGAGGTCTTTCCTGTTGTTATTCCATTTTTAAAAAAGTCAAACCGGATCAATTTGCAACTGCAAAACAAACTTCTAGCGCGGAGCTCAGTGTCAGACCGATGTATTTCACTTCGCTTTACTTTTCCCTGTTGAACACACGTATCCTGTGCTGGAATAGACACTTTCTGTATTATATACACTTATATTACCTCTTTGATGACATCAGTGCAGACCATTGGTAGTGTGTCTTATTTAAGAACGAGCATGTGACAGGCCAGAGCTTCCAGGATGTGCTGAACATTCTCATCTATTAAAATTCTCAATAGAAAATCCTGGATGAAACCAGGTCTTTAAGGTCTCAAATGCAAGAAAAAAGAAATCAGGAAATAAAAAAATAAAACAAATAAAAAAACACCACCTCAAAAAAAAATAAAAAAAAAAATATTACAGACAAATTCGATTACAGAACCCCTCACTGGATGAACTTTCACTAACCTTGATGGCCCTGGGTGAGTCCTGACAGCACACATGACTCAGTCTTTTATTGTAACCTGTGCCAGTTCACATTTTACTTTGTTTATAGAAGTGCTCATTTCCTTTCATTCATTCTCTTTACCTGCAGGTTCCTGTCTAGGGCAACAGCAGCCTGAGCTACCCCTGCATGCTCCTACATGGAAACACCCTTTTTAATTCTTTTGTTGACATAAGTTGGATCATGTCATTCTCATACTGACAATAAGAGGCTGGGATGTGTTCAGTAAAGCTGGCTGCGCTCGTGTGTACGGAGAGAGTTATTGCTGCTGATGTGAAGGATCGCCACTTCGCCTAAATCACAGCGTCTGGCTCAGATTCACTCGTGACAGAAGAGATCCTAGTCTAATCAGCTCGTAGCTCCAACACACTAGAGTTAGTTTGAACAACCCAAGTGTGCCAGCGTTCCACTGTGAAGTCATTTCCACTGAGTCATGTGGCAACACTATTCGATAATTACTGCTGTTAGAGGTTAGTAGTCTAAATAGGAGCAGGGGAGAAAGTTATTAAAGCAGAGTTTCTGTGGCTGTTGTAAAGTGCTTGGACATGCTTGAAAATGTACAACACATCCTTCTGTTCTACACATCCACACCTTGCTCCAGTTAAATGAGTTGTCACACTTTTACTCACTATATAACACCAAGAGATGGGATCAGCATAAGACCAGTTGGAAATTCTGCATATTGTGCTATTTATTGCTGCCACTCCCAAAAGTTCAACTAGTGGAAGGGGAAAAAACTATTAGGGCTTTACTCTCTGTGATTTACTTTGCACTAAACAGAAGGTCCCTGTGATTTAATGAATACTGTATTTTATATGTAACCAAGTGCCTTTAGTTGCACAAAAACATCCAGGAATCGATGTTATTGTATGAAAAGGATTGAGGCGGATCCAAGTTGGCACAAAATCAACGACAAATGACGGTGGATTTAAATGCTTTATCATAAAAAAGGGAAACATTAGTGGCTGTCACTCAGTACAATGCAACCCTGTGAGAACATGACAGAAAGGAATCCATACAATGAGGACTTGGCACTGGATTGTGTGGATACTTTGGGTTCGACAAGAAAAGCTCCAAAGGAAACATGTAAAGACAAGAGACACTTCACTTCACCAACAAACAATTAAGATTTTAGAAAAGAAGAGAGAAGCCACTGCGGGTTGGAGGTGTTAAGTTTGGGATTTGGACCTTTTATTTTCAGTGGTGCCTCACATGTTCAGCTAAACCCAAAATACCAGGAAAGTGTTTCGTCTCTTCTGGCACAAAGTGCAAATTGCTTTAATTCTTTTAGAACTGGCTAACTTTGTGGAATTCAGCTTTTAAGGAGATGAAAGGCTGGTGAAGCGTGTAAATCATATTGGCTGATGGAAAGCTCACCACTACTTTTTGTTGGTTTGGCTTTTTTGTGGTGAGAGCAGCGTAGCCCGGGGCCCACCTGAAAACTACAGTGTTATTAAATATCAAGATCAAGAAGGGGCAAGGACTACAGATAAACCAGGAGGTCACAGGGGACACAGGACTAAAGCATATTTAACCATGGACCATAAACAGGAACATCTCCAAACCCAGAGCTGAGCTGCCGGACTGAGGAATAAATCAGGACTAGATGTCTCTAAACTAAAGGAGTTTCTAGGATTTTAAAAATAGCTTCTCAAGAGTTAATCCTCAACTGTTATAAATGACCGATTAATGTCATAAAAGTGAAGACACGTTTAGGTCGATGTAGAGCCAGACCTCACGCGGCAGTGGCTGAATGCTGGCCCCTGTGTTCACAATGGTCCAGTAGTAAATAGTAAATAGCAGCAGAAGTGGGGCTTAAACTTGAGAAGCGTGTAGCCATCAGACGGAACTTGACACCAGCGCGCGGAGATCAGGTTTGAAACATGCATCGCGACAGAACATCTCTAAATCGCATTCCGCATTCTGAAATCTAATCCGAGGACATCAAGATGTGTGACATAATCCCCAAGTTATCTGAAAACCGCGCAGCTTCGCTTCGAACTCATTTGTGGACGGATCACGCCGTTTGCTCTCGTCGAGAAAGAGCAGGGGCGGTCACAAACTGGTCGGAACGTCAGAGCGCACACAACTATAAATCTCTCCAAAGTGCCCAGCGCGCCTGGTGCGGTGCTATGCGCAGACACATGTCCCGCTTCAGTCCAGTATGAGGACAGCGCGCCTGGACAGCTCTCTTACTGCTTAGACATTCTTTGACCTGGGAAATATGGAGAATACTATCTTGTGTTGTTTATCATGTTGTGACATTTTAACGCATTGCTGGATTTAAACCTCATTCTGACTGTTCCTGTGCGTTTTGTTTTGGACGCTGATGTCTTCATCGAGCTGCCTTCACTCGGAGATGGTGGACGTCTCTCGGATTTCAAACGTGGAAACGTAGCATCCAATTAATCAGGGACTGCAACTGAAGCCCGGGAGACGCAGTGGCACTCGCTGAGCTCCCCGCCGCCCACCTTTGGACTCGTTTGGAAGAGTGCGAGAGAGGACGCGTGCTTTGGAGTATGAAAAACACACCTGGGGCGCCATTTCAGCTGTTTGTTTTTGTCCTATAGGATCAAACGCTCAATTTCAAATTGAGAATTTTTTTGGATTTGTGTTAAATCCATTTGTGCAGCTCAGGACACTAAATGATTCGAGTTTTCAGTTTGGATTATAAAGTCAACAGCCAGGCAAGGTTCAGGTCTGCATGGGCCATATTTAAGGTAAGCATTTATTATCACTTTTATGTAAATAAACGTGATGCTGTACTAATTATTTGGACATGTTTCAATTTTAATTTCATAAACTGCTCAAATATAATCCAATCTGGTATGTTTAGGGTAGTATTTACGCACGAATAGCTGTTTAAGTTAGTGCAGACACAACATGCCATTAGACAGAGTGTAAGCTTTGGAGATCGCCATCTGGCCAACTCTTACCATTATTTAGGCTATCGCTGCCAACACGCTTTGGTGCGTGTTTTGACCAACGCAGTGAAAGCCTCATTACAGAAGCAAGAGCTCACATCACATACAAGCTAAATAAAAGGTATAAATGGGGCACATGTCCGCTGTAAAGTTATCTGTAAGCCATACTCAGTGAAAAGTAAAAATAAAAAAATACGTTTTTTACGCACGGATTTACGCATGACTGTTCTTGTGTTATGGTGCGGTTACTATCAGTTACTTTCACGACATTCGTGTTTATAGCTGTCTGCTAAAAGGATGGAGGTGGATATTTACAAGTCCACTCTGATCCAAAGACAAAGTGGGGATCAAAGCCTCTTGACATGATGACACACAGTTATTAATACAAGATGAGTCACAGTGGAGTTGGTCACATCAAATATTCAGTGACATTGCTGACATTATTGCACACAACAAGAGCTGGCTCACGTCCAAACCAGGACATTTTTTACATGTGGTCTCTAATACAATTGTCCTCTGTAGATTTCTTCATAGGAACTGAGTCTAAGATGAAGTTATGGGATGTTTTGGCCACGTGTTTGTTGCTCCTGAGCTCTGTTGCCACACGGCCTCTTTACCAGAACACTCGCCCAGCCAAGAGGACTTACTTCCCCAGCAGCTCCAGTGACTCTGTGTCCCTGTCGGAGGAGGACGAAGACACAACGTTCCAGCAAGAAGACCCCAGTCTGCAGAAGCTCTCAATGGTGGATCAATGTAAGCATTACCTACTCTTTATTGTTCTTTTGAGCTGGTATTAAACAGGTTAGGTCAACAGTTTGAATTGCTTTTATTAATTGTTAACCCTTTGTTCTAATTTCAACACAGCTTTCAAAGTTGCTGGCTTTCCCTGGACAATTCCACTTGAAAAAAACATGAAAAGATTGCTATCGTTGCTGTTTGAGCCGCTGCCTCAGAGTCCTACATTGATAAGGCTGTCAGACAGAGAGGTTATCTCACTAGGATCTTAATTTGTCTTTTATTGCAGCTGTTCGTTACATCACAGCAAGGTCAAAACAAGACAAGACCAGCACAGCAAACAGGCCCCAATCCCTAAAGAGAGCCCGCTGACCACATTTCCCCCTTTCACCCTTTTGTATACGTTCACCTTTAAATCAGTGACACGTGACTGTTACCCGTCTGCCCGGAGATATAGGAATAATGGCTTGTTTAGGAGAAGCCCACTGCAGGATTTTTAAAGAGCAAGGGGCTTGGACTTGGCGGAAAGTCTGAAGCATCAAGTGAAAGGTCTGTTTATGTTCGTTTTAACAGCGACAGTGGGCAGGGATTCATTTTGTTTAGATCAGCGTGACACTGTATCATCTACAAGAGTGAAGCCAACTATCTAGATAAGGAATGGAACTTTTGGACGCATGTTTGTCCTGCCACCTCATTTTCTGTTTAGAGAAGCTGATCTGTGGCGTAACGCAGGACTATTCGGTATTAAGTGTGAGCTGAAAAGAGGGAGGATGATTTTAGGTCGCTTATACTATCACGGACTGAGGAACAATGTGTTCATTAGCATGACAAATAATTATCGTACAGACATAGTCATGAACTCATGCTATGCACTTAAATGTAAACGCAAAATAAGACCAATGCTGCAGATGCTTGGTTTCATTACACACCTTTCTCATCTTCATCAGCGTCTAAAGAATGTGAGATTAATTAAAAAGTCTTGATTTACACATTACATATTCAGAAAACAAGAATCTTTACTGAATTATTGAAAATGTGCGTTGGATTGACGACAGGTCCTGTGATCCTGAGTATTGGTTAATGATGCGTCGTGTCAAATGATGTGGAAGCTGTATAATATAAGGTAAAAATGTAGATAGTTTAACTGCAAAAGGATTAGGAAAAGCTAAGTTGAACCCCACTAATGAATTTAAATGAGAAATGTAGTTTGGATTTCAAACAATGAATCACTCGTTCCTTCCGTCAGCAGGTGCACACTGTAGCGCCTCTGCTTGTCAGCTGACAACAATAGGTGCTGTCTAAATCAAAGGGCAGGTGTGTCTAAACCGATTGGCCCTGGCTCACCTGATACACGAGCAGCGGCCAATCAGCTGTGGAGTGCAGGCGGCTCGAATGTCGTCGTAGAACAGGTAAAAGAGCAGCGATAGGTGACACTCTGCAACAGAGACATGAGGTGTAAACCGCAACCCCACCGGCCAGACCTCGCACCCGGCCGCTCTAATGACACACTGACACACACAGGTAATGTGAGTTAGACTAATTGATTCATTTGAGAACAGTACGTCTCCATGATTTGGTAGTTTATTGATGCCAGACCTATAGAGTCAGAGGAGGAGACGAAGCTGCGTAATAGAATCAACATGTAAATGCAGGAGGATTTGGACCTCCTCCGCTTGGCTCCGCTCAACAGATGGTGGAGAAATGGGCTGGGTGTATGTTTTCAGTTTAAAGCAGACTAGAATCTGCTCTGTCTAAATGACTCAGAGCTTATGATTTCCTTTGAAGTGTGTGCGTTTTAAAACGGCATCCATCAGACTAGAATACAATGTCATCTGTCTCTCTAGGTGGTGTAATTAGACTGGGCCTACTGTATCAATGACAGGATAAAGCGGGTAAATGAATAATGTGTCGCTGATCGAATTAGACTTATTTTTCAATTTGTGAGAACTCTTCTAAAATATATTTAAAAACCTAGCCTCTAGCCATGATTCAAAGACTTTACACAGGGCACCTGCAAGTCCATATGCACAATGCTGGATCAAGTTTGCATTCTTTCATTCTAGAGTAATCTATAAATCAGCATGCACTGTGATCTTCTGTATTTATGGACATTTCAGAAATACATTCTTTTAGCCGTGTGGAGCCTTCTTTTCAGACCAAACATATAAATGGTGGATAAACTTACATGTTTGTGTGTCAGAAGTAGCCACAGACGTAAAATGTTATTTATTCTACAGATGACATCAGAGGTCCCTATCCGGACCAGCTCGAAGATGTGATGGATTTTATTGAGGCGACAATTGGACGACTGCGGAGGTCCTCAGAACCCGGTGGAGGCAGCAGGAAACGGAAGGAGCAGAGACAGAGGGGAGCAGCAAACACAGGCAGAGACAGAGGTGAAGAAAGGGGCCACAGCGACCGGCGGAGAAGTCGGGCCCGAGGCCGTGGGAGCAAAGGCCGAGGGGATAAGGGCAGAGACAGGACTATTGCTGTGCAGGGTCGAGGCTGTTTGCTAAAGGAGGTCCACCTCAATGTGACGGACTTAGGTCTGGGCTACCAGACCAAAGAGGAGCTGATCTTTCGCTACTGCAGCGGGCCCTGTGTAGACGCAGAGACCAACTACGACAAAATCCTCAACAACCTCACCCACAACAAGAAGCTGGACAAAGACACGCCCTCACGCACCTGCTGTCGGCCTATTGCGTTCGATGATGACTTGTCTTTTTTGGATGACAATGTGGTGTATCACACACTGAAAAAGCATTCTGCCAGGAAGTGTGGCTGTGTATAAAAAGTCACATGGGCAGAAAAGGACAAGCATTCTTTAAATCCACCAGTTCCAAGAAAATAAAAAAGCTCCAGGTTTATGTGGAGAGACAGAAGAATGGCCGAGGAAGTAAAGAACACATTTGTATCTCAGCGGTCCTCAGCCCTCTGAGGCACATGGCAGACAGACAGGTGTCAGCAATGACTTTACCCTTTTAGTGCTTTTCATCAAGGTGAGAGAAGTACTCGAAACTGGCCTGTTTTTTTTTCTGGAAGATACATTTTTTCACAGGAACATAATTTTTTTTTTCCATAGATAACTCTTAGGACTCCAGATGAACATGGAGATATGAGGAGTGTATTCAGCTGCATGCTAAATCACAACTATTGCAAAGTCTGGACGTTTACACTGAGAGCCAAGGGAGGAGAAATACCACACAAGACTTTCTGCTGCGTCCGCATAAACCAACTCTAATTATACAGATTTATATATATATATATATATATATAAACATACTTATATACAGAGATATACAGTTGTGTGTAAGGTATATTTATTAAGATGGAATTAACTTATTGTTATTTATTTCAGTTCATTTTATCAGAGAAGTTGTTTTCTATTTATTTAAAAGCTTTGTTTTTCCTGGACAGTGCCATAGTGGAGCATTTTTTCACACACGCAACTATGAGAACTGCTAACGTCTCGTCTAAGTCAATCCTTAGAAAGCTTCATCACTTCACTTTGATTCCAGGTATTTGAACGCATAGCTATGGCTAAATCCAAATCAGCAACAGAAAATCACATTTAGCAGTCCGTTTAAAGGGAAGGAAATGCACATAAAAGAGGGGACCAATGGACGTTGATTAATCAATCCTGTTGATTTGGAAAATGTGGTGAGATACTCAAACATATTGTTAACCCTAAGTACAACTCCTGAACTCCTGAGTTTGCTTCTCGATATAGACATCTGAGTCTGTGTTTTTGTAGAACACCTGCTTTTTCTAATTTAAGGAAGAAAAACAATCACAAAAGTAGTTCAGTAGACTTAAGTGAGAGAAGTCTTTGAACATGTGTAGGTGCCTTTGAGGAGCCCTCCTTTGAGCCACACAGTACAGAAGCTGCTAAAATGCCAACCCATCAAGCATACGTTACTCGAAACCTCACCCTGGCCTTGCTCCGTGTCTGAGCGAAGGCTTTGCAGCGGTTCGTGTCCCAATAGGCTTTAAAGTTCACAGGACTGGCTGTGTCTCCGTCTCTGCTCTGACAGACAGGTCCTACTCCCACAAAGGGGATTTGTAAGTGATCCCTCTAACACTAGTCTTAACCAGACGTCCCTGCTGGCAATGGATTTTGGTGAAGGCAGTTTAAGGCAGATTCAGCTACTGTACGTGCTGTCATCACCTGACTGATGTAAATATCACAGGACGAGACATTTTGACTCAAGAAAACTACTGAAAAAGAACAAAAAAGTGTTTAGACATGTTTGTTCCAAAAATCCACGTGTATGGGAAAAAGAGGTTTGTTAAAAGCATTGTGCCCATTAAGACCCAGACATAGGATTGTTTTAAGTGGAACAAAGGCAGCCCTCGCTGACGTCTTGATGTTAGCACGGATTAGAGACTAAGGTATCTGTGCCCAGCAGCAAGCAAGCCAGCTTTAGTGTGTAATCCCCCGCACACAGAGCAAATCCACGGCATCAAGCCGAAATTAGGCCAAACACTACGTTCAAAAAGAAGAAAAAAAAATAAACTCCAGTTTTTATCACAGCATACCTCATCAATTGGATCATCTTCCCCTTGAACAACTGATTCGTGCGTAAGCCTTTCCAGATGAAAGTGTGCAGTAAGGAGACTTCCCAGAAGCGGTGTAAACTGTGACCACTCGTTCAGCCGTCTACATTTGACTCTGGTTTTCATGTAAAGCTTCAAAAAAAAAAAAAGAGAAAGCTTCAGTGTTAAAAAAATGTAAGAATTGTTTTCACTCCTTGTGTTAACACCTCTGTGAAAAACCATGTCATGTCGTCTCACTTGTTTTGTGTTACAGAACCAAAGCTCTTGGCAAACTTTATTTTTGTACAATATTCATTTTATAACTTTTTACAGAATTAAACTTGTTTGTATAAAAAAAAAAAGAGAGAAACTCGTCTCCTGGTATTGTGCCATGTGCAACAATCAGATCCCCTTGGCAGATGGTGCTCATTTTCTTGCTTACGTTTACCCAAGCATCATGTAAAATTGAGGATGTAAATTTGGGTTAAATGGAGAATTGTTGAGGCCTGTTGAGGAGATGGCCTCGACTGTGTTGCGTCCCCTCCTGTTCTGCATTCCTGAACACCAGCCCAGGGTCGAACAGTAAACAAAAGCTCGCCGTAAAGCACCACTGCGCTGTAAATCAAGTGCAGTCCAGAATCTTTCCACTGTGCAGGGCAGATACAGTAAAATGCAGATGAGAAAATGAAGTACAGACAGGAACTGGACAGGGCTTGCTTTGTCAGACTTAAACAGAAGACTTTATTATTGGATCGGATTATTTTAACATGTTTTACAATAACTAAAGCTCTAGTAGGCAGAACACAACAGACCTCACACTTTGTAGAGCATGTGAACAGCTATAATGCCCTGAAGTGGAGAAAGTTCTGATGGTAATGTCACTTTGTGTAGTACTGTGTCCAAACCTTCATGAATGAATGTGGGCTTCTCCTCCAGGAGTGCTTAAGTTTGTCCACTCTGGGCCGCTGTAAAAATGGGAACAGGAAGTAGTGGCTGCCTCTTCTCACTGGGTTCTGGAGAGCGTTAAAGGACTGTCTTTAAAGATGGATGCAAAATGTTTTTTGTGCGTTTATACACCACTGAAAATATAACAGTGTATTCCTTTTTATCCAACTCAATACGTCCTTTTACTCAATGCACCTTTAATTTTGGAAAGCCAAAATACCATGCTTAGGATGTGTTGGACTCTGTGTGTTGAAAATCTGTAAACAGCGGTGTTAATAAAGGCTTAGTAAAAATGCCACTTAAGGTCATCGTGAAAGGTCACATAGTTTTGCAACATAATAAAACGGCTGAATTTAGACAAAAAAAAAAAGATAACCTTCAGTTTTTTGGCATTAAGTCGATTCCGTGAAAATCATCTACAGCTGTTTCATCTGGCCAATCGGTTTTAGCAGAAAGAATTTTGGAAACAAGTATCTAAAAAAAAAAAAATTACATTACTTTATCATTTGGCCTGGTTAGATAGATTCCTGTGATGTTTAATCCGTCCTTTGCTGCCGGCTCTGGCCTTGTGGTTCTCAGTAAGTTCATTCTGCTGTCAGTGAAGCGTCTCTATCACACTCAGGTCACTCCACACCTCCTTCTGTTGCCCGAGAAGCCCCTGACGTCAGCCACTTCCACCACAAAGCCCATTCTTTGGCCACTTAAAAAAAAGTCACTCATTGTTCTGCTTCTTTCATATTTCTTCTCCTTCTCTTTGTTTTATATTAATTTTATGGTCACAGAAGGTTTGCCAAAACAGAGATTGAAGGGTCTGCTTATGATTTTGTTTGGCTAGAGGTTTAAGTTTGCTTTGCAGTTTGGCCAGTTGTAAGTCAACAAATAGAAATACAAGCTGACAGTAAAGCAAAGCAAATGCAATGCTGTGGATCACATACAAATGTTTAGTGTTGCATGATGCTACATAAACTGCAAATCCATAAAATAAATGTGCTTGTATAACCTGCCACTTCAGAATTTCTAATGTAAATTGAACCATGTGACTCACATTAGTACAAGTACGTATAAACTCCATGGGTTTCATTAACTTATGCATGTTGTGTTTTCTATGTCAGGTAAAGGCTTCAGAGAGAATCCACAGGTGGTCCAGCCCAAAAATACATCTGCGGCTTTTAAAAAGGTGTGCAAATCAGCTGTTACTCCCACATTTTTATTAAATATTTAAAAACAAATACCTTTAAAATAGTTTTGAAGCAGTCAATAATCCAATTACTCTCAGTGAAGATTAAAACTTTACATCAGGTAAAGACTCTATTAACTGTTACGTATAAATATGGTTCAAGTTTATTTGTTCTGTTTCAGTATCGTATTACAGATTTCTTTATTGTGGTTTTGATTTGGAATACAGTCAGAAACAGACAAAAAAAACCCAGCATATATACTTTTTTACAAACCAGCAGACTGTTCTACATAGTTGGCAGCAGCAGACCGCAAAGTCTGGAGTTGATTTATGAGACATTAACAAACCCTGGAAATGTGGCAAGAAAAGACAATAGAATTGATGAAAATAAAGTCTATACAATGAAAACCGACATTAAAAAGCCAAGTACTTTCACTGGTTGATGAACGGCAAAGAAAAAAAACATAAATCTGCTTTGCCAGTAAAAATGCCTGCCTACATTAAAAGGACAGGAGGAAGGCCGGGTTAGTCATTACAAACTTTCTCTGGAGAGGACCTGTGCATTTCGACTTTATCAGTCAAAAACACAGTTCGGGTTAAAATGTCTCAGATCTTGCGTTTCTTCCACTCCGGCTCCATTTCCGCCTCTTCATCTTCCTCTGAATCCTCTGCAAACACAGGCTCAGGCTGTGTCCTAAAAGGATTCAGACAAGTTTACTTTGACACACTGTTTAAACTTTAGAGAAAATCATTGACTGTACAACTAAATTAAGCAAATGACAAACAACAAAACCAAAGCAGTTGTAAAACTGAAAATGATTTCAACATCAAGGGATTAGTGGTTGCGACCTGCTGGTTGCTATGGAGACCAGGCTGAGACTTACAAATCTGATTCTATCAAGTCTATGAATCTAAAACTGTCGGTTTCAGTTTTCTGCCACTTTTTAAACATTCATGTGTGACACTCCAATATGATAAGTGCACTTCTGCAGAACAGAGGCAGGGACCCTCACTAAATTGTCATGCATAAATAAATGCACAAGTTGCAGATTTTCTTACTGTTTGTAAGCTGGCGCGACCCAATAAGGGTCTTCTGCAGCAGCCTTGGCGTGACGGAGGATGGCCTCTCGTGGATTACTGTCATCCGTTTTGTCTAAAGCGATGTTCTTCACAATGAACGATGACAGAGTGCCACCATGAGCTGCCACTCGGCCCCCACGCCCTGAAAAAACAAACACTTTTATACTTTGTGTACAGTGTTAGTTTGTTGCAGTCTTTAATATTAAGTTGGGACACATGGGCTACACACAGTCCTTATTCTAGGCAAAGGGTTGTTTGAAGAATTGATAGTAGTAATTTTATCTTAATACAGTGTATGTATTGTACATCTTATTGTTTGTTTAATACACAAACTAAAGGCCGTACACAGCTGGAAATAATATAAGGTGGAAATAGTTTCTGGCAAAAT
The DNA here is from genome assembly GCA_024349245.1 of Neodontobutis hainanensis. NCBI lineage: Eukaryota > Metazoa > Chordata > Actinopteri > Gobiiformes > Odontobutidae > Neodontobutis > Neodontobutis hainanensis. Next base: position 3,076,944 of record JALDNG010000041.1, read on the forward strand.
CCCAACATTGTAAACGCGTGTGGCAATTCTGAATCTGTGTTCAATTACAAATATATAAATAAAGAGTCCAAAGTGTATTATTATTGCTATGATGCAGTTAAATATTATGAGGTAACAGCAGGCTACAGTAGAGGAGGCCAAGTAGGAGCTGTGGCGTTAGAGCTCAGCTGGATTGCATAACATGCACAACAACAATTCTGAAAACATACGACTGCCTCAAAAAGAGTAATAATATGTTTCAAAAACAAAAACTTATGTGAGAGCTTCAAAATAGGGAGGACTTTGTTTTAACTTCTCTTATTCCGCAGTCCCCATTTTATCACATAACCCTCTCATACATTATACATGCTGTAGTTTTGTGTCCACCACAGTACCTGGTCCGGACACGGGAGGCTCGGGTTTGTGCGACTTCTTGGGGTCCAGTCTGTCCTTTTCCAGCTGCTTCTTTGTGCTGCGCTGACGGGCCTCTCTGAACATGGGTAAGGCATGAGCTGGAGACACATAAAGTAAACAAGGATAATGAAGTTGCTTGTGTAATTCAAACTGCGAGATCCCATAACACAGCAGGCCATGTGGGGAATGTTTAGTGTTTGTAAATCTAGCACAGTCACGGTAAAATCTCAAATCTTTTCAAGTATCGACCTCCTATTACTTCAGCTCTACGACATACACAGCTTTTGCAGAGACTCACACCTGTTGAACTCTGGCATCGCTCGCCTTGTGTACATTTTCTGCCGTAGTGCACACCAACATATTCATTATGCCCCTCTGTTTAGACACAGACAATCACTCTGCCTCTATCCACACTTCTGTGAACACTATCACAATAAAAGCCCGCAGCACTTAAGGGCACGAGTGCGAGACCGATTGAGCGTCCTCAGAAGTGTGAGCTAGAGAGGCAGATTGTGTGTCTTCGTTTGCGTTTGTGTGCTCTGCTTGTTACACTTTAGTAAGGGGCTAGATAAAGTGATTTTCCATTCAGGAGCCCCATCGCTTTTCACTGTTAATTCTTCTCCTCCACGCTACATTAAGCAAAAAGGTTACTGTTAACAGATTCCCTCGCTTTTCTCAATGGGCCGTCACTTGTTTCCTGCCCCCTCCAATTTTCCAGTGCCAGGGCATCAAGTGCGTCACTCAGCGCTCGTGGCAGTCCAATGCCGGCCTGCTTCACACCCCGTAGGCATGGCAATGAAATCACATGATGAATATGAGAAAGCGGTAGCCCAAACAATAAATGGCATCTGAATTGTGTCTTGACCATAATCCCATGTCAGCAGCAGGTTCCGGGCAGGGGGTGAGGAGTGAGAGGCACGCACTAAAGAGGTGATCACCTCGTGTGACGCTGATATGACGGGATGACAGGCATGTGGCCAGTGTCTGCCGGGGTGTGCGTGTGTGTTTGAAGATCACGCCAGGGAACACTGGAGGGAGGGATGTCTGTAGCGTGATCCGGAGCACATGCCCATCGCGTGGCAGAGTGCCCTACCACTGCCTATTGAGGGGACCTGAGAGAAAGCAATGAACTGCTTTGAAAACCTATGTTTATGGGTTTTGAAATATATAAATGGCCTATAAAACAATCTTTGGTCCGTCTGCTTTTGAAAAAGTAAGAACATGCTCCAGTACTACTTAGAATAGTTTTCAACTGTTTTCCAAACTAACTACAATGCAAGTGGAATCATTTTTAGTTGTTCTGATAATTGTAAAGCAAACAGGGCAATGTGACATGTGAGAGTGCAGGTGCATGGCACTTAATTATTTAAATGGAAAATTGAGATACTCCCAGTAGGTATGAATGTGAATGAAACCGATTGTGGCGTTTTTGTTTTTACTCTGAACAGATGGGGTGGACTTACGTGTGATGATGTAATCTTGTGTTAGCATCTCTGCATGCTTCTCTTTCCGCTTGGTCTTTGCTAAACACAGCTTAGCGCCTCTGCAAAAGAGATGATATGGAGTAATCACATGATCAAGGCAGAGCCAAAACACATAATTATTGTGTTGCTGTTTAAAAGAGCTATTTACTTGATTACAGAAGCACTTTTGATTTGGTATGAAAGTACCTGTGACTCCTGACTGGGTCATAGTAGACCTTGGCCAGTCCATTTCCAGTTCCCACCATTATCTGGTTGAGTTTGGGATGCCACAAGCAGCGGACAACACTCTGAAAGCCACAAAGAGAAAGACAAAGATGCTGTATTTGAGACAAAGTAATGAATGAGTTAAAAGCAGGTCATTTTATGAATGGAGCACGCAGAAGCAGGTTGGACAGGGATTTTTCTATTGTGGGTGAGGAGGAATGTGTAGAGGCTTGCGTGGCCACTAACAAAAGGATGATATTTTCTAACTATTGTGAGTGCGTGACCCGAGTTGGTTCTGGTGTGCTCTTTGCTGCTCTAGTTGACTATATTTGGTGGTTGGAATGAGGACTGGATCCCTCAGTCTGTGTGTGACAGATGGCTCAGTGCCAATAGGCAAATGTGACCACATTTATTCAGTGTCTGTAGGGGAGAGACGCATCGCAAAAGAGGGCCAGAGAAAGAAATACAAGCAGAGTTGTCGACATGATGAAGACCCTTTATTTCTGCAGTGATATGTGAGCTGGAGAGTGAGACTTCCTGCAGTAGTGCCTTCTATTTATTAGAGAGTCATAACTTACTGCGATGGCCTGAGAGCTAACCCACATCTGCACTCATCGTGTGTGTGTTCACAGTTCTTTGGTGAATGTTGTGCCTGTCCCGTATCTTTGGAGACCATTAAAAAGCACTGAGTGTTTGGCACTTATTTATGTGGCCAGTTGTAGTGCGGGGGGGAGGAAGGGGGACATGAGTGTCAGATGGGGGTGGGTACGACGACTGGGATGTCCACATTCAATGACAGTGAAAGCTGCTTAACGCCCAGCTGTTCATCTTCCCACCAGGACACCAGTACAAGGAATCCCAATTGCCCCACCATGGATACGCACAATTTCTGAAGCTTTTCCAGATCCAGCTGTATAATATTATAAAGGCTACCGTCATAGAAATGCAGGATTATGACAATAACGCCACCAGACCAGTAGCTCACTGGACACAAAGTTAATCTTCTCAAACAGATCATGACCAAACTGTAATTGATAGAACAATCTGGGAAAAGCACAAAACAGACTTGGTTGTAACATGATCCACATATTTGGCACTGAGGCAATGACACTAAATCAACAAAAATATCAATGCATTTTGTAAATTTAAGTTTAAAATCAGCATTGGATTATTAGAAAATAATCATTCCTAGTGCTGTGCTGGTGTGTGCACTACAGATGAGGCTCACATGTAAAAGTCAGCACTCTGACATGTTTGAACATGATCCAAATATAAAACCTCGGCAGCTGAGCTACTATGGATCTGCTTCACTGTGAATGTATAATGAGCTCTGATTTTCAACATTCTGTGTGGATGAAGCAGAGATGACAGTTAGGAATTTTGCTACAGTCCGCAGGTACTGTCAAAATGCTAAGCTTTCACCCAATGCCCGGCAGTGCAACACTTGGCCCTAACTCAGGCAGTAAAACCAAAGTACAAGTGACAACTGGGCCCAGTGACTACAGGCCAGTCAAGCTCAGAAACTCCCTCCTTGGACCCAAACAAATCATACTGTCAACACTGGACTAAGTCAAACAGTGGGAGCAGAGCAGCCCCAAACAGACCAGTTCAGTGGGGCCCACCCCAGATGGAGCCAGTGAGAGAGAAGTCCACAGCCCAGTCCAGATCCAAAGAGGCGTGTTTATTCCCCGAGAAGCCTTGTTTATTCTCCTTGTCCACAAAATTACATCACATCAGGAAGGAGGAAACTATAATCATACAATCCTCAGTAGCTGCCGTCTATGTCCCGTCAGATTAAAATACCAAAACCTGATTCGGGATAACTAAGACAACAGCCACTTGTCCGATATGTAACACCAATTATGAAATGATGTTATGCAGCACTAATGAGACCCAACACTCACAGCTGTGTTCCCAGTTTAGTCACTGCTGAGTGCATCCAAAAGTACACTGCTCCTGACAGAGTGGGCTACGCAGGCCAACTGAACACACTCAAGGAAAGCGCCTCAGTTAACTACTGAGCGGCCAGCAGTCATGGAAGTAGGTAATTAGTATGGACTGCCTCACTGGAAGAACTGGCAGGATATTTTGGGGGTAGGACGCACAAGAAAGAAACCCCCTTTTTACCTCTCACCCTTGGCTGCTCTAAGTGCGGATAAAAGACTAAACACTGAAATCACCAAACTGATAGCTCACTGCTTCAGAGCCGTCAGGCACATGATGGTTTAGCATTAGCAAAAAGTTAAAGCCCAGAATAACGGGTAATAAACAAAACAAACTAATGCAATAGAACTGCAAATTATGCTTTAAAAAAGATGAAATACGTCACAGTATGGACTCAAACACCGACAAATAAAAACCTAACCTACCTAACATGCGTTTGTATGGCTACTGTAGAGTCTAATTCAGCCTACCTGCTGCTAGTTTTCACACGGTCTGATAATGATTAAAAACCGGCAAATAAGCAGACTGCATGCTTGGTAAGTTTTCACTTCTGGTTGAATTTTTTTTTATTTGTCCCAAAGCAGAGAACACTCTTGTGCTTTTATGCTATTATTTGTGCTTGAATGCTATAAGTTGCTGTTGTTTGGAAATAGATCCATTTACTTGTAGGAGTGCTTAAGAACTGTAGCTGTCAGCTTAATGTCGATAAAATCAAATGTTTTTAGAAGTCACCTGTTATATGCACTTTTCATGGACTGAAATAAGATGAGTCAAGTTTTCACCAAACACCCCAAAAAGTCCCAAGTGTACCCCGAGAAGGCAGGTCTGAGGTTATGTAGACTGTTTAGTTAGAAATGATAGGTGGCCCTTCCTTTCACTCGTCTGCATGGCACACCACTTTACAGACTGCACTTAAATTCTTTGGCCATCCACGAGGCAGACGGCTGATGTAAACATAGTAAATAGCACATCCATCAGGTTCACCGAGTGCATGTCATCCACCTATAGGCAGCAAAAACACCACATTCAAAGCCCCCAAACAATAAGAAAAGTGATTATAAGAAACCAATATTTTAAAGAAAACAATTACCAGAAAAATAAAAAATGACAGGCTACAAAGAACTGCAAAAGTCAAGTTGAAAATATTTTGATTAGTTCCATATAGATTTAGCCATTAAGTTAACAACACTTAAATAAAACTATTGCCGAAAGAACTGGCTGTACCAGTGGGTACGGCCTTGTTATGTGTGATATTTGGCTGGATTTGGAAGGAAATCTGCAGGATTTGTGCACACTACAAAGGGCGAGTAGAGAGGAAGAGGGCTTGCCGTTCTTCCAGTCAAACGGAGCTAAGGCTTACAGAGTTTGTCACAATGGCAGATGGTTGAGCGAGTGAAGGGCCAATGGAAAAATCACTTCCAAATGTTTACCCTCTACAGTAAAGTGTAAGAGAGAGAAACGTCCACAGAGTGATGCAAGAGAGGAGGAGGTTGTTAAGCTCTAAACAGACTGTGACCCAAGTGTCTGAGGTCTTTCTTAGATGTTGCCTACAGCCATATCATCACTGCAGGGAAACTGGGGGCAATGTCACAGCTCATAAGTGTTAATGTCCACAAGAAAACAGAGCGGTGTCTGCCATGGCCATGATATGAGGCCTAATACTGATCAATGAATTCAAGTCAAGTAATAATGCTTCCACTCCCATATCTCTCAAGACAAGGTTCTAGTTCAGTCCAGTTTACTGCTGCTCTGTGAGGTTTGTGGGCCGTCTTTTTGCTGGAGAGCGACAGGCACTGTAAAGAGTGATTATGGCAGAGGGTAATGATGTTTTTGTGTTATTTTTAGCAACAAAGCACATAGCTGAGCACACTATGTGCATTGTTTTTGTCTGCTTTATTCTAATTTCAGACAACTGAACTGACAAGGTCAAACAACACAAATGAGCAGACTTAGAAGTGAATTCTTATCTTTGAAATACCTAATAATTGATTTACCCTGTCAGCTGCAAGGCACAGCAAGTATCCTAAATTTGATGATGAATGAATTAAACTCCTTATTTGTGGATTACATTTAGATGACTGCTGTAAAACAAAATGGTTTAGCTAAATACCGTTTCTCAGCTGGTGCTATTGCGCCAAAACTTTTTAAGTCAACAGCTGGCCAGCAGAGGCATGCGTGGACAAACACAGATGCAGCTTTTCGCTCTCCCAATGGTTCCTCAACTTTATCACAGAAAAACCCACAACAAGACTAAGTTAGAAATCATCAACCTCTGTCAGATCCCACTGTCACCATTAAGGGTACGCAGAGCTAAATCTGTGGAAAGGGAAGGCAGATGAGGAGAAGCAGGAAGCCAGATGGGGAAATAGTTTCCCCTGAAGACAGCACCTTTGCCTCTTTGCCTCTGATTTCAGCCCCTATGGCTGGGTGCCCTATAAATGGAATTCTGAGAAAGTAGGATTAGTAGAAAGTGCCTGGTATGGCATGGTAAGTTTGAGTGCGTGTCAGGGTTGTTGGAATAAGTCCATATTTAATTTGATTTTATAAGAAACCCTTACTTCTACTGTAAAAAAGAAGTGTATTAAAAAAAAAACTGTATGATTAGCTGTCCTGAAAAATTTTGACAAAATTGCTTTCTTTGCTTGAACTCCTCAAATAATTCTTCTTATCTTTATGCATTTTTTAATACTGAGATAAAAAGGAAAGAGCAAATAATGCATCACTGTCAAAAAGTGAAGAACTTTTAATCTTAATCAGTCAAAGTACTTAATGGATTGTTGAGCAAGGCATCTCAAATAGAGAACTTACATATTCTTCATTATTCATTAGAAAATATATGAACATGAATTGCTCGTGTTTTTTTTCCCTCTGCCCAAAATTTTGTACTCAATTTATAATATCAACAGTAGTTTTGCGACAGAAGTAAAACTTACCGCATTAGTGACGTCTATTTCATAAACCTTCTGAAACGAAGCACGGTCAAAGAAAACAAGCTTCCCATTTCCACCGTCTTTCTTCACAGAAGTTCCCGTAATGAGAAGTTTGTCATCGGGGCTAAAACAGCAATCAGTCCTAAAAAAAAAAAAGACAATCATAAGCTCACAAACTACTTCTCACTTACTCTGAAAACAAGAAATCCAACAAGGAAGACTGACATAGAAAAGTAGTTGGGCAGACCAGTTGCTACATTCACAGGTTTCTTAAAGTTACGCATGTCCCATGTTTTCAGAGTGTCATCACCTAAAAAAAACATAAATGACATTTGACTTCACTTGTATTGACATTGCACAGTATGTTGGCTATGTATCTAGATGATCTCACCTCCACGTGATGCAAGGGTTATCCCGTCATAGGAGAAAGTGAGGCAGGAGGTGTCCGAGCCTGGAACATGGGCTTGGCGACAATGGTACTTTGTGTGAACCTGGACATCAAGCAGTAATGATTAGTTAGTGTTGCAATCCCCTCCACGAACCGCCACCTTGTCGTGGTGGAGGGGTTTGAGTGCCCGAACGATCCTAGGAGTTATGTTGAATGGGGCCTATATGTCCCTGATAGGGTCTTGAAAGACAAACAGGTCATAGGGGATTGGCCAGACAAATACCCCCACCCTGGAGCCTGATCTCCAGTTCCTGTTGTGGTGGCTACCTGGTAGTGGACACCGGAAGTAAGGGATGCCATCAAGCTGAAAGAGGCAGCAACAGGTACCGGCAGACCAAGCAGACTGCAGCTCGGGTGGTTGTGGAGGCAAAAACTTGGATCTGGGAGGAGTTTGGTGAGGCCATAAAGAATGTCTGGAATTATTATTGGACGGTGAAAGGAATATTTTGAGGATATCCTCAACCCCACTGATACGTATTTCACCGAGGAAGCAGAGGCCAAGAGCTCAGAGGTAGACTCATCCATCACCCAAGCTGAAGTCATTAAGGTAGTCAAGAAGCTCCTCTGTGGCAAGGCACTGAAGATAACTCAAATCTCTGGATGTTGTGGGGCTGTCTTGGCTGACACGCCACTGCAACATCGCGTGGAGTTCAGCAGTAGTACCTCTAGACAGACAGCCCGGGGTGGTAGTCCCCCTTTTTAAGAAGAAAGACAGGAGGGTGTGTTCCAACTACAGAGGGATCACACTTATCAGCCTCCCCAGGAAAGTCTATCCCGGGTGCTGGAGAAGAGAATTTGGCCAATAGAACCCCAGATTCAGGAGGAACAATACGGTTTTCGTCCTGGTTGTGGAACGGTCCATGATCAGGAGCTTGGTTTGCATTAATGGCAGTAAGTCAGACTTGTTCCCAGTGCATGTTGGACTCTGGCAGGGCTGCCCTTTGTCAACACGCTTAAGTGCTATGTGCAGCCAGGGGCCAAAAAAGATCCGGATTGGGGTCCACAGTATCTGGTCTCTCCTTTTTGCAGATGTCCTGTCGGCTTCATCAAACCAGGACATCCAGCACTGGGACGTTTTGCAGCCAAGTGTGCATTTTTATCTATGCTCATATTTTCCTTAAATACTGACTGTAGTATGAAACTGTCAATTCAGAAGCACATTTAACTCAATCAATACAGTAATAAAAAGAGCATTTTATTATTTTAGTCTAAAACACCACATGGTTTCTATTTCCCCAAACGGTTTCTAACAACGGCACTTGTACTATCCTCAAAATGCATCCATCACATAATCTTTAGAGAGCACAGACCACAGACATTTTCCTTGGCAGGCTAAGATTGTACCTGTAATAAAAATAACATTTTGCTCATATTTTACCACAGTGAATATAAAACAGGCTCATTTCAAATTCAGCTCAAGGGTGATGTATCCCTTGTACCTTGAATTGTGTGATGTTTCAGACAGTATGTATTTTTTTTAAACCAGCAAAATATAAAAAGCTGCCGACTTAAAACATATAATATTAAATATGAACATAGGATGGGACAAAAGTCATGACCCTAGCGTTAAAACAAGCAGTTTACATTTTTTTTTATAAAGGATTGTTGAAATAAACAGACCATAAAACAATAATATGTAGATAATCTTGTAGATAATCCTGGTGATGAGGGTCATCTCTTGAACTAAAAAGACTGCCTACAGCACACACCCGCACTGTGAATGCAAGAATCAACTTCAGTAGAGAGTTATGGTTTAGCAACAGACAAATATAGATCTTTACATGCACTATTGATTGTCAGCATTAAAAACACAACGTTTAAGCATAAAGAAGCCAGTTCCTATATCCATGTAGTTTAAGCTTCAAACCAAATGTATATTAAGTTCGTGTGGGCTGTAGAACTGTATTGAAAATGTAAACGATAAATGATACAAATCACTATTTAACTATTTTACACGGTGTCTGTAGCTCTCAGTCAATCAAAGTGTTCCTAAAAATTGTGCAGTCCTAGTGATTCGACATTAAACAAGATTGGGAGGGGAAGGTTGGTAGCCCTCATACTGAGTCTAACAACCTGACAAATATTTAATGAGGTAATGTTTCAGCCATCAAAGTCTTCAAAGCAAAATGATGTTAATAATTCTGCCCTTGTAACCGTTTGCTCTAGTCTTACAGCACATGAGAAGATAGTGTTACCCACCTTGGCTGCAACACAGAGTTGATCAGCATGTATCACTGAAAACCAAGTCGGCACAGTGACATTTAAGTGTAGGGTCGCTGTAAGGAGGTTAAAATGGACTCATTACAAAAGCCCAGTGGAGTTATTTTCACTTTCACGTAGTTTACAGTATAAATGAAATGTTGAAATGTTTAAAGGACAACCTGGAGTGCCCTGCGGCCATTTCACAAATCGTTTAAAGTATTCCTCCTAATGAATCCCAGCCACTACAGTCATCTTTCAGTGCAAAAAGAAGCATGTTATTATCTCGTACAAACAGCTGTTGGATGGATCCTAACAGTGCTCATGTTGACTGAGTAGAGTACTACTGTAGTGTAGAGGTTGTATTTGTGCCAAGGTCTGGAAATAACACAGCCCCCCACCTTCAGCCCCACTCCACACACAGCATAGTCTTACCCCCTTTAGCACACGCTAAGAAAAACATAGTTGACAGTTAATATAGACCTTTATAGTAGCAAAAACACACTTCAATATTTATTTATACAGCATAATTATGACTACAAAACTTGCTGCCACTTAGGATACGTTAAATGCAATGCCTTGGCCCCTGTGTTCTGTTGCACTAAGTCAGTTCTGACAGCCTTGTGCTTTACTTGAGGGCGGCTGGATTAAGGGATCGATCATTACTAGACCCTGGTGAAGCAAGAGTCTGGCTTGATAACACTCAAACAAACATAACCCTGGTTTCTACAGCGACATTTTTATTAATCCCAAACGGAATGCAAATAAATTGCTGAAAGGAGAATTGCGGCAAGGCCGGCTTTTCACAGCAAACTCGGGATAAGAAATAGGAAATGTGCACAGACTGTGGAAGACTGATAAGATAGAGAAATGCTGGCAAATATAGAGACAGGCTAAAAAGGAAGAGGAGAGACTGAAGCATGAGGTGAATGAGCGATGTGTCCTCATAATACACGGAGAACAGGGCTGCACTTCACTTCAGTAAATGGAGGGAAGTTATTAACTCGGCCGAGACAGATAAAGTTGTTACCTTGAACTGAAGATAACATGGATTCTTCCATTGAGGCCTGGGCCACTTAGCCCATGAGGTCTCCCCGGGGAGAACTCCCCCTACCCATCATAATTTTACTCAAATTACTTTAAGTCTAATCCATTTTCTCTGTTGTAATCTTAGATTATCTGCCCATTCTTTTATTTGCTACATTAAATGGACTTGGTTGAGCAATAAAAGTCAAAAGTTCAATTTAATAGAAAAGACTTCATTTTGTAATCTTACAGCAGGTGCAGACCTTTGGAAAATATGCTGAAGTATATCACAGACTGGAGGGCTTTTAACAACTCTTTAACTACTTTTAGGGACTTAGTTCAGGATAAAACATACAATAAGTTTTAACATTGCTCATCACAATTCCAACAGCCCACTGCTATATGCATTTGAAAAAGTCATATCAAGAATTATTACTGAAGGATCAATAATGAGTCTTGATATGACAATCATAATTTTACCATGATCAATTGAAATAACATCAGACATGCACACTTCATATTTTAGTGTGTTTGGATATGAAGGTTAGGCACTAGTGGGAACAGGCTGGGTGGGGTCAGTGGACTATGAACCATATCATAATCTTGTAATATATGTACTGCTGAAGCTGAACAAAGCTCAATATCACAGTGTGAGCAGGGATGATCTAAAGTCCAGGAGTGATTTGTCCTGCTTTTTAAGTGTGATAGTACACAATAAATAGCCTGAAAGGAGAAAACTTCCTCAACACCACTTCTACAACATACTGTTTATATATTGCTACAGTCTGGGATTTTACCACAAGCTTTTTCAGGTCAACTGGTGAGAAATTTAAGATTTTTATGTTAGACCCGTAATCAAACACTCTAGAGCCATCTTTTTGCTCTCCTGACTTTTCTCTCAAAAACAGGTCCATCTGCTCTTCATCAGATGTATTTAGCCTTTTATATGAAACATATGATTAAACATTTATTTAAAACACAAAGAGGTAAAAGGCATCATAAAAGGCCAGAACTTGAAAGCAGTCCCAGGACAAGAACTTTGTTGACGTTGTTTAGCACTTCACAAAGTAGTGCCTTTTTTTTGAGGGGGTGGGTGGGGTGGGGGGTGGGGTAGAATGCTCTTGTTGTAGCCGTCTATTGCAAACATACACCCACGCCTGCTATTTCGAGATGGCCTCCTGCTGTTGCTTAAGCTTAAGTGTTTATTTACTATCATGATGTTGGCTGCCGTTGGTAGATGCCATGGGGTTTGTTTCCTGTGATAATCTACACAGAGGGCTGTGAACTGGAATCATATGCGCCATTTAAAACTTCCTTCATGTTTATAACATATTCTCTTGATACTGATATAGCAGCCTATGAATATGAGATATATTTTAATACAATAATGATTAGACAGGCCTTTAGTGAAACAGCTATCTCTGTTGCAGTGATATGTGTTCAGGCAATAACTTGGGTCAATCTGCTTTGAAAAATACAAATACATTCTCTGGTATTTCATCTCCACTCCACACACAAAGTAGAAGCAGGGGCTCCAGTCTCCAGTGTGTATTTCTGCAGTGTTTTAAACAATTGCAGACCAGCTAGTAGACTGAAGCCTGAATATAAACCCAATATCTTAGGTTTGCTATCATTAATTGATTTTATTGTAGAGGCTTGTTTTAGGTAGATACCTGGTTCTTTGGTTAACAGGAAAATTAAATGCAAAGTGCAAAAAATGTCACTTTAATTTGCATCTAAACTCTTTCAGGTGATAAACAGCTAACGGAATAAAGAGTTGGGTTTCATCCTCAGTGCGCTATGATAACAATTCACCACAAGCCAACTGTCTGTGACCACACCATCGGACATTACATAAATACTACAAGCACCAGGCTTTCACAAGCACGCACCTGAAACACTGACCAGCCCGTTGTATCATCCCTCTCTGACCTCTGCTACTTTCTCAGGATTGAGTGGCCAAACCACAGTCCTGAACAGCTGCTCTGATCTTTCAGGGAAATCAACAAGTGGCAATGGCGACGCTGTGCCTGTGTGTTTGAGCGGGATCATACTGTAGGATCCCATTACGGTATTACTGTGATTCTCAGTGACAGGTTGACAGGTACCTATTCTTCTGGGGTTATTTAATTCATTTATGATGAGTAAAATGTCCAGATATATTTATTTTGAAACAGTTTCATTATGCTATAGTATTGTGGTTTAGTTTTTTATTGCAATTCCCAGTCTAAAGTATTATTCTGATGCAAGTATACACTATTTAAAACATAGTTTATTCATAATGCTAGTGTTCTAACATTGTCTGACTGTTTTTCTTCTCAAATGCAGTTTTAAAATAAAAACATAAAAAAAAACGGTGCAGACTTTTTCTTTCTGGTAAAAGGAAGAAAACTGCAGCAACAAAGCATCAAATGCAATTTATGTAATCATACAGTATACTGGAAGCCCACTTAGGACCAGTGTAAACAATCTGACAAGAAAACTGATAAATGATTCAATTTCGATTTGGTTATTTACGTATACAGTTGATAAGGAGCAACATATTTTGGAGCTGTGCCTTTGGCTCTTTATCAAACACAAGGCCAAAATCAACTTTCCATTTAGCTCTGATTTTTATCTCCATTTTCCCCAGAGGCTCTTCCACTGCCAAAGCTCCACTGTGTTCACCGGCTCATTGCGAACCATGTGCCTCTGGTGTTTGGTGCTGCACAGGTGGGCTACAGCTGTTCAGCAATGTCCATAGTATACACATTTGTAATTAAATTAAACATATGTGATAGGGATTTAAAGTAGTACAAGGTAGCTGTAAAAGGTGCATAAAGTATTATCTAGTTTAATCGTTGCTAGAACAACCCCTCTGTAATGAGGACAGACCAGATTCTGACATAAAGACTAACCGGGTAAATGCTCTAAAAGGGGAAAATGATAATATACATAAACTGTAAATTACAATTTAAATTTGAAAGATTATTGGAAAACTCTGACTACAGTAATTAAGTAAATAATACAAACTGGAGAATTTGTTCACAAAATAAGAACATTTTGTTAAGTTGTGTCACATTTGTTGCCCACAGAATAACGTTTCCAAACCCCGTCTTTAGCGGCCCCCCTTTGAAGTCTAAGTTCAATGACGTCTTAACATTCCTCGGGTCTCTGCGGTGATGTTTTGGATGGACCTCAATGTGCAAAGTAACACAGAGTGCACATTACTTGGCAACCATTTAAATGAAATCTCGTAATTTTGGTGTTGACCCTTCTGGTCTGAGAGTATGCAGTCTTTTGCTCGAGCGGTCCACTAAAAGAGACCTTCCTGACTCCCGTCATTGGATCAATCAGTTCATGTGGTCGTTCAAGAGCAAGACGTGTCATCCCCAATAGCTTCTCTGGGGCTGAGATATAAACCAAGGTCATGTCCATGTTTGATCATGATTGATCTGCTGGATATTCAGGACATGAGTAATAGTGGTCATACAGCACGAGGCCTCTCGTAGCGGGGGAGTGAGCAGCTGTACCAGCACTGGGAGGTCACCTCCTTTTTAGGCTTGTGGCAGAACTCGAGTCAGCGGTGCACATTGATGATTGGGGCAGAGGGCACCTGAGGATTCTTGGGCCATTCAGCAGTGGACAGGCTCCAGTGGCCACGGAACAGACATGACTGTTGTAAGCTGCTATTGGACTCACGGTAAATATTTAGCTTGGAGAAGGAGGGGTAAAAATTCTGACAGCTTTATCCAATCACAATTGTAGCTCCAATAAGAAGTAAAGGGGTGGTGTGATTGGTGAGTAGAGGAGGTCAATGTAAAACTTCTACAAACAGTCAAACAATAAGAAACTATTGAGAAGGAACAGACAACAGTTGTTAGAGTTATTATTGCATATCCTATACACCCTGTTTGTTGAATCAGAAAAATACCTTCTGTCCAATCAAGCTGTTCCAACTCAATAACTACAACTTACATGGAATAATAGAACGCATCTAACCTTGTCTGCATTTCTGGTGTAACAGATAGAAAAGGACACCAAATGGAACAAAAGGGATGATGCCATTCAATCTGTTGTCCTTTAGAAATACTAAATTACTATACTTCATGAATCCCCAAAAGTAATGAAGTCTTTTTACTAACAAAGAGCTTAGACACTGATTCCAGCATAAACAGCAGACTGTAATCTCCCATCCTGCCCAGACACTGGCCACAGATGTGTCACTTTAAACATATCAAGAACACAGACTCATGGGAAGACATCCAGACATTAATAAAAAACTGCATGTCTAAACCATTCTTGCCCCAAATATCTCCCGTTGTTTTATCCACACTGATAATTTGTCAAATGACTTAATTGAAAACAGGCACATTGCAGTGAGAGAAATGCTTTTTAGGAGCCAAGATCAACTGTTACATCAATACTGTGGATCTTTGAGAACGGAATGTACTTTGATGGTTTAATTGGCTTAATTTACTAATAGTAGAAAATATACATATGGAGATTTAGACTGGGCCTCCGGTAAATTAGCGCAATCATTGTACATCAGTCGCTTCTCTTATGTAATGTGCCTTTTTTTCACTAGGGTTTGGAGAGACTTGCTGCAAAGCACCGATTTAGTGGAATACACAGAAATATTTGACTTCTCTTTCAGTCGTTAACATTTTACAAGCAGACATTTTGAATTCTGGTCTGTATTGTTCACGTTTTGAACCCTGACCACTTTGGCCTGTGACCCAAGGTTCCTGACTCTTTAGTCCTGCCCTTAACAGACCTCCAGTGTTTACAACCCCTCTACACATTGTGTTGGTCTGTGCGTGCATGTGTGTGTGTGTGAGAAAGAAAACTCACGCTGAGGTTTCTGTCCCAGATTTGGATGGTGCCATCCTGGCATCCGGCCGCAATGAGCTTCCCATCCCGACTGTAGGTGCAGCAGGTTGGAATGACCTTCTTGCCCTGGAGTGAGCGTGGTTTAAAAACAGCTTTGTGCTTCTTTTCCTGCTTCAGATCCCATGTTCGCACAGTGCTGCAGAGAGAAGAAGAATGCATTTATGACGTTTTCTATGACGCATGTGCTGACAACAGTGTATGGCAAAGTTGCCATTAAAATTGTTTTCTCAAATACATCCCTTAATTACAAAAACTACAGAGAACTCCACAAAAAACAGTTATGTTTAGTTTTTATTTAAATCCAATTTTTTAATGAAATCATTAACTGCCAACAGAAAATGATCAAGTTGTGTTTATGTGACTTAAACATAAAAAAAAATTGCCAAAGCCTGAAAAATGTGTGCTTTTTGAAAAATAGCTCTTGGACATGGCATAATATTTAGGACAATTACCTGAGTCAAAACAGGTATAACAAATTTCAAAGAAGAACAGGCAATGATCTGAGAACACCAAGATGTTTAAGTTAAAACAAGGTGGGCCATTTCACCTTTAACCCCATTGGCATGACTTTTGGTCTGGGGGATGTTAAAGTCAGGCTTATCTGCCCACCATATATAATTTATCTTCACATTCAACAAACCTTTAGGCCATCCATGCCTTTGTAAATCACAATGTACGAGTCACCTCAAGATCCTCCACATTCTCATTTAATGAAAGGCAAGGCTACAGATGTTTACCCAAGTTCTCACACTTCCCAGACAAAGCATATCCAAATGTGTCTATGACCCAGTTCTTACCTCAGTGAGCACCAGGACCTCTGTGTCACGAGGTCAACAGAGAAGTATAAACACACAGAAAGGACTGCTACTAACAGCCAGACAACGTTTCTTTTTTTCAAGGCGTGCTACAAAAATCAGAGACACGCACTCAACTGTGTTTGGATAAGTTGAACAATGTGAGACAAATGCCAACTGAAGACGTATGGTCTGAGTGAAAACTGGCAAGGGTCAAATAAAACTTAGTTGTGTTTGAATCCACATAAACTTAAACTGCTGATAAAACATTTTTTTTGGGACAGAAAAGGTACAAAAGTCATGTACTGTATATATAGAGGTTAACAGGTACAGCCTATAGGCTACTGTACAGTACATGCACAGATGAATGCACACTTGAAAGGGCACCATCTTTCAAGTGAAGATGAAGATGATAAAGTAGTTCCCCCGCTGCCCTAAACAACGTCTCCATTATGTTTACAGAAGGCTGTAGGCGCCTGTCAAGCCAATAAAGACCTTTAGCATCACATAGCATGCAAAAGCTGGAATGCTATTTATTTATTGTATAGGTCCTTTTCCAAAACATGGCGCTGCTGGTTGTCAGACGGGAAGCCCAGACTGTGGAGCAAAACGAACACAGGGAAAAGACTGCACACTCCCCTGCCAGGAACATGAACCAGCGCAGGGCAGGAAAGGGGAATCTGTGGCTTCAAATGTGTAGAGCTTTGAACATTTTTATATATAAAAAAAGAACGAGCAGTGTAACTACATTTGAAAGAAAAACAACCAGAGCTTTACTCGATGTACTCCTTCTGGGTTGATTTCTGCTGACAGATGCACCTTTTACTCTAGCAGAAAAAAACAGACAGGCCTTGTTTTCCAAGAATCCTTGCAACTTTGTTTTCCCTTCAATCAGCAGACCTCTTTGCTGGCACAAAGACAGCGAGGTGAATGTAATCAAATCAGTCCTATAGATCATCACTCATGCGTGTGCACTTTACGAGGTAGCGCCGTCGTTCACACAGTGACCAGGGAGCGACGACTCCCCTGGCCCTAGATCGTATCTATGAGCCAGGATACAGGCCCAGTCGGGGCTGACGGTTGCTAGGATCACCATCCCAGATGACAAGATAAGGATGAGCAAGATGCATACGTCTTGGATAAGGTTGTTTACTGGTTGAATCCCTGTGATGGGGTCGGGTAGAGTCGATGGATGGCTGGTTGACTGACTAACTGGGCTCTGTTTTGAGAAAGGGGGATTAGCAGCAAAAGAAGATAAAGTGGGGAAAATGGGAACGGACTTAGGAGGGGGCATACACACAGTGGCAGTCATGCAAACATCAAAACCAAGACACTAAGCAAAAACGGTATTGTGTGAAGTGTGACATACCAATTCAAGAAAAATCACAACACCATTAGTGTGGCTACAAACAAGATCAAAAAATTTTAAAAAGGCCATCATGGAGGAGAGACCACACACACTATAGATGTCAAACACTGTCGATTTAATCAGTAAGTCTCTTGTATAATGTTCGAAGTGTGAATAGAAAAATAAAGTGACATTCTGTTTGGGTTTGAAAAACTAATAAACACTGCATTCACCACAGAAAACAAAAATGAATAAATGTAAAAAAGGGAAAAAGTCACTTCTTACAGTTTGTGGTATGTGCATTCTTGGGAAAGATATGGAACAGTAACAGTGTATAGCAAGAAAACCAGAAGCAGACATGCCGGACTGAGAATGACCCTCATGTGTCAGACTTTGTGAAGTGCCTTAACACGCTCACCGCATCACCTTCACTCTGCATCTTTGTAATGTCAGCCACGTCATATCTGATGTCCCCACTGATTCACTCTCTCACTAAACCAGTGTACTTTCCCATTAAATATGAATAATGATGAAGGAAGCAAAATATTTTGAAAAGTATCACCACAGAGACAAATCATTGTGTACATTATCTGATCAGTGAGCAAGAGAGTGTGTAGGAGTTCTTCCAAGAAGTAAAAACTAGAGAGAAATTCAGGAATAAAAATATTTTGAGCCCAGGTGCGGGTTCCATAGAGCAATAGAAGTAGCACATAATGAATCTGCTTAGAGACGTATTTGGTGGAGACTTGCCAATGATAATTACTCAAGATGTCACATATTTCACTTCATGAGTTCAATTTAAACCCATGACAGAGACTAATTGGTTTCAGAGCAGTTAGATGACCTGCCACGATGTCCTCTGCGTGTCCTTGCATATACAGCCACACATCCAGATGCAGCTGCAGTCTGACAGCAGGCCAGCACAAAGGGAATCCCTGGCATTCAAAAAACCCCTGGAAACATTCCTTCGATTGTGTGTACTTAAAACGTGCACATGGGCAAGTGTGTCTCAATTGCCGACAAAAGTAACATGTGGGCCCAATTACAAAGTCGTCTCATGTCCTGTCCTCTGCTCCGCTGCCTGAAATTTAAGTCTCAAGAAGAGCATAACATGGATTTTGGATTGTTCTTTTGGGGCGTGATAAAACTAGATCCAATAAAACAAAAAGCTGCACTGTCATGTCTATGAAGCCTGGATCTTGTCATGATATCTGATATAGTTCCTTAACAACTGTAAGTTTCTTTGTAGTTCTTTTTTTTAAGGAAAAGCTGTGACTTTATACTTTATACATGTGTTGAGTCTTTTAGCGAAGAAGAATTCTGGAGTAGATAAGTTTCTCTTCACAAACACAATGTCATCACAATTTAAATGTTGTTCAATCCACAACCGACTGTGCAGTAATGCTTTTCACTGATGGACTTGTAACTCCATTGAACCCGCAGAACAATTTCCTCCTCCCTGCTGCTGCATTATGAAGACGCCTCATCAGTGCTTCCTTCTCATCCTTCCTCTGAGTCAATCAAATCATTCAAGAAGAGTGAGGCTCTTCTCGTGAATGGCATTCTTATAACTGGGGCGGCGGGGGGGTCTCTAATTAAGAAGCTGGGCGGTCCAGTGATCATACTTAATAAGCTATTCAAATAAACACAACAAAGACTCTCTTACTGCGACAATGGCAGAAGAAGCTTGTGCCGGTGCTAGTATTGGCCCACTGCAGACGCTACACAGTGTACACACAGACAATGCCTACAGCGAGCTATACAGCCTCTGAATGGGCTCTATGGCATTCACTGGAGTTGGTAAAAACATCCCACACAAGGAGTGCGGGCCAGCAAAATGAGTAAAACCAGAAAGATCTTGCCAAAACTCTGTTGAAAATCTTGAAATTCTAAAAACCGCAGGATGACAAACATTTGAAATAAAAGTAATGAACAGAAAATTAACCATTAGATGATATTTTTAATGATTCGTATGAACAAGTGTACTTTTGTGCATAACCTAAACCACTTTTTATTAAAACAATACCAGGACACAATTACAATATACAGTATGACCATAATCCCAAAAAGACTGAGAGTGGGCATAAGTCCTGGCCTGCTGCTATAGATTCTATTGTTTAATGGCAGAGAATAACAAAAAACAATCTGCACCCACAGAAAAACACCCTTTTAAAGCAGAGAAGGCTGATTTTTTTTAGATTTCTTTTAAGTGGACCATTTTGTCAGGCACTGGGGTCCACACTGGGGGACATATGGTCTGTGATGTAACTCATCACTTAAAGCAGATGTTTTTTAGCATTCATTTTTATAGCTTGCAAATCTACAAAACACCCATTTGGGAATATGGACAAATAATTAAGTGTAGAAAAAGAACTTATGCATGTATTTTTGTCAAGTGTGTGAAAAGAAAACAGAGGACATGACAAAACATGTGAAAATTGACATGTTTGTAAATTGGTGTAAATATTTAGTTTGCACTGGAAGAGTGTAAATACTATTTTAGTAACTTTACCCAAATGTTATGGCACTTGAGAAAAAACGTTCCGTGTCATCAGCAACATTACAGGTAAAACTGTCATATGAGAGGCGGTGATAAAGAGAAATCCTGACACCACTGTGCAGACCACTTCTCTCTCATCACTGCCACTTGCCTTTATTTGACCTCTTTCTGCTCGGCTGCTGTGGACCTTCTTGGTTGCAGCTGCTTGGCCTGTGAATGGCTCCCTGTGCCCCGCTCTCTGCTGTTCTCCAGTGAGTTGGCCAGAGGCAACACCCGGTGCTAACGTGCCAGGGGAGGATTTCCAGAGCCTCAACAAGGGCTAAATAAACCAGCTTCCACATCTGGGAGAGCAGTACGACTGGTAAACACTGGGCTGCGGCCTGCCCACAAAGTTAGGCCCTTGTTTCCAATTAATGATGAGAGTCCTGGGTTTCTGCACTGCTGCCTGTCACACTTACTTAGACTCATCACCGTGTTTTCACTCATACTCGCACATGTTCACCCCCAAATATTACCATACACCTGTGGACAGGCCATGGCCTCTACACTTGGACACCACTGCTTGTAAGTTCAACAAAAAATAACCCAGAACTCTTGTAGTGAGTCGTGTAGTCCAAAGTAGTGTATACAAATATAAAGCAAAATTTGGACATGCTTCTATATAAAATGTTTGAGAAACTTTTCATTCAGAAACATAATCTGGACAAGAGGACTCCCTGCTGGTAACAAAGAGGATATATAAAAATAAAATAAAATAAAAATAAAAATAAATTTATTCAGTTAAAATATGTCGGTTAATCTTAAAACTATAACAGACCAAACACAATACTATTGCAAGCATTTTTAGAAAAAAATATGAAAATAAACGTTTTGTGATTCTTTTTACTTTTTTTTTTTATTATTTTGCGAGGCTGATTAATCCCTGACATTGTGTTTGTGACAACCTAAAGAGCAGGAGCCTGCCATAATGTTATTATTGGCATGCCAATAACAAAGAATATTTTCAAATAAATTTTCAAATAAACTATTATAGTGTAATGTCGGGAAAGTAACCCGCTTTAGCTATTCCTACTATTTATTGTTCATCACAGATATCACAGCAACTCGCAAAGCTAATAGTGTGTATATAAGTAGACTTTAGCCTTTAGCTGTAGCTCAAGAAAACAAAATTTAAGCAAGCTGTATTTTGGACTGGTTTAATTATGTTTGGAGTGATTTAAACTCACCCATCGTTGGAACAGGTCATAAACTCCTCTTTAATTTTTGGATGCCAGCAGCCACAATTCAGCATAGCCGTATGTCCCTAAAGAGAGCCCAAAGAGAGAAGATTAGCACAAAACACACTTAACAGACATGACCTTAATGTGCAGACCCCACAGCTTTGAGGAAAGTGAAGGTACCGCACACTCCTGAGAATCATTTGGCTTAAATTGGATCCAGTCAAAACCATGGACGTTTGCACCTTCTACATGCCCTCCAAATGTTTGTAAAATTGTTTTGTTTTGAACACATGCTGGCAATAAAAGATGACAAAAAGTTCTTCTTCATATTACAGCTATGACCTATAACTGAGTCAGTTTATTCTGAAGCGGTGCATTAAGTTGTGGGTCACTGCCCCAAACTGTGAGCTCCCTGCAGAGTTGACTTTAGCCAGCGCTTGTGCTAAAATAGGCCTGTGGAGAATGACTGAAAACAAATAACTCTAAAGTGAGCTAGAACAGCGAGGGGCCTCCCTGCACTGCCAGGTCAGCGAGGAAACATTTCAGTGTGCTGCAAAGAGGCTCCAAACATGACATACCACTATTTGACAGGATGCTCCAGAGAGCAGAGCCTCACAGGAGCAGACGTTGACCAAATGGCTTTGGTATGTTGGGACCGGAAAGACAGAACTGCCTTTTGATGGTTCCTCAAAACAAACCACTTTATAATCAATAAAATGATATGACCAAGTCCTACAATTTAACAACCAAAAAGGTTTAAAGACATTATTACATTTAACAGCAACTTATACTGATTATATGGTAAGGTTTCAGCTTAAATGGGCTGTGAATTACTCATTTACTTACCATCTAAACAAACTATTTCAACAACAACAAGAGTTTGGTAACTGGACAAGTTGATCCTCAAACCAAACTGGTCTTCTCTGACTTTATCTATTTAGAACCAGACAAATTCATAGTAACCAATATAACACTGAAGAGTGGCAATAGCAAACAGAAGAGAATGGTTCCCTTGAAAACTATCCACGTGTGTGTACGTGTGTGTATATGTGTACGTGTGTGTATATGTGTACGTGTGTGTATATGTGTACGTACGTGTCTGTGTACGTGTACGTGTGTGTGTACATGTGTGTGTACGAGTGTACATGTGTGTGTACATGTCTGTGTGTACGTGTGTGTGTACGTGTGTGTCTGTGTGTGTCTGTGTGTGTATATGTGTACGTACATGTATACATGTGTGTGTACGTACGTGTCTGTGTACGTGTGTACATGTGTGTGTATATGTGTGTATGTACTTGTGTGTGTGTGTGTGTACATGTGTGTATGTGTGTGTGTACATACGTGTGTACATGTGTGTGTGTACGTGTGTACTTGTGTGTGTGTGTACTTATGTGTACGTACGTGTGTACATGTGTGTGTGTGTGTACGTGTGTACTTGTGTGTACGTGTGTGTGTACTTGTGTGTGTGTGTACTTGTGTGTGTGTACGTGTACATGTGTGTGTACATGTGTGTGAATGTGTGTGTACGCGTGTGTGTGTGTGTGTGTACTTGTGTGTGTGTGTATATGTGTACGTGTGTGTCTTTATGTGTATGTGTGTATATACATGTGTACGTGTGTGAGTGTACGTGTGTGTGTACGTGTGTGCATATTTGTGTATGTACATGTGTGTGTGCGTGTGTGTACGTGTGTGCATGTGTGTGTGTGTACATGTGTGAGTGTACATGTGTGTGTACGTGTGTGCATATGTGTGTGTACGTGTGTGCATATGTGTGTGTGTGTGTGTACGTGTGTGTGTGTACGTGTGTGTGTACACGTGTGTGTGTACACGTGTGTGTGTACACGTGTGTGTGTACACGTGTGTGGTATGTTTGTGTCTGGCCCATTTCAAATATTGGCACCATATAAATACTTGACTGGTGAAACAATGTTTTTTACACTTTAGATTAGTCTAGACAGTATTGTTTTATTTAAATATTATAACATTTTTTAAAGAAAATTTTACTCAAAAACATACTATTACTAATTAAAGAAATCTCGTCAGTAGCATTTCTGTATTGACATAATAAAATGTTTTTTCTTAAAAGGTTGCGCATAGAAGAAATCAAAAAACACCAATAATAGACAGGGATGTTGCGAGTGGGCCAAAACACATTTTCACTGAACCAAACTCCCATCAGCTCCAGATGGGAGAAAACAAAGGAAGAATGTAGAACGTCCAAGAAAACACTACTGGCAATCAATGGACCTTTACTTTCAAGTAATTCGTATGGCTGGCATAAACCATGTCTAAATGCAGTGCAGCTGCTACAGATGGTTAGTGACCACCAATAAAGCTCTCTTAAACACACTTAAATCTTAACACGGACACTTAATTATGATGCTCCTTTGTAGAGCCAGGTACAAGCATGAGGTGAACCGTGGCAGCATGTGGTGCCCCTCTCCCCGGGAGACTGCCTCTGGGCGCACTGCATGAACCATTATCCCTACATGCAAACACTCAGCAGCTCATAGCGGCACATTGGGACAATTACGCATTGGCAGAGTTTGTGAATAGTTCAGAGCTACAGAGAATCCAACCTGTGTTAAGCATTAACAGTTTCTCTTGGACTAACGGCTGTTGCCATAGCAATAAAAACATAAATACCTGTAAACTCCCCTGACATGTCCAGTCAACGTGGGCATTAGCTTTATAGAAGGTGCCACGTATAATAAATCTCTAGTTAAGGTTGCTAAAATGAGAGCAGACATTAAAAATACATGATGCCAGATTCATAAATGTTCAATGGGCACATTAATCTCACTGTTAAAATTAAAAGGTTAAAACGATTCAAAATATTCCACTAACAATGTGCTAATCTGAACATTTGAACAATACTTACAAATAGTATTTGTACACACCTAAAACTGGCCACAGGTTTAC
Organism: Neodontobutis hainanensis; assembly: GCA_024349245.1. Taxonomy (NCBI): domain Eukaryota; kingdom Metazoa; phylum Chordata; class Actinopteri; order Gobiiformes; family Odontobutidae; genus Neodontobutis; species Neodontobutis hainanensis. The sequence goes on from JALDNG010000041.1 coordinate 3,101,228, forward strand.
AAGCTTTTTCTCTAGATTACCGAAGGCATGTACTCGTTTATGAGATTGTAATGTGATTCTATAGAGCAATCCTGTAAAAAACTGTCATACCTTTGTGTTGGCCATGTCCACAATGTACTGGTCTCCTTTGATACACTCCATAACATTGAAGCCATCACGGTCCAACACTTTGGCCTGTGAATTACCAGAAACTACCAGGATAGCATCTCCAGTAACACTGTACTGTAGTGACTTGATTTGATGGCTGGGGGGGGAAACAAACACAAAATTAAAAATAAAAATAAGTCATACAAAGACAAATGAACAGACAATAAATAGTCTGAACAGATGTCCTGAAAGGTTCTGGGGTGTTTTCTGCAAAGCATTTGGGACTTACAGAGCCCGGAAGGAGACATAGTGTAGAAAAAAAAGGTGACATCCCAAGAAAGTTTTGCGAGATCTTGAGGACAGTTTTGTGAGATCTTGAGGAAAGATTTTCCTGCAGTGTGTTGCAGTGTTTCTTGCAAAATCCTCTTTAAAGGTCCCTCACTTATATGAAAACCATGCCTACAGTTAAGAACTGATTTTATGTTTTTATATTTGAGGCCGATCTCAAAATACAATTCTATAAAGCTCTCCCATGGATGTGTGTCTTTCATCGTTACAACACGGCCAAATTGACCCAGAAATACTGGAAGCTACGGATTTTTGAAACTATTTCATGATCTTGCAAAACTTTTTCAGGATGTCACTATATATTTTTTTCCCCTCACCATGTCCCATCCGGGGCTCAGTAGTGAGCTGTGGTTTGTACAAGACCTCTAGACCAAAACATTGTTATACAAGATATTTTAATAGAAAGTCTAGGGACAAAAACAAACGGTAGATACATGTAACTATAGAAACAGCAACACCACATCATCTGATGTACAGCTGATCGGTGTCTTTGATCCGAGACAGACAAACTCAAGACACGTGAACCACCCACATTTATCAAAATCAGACATGCAAGAGCTAATGTACAGCCCTAATCAGAGCTTTTAAATGAGTTTGTGCGTTTTTTTTTTTTTACATTTATTATTGTACAACAAAAACATCAATGCAGTCTAATTAACTGGACTAAACTTAGATGGTAATAAGGTCAGTTTTAGATAGTATACTAATTCCACAGGGTGTTAAGGGACATCAGCATTTCTATAAAAAGAGCAATTTAACAAAAGGCTGGCTGCCACTTCAAAGCACTTGATGAGTTTACTCCGTTGAGCTTTTCATTGCTGGATATATAGTCCAGCTTGACACAACCAGCTACTGGATCGTACTGTAATCACATCAAATGTAGCATACACCTTTGTTAACAAGGGAAAGCCTGTTCTAGCTCAGCCCACTGGTTTCCAAAAGCAAAGAAGAATTTAAACTGTCATAATAGCCTTAATAAACAGAAGCAGACACAAATGCCTGCATATCTGGACCATCTGCTTTTAACAGGCTCATTTTGAATGAATAGAGAGGATTCTAAGAGTTAACATGAAGCTTGATTAAGCACAACAGTGTGCGTTTTTGTGTGTCTATGGGGGGTGTAAATAAATGCACTGAATGAACTAAATGTTTGCATGAAGCTAGTTGACCACATGTAGACCAACTGTGCTGATGTTACACAACATACTCAGTACTCAGAAATCGACTCACCACTCACAAGGCTGAAGTGTCCTGAAGGCCTGTAGTGTCTGGTCCATCCCAGCAAAATCCCAGAATCGCACATCATAATCACATCCTCCAGTCACAAGACGGGCTCCAGAAGGGTCTAACCCAAGTGCGGACACCTGAGAGAAAGGAAATGACAGTTTGACAGCTGATAGATCATCCGACACTAATAGACTGACACTTTAAAAGACAGCCATGCAGGTAGCAATAATAAATACAGTATTTATATTTACAGTATGAGTATTTATAAGTCGTTTCTGTTTTTTAATTCAATAATTTCAATTTAAACTGCAATCCACTCTGCATCTGGATACTCAATTGTTTCCATGCACCAAATGCATAACAAACTGTAGCTCTAAGAGTGGAAATATTCAGTAAACATTTAACTAAACTTATGGAGATGATTACATGCAATAAAACACAAACAAGGACAGAAATACATAAACGCCTTGGAGGACTTACTGTTTTGTTGCCGTGCTGCAGCGTGATCTCATGGGTGTCTGGAATCTTCTTGACAGGATCCTGGGAGAAAGGAAAAAAATATGGAGGAACACACAGAACTAAATTAGATGTAGGCAAGTATGTGTAGAAAGGTATAATAACAGCTGTGCCATTTAAGATAAGAAAACCTTTATTAGTCCCACAGTCCCAAAGCATAAAAGGCATAAAAGTCAACTTCAGACAAGCACCATTCACTCTAAACACGTTATATATATATATTTATTTTATTATTATTTTCTTTATGAGATGCCACAGAGTAGGTTTAGTTATTGGTTATATTCTGTTCTGCTGCCACCTAGTGGTAACATATCAAACATATCCGAGAGGAACTGTGGACACAAAAAAAAAGAATATAAACACATGATGGTGGGGTACACGTTTTCATACATACATCATTGTCGTCATCTCGTACATCATCATCATCATCATCATCGCTGTGTGCAGTGCTGCCTGTGTAGCCTGGAGGAAGAGGTGGTCCTACAAGCTCGTCTTCTTCTTGAGCTTTGTGCTGATGAGGCAGTGGAGGACCAATCTCAGAGTCACTCTCGCTGTCAGTGCTGCTCTCCCTCTGCTGTTTTCTTAAGAGCAAACAACAGAAACATAAGGAAAACACATATATAGTAACTAATTATTACTGTATTGGGTGAACTATTACCTGGATATTGCCGTTTTGCTTTTCAGTGAAGCCTTGTCTGTGTGTGAGCTTTCTCCTTCATCCTTCACCTGACTGCCCTTCTCTCTGTCCTCTAACAAAGCCATAATTAGGTCAGACATTGGCAGATAAAAGTAACACAGTTAACAGGAAAGTTACGTTTTTAAATTTACCTAAAACGCGCTGACTCCTCTCAATAGCTGTCCGCCGGGTTTGTTCAAAGATCGCATCCAAATCAAATGTTCGTGCTTTTTTACCTTAAATACAGAACAATGTTTATATTAGATCAAGCCAAGATAGAAAATTACATGTATTTGACAGAAACTGACATACCAAAACCAGAAAATCCCATAACAGATGAAATGTCACCATCGCAATTTTTTCCCGATGCTGCAAAATAAAATTATTTTAATATGATTAATATATGAGTGCATCACCCCTCACAGACATGGAAACAACCATAAGTTATTGACGTCAAAAGCGAGTATGCTAAGGGGAGAGAAGTGCTCAAAAAAATCAAGACCGGTGACTGATCCAGCAGATACAACCCCGATGCTAATTATGATATAACTATGTAGCCTATGTAGCAATGTAGCACATACATGCTGGAGACTTTACATGTAAACAAGTTTATGCTAACAAATGGGCTAACATCAGCAATCCGAGCACCAGTTTCCTCTCCTATCAGGTTCACAATTCCACAAAAGTTGCCAATATTGCCCTCATTGTAAAATAAAACCTTTATAGAACATATGTAGTTCACTAGATTCAAGTTTAAAATTCTAAATTGGGTAGAAGGCAGAAACAATTGCTACCTTCTTGGCTATCCATGTTTTCGAATCTTGGAGACACCCTTTGACCTCCGGAAGTACTTCTCTTCTTCTGTTGTTTGAATTATAGTACAACTGGCCGTCTGCGCAAAGCTCCGCTCATAATTTTTTTAAATTAAAAAAATGTAATAATAGTAACTCCGGCCCTATCAGTGCTCCAGCTCCAATACGATTAAATACATTTTTATTTATCAAAAGCACTCACAATAACATAAAATTATAAACGTTTAAATAATATACACTCACAAATAGCACTAAAATAGATTTTAAAGGCTTCCATTTATATATAATACAAAATATATTATACATTACACTAGAAATAAAAAAGTAAACAGTAACATTTAATTTCAAATTGCTTAAGTAGTTTTATCTTTAAATTGATTATTATTGCTATAACATTAATAAGGCACAACACTAGATACATTTTTAAGTTTCTTCCACCACCATCCTCTCAATTGCAGCCCAGTCTATTTTACTGAGGTTGCTGCTACCAGTCTCTGAAAGGTTCTCCAGACAGTCCCACTGTGCTCCAACAACTATGGCACTGTCCTGTTCCTCATGACTATCCACCAATCCAGCTAAATCCTGACAGGGACACAAGCAAATCAACAGTATTAAATTCACTGAGTGGAAGTTACAACCCTCTAAAATCTTATTGTAAGCATTTGTTTTGCAATTTTATTGTCCGTGAGAAAAATGCATTTTTGGTCAGGAGAAATGTATTCTTACTAAGTGAGACTCTTCCATATCAACAACTCGGAATGTTTCTGATGCCCTGTAGAGGTTTCCCATCTTCCTCTGCTCTATTTGAATTCCTTTCCCCGCAGTAATCACCCTAGATGGACTTTCCTTTTTAATTTTTTGATCTCCAGAAATCAAATTAGGATGACTTTTTGTGTCAGTCACCATTCCACGCCGGGTCACCTGGGAGATACGGTCCCTTGGCAAAGAGGTTACTAAATCAACAGAATAATGCAGAAGTTTGGAGAAGTTGATATCATAAAATCATTAAGAAAGACACTAAAACCAAGATTTGTTACCAGGTCTGTCTAGCCCCAGCCTCTTGCGGTAATCATCTGAAGGCCATTCTTGTGGCACAGTCTGCGGACGTGGATTTATCTTTGCCTGTCCAGACTGAGACTTAAGATTTTTATTATCTCTGACAGATGAACTGTAGACCCTAGGAAATAATAAGGTATGTACAAACTATGGATAGATTCAGGTGTAGAAATTTTCCAACATGTTTGAGATTTCTGTTACCTGTAAGTGTTATTAGAGGGTGGAGAAATAAAGGGTTGAGCAGTGAACAACCTTGAAGCACCTTGAATATCTGAAGAGCCTGGTATTACAAGAGGACTGGCAGGAGTATCATTGACCAAGTTACAAGCCTCAAGAGTCCTCTGATTAAAGTGGTCCAATACCCTATTTAATCAAATATGATCAGCTCAACACATCAATTAAAATCCTGCGGAAATGAATAATGTACACAGTACATACCGGTGACGTTCCTCTTTGGTTTTCAAATTGGCATTTCGATTTTTATTGACTGATTTCTGAAAAGCAGCAAAAGTACATATTTTACTAGAACTATAATGAATACTCATTATTGTGAAATAAAATAAGCATGAATATGTTCTCATTACTGTTCCAGAAGAAGAAAAGGGTCTGTGCTCCATCTCCCTTAGGCTTTGTCTATGCTTTTGATAAACAGCAAGTTTCTCCCGCTGCTTTTTTCTCATCCAGATCCTCAGCTCCCTCCGTTCCTCTTCTGGTGGAACATGTTGTTGTGACATCCACTCCATTTGCTGCTGTTCAAGCCTAGTAAGATTAATAGTCTAGTGAGAACATTTTTAACGCAGAGAACACTCAGTGTTTTGCAAATTCTTGTAAACAGTACATTACCTGCTATGGTGTGTTGTTCTTGATGTGGACAAATCCAGGTCAGTCGGTGATAAAAACCCTTCTCTTACCAACTGGTTTAGAATTTCCACTGTATCAGATAACCCAGTTTGTTCCAGAGTTTCATCTGGCAAACTAACCAGGAAAGTAAAGTGGAAAACAAGAAATAAACATGTTAAAATTATGCTGTATGTTATAAATTCAATAATACAATAAAAGTCCTCTTACATGTCAGATATTTCAGACATTTCAGTGAAATCATATTTCCTCCCTGTGAAAACAACAATAATAGGTGTTAGTATTCTAAAGTTGTAATGTTGTAATAGGCTAGAACATTAATATATTGTTGTTTTTGTGTATGATGCATCTTTACTTGGTGGCGTATGGAAGTCAGAAGGGCCAGCTGCCTGACTGTGAGATTTAGTTGAATATGAAGGTTTTTCTTCGAAAGTGTCAAGAGCACTTTCTTCTTCCTGATCACAGGCAGCAACATGTGTTGGTGTCCATCCTGCTTAAGAGAAACATAATCTCAGCCTATCATTCTGGGTCAATCCAAAAACAAAAAAGATAATAGAAATTTTTATCCTGTCTAGCAATAAATTTTAATATTTACCTTCCTGGGGTATATGGAGTCGGACAGTTTTCTTTACTGCTGTGGATGTCTTTACATCAGAAGCCGGGACTGGGGTAAGTTTTTCAATTGTGTTGACCAACTGAGAAGGGCAAAGGATAATAAGAGCTCCTTACATACAACCAACAAGCAAGTGGATCTGTGAAAAACATTCAACCAAAATTAAATTAGTTTGTTTAATGAACTGTTTATACCATTCTAGAGCTGGAAAAGTCTGTCTCCAGAGAGTCTGCAATGTGCTGCACGGCAGCCAGCTGTGTATCAAGCTCGGACATACGAGAGGAGAACCAGGCTGTGGGTTGTGGGGACAAGGCACTGTAAGACACATGCTCCTTTATGGCTCTACAGATTTCAGGTTCAGATTCAGAATGATCTGCAGCAATATCTTCTTGAACGTTTTTCAACGCAAAGCAGCTAAGTGAAGCAGGTTCCTCACAGTTATCTGAATACAGAAAATGGAAATAATAGTTTAATGTGGTATTAGTTACATTGTGTGGTTTGATTTTTGAAGAAAACTTTGAGACCTGGGTGTGAAGTGCTGTAATTCAACAGATCACTTGTAGGTTCTTGTGAGGTTTGTGAATCAGCAGCATTTCTAAGAACAGTGGTCGCCATAATGTGAAGTTGAGCTGCTGTAGTTTTAGCAAAAATGGAGGTCTGATTGCTGTGACATGGTGGCAAATCCTGGTGCAAGGACTTGTCTTCTAAGTCCAAAACACTAATGAATTGGCGGCCATCTAGAATCTAGACATTTTAGATTATAGTGTATTAATAGATGGTCTTTATTACATAGAATATTTTGTTAAGAATATATGAAAGTTGGTCCTCTTACAAGATGTGCCTCTTGTGTCTGATTTAGTTCCTTTCTATCTTGAATAGAATCATTTCTATTCATCTGCTCTTTTCTTGAATCTAGCACTTAACAGAAAATATATTATCAACAAGACATCAACAACAAAAACAGACTTTAGCCGTTAACCGGTATCATCTTACATTTTGGGCTGCTTGCACTATTTGAGGTATGAGCATAAACAGCTTTATCCACAAGAGAAGGAGAACAGGCTAAAAGAAAAAAGCAAATAAGTACCAATATGTATTACAAAAATAAATGATTAGCCTTGTTTATTTTCTTTTATAAACTTAATTCACCTGGGTCCGTGTTGGTAAACGCATCATGACACTCTGGAGGTCTTTTACTTGTAGATGCAAATGCATGGAGCTCAGCTGCAGTGGCTAAGGCTTTCTCCACTAGCTTTTCTCCAGTTAGCAGAAACCCTGGAAGAAACATTACATTAACATAAAACATAACATTTGCATTCTCTCAACAGGTAAATGTTCAAATACAAACCTTGAGATGGTGGTGTGGCTCTGTCCTGTCCAAGGGAAACTTCCTCTGAAACTGTTGCTGCCACGTTTGGGAGATCTCCTGTTTCCTACATATGAAGACATAGTTGGAAGTTTCTAAAACATTAATATTGTATTGTTCTACACCAAATGAACAGTGTGTACCTCTTGTGGGATGATAGAGTCATTTGGCCTAAATGTGACCTCTGTTTTGATTGCTAGTTTCTCTCTTCTCTTCAGCCTGTGAATATAAAGCCACATGTAACATGTAACAGAAAACAGCACACATCAATACCATACATATTTGATTACCGCTGATTGGAGCTTTGAAAAACTGTAGGTTTTTGTGCGTTGTCTACTCTGAGCAACTGTACTCGGGTATCATCAACAATGTGCATCTTGCCCATAGCACCTCTCAACTCTTCAACAGGTATCAGTCGAGCCATTGGTGACAAAGGAGCTTGCAGCGGCAACATCTGTGGCAGAGACAAATGTCCCCATGATGCACAAGGCAAGAAGTAATCATTGAATTCTCAAACATTTTGAAAATTTATTTTTTACCATTTTTGGCTTAGATTGGACCCGAAGAAGCTTAATTCTTGGCGTTTCTCCTATTGGAATAGAAATGACAGTGGAGGGCCTGGAGAACCTTTGTGTGGCTAGTTTAGGGAGCGTAACGTTGCTGCATGAAACAGGCTGAGCCTGCAAAAGCCTAAGTCCTTGTGGAGTCGAACTTGTTGGAACTGGTAAATTCTGAGGAAATTGTGAGACTTCTTGCCTTCTGAATTGATCTGAAGTTTGACGGTGCAATTGAAACTTCCCCGGAACAGGGTGACGTTCAGAATTAATGTCAAAATGAAACTGACTTCTAACATACCCAGTTTGGTTATCGTTTTTAAACATAGAGGTGCTTTGTTCATGACAAGGGGCATTTTGCAGTGTCTGACGTCCTTCCTTTGTGACTGGGTTTGTCACCTGAGGAGGATGGCGCTGAAGCAACTTTAACCCTGGGTAAAAGGGAGCAGGGTCATTCTGAAAGCAGCTATTAGAAGGTGCTACTACAGGGCCTTTATGTGCCGTTTGTCTGGTCTCACTAGTTGTCAGAAGGCCTTCAGAGCATGGGATTAAATTCCTGACCTCCCTAAAATGGATTTGAGGTGAATCTGCTTGAACTGAAAGGGGGTGCATTTTCTGATCAGATATACCTGTGCCGGACAATACCTGACGACTAACAAATGCACTTGATGTAGTGGGTTGGAGATTCCTGTTAATATTGTGCTGATATCCTGTTGGCGGCTGGTTCACATGCATGCTTACAGGGGCCTGGGTAAAGTGCAACGGTTCAGATTCTGGATTTGGCAGACAACTCTGAAAAGGAGCAACTGTAGGGGTTTGGACAGGTAAGACGTTCGGCTGAGGGAGGACATTTCTAACATGTGATAATGGAACATCTGGGTTTAGGTTTGATTGGGCCAAAGAGAAATTCTGCTGGGCAAGTTGTAAATTGGAAAATGATGCTCCCAAAACCTCCATCAGGCTCATGTAGTTAATATTCTATTAAAAAAATAAAGAGAGTGGAAGTCAGTGTTAAGAGTCATTCATATCAAAGCTTGGGTCTCCCTGTTTTTACCTGGACCAGTCTGAATAAATCTTCCCCCAGACGCTGCCTCATTTGTGGGGGCTGGATGCCAGAGGTCTGATCAGGGACAGAAGATACAGGAGTGGGCTCATCGGCGGGGGTCAGTTGTGGGCTTGGAAGATTAGCAGGCGTGCTGGAAGACTGAACTTTTGAACCAGGCTCTTTATGAACCACAGTCTCAGGTTTGGCCGTTGGAAACATCGGGGGCTCTTGGTGGAGTGAGGGTTTTAAGGGTCTGGAATAACAAACCCATATTAACAAAACATTGGTGACTGAAAATCAACGCTATCCATATTCATAGACAATTTACAAAAAGCATATTCTTATATGTTAGTTATTTTTCATTGTACTTACAGAGACACCGAACTGGACATGTTTGAGGAGTTCTCTAGATCTGCCAGCTTTAGACTCTGTGAGAAGATAGTGGTTATTAGTGTAAATACATTTTAAAGATATATTTGGATGTGTTACATATTTTCACATAATTACCATATCAGGAGTGCAGACAATTTCACTTAAAACAGAGGACGAATCCTCTAGGTCTTCACTGTGAGTATTTTTGTCTATTTCAAAAGCACATATGTTAAAAGTCTGTAACAGAAGTGACATTCATTTAAAGTTGTTGTGGCCTACCTTCTTTTTCATGTGTAACATTTATATTATTGTAAGGTTGTGAAAATAAAGCTCTTATTGGAGAATCTGAGGGAGGTTGATTTTGGTCATGTACAAGATGTGCTCCATAAAACCTCTGATCCTCTGGTTCACCTGCACAAGAACCACTACAAGGGCACAGATATTGAATTAAAACAACTTATATTAAGTAAATACTTCCAACTAAGAACTAATTACTATACAAATGACAACAACCTTAGTGCCTCCTGCTGTGCATTAGGAGTGATGGGAGTGTTTGCAGACCCGGGATAGCCTGTATCAACACTGCTCTCTCCTTCCAGCTTTCTGTCCACTACAGTCTGCAGCACAGGTGCTACGATCAGTTGGGTTTCTGGAATTTGGATGTGGGCTGTGTAGCGGTCAATCCCAAGTAGAGAAGTGTGTCTGCGCTCCAGCAAGTTGAGGGAGGTAAGGACTGCAGGCGTGAAGGCTTTGACACGAATCACAACTCCTTCATCAACTATCCCTTCTGCCCCATCTCCCTTGTCCTTCTTTTTGCCATGCTGCCCCAGAAGGACCCTCCTATCTGCCCACCGCATCATCCACTCCAGGAGCCTCCCTAACTCAGGAAACTGAGCCTCTAATTTAGTGTCAAGGCCTTGCTTCAGCTCCATCACAGACTCAGCAGAAGCTACAGAGCAAAACCTCAAGCAATCAAATGATTCCTCTGTAGGTAAAGCACTCCTAATAGGACTGGTCTTTGAGCCAAAATGACTGGACTTACTCGTTCTCTGTGATAGTTTGTCGTTTTGCTTCGGATGACCAAACAAACCTTTTTGTACACCTGTCCTGAGCCAAGGAAAGCAGGCTACAGATGTTGGATTTTTGGTTGTGGAAGATTCACTTAATACATTGTTTTTCTGTGTTGTATGTTGTGTTGATGGTTTGAAGCAACACCCTGCTCTAAAAACTGGAGGCTCGGAGAGTTTTCTTGCTTGATGGTGCCCATCTCTTTGACGTCGATGCATAGTTGTTAGTACATCAAAAGTAAGAGAATGAAGCTCCCTTGCTCTCAATTTGTGGGAGAAGTCCTTCAACAAAGGGAGCTCGTGAGTGATGTCAGATTCACCAACATTGTCCTTTTCTAAAACATAGCTAAGGAAGAGTTCTAAGAAATTTAGATATTCATCGTCATCAAGCTCAAATTCCCAGGTCCCAACTAAAGGGAAGGAAGGATGCTTCAAATTATTTTGGATGTCATTCTCCTTAGCATCACCTGATGGGCCCTCTTTCTTAATCACATTCTCAATCCTCACGGCAGTCTTCTTTTCATCCCCTCTGTTTGGTATGTTAGATTTTTTAACCCTAAAAAAATTTTTTTTAGAAAAAGAAAGTACAATATTGGTACAAAACTAAATTAGTACCAATTAAAACACTAGTAAAGTGGTGGAGTACACATGGTTACCTGGTCATAGGTCTGTTTTGGAGCTCAGGGGAAATTGGTGCCTCAGAAGTATTTTCTGTTGTGTCTCCATCACTGTATGAAGAGAGCAGTCCACAGTCGGTTAATGTGCTGGTGCTTAGACTTGTACCCACTGACAGCTGCCTCAACATGGCCATTCCATGTTTGCTTGTCCCATCTTCCTCTTCCATTTCCTTTTCCCACAAATGTAAGTCAAGTGGGGCCAGGTGTCTCCTCAAGCGCACAAAATGTTTCTTTCTCAGCCTGCGTTTGTCTTGAATGAGAACCATCATCATTTCACCTGTTTCCTCTTCAGAATCTTGAATAAACAGATTAGTGACATAGAAAGAAGTTTCAAAGTAGGCTCTATGTAGTGCTGTCTGTATAAAATACACATAAAGGCATTTTTTAAGAGTAGTCATTACCAAAGACAGTGCACTGCCTTATCCTCTGCATTAATGAGTTGTACTTTTCTCTCAAACTAACTCGGACTGACTCTTCTTCGTCTGGGAAGGCCTGTACCAGGGCGTCTGCCATCTAGATAGAAGACCCAAAGATCAAACCCTAGCCATGTTCACTGTAATGTTTAAGAAAAATGTCACTGTACCAATAAAACAGGGGGTAGTTCAGACAGAAGGCTGAGGAGTATATCTTGCAGGATTTCTTCACTGTTGAGAAAGCGAGAGAAAGGCAGAGACCGAAGGGCCCATTGAATAGCATCAACACAAGTGGCTCTAACTTCAGATTTGCCGGAAATCTATAGGATATAAACACAATGAAGCATTTAGTAGGACATTTATTTATATTATTGAAACCTTATACATAGTCACACATTTAAAACCTGGTTATATTTTGCTTGCTGTCTATCCACTTGATACTTCCTGCAAGATATAGTGAGCTGATCCCGGACGTGGAGCATCCAGCATAGACCACATAACTCTCTGAAACAGCCTTAGAGAAGAGCACAGCACAGTTAACACACATTACGTAAATTATAATATTTAATACTACCATCAACAAAACACATCTTACTTATTGTCTGAATGGTGCCAGGGTCCATGTTACTGTCTTTTTTAGGCCCGTGTCTAAAGTATCCGCTACTTTTGATAAACTTCAACAGACCCTCTGGGAAAGCCTTTTCTTCTTCAACAGCACAGGGATAGGAATATTTCTTCTTCATCTGAAACATATTATCAAATTATAAGTTGATGAATCCTTTTTAATATAATGACATGATGACTCCATGAGAGAAACAGTCTGTTACATGCCTTATATAAGATGTGCCTGGCACGGCGCAGCTGGCTAAGGTACCACTGAGCAGCAGGGTAGCAACAGTGGGCAGATTTCAGGAGTAAAAGTAGTCTCTGGAGAACCCCTGATAATTTGTGGCGTGATGCAATTTCTGTGAGATGCCCTAATGTCCCAACTGGGTCCTAAACACAAAGCCACCAACAATAGAAGTGACCAACAAGTTAACAATACAACAGTTAATACGTAATCGTGAACTATATCAAATTGTTGTTTGTGTACCTGAGTATTTGGGGAAGGCTGAGGACAGTAAAGAGGTGGGGAAGGTAAATATAATCCCGTAGGCACCATGGCAGTCAAGCAAGAACAAAGGACTTTGGCTTTGTCCAGCAGAGAAGATAAAGGCGAAGACACAACATCGACTCCAGCCATGACTGAAGCCTTCAAAATGTCCTGTATGGAAACCTGCAGTGATCCCCAGTCCTCTTCTCCTAGAGGATCTAGTAAGAAAATATAAAATAATATTAGAGGCACCTTAGGCACCTGGTGGAGTGCAAACTGAGAATTGACCTGTATTCCATATCCTCCCTCATCTCTCCCTCCTATGTTTCCTGTCTGTATACTACTGTCTGTCATTATAAAAGCTACAAATGCAATAATTTAGTCTAAAACAGAACATATTTTAAAATGTAAATTGCAAAATCATATTAAAAAAAAAAAGATTTAAAAACATGTCTACATACCTGTGACACTTTTGTTTGCATCCGTTTTACGGTGTATTTTTGGATCAGCATTGCTGCTTAAAAGAGACTCGAGCTCAGCCTGAAGAATGCTTGCTGGTTTTAAAGTTTTTGGAAGGTAGAGCTCTCTATTTCTGAAACTGCCATAAACATGCACAACTGTTATTGACATCCTTATATACAACCCATTTAAATCATATGCAAATATCTTATCGTATGCTTTCATACTAACCAAGTGAGGTCCAAGTGTTCAGTGAAGTAACAAGTGTATGCAAGGCTCAGTGAGACTGCTGCCTTCCAGTCCCCGAGATGGTAAGCCAACCACACCGTCTCTGGAAGCAGACCCCCCACCAACAGGAGGTCTTGTGCATATTCAACCGTCCATACTTCTGATACCTGCTGTTGTCGAACTGCCCTAGCCACTTCCTTCTGGCACAGAGGCACCAGCCGCTCAACACTACAAGCTGAAAAAGATATTAAGTAACTAAATGGTAAATGGTGTGCTTTACATCATGCTTCCATTCACCCCATTCACGCACATTCACACCTGGGGAGAACTACAAATGTTAACTACCAAATATGTAAACACACCATGAGGCAAATGTATTGGTGGTAGGACATCCACACTGTGAGGTGGCAGGATAAAGAGGGGTTGATTGCTGAAGTAGGAAGCCATGAATCTCCCCAGACTTTGAACCACTGCAAAAGCTGTGTCTGTGTTGAGGTCCTCTGGAAGCCATGAGCACTGAGGAGATTCTGTTTAGATGTCAGAGGAAAATTCTGCTCAAGGAAAAGCCACTTTTCATCATCTCCCATAGGCTTTAGAGTTGTGCACTAGTAGTATACTTTGATATAAGGCATAAAATGTAATGAAATTTAAAAAGAATTCAGACCACACCTTTTTGGCTGGTTTTGCTGTCTTTATTGGTGTCTTTCAGTTGTTCATCTGTTTGCAATATTAGACGGGCCATGTGGTCTCCCAACTCTTGGGCTTCTTTTAGATGGTATTGTGACAATAAACTATAGAGAAGTGCCAGACAAAGGCGTTTTTCCTGAAATACACTCCGATCATCCCCTAAAGGTGCAAAAATATGTTAATTCATAAACAATGTATGTAATTACATGGCTTGATAGTAACGTTACTTACTTTTTTTGGTTTCTTCCCAAAGTTGTGATCGCCAAATATCAGCACTTTTTGCGTAAAAGCCATAAAGGAATAGATGTTCACCTGAAAATAAACCATTTAAATAGCAAACGGTTTAGCAAAAAAAGTATTCAAAATAAAGATTCCAATCCTTTGGATATTTTCATATAATTTTTAATTGAACTCTCTAAAGGAAATACTTTATTATGTTTGAATAACAACAGTCCACATTTATCCCCCTATACACATACCTGTATAATTCAGCAGTCCATGACCTTCTTCCAGCCTTTCTCCGGTTGACTGTAACACTGTCTGAATCTTGGACATTATAGCCACCAAGTGTTGCTGTTCCTCCCCCCAGTTGTCACAACCTTTAAAGTTTTTTAGTTCTTCAATATACTGTTGAGTGATAGTGTAAAACCACCTCCAGATGCCATACAACCTGAATTAAATGTTTTTGTTTAATTCCACAGTCCAAGAAAACATAAAGTGTATCTATATTTCTAACCTTCTAGATGGATGTAGATGACCAGGCCATGCGCCATGTACAAAGTTTGTTTCGTCTTTTTTCTCATCCTGCAGCACAGGCACACCGTGTGAATCTAAAGGCCACAGCTGAGGTGACCGAGAAAGAGAATCCTTTTCCACAGAGGACCAGACAGCTCTCTGCTGCAGGCTGTAGGTGTGATCCAGAGAATCTGAAACCATCTGTAAGATTTGGAGGGCAGTAGATAAATTGAGGGATGATAACTGACAGTAACCACTCTGGAATGATTCAGTGTAAGGGGTCAGCTCCAGTCGAACCAGGCCTCTACAGAGCTCTACCATCAGCCCAAGGCACTGTCGTCCATCTGAGTTTGCTCTCTCCCAGGGAATGAAATAGAGAAGTGTTTTGAGAAAGTCTAGAATGAAAAAAGCTGCATTTCCTACATGTGCCATGGAGTTGGGCATTAAATGAAGTAAAGCTGCAAATCGTACTGCACAGTTAAGGGCATGTTTCAGTAGTGGATATCTGTATTCAACAGAGCTTCCCAGAGACATGCCAAAAGCCCAGGCTGTTAACAGTTTACTTTGTATGTTTTCAAGTTCTAAAGTAATTTTCTCCCCTGACACAGTGGAGGCTTGTTCAGAACCAGTGCCTAGAAATGGTGCGGCAGAGTGCGTGTCCAAAGCATGAAGTGTGTCAAACATTGAAGCAAACTCCAAGCGGCCACTCTCCTCAGCATAAGAACCAACTGGAAGACCGTCCAAATCAGAATCATCTTCAAAGAAATTCTGTCAAAAAACGGACAATGCCAAGTTACAAAAAGGTTGAAGTCAGTTGGCTTTATTTTTTATATTAACTAATTTTTTTAAGCTGTCAATGACACCGTAACCTAAATTACAATATATAATACATATAATCAAATTCTATGACTAACCTGTACTTTTTCCAGAAGCTCGTGGTGTTTGCCATTGTCCCTTGATCCTGCAGAAAATAGGGCAAAGTGGATCTATCTGCAGATGTAGAAGTGATCAGGTCTGTGGTATTTGGCCTGACAGTGGGGCTTAACTCCTGAAGACTCCTTTCAAGATTCAGATCAGAAACTGAATCTAACCACATCCTCACATGTTTCTGGAAGTAAAAAATAAATGTGAAGCCAAAATCTAATAAACCAAATTTAATAAAATAAAAACTACTAATTATTGAAGTTGAGACATATACATATATTGTAATAAATACACATCAGCCTCAACCCACATGTGACTTTTCCAATGATTGGCTGGCCTTCTCAAGGTCTTTGGTAGTGTCCTTAAGTAATGTTTTCAACAACAGTGCAGGGGAAGTCCTATCAAGCACTCTGACAACTGTGGCCATGTAGCCATCAGATACAATGAAGTAAAAGAGCCGCGGATGCCAAGTCACTGAATATCGTTGCCTCATCACATCTCGTACAGACAAGCTTGAGCTAGACAAAGATGCCTCGCCTTTCCCTGCTGATGCTGATGGTCTGCAGAGTGAAGAAATAATGCCACAGCAAAAAAACAGACCATACAGAAAACAATCACTTAATCAATTAATAATTTGTAAAAATGTTCCAGACATAAATGGTATACCGGTAAGTGACCAGTGGGTGCAATGGAAGGAAATGAGCAGGTCCAAAGTCAATATTGCAACCTGAGCTTGACAAACTCAGAAGGCCCCCAAGACGGGCCAAGATAAGAAGAGAGCCTCTTTTCAGAACACAGGCCAGAAAAAGACCACCAGCTGACCAGCTAACATTTCCAACCCAGTAGGATCTAAAACAGACATATGTTTAGCCCCAAAAGACAAGGTCTTTTTTCCAATATTATACATTATCATGGTATATCTTGTGAATCTTATACCTTATATATTTGGACGGAATTGCCATTTTCTTACTTCCACAACCTCCAAGGCCTCTTGATACGGACACAAAATTGACTGTGCTGACAAACAAGACCTGTGTGGCCTGTATTCAAAAGATAAATACAATTATTTTAACAGGTTGATTTGACAATGTAGGCAAAGCAACCTATTCAGATAAAATGCTGACCTGAGGCTGTCTCTGGTTTAAAACAATTGCTAGTAGTTGGCCATCAGGGGAAAAGGTAGGCACTAAAGCTCCTCTGGACTTTACTGGTTGGCAGGGTGGTCTGAGACATGACATTAGAAATGTCTTGGTGGCCCACCATATGTTGTAACTGGCAGGACTGAAGGAAAAAAACACATTATGTTTTGTATTGAAAAAAATGTCTCAGTAGCAGTTCATTCTCTTAACCAAATTGCTTATTTACCCGACTTTCTCTGGGCTCTCTGCCCAGCAGATTTTGACGCAGGAGATAATCAGCTTCTTTCCAGATGTAAAAACAAATGCAGTTAAACACGCATCTCCCAAAGCCTATAAAGAGTTGTACAAATATTAATTTAGGCTAGATTATCAATATGATTTACAGACATTGTAATATAATAATTTGATTTTTTTTTTATTCAGACCTCTGTCTTAACAAAGATGGTGTGTAGGGAGGCTTCTTTGTCTTGTGAAGATGGCAGCATGGTCTCATTAATGGGGTGTATTTGTGTCCAGTTTCCTTTCACGGCACAGTCTCGTAACCCCAACAAATCTCTGGCATCCATACATTCCCAGAGCAAAATTTGCCCTGTTATAGATCCCAAAAGCACACGCATACCATCCCCTGAAACCTGGAGAGACACTCTTGTGGCATTGCCTACAATAAATTACAGAATGACCAAATGCAACCACGTAAAAGTGAACTTGTGCACTGTTATACTTCAAGGGTGACAGCATACCTTTCACTGTAGATATAAAATTAACTACTTCAGGTACAGTTGTGGATGTTTTTAACAGGTCTTTATCCCTGTTCCACAAAAACAGCTTCCCTGATCCCAGAAGTCCACAAAGCCACATGCCTAAGAGACAACAAGCTATCTATGTTAAAGAATTGATATCATTGCCAGCATTTATTTTTATTTAAAGAGATTCACTAACCATTAAATGATGAGGCCATTGTCACCACGTTGTTAAGTAGAGGATGGAGTTTGGGAGTCCTCTTCTTGGTGCGACCTGAGACCATGTTTATCTCACTGATGCGTTTGTCATCTAACAGGAACACAGACTCCTTCTCCTAGATCAACATAACACAGGTTGAAATTTACACTAACTGTAAAGATTACCAGCGTTAGTTTTATTCCTTTACCTGCCCAAGCCAACAGAATCTCGGCCACGGTTTCTTTCGTTTGATGCTCGAAGACAAAACAACCTCCAGCTTTAGCTCCATTTTTCCAGAACAGTAAATGTTTTTCCATTTAACTATTCAGTGGAGCTTTTTACGTGGGGAGAAAAAAAACATTGCTGATGTTAAATAATAACATATTTTGCAAGATTTATTAATAGGAAATAGTGTTGTTAGATATTGCTAATTAACAATAGGCTAATAAATAAGGCCGTGTTGGGAAATACAAGTATAAAATATTTTTACTACCTTTTTTACTGCGTATCTGTTTTTATTGCGTTAAGCTGTTTAGCACGTTGTAAAAATAAACGACATCATCACCTCTATGTTACCATGTTATTCGAGGTTAGCATGAGCTACCTAGCCTGTCTCGCCTAAAAACAAGCAGCACGGTTCAAAAGAAACACTTAACTGAGAACAGTTATACTCACCTATGCTGTTTAAATCTTAGATGTGGAAAATATGTTGTTTGATTGTGGTTTGACGTGTTTTATCATGCCTAATTACAAAACATTTTGAAAATCCCTCCGCGTAAGTAGCAACCGTTTTCCCATGATCCTTCGGGAGGAAGCCTCGTCCCGTTGCCGTGGGAACAGGGGAGGAGGCTGCCGGCGATGGGAGGGTCTCCCAACGTCCACTACATTAAAAACAATGGAAAGAAGTGTAAAATCAATACACAACTAAAATGACTAAAACGGCCTAAAAATCATGATGATGAGTGTCTTACATAAAACAGATTTTTTTTTAAAAAAAGTTTAACATTAATTCAGCCCCACATTCATCTATAGAGCCAAAGATGTCCAATAAAATAGACTTTTACTGGGTGATGATAAATGGAATTATATAAATTTGTAAGCTACTTTGCATTTTATTTACACTTTTTTCTGTTCAGGCTTCTGAAATGAATAGACATGTCATTTTGTCAGCAGCGCTAAGTGGCAAATGTTGGGTCGAGTTTAAATATAACCAGCAGAGGGCAGCAGTCCCTATTCTCCAACACAGGCTACAAGGCAGTTATGTAGGGTCACTGTGGCTGACAAACTGTGGCATTAAGCAGCTTTGTACTTTGTCTCCAAGTAATTCACATATCTTTCCTCAAGGTCATTTTCTCTATAGAGCCAGGAGGCTGTTATTAGCTTTATGTTTGTGCAGAGTAAGTGCTCTCTTTTACTATGAACATGCTTTGGCTTGTGTGGAACCTGAAGCAATAATCTCTCTTATAGCCTTGTTACAGAGAGTTATTAGGTTTGCCTCCTGGCCCCTGCTGGTTTAATTACCCTTGTACTCTTTCCTTTTCATCATGATGGAGATGACGGCCGCCATCGCCAGTAGGTGAAAGAGGAGACTTCCCCAGACCTTAATTGGTTCATTTGCCTCTGCCTGCCAGGCGCAGATGGAGCTCTTTATTACTGTCATGGCCAGGATCATTCTGGTCTGAAGAGGACCACGTTTAAAAGGAAATGCTTGACATTCTATGAGGACATGGCGACATGACCAAAAAAAGACGAGAATGAACACCAAATTATAGGCAATTTATTGGCATTTACATTGCCAGTTTGTTGAAGAAGTTGTCCTATGTACTTGTGTGGATTTTCTAATGAGCACTGCTCAAAAAAGGTCAACAGTTTGTTCAAAGCCCATACATATTTATAGATAAATTACCTAGTGTCTGTAGGATATACCCCCTTTTGTATATATTTTTTATTTATGTAATCTGGAAATCTATTTATTATTAATTCAGAAAGAACATTATTCACCCAAACACATCGTATCTAAATCAGCTTAAGTGCATGAAAAGCTGCTTGTGAATGTAAAAAAGATAGTGTTGCTTTGTGGCTTTGTCCTTAAAGGCCAGAGAAAAGAATTATGCAAATTCAACTGGGATTCCTCATTTGGCATTATGTACCTATTACAACGTTATGTGATTACATCTAGAACAATTCTGCATATGCTTTCTGTGTTCAATATAGAGACATCAGTTGGCATGGTAACCTCATTTGCCATCTGCAGGCCTCATTCATACTGAAAAATGACACTCAGAGAGCTGTCAAGAAACAATTTGATATTCTTGTCTCAGTGGCAGTCAGTCTCTTTCAAAGGACCACTGTAGACTCTTTCTGCAACAACAACAGAACATTTATTTATTTGGTGTTGTTTTGTGTGGGGCACAAAATTAAGAAGTTTCACTCCAATACAATTAACATAAGATCCCTGGGGTGCTGGGGTGGGTGCTGTTGTACAGGTGGAAAAAGCAGTTAAAGCTTAGCGGCACGTGTGAGCAGCAGTGTTTTGCTTGAACATGTGGAATTCACATTGTTGGGACGTGAAAGACCCTAGTTCAGGACATTAAATGTACAGGTGCATTGACCTCATGCTGTGATGCCATTAGACGCCCAACATGTTCATTTTATCAGCCACAGGAAACTATTATTAGATTCAGGCTTGGTGGGTTCATGCCACCTCACCTCATCACACACCTCATGGCCCAGAGGGTACAAGACACATAATTATACTGAATAATGCTATTGGCTATTTTGATTGCACAGGATAAAACATAAAATTCTGTTATTATTTGTAACAAGTTGCTATTGTATAGGATTGTAAAAACTGTAGGTCTATATATTATATATTGCATTGTATTCATAGCTAAATGGATCAATATTTTTTTAGTCTCTGAAGCTAAGCCTGAGCTTTAAGGGCTTTTCATTTCTGTATTAGGCCTAAATGAAGGCCTATTGTTATAATTGTTGCCTGTTACTTACAAAAGTGCATGTTGTAGGCGCACCGTTGTAAGATGACATCTTAGTCACAAGGCAAAAAGCGTTCGTTTGCCTGATCTAATTATTTTATTCATGTAAATTGCTGCCGAGGCGTTATTGTGCACGCTTGCATTATATTTCTATGTATTGTCATAATGAAAAGCGCTATACTCAAGCAACCCACTATTTAGATAATCCTTTTCATTGTATGTTAATTCAGTGCTCCGTTTTTGTGGATATAATCGTTCCTGATTGGCCGGGATGCTCATCTGTTGTGAAAATTTTGCATTGTAAGATAAATCTTTGTTGTGACTAATAAATCCCCGTCTCCTTTAAAGTCTTTTTTTTTTTTTTTTTTTTTTAAAGCAGCAACGTGCTTACTCTGACTGCTTCAGCGTCACTGTAGCGGCCGCCTTCTCTGCGAGCTGATTGGTTGAGCCGTGGGAATATTCAAATGAAGCTTTGATTGATTGGCCCGGGGCCGGTTTCAACAGTACAGAGGACTCATTTCCATTCCGACATCACTCTCCTGTGGCACACACAAGCTGCTCGCCAGCTGAGATGAGAAACAAGGAGCCAGACGGGACACATCCTCGCTCCGAACCAAAGCTTTCACCGAGGTGTTGAACATGTAGAGGAAGTACTTAAGGCAAAGAATCTCGTCCCATCAATGGATATTTCTCTGGAGCCAAGCGGTACGCATTGGGAAAACAGAGCACAGGAAATACGCCTTCCGAACTGGAGAGCGACCAATCAGCCGTGGCGAACCAAAGATAAACAAGCCTTATGATAAGCTAAAACTCCGTAAGACATTTTATAAATATATATATATAAAGATATATGTTTTTTTAAATCATTTTCTTATCTTTTCTTTTCAATAATCTCTTTAAAATTGTCTTTATGTGCAGTGTTTTGTTTGCTTCTGTTGTATGACTAGACTGGTATGGCTTGACGTGGGGCGCTCAGTAAAAGTAAAAAAGATAAAGAATGAAACAATATTAGTCCAAATTTGCCCCATATTGATTTAAAATGGACAGTGTCTAAGCGGTGTCCAGTGCGCACCAGAGCGCCTTGTCTCGCCTGTGTATTACTGTCCTGCTGTTGGCTGATGTAGATTTATAACATGGGGCCCTGTCCGAATATGGGATGTGGTATGTGTCATCACTAGTTTCAATCACAAAACGTGCTTTAAAGCTACTGTTTGGAAGGGTTGGGTTTCATTTGGCCTGCAAAGTTTTCCTTCTCTCTGTGATGTGACCATGCAATATCCATTCTCGTCAGTCTGCCCTGGAAGATGTGAAAGCCTCTTTTCCACGTCTGAAAGTCTGCGAATCCAGGAAGTGCTTTGAAGTATATTATCGGTCATTGAGAGCTGTCTCTGAAGGTTTCCACTCCTTTTGTCTGAAAGCCGGAGGAGGGATCATTGCACCTCACTGCACCGGTGGAAGCCGAGGTTGAAGGTTATAACCGCAGCAGAGGGCCCTATAGATTATTGGCCAGGTGTGAAATTCTACCCTGCCAGCCCTTTTTCCGGCTTGTGCCAGATCCTTTATTATCCAGAGAGATGGGATGTCACAGCTTTCCACCAGAGGCACAGAAGGAAAGCCTGCAATTGGGTGTTTATTATCCCCTTTCTTTCTCCTGTGCTATTTTTTGAGAAAATAAGTCAACCCCCTGGGATTAGTTTTATTTTGAGGCACAAGGGAAAATGCCCCCTGGTTTGGAACGAGCACATTCAAAGCACAACATTGTGGTTTTGATTTATAACATTAATGGCTTATCCACAGTTAAAGGGGATATATGTAGAGTTGACATTCCAAAATTAACTTCAATCAATCAATGGCAGGGCAGCAGTGAACAGAAAGTACCCCAAAGCATCAGCAGAAAGAGAACCCATTACTCAGAGCATATGATGGGAAGATTTTTATTTCACGTAAGTCTGTGTTATGGGATCATTCTCCGTCAGTTGCGCTACCATTTTGGTGATTAAAAGCGATGACGAGGTTAGTGAACCCGCTGCTGCTGCAAACAGAGGAAAGAAAATGGGCATTGGTGCTGTCACATTATAAATGGGTTGCTGTTATGGTTCACTTAACTCTGTTATGATCTAGAACGGCATCTGTGACATTTTTCCAATTAGAGCCTATTGAATGAAACCAAATGTAACGCAGCACAGTCTCATTTCCATGTTTTGCAGCTGGACCAGATTGCTGTGCCCGAGTCTGGAGTCATAGCAGAAGCTTGTAAATTGAGTCGTATCATGAGCAGTCAGTGCGCAGGTATCCCATGGGCTTTCCCTCTGATCTCACATCACACCCCCAGCCGTAATTCCAAGTCTGTGAAGAGAAGGAATTTGTCATTTGGCTGCCCACTTCTCTTTGCCTTCTCACTGAAGTAACCAAGCTCTGATTTATTGCAAAGTCTCTCTGGCCTAGCTCAATCTCCAGGCCTTTACTAAATTACCGAATGAAGGATAGAGCTCAGCATGAGAACGACCTTTTCTTGGATGATTATTGCTCAGGCCAGTGCAAGGACTGATTGAGGTCATGTCTTTTTTATTTATTTTTTTGCCATGTCATCTATGTGGGCGCAGTTTCCCGGGCTGTTAAAGGGGGCGTTGAGTTTTATGCATGGTGACGGGAGGATAAGATGAAGTGAAATTACTTGGAGGAAGTATACAGTATGCCTATCTGCCATGGAAGTAGCTTAGTTGCTTAGCAGTATCTTTTGTGCACCGTTTTATAATCACCTTCTTGTCCACAAGGAGCCTTCATGTGCAATTACATCTTGGCGTCTTTTGAAATCTGTCTAATTGGTCTATTCATAGTAATAGGATGAAGGGGTAGTGAGACAAGGGGTGAAGGGTGGGAGGTTAAGGACTGGGCCTCTGGGGTCAGTGGGGAGGAGAACCCGCAGTGTAATTTGGGACTCCTGTAATCTTTATTTTGTCTACATAGTTGCATAGAGTCATTATTTCAAATGAATGATTAAGAACAGCAAATTGAAACTGATGTACCATCGTTTGCCCCAAACAAAAAAAACAGTGAGATGATGACATCCTCAGATGGTCCACACATCAAAGACCTCTGCAACATTTTGATGTTTTTTTGTGATGCACGATGATAGTAAAAAGCTGATCATTAGGTTTCTTCTTCTGACTTTAGTAAAAGCCAGACAAGGAGGGTTCTCTCTTTAGTTTCTAATGAGTTTGCTGCAAATTTAATGACTTCAAGGGATCAATGGCCCTTAACAATGTACAGTACACTAAACAGCGAGAGGAAAGTGGGGAGAGGGGTTTGGATGAGAGTGTCCCTAGAATGGTTTTCTATCATCATCTTTGCCTCCTGTTATGATTATTTATGGTTAACTTGGCATTGTGGTTTGGATTCATAACATTAACAACTGTGTCCACTGTTATGGACTCTAATGTTTACTTCAGTCAATTAGCAGCATGTTATGACAGTCAATCTTGTCAATTTGTTGAAAAAAAATCCTAGATGATGAACTAGTTGCAGCTGTCCAGTGCACCAGTCCAAACAAAATGACCATAGTTTACATAGCTCACCAAACTGCCATAGCAAAACCATAAATCAAATCAAGCTGAAGTAACTCCGAGGCTTCATCTAATAACAGGCTGCCCGGAAAGGCACTTTGTTGATACCAAATCCACAATGTTCACTCCTCAGTTTTCTTAATTCCTGTTCATTTCAAGACTTTTAGACAGGAGAGTTGTAGACTTCCTGAGAGTTTGTTTTTAGTGCATGCACTGGGATAAGGATAAGATAAAGCTCTGTTTACCCTCTAATGCTATCTTGGCATTTACCCCATGACTTCCCCCATGTGGCGCATCTTTTATACCTTGGCATCAGCCCATCTTTGAGGGGAGATTTAGGTCAGCCCTAAGCTTTTGACTTCCCAGCTTAAAAATGCCCTTGAAGGTAGAACTCAATTTTGTGTGTGCGTTTGTATGTGCTATAAACACAGAGCCAAACCAGAGGAAGGTGCGTGTTCAAATAAATGGAGAGATGGGGAGTCATGATAGATTCATATTAGATTTGGAGCTCCAATCTCAAAATCATGTTGTTGTTTTTTTTCCCATCAATCACAATTGCATTACCAAAGCTTGATAATGAAATAAAGTTCAGTCAAAGACAAGGACATTTCTTTGAAGCACAATAATAATGAAATCCTTGCACGTACCAAAGTACAGTAGTATGAAAAGTTTCTATTCAAGAATAAATAGAATACAGCCTCATGGGGCGTCTCTCTCAAACAGTCTGTGGATGATTGGTTATATAATTACAAAACCTATGACTTGTGATTTCTGCCACACTCGCTCTTCTCTCTGTCATACCTTCATTATCACCTATTCTTTGCAAAGCAGAATTGAAATTTTGTGCTGGAGAAAGCAAAATATTAATATTTTCCCAGACACATTAGCGCTGCATGATTTGCATCCATCTGAATGCTCCGGACATCTGTCAGAATATTGCCCAGCCTTTGTATTTCCATAAATTTTGAGCGTTGTGCGCATAAATCATATAAGAAAGCCTCTTTAACAGTGTTGTAATACCTTTTTTACTGAGGCTAATCTCAATGGAAATGAGGCTCATTGTTATCAGCCTCGGGCCTTAAGTGTTCTCGCTGTGTCGACTGGAGTGGCTCCGGGTTTGTTTGGGTATCCTGTATTTGAACCTTTGTGTCCTTTTTCTTTCTTTCTTTCTTTCGTTCTTTCTTTTTTCTTTCTTTCTTTCTTTTAAGGCGCAGAAAGAAAAGAGAGAGAAATCTGGGTCCCTGTTATATTCGGCTCTGATACCAATTATGCAAACTATTACAGAATTTAACCAGGCCAGCTCTTATCGGCTAATCCAGAAGTAATAGATTCTATTAAAAATGTATGAGGGGGCTTGGGGGGGGGGGGGGTCGAGTGTATAGAGATGAATCCGGCAGCTGCGGCAGCACTGCTGTCTGTACGTCAGACTATACTTGTCTGGTCTCTATTACTATAAGACGGCTTCCCGCCGCGCTACCTTCAACTCTGTATTGTCACAGTCATACATAATATACAGTTAATTATAGCCTAAGTGCATTGTTATTCACAGTACATGTCATTTTCATTCAAGGAGAACCAGCACATTACCACTTGCATAATGATCCAATCCTCTGTGTTAATCATTAATTTCTCCCTAAATTAACCTTTCTGAATCATTCCATCCCAATTTCTTTCTTTATTCTGCGCTTTTCCCATTGCTCGCATGCATTTTCTGTGCAGCTGAGGGAGGAAAAGGCATTAGCATAGCCTTCACATGCTAATCTAGCCACTGACTGAAAAGGGGTGCTCTTCCTAAATCTTTTTCATTATCATCTAATTATTAACTGAGGAATCTGAGAAGAGCTGCTTCGGTTCAAGGGAGGGCTGTGCGTGTGAAAGTGGCAGGTTGAGAATATATGTCTAATGGAAGTGTGAATGTTAATTTTTGTTGAGAGGCAGGTTTTTGTCATCAGTTGCTCCAGAAGGTCAGAAAGATACTAGTAGCCCTGTTCTAAATGAATGCCCTTTTCCTTCTGATAGTTCTTCCTGATCTGCTTTGAAGCATTGAACAATCAAACAGATAATAGGCCGGTCATTGTTTATAATTAAAGATTGGACAATTCTTTTGTTTTTTTCTCTCTTTTGTATTGCCAGCTCTGTAATCTCCGGAAATCTGATTAACAGAGATGGTTGTCGGGATCTTATCACAAACCAGAATTTGCACACCTTTTTTTTTTTTAAATGAATACCATCAATTTCTTGGCTTGGTTTACTGAGTACCACCATTGTCTCCTTCACTGGGCTTTGTGACCCTTTACCTGACCTTGCTATCTTCAAACATTTCAACAGTGTTGATGTTGGGACAGTGGACACATTACAAAACAAGCCATTTTATTTTTAAACATCTCCTGTCAGCGCTGAAGGATAAAAGTTAAAAAAATACATTTGTCTGCCAAAATATCCTTATCAGTAAACCATGAGGGGACAGTAGATAGACTGCAAAGCACAAGCTTACTTATCTGTTTGGAAAGCCCACAGTGGGCCACATAACACTGATTATCAGCCGCATGGATGTCACCCAAAAGTGAGTCGGATTAGACGCCCTAACAGCCTCAACTCTGTGACTTCTATGTCTCTGCTAAGCTCGCCCTTGAAACTGTAAAACTGAAGAAGTGCTAAAGTGAAGGCCGTGAGGGAAAAACCTGTAGCACAAGGGAAGATAATTTTCCTTTTGGTAAGAGAACAAAGCTGAATGTTAATGTTGAGTTTTGATTAGGACTGCTATTATATATTCCTGCTAGTTTCTTGCTTATTGATTTTGTTTGCTTTTTAGTAGAGATGCACATTTTATAAAAAAAAAGATGTTGTCATGGTAATATCACAGTGTATCACAATATTTCACAAATTATTGTTTGAATAGCAATAAATGTTTCCTGCTGTGGGTATTCATGTCAATATGTTTTGCTGTATGGATGGTCCAATGCAGAAAGATTTTCATTTAAATACATTCTTTGCATATTTGTCATTAGAGAGACTTAAAACCTCCAAAAGGTACACTCTGGTACACTAGACATTATATGATTTTTGTATTTCTAGTATCTTTTTCTTTCAGAATTCACAGTGAAACATACATTTGAAACTCGCATATTCATAAATGCAGATCACAGGATCAAAGTAGTCTCCATTAGTTGCACTTTATGCCTTGTCGAGTAACCATTTCTGCTCTCTGTGAAACTTTTTTCCCTTCAAGCTACAGGCCATTTTGAATAATAATGCCCTCCTTGATATATTTTCATCCATCTACATATTATGGAAGATATTCCAATTTGCGTCTCATTTTCTGTTAGTCAAGGGATTTCCCTGGAGATACCTTTTTCCTTCTCTTGTGGTCTTTCTGCATTTCCAGTGCCTCTCTCTTGACAAATGTGTGGTAATGGTGGGCTTGTTGTGAAATTGCCATTATTTTCCAAATGGAATGTGACCATATTGAGGCTTTTAGCTCTTCACATGTGTGTGCTATGATGAGACAGCTTGCACCGAGCAGTTTGAAGTGGGCTTGTCATCAAGGGACAGATGTTGAGTGGAGGAGGGGAGAGTGAGGGAATCTTTTGTAGAGGCACCTGAGGAAAATGAAAGCTGCCCTGTCTCTTCCTGCTTTTGAGTTGAGGGTAATCATGTTCCTCCAGCATCTTGGTGAACACGCTTTTCTGTTTGACTCACTTAACTGGCCTCTGCCCCAGAGGGATTGAATGAGAGTAAATAGAATGAAACGCAAATGTGAAAGGCTTTCTGCATTCAGAAAGGGACATGTCATTCCATTTGCAAATGAATTAATAAACTATTCAAAAGCTATAAGACAAGAGATCAATCCCATACTGCGGTTTCTACCTGATTCCCATTAATTAATAAGTGTTTTACATTTGCCTCACATTTCTAGCTTTGAAGGGCTGGCATTCACATTTGCTGACGCCTTCAGATAATCAAAGAGAATGTCAAATGTGATTATCAATGAAATATTTTCTTCATGCCTGTTCAAAATGCAGCATGGGGGAAATGGCTGCACAGCTGTGTTTAGTGTTAAGTATCATTACCCTCATCACACTTAAAACTGCACAGAATGTTTTCAGACTGGGAGCTGTTTTTGGCTTTCTGCACTGATCAATGTGGCCATGAAAATATGGAACAACCTCAGGCTGTTTACAAATTGAAACACACAGCCTTAGGCTACAGAAGGCCTTCTAAATGATTTGTGTGATCAGAGCCAAAAGAACACGGCTGAGAACAGAACAGAGCTATCAGAACAACGAGGCAGGAGGAATACAAGTCATCATTAAGTGATATTACTTTTTTAAGTGCACAGTCTCTGCAGTTCAAAGGGGGGCTCCTGCTTTTTAATATGCTAAAAGGGCCCAAGTGGATTCCCAGCTTTATGCATGTGAGCAGCTGAACTCAAGTAGACTGGATGTTTTGGAGAAGCCTCCTGTGGGGTTTAATGTTCTCTGCTGCTGTTAAAAGATCAAACCGAACTTTGACAAAAAACACTCAATCGTTTATTTTTTTTTAATCTTTTTTTTATTTTTTTTTTATTTTATTGTTTTGCTTTCAGTTGGTATTTACTCCAAACCATTTATCCTGTAATGCACACATTTCTTGCAAACATTACTTATCTTTCACAAAATAATTGTTTTCTAATTGTAAGATAAGTTTCTTTTTTATTTCAAATACTTTATGGGTCACATACTTTTAAAAAAAATTGCCGATTTCCAAATGAAGCTGAGATGTGTTTATTTTGCTCTGTGTAAAGAGTGAAGTTCCATTGTCTTTTCTTTAGCAGCTACATCGAGGCTGTGTGCAGCCGCAGTGAACTATCATGTTGGCGTGTATCCAAAGACGGCAGAACTTGTCCTCGCAGCATTTGGCCTGCACGCCCAAAAGTGTCATGGTCCCAGCACCGCCACTACTGCTGCCTGTCCCACAGCTGCAGCCATGCGACCCAAAAGGTGAGTTTCACTCATAACCACTCTTTATTAATAAACTTAGCCCCATGTCTTTGAGTGCATGGCATGTGAAGACCATGTGAATGTTTTAATGGTTTGCTGAGATTTTGGTCGCTGTGGAGCTCTTCAAATTAGAATAATGAGTCTCCTGATGATGATGCTTTTTAATAGTCCGGCTAATCAGCAAGCTCTTGCTGTGCCAATGTGCTCAGGTCAAAGTGGACTGCAAAATTACAGAGGTAATCAACTCTTCCATACAAGGTTACTAATAATATTCACATTTCAGACACTAAGTATGGGATGTTAGTGTTGGTTGACCTTTTATTTTGACTGATTATAGTTCTTTGTTGAAAAGCCGAGTGGGAATAACCTGATGCAGATGTAATTTTGGTATTTATGTAAATTACCCATTTTGTGTTATGGTCCTGTTTTTTTCACTGTTTACAATATTTTTCTGCAGTGTATTTTTTATATAAGCTCATAAATAAGGTAATTTTACAAAAACAGTAACATTACCTTTTGTATCACACCATACTCGGGGAGACTTACTGTTGCCCATTGTGTTTTCACACTTTTAGAGACACAACATGAACATATTTAATGGCCCCTAATTGTCAGCTTTTAGTGACAGCTGTGCTCGGATTAACCTGGCTTCCTGCTAATGCTTGCAGGTGTTTTCACTTACTGCCGCTGTTTAGACTTCCTGTCAGATGGAGTCTGGCTAAAACCCTGGTGTGACCCTCGTGTGGAGTACATATCCTTCAGAGTCATAAATGCATCGCTGCACTAACAGGTGCAGAATGACTCAGTGCAGGATTTTTGGTTACACACACACACACACACACACACACACACACACACACACAGGCTTCATTCAGACTGCAGTTCAAATCAGAATTTTTTTTTTACTCACGGCATAAAAATTTAAAATCCTAAAGTCCTCACTGGCCATGTTTGCTGTTGTTGAGACGGCCTGGTGTGTTTCATGCTCAACTAAGTCTTTCAATTTTCAGTTTAAGTGGCAGTTGTATACTGCCCCTTGCAGTCTCTTTTTATTCAGACTTAAAAAATTGGAATTCCCCCCCCGCCTCTTTTCTCCTCATCTCCATCCTGCTCCTGGAGTGAAATGCCCTTTTGTCTTTATGTTATTAAATATTAATTGGGAGTCAGTGGAGCGATTGTCTGCTAAACGCTGGAACAGAAGGAGCTACTTTGCCTAAGGCACACTAACCAGGGGTGCATTTCACATCCTGTTTACCTGCAGGGCCCGCCCCCCCTTGAGTTTTATGTTGAGCTACTGTGCTTGGTGTAGCACCCTGCAGCTCCAGCCTCACATTTCACTCAAACCACAGGGAATAGACTGATGAGAGCTCTGTGTGTGTGGCCCAGGCCCCTTCATTAAACCCATCGCTGTTGGGTTGAGTTAAATTGGGACAGTCTTTAGTTGCTGCTGCGCTTTTGGAAGCCATTTCCATTTTTGGCTATCAATAAATGGACGACAATGGACATGAAAGCTCTTAGCCACAGAAACCCATTTGAAAGATTTCTGTGGAATGAGTCTGAGGTATAATGTGATGAGAGTGAATGTGCTCATCTTTGCCATCTCAGCTTGAAAGCACAGGCTGGAAATGCTTTTTTTCCCACGCTACTGGCCTGTGCTTGAGCCGGCTTTTAGAGAAGAAACTTTGCCCAAGCAGGGGCAAGCGGCACAGAAACAAATGAAGAGTGACATTGGTGCAAAGGGGTATGTGCCACCGGCTCCTCGAGCACACATAAAGCGTTCAAGCCTGAGGTTTCTCTGTTACTCTGAGCCCTCCTCATGCGGATGTGACTGGATAAAGGAGCATGGTTTAAAAAAAGACCTGGCTTTATTTTTATTTTAGACTGGGTGCAGGGAGGTCAGTGTAAGTGAGATAACACTGAAGGCCTCGAAACCGCGAAAGGACGGTTTAGGTAAACACACCCTGACGTGTTGTTTCTAAGAAAAGTCCCCAAAACATTATATGTCTGTAACTGTGGAACTGCTAACACTAACATTGACACCTGTAGTCATTAAGTGAACTACAGAAGATCAGAAAAAAAACAACAACACCAAAAGCCATATGCGGTAAGAATTTAAAACTGTTAATGTATTGTTAAGATAATATTTGCTAACTTCTGCTGTCCAAATTGTCCAATGTTTTATTTATTTATTTATTTTTTCTACAAAAACCTGAATTAAACGAGTAATAACTGCATTTGGTCGTTTATGGTTCTGGCTCCTAAGCAGCGGACAGCCAAGTGCAGAAGCTTGTCTCCCACAGATGAATGGAGGCAGGGCCAATTAATTACATGGTTCTAATGACTGGGCTTATTGGGCCAACTAGGTACTTAGAGGAGGTTGTCATGGTAACCGAGACATAGGTTTTTAATGTGTCTTGAATGTGCTGAGCCTCGTCCCTAATTCGTAAGGTAGAGCGGAGTATTTTAAATATCAGGATTATTGGTGTGGTAAACAACTATTTGGGCGAGCGCAGAGGCACTGGCCTGTAATTAACTGCCAGCTCCAAACGCCACGCTGCTGCTCAGGATTTGACATGCAAAATCTGTTATCTCAAAGTGTGTCCCATAAGTTTCTGCACAACATCAAAGACATGTGGGGTTTTAGCCTGGCAGCTCAGAGCACATGTATGGAAATGAGGCAGCATATTTTATGAAATTAGGTTTATCTCGTGAGAATCATATCTAGTGGTCACTGTAATGATTTCCTTATGTCGTCCCTCAGGGTATGCAGCCATTGAAAGCTGTGGTTTTGGAAACGCAGTGTACTGCTCCCACTCCTGTTTTCAGACCTGCCTCTAGGGTTGTTTTGCCCATAAATTAGTGATTAACTCAAACCGCTTCAAAACAATGAGGTTTCGGCTCTAATCTTCGGAGAAATGGCTTCAAGTGGGACCACGGGGAAAAGATTAGGCAGTTAAAGTGACAGCAAACACTGAGTGGGATTGTACGGGGGTGGGACCTAGATTAAGGAAGGCCAAATATTTATGGCAACATGGTAAATAGCCTTTCTATTATTCCTCAGTTATTTCCAAACCAGTGTTTAAGGCCCCCTTTTTTATAACACAATGCATGTATCGAAGCAAAGCCACACAATGAAATGGTCCTATTGGTGGCTCAGTTTATGATTGGCCCCCCGCCACCCGCTGTTTCTTTGCGAGCATGTCTCCTGGCTGGAAAAAGGAAATCAGGATTAGGTGTTTGCTGTGAAGGCGTGCCAGTTTCACTCCGCAGGGTGCCACGACGCTTGAACAGCATGTTTAATGTGTATCGCCAATTCCAACCGAGAGCACATTTGAGCTCGACTATTGGGAACCATTAAATCTATCAATCTAGACTTTCCGACACACCAAGCATCAGTGTCATTAAGCTGACTCTAGGAAATGAAAACTACGAACAAGGTTTTTAATCTGGCATAAATCACTGTCTCAAATCCAGGAAGGGTGTTACGTTGAAAGGTCAATAAATGAACTTAGATCAGTCAAGGTTGTTACAAACATGGCTAATGGTATATTTAGTGCCATTTTTGCCTCAGCTCTCGGGCAACAGAGTGAAACGGTGTGCTTATGTGCAGGTTCAGGGTGATTAAGTGCTTAAGGTCAGCCCGCTAATTATCTCTCCGCTTCTCCTTACCTGACAGCACATTTCCTCGTTGTCATGTCAACAGCCACATGTTTGTTTTTGATACACGACTATATTTATATGTCTCTGGATCTCGGTAATTTGTTTTTTGCTGCTCTTTTTAAAGTAACCGAATGTCACAATGTATTCACACACTGTTTGGATTCACTGTTCAAACCTTTAGTATTTTTAATTAAAAAAAAAAAAAAAAAAAAATTGAGATAAGAGCAAAGTTAGAAAAAAGTCATGTAATTTTGTGTTGCATTAGATCCTTCCAATTTATCTCGCAGCCCCCTTGGGAACACCATCCCCATGTTTGTAACCGCCGAGATAAGCTTTAATGAGCTTTTGAGCCACTTTGGGTTTGTACACTGTATGCGCTGCATTATTTTCTTGTATGTGCCGGCTGTGTACTAGAAATTAAGCCCATATTAATGCAAACCTACTTTAGGAACAGCGTGATGAATATTATCTCCTCAAGGCGCTGTAGGCTGATTAAAGGGATCATACATTTCTACAGCAAAAACTATGGAAATGCTTAACTTGGTTTTTATAAGCAAGGTACATAAATACAACTCTTTCTGCTCACTTTGAAAGCCGGAAATCTGAAGGACAACAGGCTACAGTTAAATATTGAACTGTACCTTTTATAATGAATAAACGTAAGGAGGCTTAGTATATTTTCTAATAGATTAAAGCACAATAGCAACTCAAGAAGTTAAAATGAGTAAATTACAAAGCGTAACCTGTTTTATCTTGTGAAATATCCTTAGGTCCGAGCCATTAATTATGTCTGTCAGTTGAATTTATAGTCTGTTTAGTTTAGACTTTGGGTGAGAATCTTGTTTTCTTGCCACACACAGATGCAGTACTTGGCTTTTATAATGCCAGGTTGCGTTTTATAAACAGTACATTTTAGAAGATGTGCTGCCATGTGCTTCAGCAGTTGTCCACACTGCACTTAGCTGACTGCAATTTAACACCACTGATTGGCATTAAAGCCCACAGCATTGAAACAATTACCTCTGTTTGTAATTTAAAGCAGGGTTACAGCAAGCTGGGCCGCTTTCTGATCTAGCTTTTTTAATAATCATCACCGCTGGGTTTCCTTCAGTATTGATGGAAAAAAAACAATTCCTCTTTATGCATATGTCACACCGTAGTGGTCTGCGAATGACAAATGCACAAATGCAAAGCGGGGAATGGCCTATTTGCTAATGAGGTTACCATAGTACCACATTAAGGCAGCCCCAGTGGGAAGTGCAGCTGTGTTGTGTCTCCATGGCTCTGACAGGGCTCTAATCTCTGGCCTAACAATATCAGACGCCCTGTGAAGATGTGTTAGCGTTCAAAGTGTTTGCAGAACCGCAAGTCAGTCCCGCCACGCAGAGCTCAACCCTGACATTTGACTGGAAAGAACGTCCAGAATGCCATTCGTCAATTTGTTCCACATGGATATCTCGCTTCGATAATAAACATCCTAATTCCACACAAAATAGATGCTATATTTTGGTCCAATGTAGCTGTCTCCTATAGCTCTTGGTCATGCATCTTTCAGGTGTAGCCAAAAGCCAGGGATCGTTTGTGCAGCTGTTTTTTTTCTCCTGTTCCTTCTCTCCACAGTGAGATTATGAGAAAGCACAGAGGATTGGGCTCACATCTTGATGTTGTATACAGTATAAACAACTCCTTCGGCAAACCCAGATGTCGTTGTTTTCCAAAGCAGCACTAGTCTGCGGTACATAATAAGCCGTGTTTTTGCTTTGTTGTATTTCTCTGTAGAATTCATTCATGCTTCTGGCACCAGTGTGCTGTTCCTTCTGCTCCGTTGGGAGATTGCTGCATGAATTGAACAGTCTACCTTACCTATTTTGCTCCATTTTAAACACCCAATTTATTTTCTTCACGAGGTGGATCTTGTAGATTGAGTCATTTTCACAGTCTGAGGCACACTGAAGGCCTGAAATGAAATGAACTCCCAAATCAATTTGAAATGGGGACAACAAGTGAGCCCTCCCAACATAGCAGGAATTGGTTTTGTTATTGAAATTGAAATGAAGTGTTTTGTTTTGATTTCTTTGCCCTTTTTATTGCAGATTACAGCCTTGTTCTTTTGCCTGCAATGACTTTCACTGTCTCACGGTTTGATCTGCGTTCATTTGAACACTTTCTCCCTTTGATGTCAAGATTTTAAATCCTATAAAAGTGCCAGTCTGAAAGGTGGCATTAATCTCTTCAATGAGATTTATTGTTTTAAAATGGGCAGCTCTTTTTTCACCTTTGTTGCTAGGCGTTAAACAGCCAAGAAATAATCTTTACTGTTTATTCAGCCTTCTCATTTACATTACCTTCACCAGGTTGTTTACTGGAGAACAGGTTTAGGTTTTAATATTAAGTGAAACTAAATTTCATCTGCAAGATCTGAAATGCATTACCAAATTCACAGACGGCTTTGATGTTGTAGGAATAAGAAAACCAAACACTAATTGATTAACAAAAGGCTAAAAACATCTTTAATCTGTTTATATATTTCAGGAGAGCCAGTGTCCAAGATCTCCCGGTACCCATCTCCTGCAGAACTGGATGCTTTTGCTCAGAAGACTGCTAGCAGCCCTTTGTCCATTAAAATCTTTCCAACGGAAGTCCGGGTGCCACAACACAAACAGTTAAACAAAACCGTCAATGGCTTGGACACTACAGGACAGAGTTATGGCTCTTACCCTTACTCCGGAGGCTATCGGGGTTTGTTGGCCATCGTCAAAGCCTCTGTGGCGGTGAAAGCTGTGGTGAAAAACTCAGAGGGTAAAAGGGCCAAACATGCAAATGGGCCGACATCTGTGGCACCGTATAATAATCCCTTGAGTAACGGCTACAGACACGGACATAAAGCCTATCATACAAGCTCCTGTAAGTCATCGGATGTGCCCACTGACAAACTGTGTTCCACCACTGGGATGGCCTCAGGGAATCCCAGTCTGGCTCCCCAGTCTGGGCTGGCACACGTTCAAAGCCTGATGAGGCAGATGAGCAGAAACCCCCACAGCCAGGCCCTGCAGCTGGGAGGAGAGGCCGGAGCCAGCCCCTCTGTGCAGGCTGTGGCTGCTGTGGCGTGTTCAGACACACACTTTGTCCCCGGAGCGGCTCCCCAAAGCGGCGTGACATTCGCAGGAGCTGTTCTACCTACGCAGACTGCAGACATGGACAAGGCTGTGTATTTGGACAAGGAGCACTACAGGTCATGGCAGCCAAAGCAACAACAAATGCATCGGGCGTATCAGGAAAGAGCAGTGAGGATGTACGGTATGGGCAACAGCAATCAGGTTGGACCGTCTCCTGAAAATAGTCTGCCTTTGGCCTACCCCTCTCAGTTATCATACAGACTCCATCCTCCCAGTGTGGGCAGCGGGCAGGAGCGGGTCAGCAGCTCCTCTTTGAACTGTGTGGCCATGCAGGGGGACTTCTCTGCTGGCCCATACTTTGCTCCCCTCTGGGATAATGTAACGGCCACCCCAAACAGCGACAGTTATCCGTCTCAGGTGTTGGCAACGGGTATATGTACCGCCAGACCTAGAGACCTGACCCTTACTACTCCTCATCCCAAACCACACTGCCACCAACTCCATCACCATCCAACGCCGGGCCATCAGACGCCGCTCTACCCCCCTCCTCACAGCCAGGCTTACAGTGCAGACCAAAACCTGACTGGGGGGCTACCCACATCCAGCCTGTGCCACGCTGCTATGCTCAGCAGCAGCCTGCAGTCTCTGGAGTGCCTCATCAGTGAGATCCACCCTCCTTGCATCAAAGAGCGCATGCTGGGCCGTGGGTACCAAGCCATGGGGATGCCTCTGCTGCTGGAGCACCACCAGCAAAGCCACATCCAGCTTCCTGTCTACAGATGAGACATGGTGCTGCCACAAAAAGGACACACAATCCTTTTCTAAACATCTGTAAGAATGAGACATGCTTTTTTGTTTGTGCATGGACTGTATTTGTAGAAGGCTTTGTTTTAAGCCTGACCAGTATATGAAAATCATGATTTATGGACTTGTGTTTTTTTTTTCTTTCTGGCCATCACAGAGGCCTGCTGCTCCTCATTTAGGACAAGAATCAGAAATGGCCACATCTGCTTTATAAAGCTCTCTCACTTTATTTAAATGATCACTGTAATCCTTCAGAAAAGTATCTACTTGAATCTGGGAAGCATTTCTGGTAACAGTTTTGTAAATATATTGTATATTTTTTACAGAAAAAAAATCTTATTCGAGATGGAACATTCCTTTTATTACTAACCGAGCTTTTGGTTGTTAGCTGCTTTGTGTATTTACTGTGACTTCTGATGAACCAGACACTAAATAATGTCCCCCTGTTATACAGGCCGGCGTCTGCAGAACATGCAAATGTTATGGCCGCTCTATAGGAAACATTTTGATCTTTTGCATAAAGAGTACCGTTTTTGTCATGCAGACATTTCCAAAATATGTAAAGTAAATCAATTTCATGTAGCCAGGCAGCATGTTAAGACTGTTCCATATCACGATCAACAGTGTGGCATTCAGGTCAAGCAACATGTGCTCTTTGGTTTTATTTCTTTTACCTTTTAACCCCCAAGAGACCGTGTGGATGTTCAGACTTTAATGAAAGGTTTGTTTATGCGACTGGGTTTCTGGGTATAGCAGAGGGCCACGTTGAAGTGTAGGCCATTAGAATAATTTACTGTATCTTCTTTTTAGGGCTATTGTTTCTCTGACTGAGGGCGATGAATGAGTAACTGGGTAAATGGGTAGTTTTTTGTGTGCACTGGTTACACTTGTAATATTATTTATTTAGGCCAGGCTGTTGAGTTTGTTGGCCTCCCTAAAATTATAAAGTGCAATTATTATATATGAATATGTGAATGCTGTCCTTGAAATATGTTGTTGAAATAATTACATTTGCAATGTATAACCCTACTCTCACACCCTTTTTGCCTCTTCTTAAGAATTGTCAAGTAAAAAAAAACATTTCAATTTCTAAACCATGCATATTGTTTTTTTTTTTTTTAATTACATTAGATTTACCAAGCCTCAAAATTATTTTGCTATTTTTATGTGCACAAGTCCAAAAATTAAGAAAAAAAGAGGCATATTCTTAGTTTATGATGTTCAGATCAAAGCGGTACTGCTCTAAACGCATTTGTAGTCCCATTTTATTAAGATCTATCTTTTCACTCAGCGCGTCTGGTTAATATTACCATGAGGGTCATTTCTCAGTTGCAATAGATTGCCCTATAAATAATTAATGTGAGTTAGAGGGAATAATTTGGTTTTATAGTAATTTATATTCTCATTGCTCGAGGCCAAGTCGTCTAATACATAAAAACATGGATATAAATAGTACACTATATATACACACAAACCATCCAACTGTATATGCAATGCATGTTTTCAATAAGGTACACTAATATACACTATGCACACCACATTTGTCTTCACTAAACCAGTGAACTGTAAATCTTGCCTGCACCCATGTTTCTCACTTTTATATACTGTATATATAAAGAGTTTATCCTCGTTTCTACTTTCAAGAGAAGTTGCATCTTTAGTGTGTCTCCTCGGTTGAAAAGGCCGAGGGGCTGGCGACCTCACTTAAGATAACCAATAATTTCCAAGTTAAGGGTCAGCGGGTGTGTCACTGAGGCACTGTTGTAAATGATTTCCTGTCTTTAGCCTATTGTACCCTGGCTTCACTCTGAGCTTTTCCATCTATCAGTCAGGCAGGCCAGGCGTGGTGCTGATAAACCTACAGGATTACAGACATGCTCCTCTTGCTTTCACTCACAGACGATTAACTCGGGCTGGGCTCCGCTGGGAAAGCAACCAGAGCCACTTTGGCCCCTAGGACACACTTCAGATAAGTAGGACTGGGCAGACAAAGAGGATGGTTGATCTGGAGGATTAGGAGACGGGATGGAGAGAGAGGGTTCCTCTATTTGCTCCTAACCCATCAAAATCAACTGTGTTTTTATAGCCAGGCCTACAATATTTGTGAGGTCAAATCTAAACTCCAGAGAGTTCTTTGAACAAAAAGATAAAAAAAACATTTAGGTTTGATTTAAGTTCATTTAAAATCCTACTGCAAAGTGGAGCTTTGTCCACATTATATTAACACTACTATATCAAATATATATATATATATAAATATATCAATACAAATTCTTTATGCTGCAGTTGCACAACAAAATAATCAAAAGTAGTAAAATGTTGCCACCTAGCGTTATATCGATGAACTGACACCAAAAGACATTAACAAAAGATACAATAATGAGATGTAAATATTTAATTGATAAATAATACAGAACATTGCACACCTTTCATCAATGAATTAGAAATATGAAGAAATTCCCAGAGAAAAGACCACACCAAAAATGTTATTGTATGAACTATGCAAGTGAATCCCTCATTTCTATTTAAACATTTGAGTAACGTGTTAGGTTTAGGGAACATAAGGCAAACATCCTATTGTTAAAGGCCTGTCAGTAGTCTGGGTTTCTGTGTGTCTACAGATACAATACATAACAATACAATGATGTGTCCTTTCTTTGTACATGCATAGCTTTTCAAGTCAAAAGGGAAAAAAACACCAGCTCATTCAGTGACACAACCCTGCAGTGATGTAAAAAGGTGCATTTTGAAAAACATTACTTTTTTTTTACAAATTGTTACTGCATTATAATCATTGCATTATATAAGAAGGCACAGATCAATAAATAAATAGCACAAAAGTAATATTTTTAGAAAACTATCCTGTTAGATAAAAAATGTCCTGAGTGTCTTAAGACATCAAACGCTGTAACTCAGCTCTGCATTTAGATTTGTGTACATGTCGTAGATGGCATCAACAGTAGCTGTGTAATTTACCAGGAAACTTTTCACATTTGCCAGACATTCCTCCTCTTTTATTTCCTCTCCTTTGGACAGTGCCTTGAGAAAATCGGTTCTGTAGGGAGCAGCAAACAGGGCTGTCTGCAAAGAGGGACAAGAAAGAACCGTAGTCATGTTTTGGTGAAGTTTAAGTACCTGTTGAGAATGAGACCCTCGGGGGGGCACATATGTTAGCAGCATGACATTGTGTGGACATAATAACGTCATTTCTGATCAAGCTTTAGACATCACCTTGAAAATTTTTTGCACAATCCAGCCGTGATATCTCTTTAGTGCAACTTCATAGGCCTTGGTGATGTTGACTCGGATTAAGTTAGGGTTGTTCTCATCTCTTTCTCCATCCGCCAAACTCTGCAGCAGGATTTGTATAAAACGAAGACCCCTGCAGGTGAAATGCGACCACAACATGAAGTCCGCCTTCTCCCTTTCACCTTACAAAACATGACATAAGGTACCTAGGAGGACCACTAACCTCTTTAACCACATCAGAGCTAGTGTTGCACCGACTTTAGGCCATTCTGCTCCATGGTCTTCTCTTTCCGCCTCTAGTATGTGCTGCAATGTGACATACCTCTCAGGATCCTTCATATAAACCCCTTGAATTTTCTATAAATCAGTGAAGAAATGGGTTCAGTTGGAGCACAATTGTTAACTAAAACTGACATGAAGGCACAGACTGATCCTTATCTTACCGTGATATTACCAATAATGTCCGATTTGATGAGTAAAAACACTTTTGAGCCTAAGCAGTCTGAAAGAGACAAGACATTTGAGAACAGGACAATAAAATATAAATGACTTTTTCACAAAGAGGTCAGGAGTGGGTGGGGTGAATGGCTGATAACAGATCGCCCTCAAAACAGGGAACTGTCCAATGGATATTTTCAGTTTAGGTCATTGTGGGCGGTTGATTGTGAACTGTAGCCTATACAAAGAGTTTCTTTATAGTTGGAGTTGCAGCTGATTCAATGGCGTAAAACTGTGCGTGAAATGTGAAATAACCACGTCTTATTGTTTAAACTCTTTCACGAGTGACGAGGCATTTGAATAATCGAGTCATGAGGAACATGTCAACAAACAATTTAAACCGTGACAACGACTACGCTTGAAATATAAGTGTTTAATGGCGATTATGGTGTTTTATACTCACCGATAAAAGCAGGCAGGTGAGAGACGGCCTCTAAAAACAACTTTGTGTCCACGGACTTGTCAGGCGGTAACTCTTTGAATTGGTTATCCAGTAAAAGAGACATCTTCCGCGCCGTGTATGAGCGAGTAATAACGCAGCAGCAGCGGGCAGCCCTCGTCTGACAAGAACCCGGAACTCTTTTCTTGTGGGAGGGGAGCTAATACATCCACGGAGGGGAGGGGAAAGCGTCGCTGTAACCTTCCGCTCCGTCCTTTCTCCGACAGGTCGGGATTCAACAACAGACGCACAAACAAGACAATATAAGGGTGCGTTGGAGGAAAGGGTTTACTTTATTGAAAACTATGGCAGGTACTGTTGTCAACCACAGGGAAGGTGGTGGAAATGTGAATGCCAGATTCAACCAGGTGCGGAAGTGAACCCAAAACATTTAAGAGAAGTAGGCTATATTCGTTTAAAATGTTATTCTCCTTCTTGTAGCTTTTAAATGGTTTATAAAGTTACCATTTGCTGAAAAAAATAAATAAAAAAAAGAATGAGCAGAGTTAAAAGAGGGAGGAATTATGTGGAATATATAAAAAAATAAAAATTACAGTGAGATTTGTTTTACTGAAACATCAACAGTGAATACAGACAGTGCTGTCTTGTACACCTTTTTAATACCACCAGATGGAGTCGCCACTCAACCCATTAGGTTGTATATGTTGTAGTTTTAGTCTTTACAAAACATTAACTTGGGTAAATACACAATATATCAGGTGTATTAGTGGCATATCACATTGCAGGACAAGTAAAATCCCATGAGTTTTGGTTCAGTTCCCACCTCTGGATGAAACAGATGTGAATGGCACAATGCCTGTTACAGGTCATCTGAACTTGACATTATCATTGATTGTAAACCACAGTGGTGCAAATTGGATCACAGTCAGCTCTAACACACTGGATTTACAGCACTACACCACAGAGACAAAGCACACAACTCGCCCAAAAAACTGCTAGCTGAGACACCCAAATCCCACAATGTGAGGTGCATTATGTTTAACAAAGCTTATGAAAATAAACATTGGTATTTTTTCTAGAGGTATGGCATACATTTATAAATAGAATAACTTTTGTGGTAGATTGATTAAGACTTACAAGGTTACATACATTTGCATAACACTTTTTACTGATTCAAATTGTATTCCACATTACGGTCCAGACTCACACCAATCCAAAATATGGCTGTAGCATTATACTATAACTTGGGTGAAGGGACCAAACATCTGCTGAAGGAGCCTGATGAGGTTGTGTACACAAATTGTAATGTTGTTGTGCAATGTCAATTGTGCAATTACGGTTCAACTAAAATACTGTCATCTTAGTCATATAATATCTCTAGCGTAGCTTAACAAATAGCTTGACAAATACACATACTTTTTTTGCAGAGAATGAAATTAAGATGTAGGTGCAACCTTTGATACATAGCTGGCAGTTCCTGATTTTTGATTTAAGCTAAACTAAACTTTTTTTATCTAAACTATAGTAAATAGTGGGAAAAATCTTCCTGCACAATTTTAGCAAGAAAGATAATAAAATTATTTGCCATTTTTTGCAAAAGCTTTTGGTTCACTGCCAGTTCAGTCAAGACACCAGATTACAACAAGCACAACAACTTCCATTGAGAAGTTCAATGTAAAAAGTTCCACAGCTTGTTGTACAACCACATAAAACATTGCACTTTTGATTTATTTCATTGTCTATATGAGGTAAGAAACAAATACAATTATGGTAAAAAAAAAACGTTTTATACCTTTGGATGAAGTATATTGTATGTGTGCCCCATTCAAAAATGTGTGTTAGTTCTGAATAATATAAAACAAATACATTTTAAAAAATTAGCCATGTGAGTGAAGCATATTTTGAGGGTGTCAGAAATGTCTTTGGATTTTACTTAATTGCTGTTTTCTTTGGTTGTCACAGTGACAAGTTGCTTTGCAGCCTTGGCAATATCATATGCGCACTGGATGACCTGCTGAGTGACCAGCTGGATGTCTGATGGACAGGGGTTGTGCTCCACGGCCTTCTGGCACTCTCCATGGAGACGACTGGCACTCAAAGTGAGCAGACACAGAGAGCCACGGACAGTCTCTGATGAGGGCCTCTGTGAAGCAGAAGAGGCAAGATGGAGACTTGATGAGAGACAGACATGACAACAGCCAAAAATAAAATGTGATTGTGGTTGCCAGAGTCTAAACATCAAACAACATAATCAAAATAGATTGTAAATTTAAAACAAATGCACAGACTTGCCCAACCTGACAAATCATGTTAGAGTGTTTAGTAAACAAACAGCTAACCCCAGATCACCCCTGTTCAGGAGGCACAGTTTACAGGAGTCCACTTACCTTGGGAAAGAGTGCAGCCATCTCTGTTACAGCCACACAGATCTTTTCTGAACAAGGCAGAAAGCTGTGGGAAATGGAGACAAAAGGATGAGTGGCTGATAAGAATTAATTTCCCAATGTGTACGTCCTCCATTTGCTAATAGGAAGTAGTGAAAGTTATTAGTGTAACAAATTCTTACAAACAAAAGTTTTATTTATAACAAAAAAAAAGAAGCATGTCTTGTAGGCGGAAATACCTTCCCACTTCATATGCAAATCTGCACATGCTTCTGATTGTCCAACCGTTTTCTCTAACTATATATGATATGTGGAGAGAAATCATTGGTGTGTAAAAGCCAGAGAAACTACTAAAATAAGAACATTACTTAATCGTTATGTAACATGTAATTTAGTATTATGAATGAACTATAACACCAGCCTGTGGTACATTTTTATTTTCTTGTTCTCAACTTTGGTATGAATGTTGGATGGAGATAATCAACTGCCTGACTGGTGCACCTGTGTTATACCAATGTAATGCCCATATGTAAATGTTGCTGCTAGTTCTGCTTTGGCTGATAAATAACACAACATAAATAAGACATCAGTGGTGTGAGGTTTTTCCATGCAGGCCAGGACTCATTCTCATTCACACCTTAGCAGAGATCCATAACAAGTGTTCAGCCATCACCAAATGTGATGTGAAGGCCCCTCAGTCCTGGCAATAAAGTTTGGAGTAAGTTATTGGATAAAAGGTGCCCAGCCGTAATGCAAGGTGTGAATGCATCCTGTGCGATTGGATCTGTGGGAGCATTTGAAAAAGGTCTGGCCATGTGTTCACTAGAGGTGTGAATAGGTATACTTTCCGGTTTCCGCTAAAAGACCTCATGTCAGTGGCATTGTATTTTTTAAGCAAGGCACACCATTGTACTTATCCTAATAATAAATACCAAATTAATTAAGAGCCCGTGTCTGATGTATCCACACATTGTGATAATTATTGAAGCATTTCATGGCAGAGAAAAATGATAAAGTCAGATAAGCCCTGTTTTGACCAATTGTAAAGCAGGAACGTGGAGAGCTGGGTTGAGCTGACAACATGTGCCCACAAAGGCAACTGTCTAGTTTGTACCGAGTCTCAGACCCTAAACAACTGATATATGCTCCAGATCCATAATACCCTTTAAAGTAAACCTGTAGAATGAATCTTTTTCATGA
This sequence comes from Neodontobutis hainanensis, assembly GCA_024349245.1. Lineage (NCBI taxonomy): Eukaryota > Metazoa > Chordata > Actinopteri > Gobiiformes > Odontobutidae > Neodontobutis > Neodontobutis hainanensis. The sequence continues at coordinate 3,145,965 of JALDNG010000041.1, forward strand.
AAGCCAAACCTATGTAGGTTTACCTTTCGTGCTTCATCTCCTGAGCTGCCCGTAGCAGTTCCTGTATGTTCTTAGTGATCTGCTCCGTCTTACAGATGACATCTTCAGTGCATGGCAGGGTGGCATCATCTTTACCTTCTTCTGGCTCTGCTGCTTCTGTTGCTTGTAGAGGACTACTACAATTGGAGAAAAATAAATAATATTACAACTTACACAGTTAATTGTGGAGACAATAATAAACAGAACAGATAAAAGAGAGGTTTGTAGAGTTAATGTATTTTCAGACACTGTTATAGAATGTAAAAGAAACAGTATTTACCCAGCCTCCTCTAGTTCAGAGTGATTTGGTGTGGAGTCATAGTCATTCTCCAGCATTGTACTCTGTCCTTCCAGGCTACAGCCCTACAGAGAAATGGGACAGGCTACTGTAAGTCAAATATTCCACTGGCCTTGACCAAACAACGTAATTGACAAGGTCTGCACACTCAAGAGTCATGCATTTCTGAAGACAAAGCTAAGATCAGATTACATTTTAAACACACAAAGAGGAAAAAGATATAACATATCAAACCAAGTAATTTAATTCTAAAAGTGTAAATTGCAGGGGATGCAATTAGTAAATGCAAAAAGTCTAATGTTCATAGGGCAGCCAATAAGCACTTTGTTACATCTTTAAGGGATACTGGCCCAAGCTGTCTTGTGCTTTAAACACTGTCCTCCAGTAAAGTAGCAGACTGTTCTCCAGTGTGATATTTCAACATCCTTTCTCAAATCTATTGGACAAAGAGCTGTGACGCAGATGCACAGTGGTGCATGCAGGCAGCCGAGACTGAAAAGCAGAAAGAAGGCTGTGAGGTCAAGCATCGGGGACTGTTTGTGCTGTCCCAAGAACTGCTTGTGGACTCTGGGGAACGTCAGTACTTAACCCTTCGAGATCTCTCATCCCACGACCAGGTCAGGGAAGAGGGGAAGGTAGGAAGGGAGGAAGCAGCCGTCCCCAAGGGACCCCTACCAATCTAGAAAGGGGTCAAACCAAGTTGAGCAAACTGGATGCAATGAATGGCTGGATAAATAACTAAACAAAATTAAAAACCAACATCAGCTCCAAGCCAAGCCCCAGTTATTTTCTCTCAAAAAACGGTAAACGGTAGCGCATCAGAGCTTACATTAGGTGGGAAAGGCTGTAAAACAACTCCATCCTCATGCTGAGCAGTTTCAGCTCGGTGGGGGTACTGCTTTAGATTAGATCCTGTCTCATACATAGACAGGGCACGACCCCCACGAGGTGGCTGTCTCCCAAAGGGCCCCTGGGGCTGTTGATGTCCACTGGGGGCATGCCATCGCAGAGTTGTATTTTCAGTCTGCAGGGAGTTTAGCTGGATAGAAGAAAAAAAGTACCAAAATTAATTTCCTTTTAAAAATGTATGCCCTGCATCAATAATAATAATAATAATAATAGGTTAGGGTTAAGGACTTTTAAGAGAGAAGCTACTCCTCCATGTATTCTTATTCACCTTAGTCTAAAAAAAAAAAAAAAATGAATGAATGATTTTCAGGCGACAACTTGTAAGTAAAGAATGACAAATTGCTACACTGAGGTATGAGTACCCACATACACTAAGGAGATTAAACTGCAAAGGGTTCCTTTTTCTGTGTATTAACCTTTTTTTGGAAGACGTGGTGTAGTATATATATATATATATATATATATAAACCAGTAGGTGGAGGCAAAGTAAAACATTAAAAAATGTAGCACTTAAGATAGATTCAAAGTCAATTATGAATATGTGATATTAATACCACACAATTTATGTTTGTTTTTAGCACCTGTAGATGACTTCATAACTGACTGTTGCTTATAAAAGCCAATCAATTTCTCTTGTAGTCTTTACAAGATTGTGGTTTATTGGAACAGTATGATATTGAAAAGGTTAAAGCTAAAGCATCTGGACTCAGTTTTACATCTAGACTCAGTTTGTAATTCCAAGAGACTTTATCAATTCTGAGAATTCTCTCAGAATTGCTTTAACCGTTTCTTCAAGATGACTGGATATGTTTTGGTTACAAAAACAGCAGTACATTTCTTAAAGTAAAAATGAAAGTAAATTACATTATAGTCTACCTTGCTTTGCATCATCCTCAGTTCGTCACTTAAATGACAGTTGACTTTGAGAAGCTGTTGTATTTTTGCTTCGGAGGCGGTGAGAGCACTTTTCACCTCCATAAATTCTTGCACTGTGATGGGTCCATCAGAAAGGTCTGAAGACTCTGAGCTCTGCAGCATATTAGGTTAAAGAAATGCTGAGTGCTTACAGATGCAATTACTTAAAAACATAACAGTATGACATGCACCTTAGTCCTTCCGTCATTGCAGCTGTCACTACAGGTTGCCTCTTGTATGGGGTCTTCATCCGATGCCACACTGTCATAATCCGGCTGGTCATTATCCTGGCTCTCACTGTTGTGGCGGCTGTTTATTCCCTGAAGAATCAGCTCGACATTTTCTGCGGGCAGACCACCAGGTCAAAGGATTATGGACCCAGTAAGCTCTGCTTGCTACTGGCAAATGCCTAAATCAAATATCTTAGCCAAAGTCAAATACTTTACAATTAATTATCCAAGAAAGATTTGATGAAATGGGAAAAAGAAAATGAAAAATTACATTTGCCTTACCTTTTGGACTTTCACAAGAATTGCCCCACTGTCGACGTTTAGCATCCGTTAAAATATCAATGACTAGTGTGGCAAACTCATGAGCGCTAAACCTTGCCAATTTTTGACGGCCCTAGTAAAAAAAATTAATAAAACAACAATGAACCGAATTGAAGAGAAAAAACCCTTGCAGAAAAGCACAGTCATCTGGATTTACACTTCACTTGCCTGGTTTCTCGTAGATGAATACTCTGGATTAACCGGTAGGAATGGAACAACTGTGGTGTCTGTGACAAGAGTGCTATGGTTCTGTGTGGCCAACCACACTATAAAATGAAGAATTACTTAACATAAAAAGTACACCGTAAGGAAATATGTTACAAAAAATGTTGTATTTTTATCTTAGGAACTTTACCCGCATCTGTTTCTCTTCTGTCAACTTCATCATAAACATCCATTGCAAGTTCCTCAAATTGATGATTACTAAGCTACAAGACATTTTGGTCAACAGTTAACCTTATTATAACGTAATAATCACAATACATTTTAAAATCAAGACTAAACCGTGGGAAAAATTGTCTTACCGACTGAAGTTTCTTCTTTGCAGCTTTTGCAAATTCTGATAAATCCAGACTGCTTTAGACAAAATATTAAAGTTACTAAATTAAGTAATGTAAAATAACAGCATTAGACCTCACCACCATTCAAAGCACCAAAGCACTTACTTATTTCTTCTCCATTTATTGCAGCACAAGAAAAATTACATTTTATAGCGTTATCAGGGTCTATCACACTGCCATTATAACAACACTAAAAGCATTACGTCAGTAACAGGATCGGAGTATACTACCTGTCTGCCATTTGTGGAATGATGAAGTGTTGCCCAAGTCTGTGATCTATAAATCAATAATCATAGGGTCGTTAGCTTGAATGTTTTTTTGTGCTCGGATTTACGCATGAAATATATGCCTACCTGGTCTTCTACCACAAAGATAAAACGAAAGCCGGTCTGTAAGTTCATATTGTATCTCAACAAGTCTCTCTGCCAGTTCATGATGACCAGCTTGTCTGCACACATTAAGAATGAAAAGGTAAAAAATCTGAAACATTGCATATACTAAGCCAAAAGAAAGAACAGTGACAAACAAAATGATATAATCATTATGCAAAGCTAACACTGTCAAACCATATTCACCAAAATTAACTGTATTTTCATTCAGTTTTGCTTAGAAACACATTTTACAGAGGTTTTCTCACACTCCAGCCTTGCTCAGTTAGTCACAATCTTATTAAATTAGTCAGACATTCATGTTATTGTGCTCTGTTCAGTGTTCATTTTAGTGCCTGGCATGCTAAACAGCTTTGCAAAATGTGCATGCTGCATTGTTTTCCCACTCGGGTTATTGAGGTGCTCCCAGGCCAGCCGAGAAATAGTCCCTCCAGCGTGTCCTAGAACTTCTCCATGGCCTCCTCCCAGTGGGACATGCCCGGAACACCTTTCCAGGAGACATCCAAAACAGATGCCCAAGCCACCTCAGCTGACTCCCCTGGATGTGGAGGAGCAGCGGCGCTCCTAGGAGCTCCCGAGTGACTGAGCTCCTCACCCTAGCTCTAATGGAGCGCCCAGCCACCCTGTGGAGAAAACCCATTTTGGCCTCCTGTATCCGGGATTATTATTATTATTTTATTTCATTTATTTGATTGGACAGTGCATGTTGATGAACATACACGACACACAGCAATATGAATGTAAACATGCCAGATTGTAGCCTTAGGCTACAACCTTTTCACACATTCATACACCAGAGCTGAGTCACTGGAGGCAAGGAGGGTTAAGTGTCTTGCCAAAACATCAGTATGAACTGTGGAGAGAGCGGGAATCGAACTGTCAACATTCTGGCTATAGGACAACCACTACACCACGGAGCCAGGGACAAGACCATGATTGAAGCTCAGCTCCTTCTTCACCACGACAGACCAGTGCAGAAGCTGCACTTTTTTTTCACTTTCCTAACAAACCATTTCAGGGTTTTTTTTTTCCAAATGTATTATTTATACTGTATTACAGGCTGATGAGAGCTAATAAAACTTAGGTTTAGCCCAATGGTGTCCCTCAACAAGTTTAGAAAAATAATAATGAAAACATTGCTTATATTTACCTTGCATAATCGATCGGTGTCTTTCCACTAGAGTCCAAAGCACCAGGATCTGCGCCATACACGGCCAACAGTTCTGCTTGTAATATCTGACCAGCTTTTGCTGCTATGTGTAGGGGGGTGTTTCCTTTTTCCTACAGGTCAAAAAAATTGCCTTGTACTTATTGTGTAAAATTTAAGATATACATTTCTTGATGATTTTAGTCCTTGTACTTACTGGATGGAAGAAATTGGACTGTGCTCCCAAAGACAAGAGTCTCAGGCATGTCTCCAGATTTCCAGTCCGAACACTTGAATGGAGTTGCTGCAGCGACAGTTATTTTAGTTTAATATAAAAGACAAAATGGCAACATATCAACACAGAAATCAAGGAGTAATAAAGTTATAAAAAAAATTATGTTTTTGAAAAGGAAAACCTGACATAAATTCACTACAAAGATTTTACAATGTCACATTTTCTTATTTGCATTATGTGCAACTTTCCCAACCAGCAATATACCTTGCTGAGATCTTTTGCTGTTACACTGTCATCCTCCCGACAAGGCATCCGATGAACATAAGCCAACATCTGATATTTGGCCTTGATAAAGTCGGTCTTGTTTGGGCTGTAAACAACAAATACTGTTTTAACTGGGCATCCACTTTCTATGCTGACAGACTCTCTTTGTGATGGGGTTGTACCACATGACTGCACAGAACATGTTGAAACAGTTTTGCTCAACTTTCCTTGTCTTTTTTACCTCATTTGGTTAAACATTAGATTGAAAAGAACTTGAGTAACTGGTTGCTCTTTTGAGTGACGTTTGTGGTTCAGTACCCAAATACCGGTAACTGACCCTGATACTATAAAAATCAATAATGCAAATAATGTTCAAAATCAAGATTCTAACAAACATGCGTTTTTCTGCACTGACATTTCAACATTATACAGATGACAGCACTTACTGAACTCTGTCTTGAGGGTTGGCTTTGCGCTTTCCACTGGCTGATGAGGAAGGGTCCAAAAGAGTGTGCTCCCAGATGGAGTTAGCCCCATTACCGTACAGTGTCTGCACCATCTAAATTATTTAAGAAAAAACAAATATGTGCTGATGCCAAGTTCAAATCATAATTATTCACGTCCATTGATATTTAGTGTATTATTTGAACCATTCACATAATCGATAACACCACCATAAGGGAAACGCTTGTTGTACAGCCACTGAGAAGGCTAATTAGTTTATTAGGTATTGTGTTGATTCCTAACCTGTAACTGAGAAGGGGGCCATGAGGAATGAGTCAGATGTCGGACTTGGGAGCTGTGTCGTCCCAAACCTCGATGGATGCTGCAGCACTCATCACAAATCAGCACACCTCTATTAACAGAGGCCCAGCGAGGCTCTGCAATTCAGATGCACACATTACTTTACATATGCTATGCACACAGCCCACTATAGATAAGCACTTTACGAGTCGCAGCTAGGCTAATCTAACCAGAAAACATCCGCTATCCGTCTGGCAGCAACAGATGATAACGGATGTTAAAATTAAGAAATCACGCAACACCAATCAATTTAAGATTACATTAATTATTGGTAGATGTTAGATTTTGCTGGCTATATAAGATGCCTTCGCGAATATTCCATGCATGAATTCCGTGCATGAATAAAAACCATTAACATCATTGAAAGGAAACTTAATTACACAACCCAAGCAAAGGAATCGACATTTTCTACAAATATCTCACTGGTTATCACAACAACCGCACATAACCACCCGTACTTTATTCAAATTAGACGCTTCACGACTCTTGATATTGTTACCGCTTTGCTAATTGGACGCTAAGTTTAAGTCAGGGCTAGTCGTTAGCTCGGCAGCTAACGTTAGCATCCTACCCAGAGCACTGCAGTCAGCGCAGACCTCTCTGCTTCTCAGTCGCTTTGACATCTCTTTGGTAGAAATGCCCACGTCACAGACAAGACAGCTGGCTTATTTGGCAGGCGAGGTACACAATTAAAATGGGATTGCCCGCTCAGTTTTTCAGTATTTCCAAAGCAGCTGGGTCGAGTGCCCTGCCTGCTGTTAGACAAAGCCGTATCCCGCAACCGATACCGCCTCCTCGGTGGCTCCTAGCTTCCTTCCTTGTTTTCTTCCTACGTAATCGAGCCTGTATTACACTTAAGCCAATCAGCAAAGATGTTAAGGTAGGCTTATTGTAATGATGTTGACAAGTTGTGTAGGCTATTATATGTCCCATTATCTTTTTTTTTCATATATAGAAAAAAAAGAAAAAAAAAGAACTATTATTTAACTACACAGCCTACTTTATGTTAAAGTAACACTATGACACTTTTCAGGAATTGTGCCATCTAATGTAGTAGGCTACACAGCTGCAGCTGCCAACACATTGGGACTGATGTGGGTCTTAATATCTTAGTCTGAACCCCTTCTGCCTGGTGTATGAATGTGTGTAGGCTATTTGTTATAGAAAAATGGTATTTATTTACCATGTAACTTTGAGGGGATCACCAACCAGATTTCATGCACCCTCAAATTGAATGGATGATACATACCCAATATTTTTTTAAGTTTAAAGTTATTACAATGGGTATGTAGGCTACTGTCGGTTTCAAGGATATCATTTGTGTGGCAGTTCTGCTTTTCTTGGTAAAAATATTATTATAATTTTTAATTTAATTTTTTCACATAAAGCGTTATTTTATACAGGTCACGTGTGTTTGTGTGGTAAGAAATGAAGAACATGTGTGCAGCCTGCGTGGTGTCAGAGCTCACTGAACGCTACTGTTACTTTAAAGGGGAGTTGGTGCACGCGGAGGTAGCAGAAGGTTTCATTTGGTCTCCAAGTACAGCTCGTACACATCTCAGAACCCTTCTGCTGTCGCTTTCATCACATTTATCTGCGTATACAGCTGTTGTGTTTTCCACCGCCTGTAGCAATGGGAGGTATGACCGACGTTTTGATTATTTATTTTTTCGTGTCGTGAGCTTGGCATCAGTCATTTCTCGCAGAGCATATAATCTTGCTTGTTCATAATGTTTTCTCTGGTGACAGAGGCCGAGACGCGCCAGAAATTACTGCGCAATGTGAAGAAAGAGGTTGGTTGTGTTTTAATTGTGCGCTCTCCTTCATCTTTATGTTTAGGGAGGCTGTTTATAGCAGCTGGACTTTGCATGAGTGTGTATGTGAGGGCATGGCTTTTTGCGTTGAGTCACACACACAGCCTGAGTACGATGAAAATAATCGTTTATTACAATTAAACAAAAGTGTAGTATAAAGATGTTGCAGACGGTTGTACACCGGTGTTTCTGTCTGGTGCTGTTGTAAGATGATGACGATGACGGGGATGCTGACGAAAATGGTGCTGATGATGGTAGTGGTGATGATAGAGATGATAATGAGCCTATGATTATTCTATCTCATCTAGATGGCTCTTTTATTTGTTTTTAGTTTTTTCACAAGACCTAAGCATTGTTGGAACGGCATGCATCTTTCTCTGTAACATTTGCCCAGTTCACCATCTTGATCAAAACTTCATTGTGTGACCTTGGAAACACTGGTGTCATCGCTGTCATTTTAGTTTCTAAATCTAAAGCAAAGTCTAATATTAAATTCAGGGTTGGACCTGTAAAAACTGCTCAGTGTCTGCGTGAGCCCCCTAGGGAGGGAATAGAGGGATGGTTTATTCATTACTTAAATGGCTGGGTACTTCTAGGCTCATCTTGTTTGTGCTCCCCCTCACCTGTGACTCACCACCTGAGCAACATCCATAAGTCCTGAAAGCAATTCCTAAAGAAACAAGGGGGCATTACACAGACCTATATTTGTTTACAGCTCCAATCAAAGGTGGTATTTATTTAGTGCAGTTAAGTTTGGAAAACACAAATAATTACATGGTAAATACCTGCACATTATAAGGCTTAAGGAAACAATAAGACAAGATTAAACAATAGAAGATTTCACAGCTCATGCCGCTGTGTTTATTTTGGTTTTCAACGGCACGCTGCAAACATTGCCTGTATAATTGGCATCAGTCTGTCTTGCGTGGACACAGTACTTTTATCATGTAGGCTACCATAAGGGTCAGACGATTAATTACTTTAAAAGTTACCAGTGAAATGTGAAAATCAAGCCGAAAGACCAGTTATACAATTTCTCTTTTAGTGTAGGTTTTGCTGTTACATTTTACACAGTATGTCATTTCAGAAAATGGCTGCATGAATATTGATGTTTCTGGGCCATTGGATTGTAAGGACAACAAAGAGTAAGACAAATGTCCTTTTCATGTGACAGTTTTTTCCTCACATTTTTATTTTATTTTAGGTAAAACAAATTATGGAAGAAGCAGTGACAAGAAAATTTGTGCATGCAGACAGCAGCCACATCATATCATTCTGTGGTAAATATTATTACTTAATCAATTATTCAAGTAGCATGTTGTTATGGGGTTATTTCATGAAAGAATGATAATGAAGTTTTGCGATCTTTAAGATGTTTAAATTTATCACATGTACATTGCAAGTAGCAGTCTTAAAGTTATGCACATGCACTATTGGGCATTAATATAGTATACTAAGTCCCAAGTACATGCCATGTCCCAGTGTCTAGCTGTATTGGTGATATATTTTTGTCACAGAGTAGATCACTCTGTGCCAAGCCCTCTCACCTCCTACAACTTCAAGCTCTGCATCTGTACAGCCCTAGAAATAGCTTTCTGAAACATATTTATTTATTTTCCAACCTTTTCAATCTAAGGAAGATGCATCCATACATGGGTATGTATGTATATTTATAAAAGAAACCCAACACGTTTCAAAGGTGTTTAAAATAACAAGGAATCAGATGTGTGTGATTCACATCCAACATATCCTAGCAACAAGAGACACCATGGGATTGTTCTATTTCTGCTTGTACCACCTGTGCATAGGACATACCTATTTTACACAAAAGGCCAGAGACTTTTCTGATATGACAAATACACATTTAAGGGAAAATGGTAGTGTAAAATACCATTTTGAATGGAATATATTTTGTGTTTGTGGCTGCTTCTGTGCAGCTATAGTGGAGGCCTGTTTGCTACATGGACTGAAACGCCGTATTGCTGGTCTGCTGTGCAGCAATAAGGTTGCAGCACTATTCATGAAGGTGGCAAAAAACTTTTCACCTGCCGAACAACTTTGCCAAAAGGTCCAGGAGTTGGAACAACTTATTGAAAACAGGTGAAGGCACTCATTATCTACTATGTTTGTTTGTGTCTAGTGTTATACTGGTAGCTTTCCAAACCATTGTCATACATCATGACAAACTATACAGGCATCTAACCTGTTTGACTCTTTAGCAAGCAGAACTGTTCTTCTCTGAGTAATGACCGCAGCCGCCAAGCCAAGATTGGCAACCTTCCTCCCCAGGCATTGAAAAATCTGTGGATTCGAACTGCACTGATGGAGAAACTCTTAGACAAAATTGTCCTGTACTTGGTAGAGAATTGCAGGTATTGTTGTTAATCTTTGTATTCAATATTTAAAAAAACTAATAGTTTTTTTTTACAAATAGAGATTATATAACTAAAAATCAACTTCACATTTCATCGGTTATATTTTTGTTACGTGATGTTTTCTGCAGTACTTACTATGAGAAAGAAGCCATGTTGATGGATCCCGTAGATGGACCAATTCTTGCATCACTACTGGGTAGGCATAACTCTTATTTTAGACACTGTTCTGTTTGTGGCCTGTAAATAGGGATTTCTGCCCAGCTTTAATTTTCCTAAATTAGTTGATTGATTATTTGATAGTTGGGCCTTGTGCTTTGGAGTACACCAAAGTGAAAACAGCAGATCATTTCTGGACAGACCCCTCTGCTGATGAGCTTGTGCAGCGTCATCGTATTCATGGTGGCCATTGTCGTCAGGACTCACCTTCAAGACGACCAGCTCTGGTATAACAGGCTATGCTATGATGTCAAACAAATATAACATACTGTTAATGGATGGTCTTCTTAATATAAAATATGTTGAACTGATTTGATGCTGGATTAGATCCAGAAAAGGCAGTCCAGTGGAAGCATGGATGATCGGCCTCTTACCTGGGTTAGAGAGTATGTGGAATCACTCCATCAAAACTCCAGAGCCATTCTGCTTTTTGGCAAGAACAATGTTCTTGTGCAGCCGGTGTGTGTCCTCTACTTAGTTTTAAATGTTTTAATTTAACTAAGTAGTGAGGTTGCAACTAGAGTGGTTTTGTCTCTTAATTTTAGAGGGATGACATGGAGGCTATCCCTGGCTACCTTTCTCTACATCAAACTGCTGATCTCATGACACTAAAATGGACACCCAATCAGCTGATGAATGGCAACATGGGGGAATTAGACTCAGAGAAAAGGTCAGATTACTTACATCTCATAAAATATAATGATGGTTTTACACGGTTTAGTTTATCTTTGATATTTTGTCCAGTGTCTACTGGGATTATGCAATGACAATACGTTTGGAGGAGATTGTTTATCTCCACTGTCATCAGCAAGGTACATTAACCGCCCTTTTGTTTGTCCAAACATATTGTGTTACTGATCTTAATGCACACTGTGTTCACTTTTCAGTTAACAGTGGGGGAACAATTGTTTTAGTGAGCCAGGATGGGATACAAAAACCTCCGCTTCACTTCCCTAAAGGAGGTCACATACTCCAGTTTCTCACTTGCCTGGAGACTGGTCTGCTGCCTCATGGACAGCTCGACCCACCCCTCTGGAACCAGAGAGGAAAGGTCAGTGTGTGCACGTAATATATTTTAACTATAGTGGAGGCTTATTTTTATAGCTGAAGTAATAACAATAACTTTCAGCTGCTAAAATAATTATGTCCTTCAATTTACCTTGGACTCAGAAAAAGTGTAATGGTTTTGTATTTGTAGGGAAAGGTCTTTCCCAAACTGCGAAAGAGGAGTCCACAAGGTTCATGTGACTCTGTATCAGATAAGGAAGATGATGAAGCGACAGATTACGTGTTTAGGATCCTCTTTCCTGGGAATCAATTAGAATTCAGTAAGTTTATTTAATCTCATTCTACCTCCCTAAACTAATGAAGTGAATAAATAGTAATAAACTTGTATTGTTTGTGGAGCCCATTCAGCATCCCCTTCTCTGTGTGTCCATTTCACATTCTGTTCAAATCTCATCATTGGAGCCTAATTGTATGTGTCATCAACTTCATCAACTTGGTTTGTTTTCTCCATTGTATTAAGTTTTCTCTATTATTTAAGAAGATGCACATGTGTATGCATACACTTATAGATGTTTTTTGTTTGCAGTGGCACTTGAGCTGATGGACCAGAGTGTCAACATGTGGCAACCAACTGAAAGAGAGTCCTCCTGCTCCTCCTGCTCACAGAACGGCTCCTCTGATGGCTCTCTGCCTAATGGCTGTAATCAAGAAAGGTAAGTATTTCTTAGTGACCTATAAAATTATGTTCTAAGATTTCCAATTAACTGTTTGTCTGATTTCCATTGTTAGAGCTCCAATAAAGCTTCTTTGTGACACTATGAAGTACCAGATCATTTCCCGTGCTTTCTATGGATGTGAGTACAACTGATTGTGAAAAAAATTGAAATTGAGAATGAGTTCTAATTGAATTACTTCATGTAGTCGTGTCAATACAAAATAACATAGCTGTTTTCTTTTTAGGGCTTGCATACTGCCGTCACCTGTCAACAGTCCGTACACACCTCTCTGCTCTGGTTAAACCTATTATAGTGGATCCGGATGTGCCAACTGATGCACGGAGAGGTTTGTCCACAGAAGTCTGGGGTACCTTCCTCAAAGACAGCTCGGTAAGATTCAGCGTGGATTTTATTGTTAATGTAATTTCAGAGAGAATTATGAAAGAAATGTTTATGCATAGGCCTACGAGGAAAAGGAAATACATCGGCTGGTGTACTTTGGTGGAGTGGCTCCATCTCTGCGTAAAGAGGTCTGGCCTTTCCTGTTGGGACACTATCACTTTACAATGACAGAGAAAAGCAGACTAGAGGTATTTCTGCATGAGGTTTGATTTGATTGTGAAAAACTGTGGTATGCTTCAGTCTTTCAACTCTTTCAGACTGACAATCAGATGAGGACCCTGTACGAGCAGAATATGAAGGAGTGGCGAGGATGTGAGGCCATTGTCTGTCAAAAGGAGAGAGAGAAACATGCGGAGGCCCTCGCCAGGTGTTCATCTGGGGCCAGTGTAGAAAGGAGCCCAGTGCAGCGGGACTCAACCATCAGCACAGATGCAAGTCTCCAACACATGGCATGATAACGATTATGACACAAAATAGATTAAACACCAACTTCAAAGGTATCTTATTTTTTGTGTATTGCTTTTTCCATTCTAGTCTTCTCTCAGCAGCAGCTCAGATCACCAGACTACTCTGTCTCAGAGTGATTCTAGCAGCAGTGCACAGGTACTACACTGACTCACACTCTACATACACATACGTGTATGTAGAGTGTGACATAAGTCTGCTAAAACATTTCCCACTTGACCATAGGCTTATTTAACTAACTTGTTTTGCTATTTAATATCTGTAACCAAACCTCATAATCTTGTAAATCGCTCACTTGAGTAATGCTCACTTTCTTTGGTTTCCACAGGTATTTGAATCTGTTGAGACATCAGAACAGGTTAAGCCTGTGCCTACATGTGAAGGACAAGGTAGACAGAGCAGTAGCCCAGATAAGGACATTTCAAATGGCAGTGGAGAAGTTCCTCAACTTTCACAAGAAGTTGAAGAAACTCAAAAGCCACCTCCAGACTCTGGTTCACTTGCCACTGAGCCAGCTAATGAATCTGCAAACTCTCAAATGTCAGCCACTGAGGAAGCATCAGCTGAGCTGCCTACCAGTAAATCAGGTGAGGAGAGTGTCACAGAGGACAACATTTCACTGAAAACTAAGAGGAGCAATGAAGAATGCCCCATTCAAGACAGTTCAGATAACGTTTCTACAACAAGCAAACTGTCTGAAGCTCAAGATAATGGAAGCACTGAAGAAAAAGAAATCCTTACATACAACCACTCAACTGATTTAAACGGTGTAGGTACAAATATCAATTTGAGGCTCAATACAGAAACCACAAATGTTCTCAAGTTAGAAACAGAGATCCATAATGAATACTTCCAGGCGCCACTACTGGGTCAAACTTTGACATTACAAGCAAAAGCATTCAAAACATTTGTTGCAGAGCCTACATCTGAAAAAGAAACTAAAACATCAGATGACCCAGTTTCATCACAAATGATCAATGCCTGCTTCCCTGAGTCAAAAAAGAAAGACACTGAACCAGCTGTATCAGACTCTGAAACACTTAAAGACAAAGCCGCTGAAATTTTATGTGAGAAACCCGGCTCAAATTCACCTGTCAGACAAGTTCTTAACGCTCTGCAGTCAGCATCCAGAGGAAGCCTATCATTATCCAGGCAGTCTCCAGACACAGCAGATTCAGACGACTCCCCCTCTGCCCTAGAAATGGAGGACATCCCTGCAGGAATAACATGTGTGACTTCACAGGACAACAGAACCAGGCTTTTGGCAGGTCTTGCTGCACCGCCGCTTAAACTGGCTCAGAGGATGAAGGCTGCATCTGAGGAACTTGTCTTAGATCATATTTTGGACACGCCCTGTAACACCAGTCCTGAAGGCACTGACCTGGGCCTTTCTGAAGAGGAGCCAGAGATGGAGAATGTGCTCTCTGGTCCTAAGTCTTCAGATGCAAAAGAAGACATGAAACACAATGAATCTTCTGAAGAACAAGCCTATTCAGTAAGTTATTAACAGAGAAAATACAAAGTGGCAAACTTCTATAGTTCACATACACTGATGCATTTATCTTTCACATTTACAGCAAGAACAACTGGACATGTATTTAATCAACATACACCGCATTGACAAAGATGTCCGACGTTGTGACAGAACATACTGGTACTTTACCCCAGAAAACCTAGAGAAGCTTCGAAACATCATGTGCAGGTAAACTGTAGTAATATAGCATTATAAGGTATTATATGTGATTAAGGTAAAAATCTTTTTTTATTTGCAGCTATGTGTGGCTGCATCTCGATACCGGCTACGTCCAGGGAATGTGTGATCTGCTGGCCCCTCTTCTTGTTATATTAGATGATGGTCAGTGAGCTTTTTCCAGGAACAATTTTGCTCAACCAGCGTTGTTTTCTCACCTAAATGCAGGTAAAAGGCTTAATGAATAACTTCAGATGTGATGTGGATTTTTCCAGAGATCATTGCATTTAGCTGTTTCACTGAACTGATGAAACGGATGAACCAGAACTTTCCTCACGGAGGTGCCATGGACTCCCACTTTGCTAATATGCGCTCTCTTATTCAGGTAAGTAAAAATACTTTCAAACATTTGAGCACCGCCTGCAGTATTATGATGTGTTGTCCCTGTAACTAGATTCTAGATTCGGAGTTGTTTGAACTAATGCAGCAGAATGGAGACTACACCCACTTCTACTTCTGTTATCGTTGGTTTCTACTAGACTTTAAAAGAGGTGATGCAAAATACAGACATTGAGTATTATTTTCAGGGTATGATAATAAATCAAATATCTTTTGGACAGAAATGGTGTACGATGACGTGTTCTCGGTGTGGGAAACAATCTGGGCAGCCATGCACACATCCTCTGAGCACTTTGTCCTCTTTATTGCTCTGGCCTTTGTTGAGATGTACCGAGACATCATCTTAGAGAATAACATGGACTTCACTGACATCATCAAGTTCTTCAACGGTAAGGTTATGTAAGCACAATATACACTACTTGTTAATTCTGGTAGACTAAACTATTTAAAAAAGTATATTTTTAATGTAATATATTGCATATATTTGTTTTTTCAGAAATGGCAGAGCGACACAACGTACCCAAGGTCCTGACTATGGCTCGTGAGTTAGTCCACAAGGTGCAAACGCTTATTGAAAACAAGTAATCCAGGCAGTTCTTCAGTGACAGACATTGATTTGTTGTAGCAAATATTAACATAATGAGGGAACGACAGTAGTCATGCAATTCAAAGCTAAAACAATTAAATAAAATAATTAATTGCTGGTAAAATACAGCAATTTAATGTGGACAATGCTAAACATCCTATGATTAACCAACACTGGTTTCCAACCATTGCTCCTTTTGCACCTTTCTGTATTCAAAGGTTAGTGATTGTCAGTTAAGTGTTAGCAGTTATTCGGTGAATGTGCCCTAGTTCAATCTGCTTCAGGATGTTATTATTTTGCCTTAAAATTACCATGTTTTTCCATGCATACAACCCAATTCTCCACTGTATTACAGTAGTAAAATCTATTTTGAAGAAAGTGTAGCCAGCATGGTTCAATGCATCACAATGCTTTCAGTGTAATTCAGTATCAGTTTTTTCCTAAAATTGTAGCTGTGGTTAATTATATTGCTATACACTTCAACAGTATTAGCAGTAATCATACAGTATATGAGGTGTATTGTTAACATTTGAAGCACCACGAACCTGTTTGAGGTTAAATTATATTTGGTTCTATCTGGGTTTGATGTGGTTACTTTCAGGATGTGGTTTTCTTCTCAAAGCCATTTAAGAACCAATTCTGGTCTCTCTGAGCCTTAATGGTTTTATGTGTTTGATGCTAACAAGCGTTACATCATTTTGGGAACTGTGCATTCCAAACATGCCTTCTGGTCAGACTTTGAGCACGTTTGTATTATATTCAAAAATCTACCATTTTTGCTGTGCAACAAAATCCACAATAGAAATATTTAAATGGTACCCTATTGTTTAATGTAAATATTTGGTGGGCTTGGATTAAGGGTGCTATTCTTATCACCATGGTTTGCAATTTTCACTTTCACCTCAATAGTGTCTGCCTCCATCTTGCCTTGCCAATCATTGTTGCCTTTCACCAACAAGCTCCAGTCGTATTATGTGTTAATACCTTGAGAACAAATTGTTCCCCTGCTCAACATTAACTTTGCTTATTCCTAAACCTTTTTTGTCAGGTATAGTTTATTTGACTTAATTTCTTGTAAATAACTTTCTTTCTCTAGCTTTATTTGTTTACAAAACAAATCAGTTTATTCTTTTCCACACTAGGTGGACATTGGGGACATTACCACAAACAGTAGCCCAGTACTTTTTTTTTTAAGAACAGGAGGTTTAGCTTGTCTGCACAACACTGCTGCCTCTAGACTGCCATGACATCTACTTTTAAAAGCACACTTTAGTACAACTTGACAATGTCTATACATCTCAAACCAAATGGTAAAAAAAAATTAAGAACTATAGCAACAGATTTCTGTTCAAATATAAATATTGGTTTATGTAGGACTGTGTTTTCACATTCCCTCCTAAAACAGGCCCATTTTGCTGTGTATGGTGCGCTCTTGTCAGAAAAATAAAATCTGTATGCTGTGTTAAGTTGTATTTAAAAAAAAAAAAAAAAGAGCTCGTTCATGTATGTATAAATGCAATACCCTATTTATATTTATAGCTTTATCAGACTATAATGAAAGAGTATTTTTTTTCCAGTGTCTCCTGAAATTGTCACTCGGTGTAGGTCAATTATTGTGTATTAAAATATATTTTGCCTTTCATGTGTTCTTATTTCAAAATTATCTGTTGCTTTGTCATCACAGTAAAGCTTTAATTTTAATGGTAAAGAAAGCATTTTAGACACATACCAACAGTGTGCCTATGGTTTTTAAAAAAATACAATAAAATGGAAACAAAGGAGGCTCAAAGGAAAAAAAGGCAGATCAAAATTTTTAAATTGGTTTGTGCAAAGAATTACCACACCTAATAACCACACTAACTGCTACACAATAAGAATGTTGTTGTTGCCAAGTCTCTAGACACACAAGAAAGTAAAGTGGTTTTAAATGTGGATGGTTCTTAAGATAGTCATTACACAAAATTAATTTCTGAAACAAGAAATGTGGCGTTCAGTCCAGCCGCTCACTGATCTCAGACATCCAATTCTTTCTTTACCCAGCACCCCGATGCACTCATTAATATCATCATCAAAGTGTATACTGAACAACATGGACTATCCTCTGCATTCACCTTCTGAAAAACAGAGCAGCAGGTGGACGTCTGAGATCAGGAAGCTGCAGGACGGAAACGCTACAAGAACATATTCTCGATTGCTTTAAGACTGTACAATCAATTAGTTGAATTTCCCCTTAAAGTTTAATTGAATAACAAAAAAGTAGAGACACAGTGTTCAAAAGAGTCTAACTATGGAATGTATTTCTTAAAACAAAAAGACATTTCAGGAGGTGTGGGGTGAAAAATAAAAAATATATTTTTAAAAAATTCCCAATTCTTATCAAAAACGGCAGGGGTTCTATCGGTAATGACGTGGAGGTGGGCTGTACTGTGGACCGGAGTACCGCCGGGGGGGTGGGCTACGACGAGACATTGCATAGCGAGGTGGAGACGGGTAGCGTGGAGGGGGAGATCCTCTGCTATAAGGTGGAGAATAGCGACCCCTGGACCTGGATCGGGACCGTGATCGTTCCCAGCTGGGACAACTCCTGTCCTCATAGACGCGGATAAAAGCAGTCTCACCCTAAAAATGATAAAAGAAGATTAATTCAGTCAAAACATTGAATGCATATTATACCTACACTGAAAACAAATATATTACTTGATGTGAGCGAAACTCTGTACGATCAAGTCTGCGGAGTGCATATTCCATGTCCTCTCTACGGATAAACTCCACTATTCCCTCTCCAGATCGCTGCACATCTGTAAAACAAACATCTCCTGCCTCTCGCATGTGGTCCTTCAGGTCCTGCCAGCTCCCACTTGCTGGCAAGCCTATAATTAAAAAGGAAATATAAAAAATAAAAAGCAACTTAAATTTTTCCACACACACTTCACATTAAATGTCATCAATATTTATTCATTATATTCTTAACCTTATAGCCAGACAAGATTGTTTCACTTTAGTTAAAATTTTAAAAGACTATATTTATTCACATTTCTATTCAAAACTAATAGTGTATGGATCATTTATTCCTTACTTTTAAATACATTATGAAAATCTGTAAAGTATAAAAAAAGCAAATACCACTACTGCTTTTGTCCTTTACAGCTGTACTTAATGTCTTTAATTTTTCAATATACATTCACTTGAGTTACCATTAGGGGTATTATACTACTATACTATAGTAACAAGCATCAAAAAAATAATGCACTCTTGATTCTCGATTATTAAAATAAAGTGCATAAAAAGACCAATGACCTTACACCTACCAGTGACCCAAGATGGTGTTTGGGATTATGCAGCCAACATGACCATTTTGAGTTTAGCGTTTCCCATCGAATAACTTTAAACAGAGCTGACTGGACCTCATCCCCTTGGCCTCTGGTGAACCGAAATGCTAGTGTTTCTGTGGCCTAAAGCAGCATTTAAAACTAGTATCCTTGTCCTTCCATCATATAAGCCATAAAGAGTAGGTGCCTACAGTTCATGTCCACTACAGTTCTTATGTCCGGAATGAGAATGAGACGATAGCTGCCTATGACTTATAATGTCCGTTACTAGGCTTTGGGGCATCCTCCATCCTCCATGAGCATGAGAAAATTAGAGCTGTCTAGATGATGTCCAACACTATTCTTTTTGTCCTTCCATTTGCCTGACTCTTGAAGTCCACCTGCTAGCTTCCTTTTCCTCCAGTCCGCAATGAAAGCAAATGAAGCATTCTATCTCTCGATTTCCTCTACTGTTTTTGTGCTTCAATCCACCATGAGAACGAGATCATAACTGCCTATGATTTACGCAGTCCATTACTAGCCCTGTTGACTCTTCTGTCCGCCATATTTGCCTATGACTCTTGATGGACACCTTCTAGCGTCCTCCAGTCCGCACAGAGAAAAACATAACTGTCTGTGATTTATGTGTAGTCCACCTCCTAGTATGTGACTCCACCATGGAATGAGACACGGTACTGTACGGTGCTACTCACTCATTTCCATTTACTAGGTTCCAGTCCTTCATGAAAGAGTGAGAACAGGCCTAGATATTACTCCATTACACTTTTTTCCTAGTTCAATGATCTCCAGTCTTCTCCAGAGAGAAAAAAAAAAAAAGACTGGCTATGACTCACTTCTAACGTCCACCTACCAGTTACTATGACCCGGAATTCTGATCTTCGTGTTGGAGGGCCACCTCTTCCCCTAGCTCCTCCTCCTCCTCTTCCTTCTCCTCCTCCTCCTCCTCTACCACCTCCTGCTGGACCAAACTGACCAGAAGAAACTCGTGGGTATTCCACACGTAGCTTGGACTCTCCATATCCACATCCATTCCTTCCACAGACAGCATCATCTGCATCCCTAAAAGAGAGTAAACAACCCCTTACCACAGTAGGCCTTTTTTACTAATGGACTTCTTTGCTCAGTCCCAGCTTGAGCTTTGTATATCCAAAAAGAAGAATGTGACCTGACTTGCCGTCCCGGGGTCATCCAGAGAACTCACCGTGGGTCTTCAAACTGAACGAAGGCAAAGGGGGCGGAGCCTCTATAGTTCTTCAATTCAATGTCTCGAATTTTTCCGTATTTAGAGAAGAGATCTTCCAGGTCCCTCCTCTGGACGTCCATGGGAAGATTCCCCACATAGATCCGACCATTCGACATGGTTGTTGAGTTATTGGCACTGCTGACACAGAATGGAGGCACCGGCAGATTTCAATTTTAACTCTGGTTTTCACACTTAGACGTTTGTGGCTGGTATCCGAGTAAATCCTTATCTTAGTCCAGCAACCGCCAGTTTCCTAATTTGGAGAAAAAATAACACTCTAAACTTTGAATGGAGGCATGAAGGGTAAATGATGATTTCAAGGCCTTGTCTCCAAGCCATAGGCCTCGCCTCCATGCCTTAAAGCTTTAAAACACAGGGTATTGAAACCCCAACATCAGAGCAGATATTCCAAGCGAACAATTTTCAATAAATGGACATATTTTATTAAATATATATTTTTTGGTATAGAGTAGCTTACATATTTAAAAAAAGTAGTTGACACTACAAAATACATCACATTTGTATAATGAAATGGAATAACCGCTCCACTAACAGAATCTGAAAGTAAAATGTAATGTTACATATGTATCTTTAATCATTATTATTTGAAGTCTCACACATACAGCGCATAACTAGCTTCGTTAGCTTAAACAGTTTTGTCTTTGTTTCAAACAACCCTAACAAGAACAGGTTCGAATTAAATCAAGCTTAACAAAAGTAACACGTCAGTACAAACTATACAAGCCGCTATATTAATTGTAACATTACATTACCTGAGAAAGACCGTTTAGGTAGTTTCGATACTCCAGAGAGAGTTGGCTGCTCTCTCTTAATAGCAGTTAGCACCTTGGTTAGCACGTAGCCAGGTCTTCTTCTCCTGCGGCACGACTATCCCTCTGTTGCCCCCAGCGGAATTCCGCTGCAACTGGTAGATTATGTATCACACACCTCAACACATACATAAAACATCATGGTGTATTTTTTATTTTTAATAATTTATTTGAGATGCCATATAGTGTACTATAGCCTATAAAATAAGCTCTATAAATATAACTGACATAAAAAAAATATTATTATTGGCCAAGAAGCCTATGTGGCCACTATAGGCTTAACTAAACTTAAGAGACAAAGAAATCTTTAAAGCAACACCAACGATTACGCCACAATCTGCAGCCTAAAAGGTGATGATGGGTTCTTGACATATCATTAAAACAAGAAAACTTACCCCTATTTTAACATTAACAATGTTCAAGGTGAGGTTAAAAACCATAGATTGTAAATAAAAAAGGTTAAAAATCTTTCTCTCCGCCTACATTACAACTTAAAGTGATTTTTATCTGCACTCTTCTTTTAAAATGTTTAAATTTTTCTTGTTTCTTAATCTAAATCTTGTAATTGCCTTTTAGTCTTGTAAAGCACTTTGAGTTACCCAGTGTATAAAATGTGCTATATAAATAAAACTGCCTTGCCTGGCAGATATTATTCATCATTAGCGCCTTATGTCAATGCCATGTACACTAGGCTACAATATACAACTAATGTTAAGCCACAGCAATATCCTTTCAACATCTTACTCGTGTCTTCTCTGTTTCCTGGTTAAGTTTTAAGTGACAACTTCCCTGATGCGTGAACATTTTAGTCTGAGGCAGGGGGCGTGAATGTGAGGCACATGAAGGCGCACCAACAGCAGCGCGCCTTTTTGATGATGTAACAGGAGGCGCAACCCTGGCGCCTTAAACTATATTCCACCACCGAACATTTTGACTCAACACGCTGCAACAGCCCTAGACATCTTCAAATGCCCTGCGGTTAGTGAGCGCCATTGAGAAATGTCGTACACGAAGTACTTAGCAGCTTTAGTTAGGGGCAATGTCAAGAAAATACAAATCGCACCCGGTAAGTATAGATCAACTGTGGCGTCCACCAAGCAACAGGAAGAGAAGGTACAGCAGATAGATGGATGCCCCGTGGTAGAAGCTGAACCAGTGGAGCTTATAAGTCAGACTAAAACTGTGCAGAAGTCACAGACGCTTAAGATCCATATTGACTTTGACAACACAGAGGAAGCCTACAAAAGCAAAAATAATGTGGAGCTGCTCCGGAGTTTGTTGGTCTTCAAGCTTTGTACTATTGACATCCTCGTTGAGAAGAATAAAGAGGTGAGTTCACAGCCTTTAACATACAAGCTGGTTATTTGTCTTGTTATGTTTTAGTTTATCAGTGTTGGTATGACATGTGTTCAGTTGATGGACCTAAGCAAGAAGGTGCTTGGCCAGTGGCTGTTTGAAAAGATGATGAAGATGACCTTTTACGGACAGTTTGTGGCAGGAGAAGATCACAACTCCATTAAGCCTTTGGTTCGTAAGAATGAAGCATTTGGTGTAGGAGCAGTTCTGGACTATAGTGTGGAAGAGGATCTAACACAAGAAGAGGCAGAGAAGAAGGAAATGGAGTAAGTAATGCTCACTATAATTTTATTTATTCATACAACAAGAAGCACTGGATTTAAAAAGTGCGTCAGTGTTGGGTGTATTTTGCTAATCAGCATGTTACATAACACAGACACTTCAAAAAGCTGAGTTTATTTGCGTAGCTTTAGCTCAATATCACATGCAGTGTTCCTGGGTGTATCAGCTGCAGCTCAGATGACTTTCACTGAGTCTCTTCTAATACGATATGTTAATAAGCTTTAAATAACCCTAGGGATTCTTTAAAGAAAGGAAGTACTGAATTACGGAGATTGAAGAGTTTTGTTGTTGACATTAATCTAGCACATATCCCTAAAAAAATTACATTGTCAACATAATGAATGTTCCTGTTGAGTAAGTAAGGTTTTTGTATCTTATTAAAAGTAACCTTTTGAGATAATATCTCAATCCTGAATTGGATTTGGGCCTGTATTGACCTAGCCAACCTACACCTAGCATAACAAGCTGAGCTCTAAGTCCTAACAGTACTGTTTTACAATACTAGCTGCTCTCATAACTGAAGACTGTAATCAAAACCTCATGTGTTTTCGAGCTCCAGCCCTTTTTCAGAGCCTTTCTATTGGAGAATGAGAACAGTGCCCTCTTGTCTTGATTGGTTAAAGACTGGGGGGTTGTGCCATCTTAAAGGACTGACAGTCTTTTGGAGTAATTTACTATGCAGGGCACAGGGAGAAAGTGTTACGCAATATTCCAAAGATGAAACGAGGATATTTTAGCTGAGCCTCAAAACCACCAAGCACCAGACATAAACAGGCACACTCATCCAAGCATATTTGCCTTAATATCTTCTTTGTCTCTCTGTCTATTAAGTGGAAAAGACAATAGCACCGTCCCATAATATTGTACTGTATTTTCTTAATCCAGTAAAGAATGTTAATCTATTTTTCCATTTCTTTGTCTTAAATGAAGCACTGCTCAAAGGTATAGCATTTCTGTTTTAACTTAAATATCTCTTATCTTTTGCAGTTCGTGTGTTTCTGAAGCAGAAAAAGAAAGTCCAGGTCTGTATTAACTGCAGACAGATTTGGTGTGCTGTAAGCTGTCATAGTGTCACATGTTTGCATGTGTAGATGCTTATGACAGCTACACATGGCAGGTTACATCATCTAACCTGTCATTAGAGGTTTAGACAGTGTAACATGAGAGTCGCAGAGTTAGTATGTCAAGAAGTGATGGCATGCAGTCTTCTTTTGGTGGGGCTGAAAATGTCCAATACATGGGTCGACTGTTCAAGTTATATGCTTGAGAGTAAAATATCACATCCAGGTTGTACCTCTTTAACCCTTTGTGAGTCCCTTAGACACAAAAAAACATAAAAGTTTTTTTCCAATATAGATAGACAGTCCTCACCAAATATAACAAAGATTTTTGTAGTTAGTTGTTTTTTTTTTGTTTTTTTTTTGAGGGGTAATTATCTGAGTGGGATTGTCAAAAAAACATTAATTTGTTATTTTTTTAATGGAAAAGTTGAGTTGCAATGGTAGTGTATTGAAGAAATGCATATTAATGCGAGTCGATGGCACAAAATCATGCCAAAGGGATACTGTTGGTACAATTTAGTTTAAAAGGCATATGAAAAAAAAATCATTAAAAATTTTCCTCCATAATACACAACCTGGCCAAATTTCATTCCAGTTGCATCAAAAAATATAATAAATAAACACAAGGAAATGTCCAGGGACCAGGAAGAATACGTGTAAATGTCTAGAATCAGTTTAATTTAGCCTGTATTGTAAAAAGTGGTTATAAGTGCACACATTAAGTTTGTTTCTTATATGTCTTATTGCAATTATTATCTTTATGATTCAGGTGATGGCCATCGTGAGAAGAAATACACAGCTCATCGACAGTTTGGAGACAGGCGTGGTGGAGTTATCAGCGCGCGCACATACTTCTACGCTGATGAGGCCAAGTGTGACAACCAAATGGAGACATTCATAAACTGTATCAAAGCATCTGGTAAATAGAAAATGACACTCATAGATAAATCTGTAATAACATTAGCATTATAGAATTTAAAGAACACAAATAATATGATTGTATGAGAATATAAATAATATCATAAAAATGGCAAAGGTGCAATGTGCTGCTTAATACATTCCTTTTGATTTTCAGGGGGAGCTTCTGCCGATGGATTTTCTGCCATTAAAATGACAGCACTCGGGCGGCCACAGTTTCTTGTAAGTAAACAAATAATATCATATTTCACATGAGATTTTTTTTAAATGAAAGATTAGCTCATGATCCAACAATTGAATGTGGCTAATGATAAATCTGTGATTTTGAACAGCTGCAGTTTTCAGAAGTGCTGGTTAAATGGAGACGCTTCTTCAACATTCTTGCAGCACAACAGGGCAAATCAGACATGATGGTTTTGGATCAAAAGCTGGAGCTGGAACAACTCAAGGTAAGCATTACGTTTAAATAAAGGCTACATGATATATTTTTGATTGATGATACCTGAAACAAGAAGGATCATATTGAATATTTATTACAGAACAGTTTGACTGAGATGGGTGTTGGAGCCAAAGACGATATTGAGAACTGGTTTACTGGAGAGAAGCTAGGCTTGTCGGGGTAAAACAGTCACTCAGAATGCATCAATAAGTCCCACTTTTTTTTTTGTTTTTACATTATGTATACTTTTCCAGAGCAATTGATCTTCTGGACTGGAATAGTCTGATAAATGACACTACAAAAATCTCCAACCTGCTCATGGTGCCAAACTTCAGGGTGAGAATATAAGAATATAATTAAAGGTTGCCAATTCATTATGCTGCAGCTATTATTTTAACCAATTATTTTACTCAAAAATATAGAGATAGAGAATCTTATATTTTCAAATGCTTCACTGGTTCACAATCACAACAAATGGTGAAGTAAAGTAGGCAAGCTCTACTTTAATATACTCCTGTGGGAACAAGTTTGCAAGTGTTTGTCTGTATATGACTTGACTGTAATTTTCTGATGACTTTTTACATGTTATTGGGTTATGTGCAAATATATTTTGATGGATTTTAAATGTAAATCTTTGTGAACAGACAGGTCAGCTTGAGCCTTTGTTGAAAAAGTTTACTGCTGAAGAGGAACAGCAGATGAAGAGGATGCTCCAAAGAGTGGACATTCTGGCCAAGGTGAGCTTTTATTACCACAAGAAACACCTTCAACTACAAGTAAATAAATTAAATAAAATAAATTCCGAACGTGCTGTTGTCTAGCATGCTGTGGAAAATGGTGTCCGGCTTATGGTGGATGCAGAGCAGACATATTTCCAGCCAGCAATTAGCCGCCTGACTCTGGAAATGCAGAGGAAGTTCAACCGAGAGAAACCGATAATATTCAACACCTACCAGTGTTACCTTAAGGTCAGAATAAAAATGTGGAAGAAATATAAACTCAGTAAATCCTAGTGAATATAATTTTTATCTAACCTTTTATCCCCTGATTATTTTGCTATTGATGTAAAAAGGAAGCCTATGATAATGTCACGGTGGATGTGGAGCTGTCACGAAGAGAAGGTTGGTACTTTGGAGCCAAACTTGTTCGTGGGGCTTATATGTATCAGGAGAGAGCCAGGGCCAAAGAGATTGGATATGAAGACCCTATAAACCCAGACTATGAGGCAACTAACAGAATGTATTATAGGTAAGCAGTCCCATAGCATCCTTTTGGTTTAAATGTCACTGCATTCAAACCATGGTTCTGTTATTCTAGGTGCTTGGAGTATGTGCTGGAGGAGATTGAACACAGCAGGAAAGCCAATATTATGGTGGCAACGCACAATGAGGACACTGTAAAATTTACCTTGGGAAAGTAAGTCTTATTTCAGGCTTACATGAAATACTTTAAGCATTTACCAAAGCATGTAATATCTGATTTGTCAGAGATTATTCTTCGTTTCGGATAAGGCTCAAATGCATAAGTATATGTTTTCTTTGCTCTGCACAACAGGTATGGCTTTTATAGAAGGCTCCATAGTATTCCTAGAATGTAACTTTAAGTAACATTTATTTTCTGCTTTTTAGGATGAACGACATGGGTCTCTTACCCACTGAGAATAAAGTTTACTTTGGACAGCTGCTTGGCATGTGTGACCAGATCAGCTTCCCTCTAGGTATGTGGTACTCAGCGTGGTTACTAAAAGTAAACATCAGGTTATGGAATCACAGCAGCTTGCGTCACAGTCACAGTGGCATTTTAGCCAGAGAGGACAAATGACGTGTGTTCCTACCTTATGTCAGTTTTTTAGCTCCGAGTAGGCCACTGACCTTTGACAAATTGACCAAACTTTACGCTGTTGGGAGCAAACAAGTCTAAGTTCTTCATTAACTCATTACAGAATATGAAGTTCGCAGAGATCAGGAGGTTATAAACACAACGTCAAAAGATTTTTTACTTGGTATTGCTTTTGAGTTGAACTGTTATAACTTGTTCACTTTTTCCTGAGCTGTTAATGATTGTGTATGTAGGCCTACGTGTTGAGCACACACAGGTTGTTCATATTCAATAAGTAATGGATTTTTTAAAAAAAATTTAAGACAGGTTAGAACATGTGAGTAATTAATAAATGCTTATTTAGCACAATGTTGTATCCAAAAGCATTTTGCAAAAACACATCTCATGAAAGATAATTAACCCCAGAAAACTAAAAGTGTTGCTCTGAATACAGGTCAAGCTGGTTTCCCTGTTTACAAGTATGTTCCATATGGCCCAGTCAACGAGGTAATCCCTTATCTGTCTCGCCGTGCTCAAGAGAACCGTGGCTTCATGAAAGGATCACAGAGAGAGCGCACCCTGCTGTGGAAGGAGCTGAAGCGCAGGTTGCTGACTGGGCAGATTTTCTACACACCTGCCTACTGACACAGCCCTAATGTCTATATTATTCCATTGTCACGACTTTACAACTGCACACACAGATTTGTGTACTTCAAGTATTCAGAACACTATTAAACTGTAGAGCGTGTCCGTCAGTGCTGAAGAAATGTAGTATACAATGTAATTACACAGTTTTATAAAAAAGGAAATGTTTAGTGCTGCTCTCACAACATTGGTGTAAATATGACCACATACGGTGGCACATCTGTATATAGATTATTTGACTTTAAAATTTGGGCGAAGTAGCTCAGGAGGTGGAGCATTGTCGTCAAATATCCGGAAGTTTGGCGCTTCAATCCCCGCTCCCCCACAGTTCATTCATACTGACACTAGCCCCCACAGAACTGGTGTATAAATGTGTTGGTGTGATTGGGTGGTGGTTTAAGAAAGCTGCCACATCCCTCCATCAGTCTGCCACCACAGTGCTTGTGTGTGTGAATGTGTGATTGGAAGCATGATGAGCTTTGGGTGCCTGAGAGGGTTTATAAAAAGCGGGTTAATAAATGCATGCCATTTACCATGTCATTTATTTGACACTGAATGCTGTTGTATTCTTTTTATCTTTAGCTGTGAGCCAAAGTTTCCAATGTGCTTTTCATATTATATTTTCAAAAGTAGTTAAGTGATTACCTGTACTTTTTGTTGCACTCTGTATTGGGAATTTTAATGTATATCTCATGTATTGATTAATTGTTGCTTGTTTCTGATTATTTTTATTAATAGTGCATTTTGTTGGTCACAAAAAAACTGCCTATTTGTATTTTTTTGTGTTTGTTGTTTGGAGTCCACTCAGTGTTATTTTACTATTAATATATAATTAAAAACAATTTTACATCTACGTGTTGAATTGTGATGTAAACTGACTGACATCCATGATTCATTTATATGTTCAACTGTAAGGCAACTATCATGGGCAAAAAAAGCTTTTGCATGACACTGTAAGTGTGTGCAGAATATTTTTACCTGCAGTATCTTCATGTTTTCGGAGAAAGCACAGTGCAGCATGTGAACATTAGTGCCGTGTCCTGGGGCAAAGCGTAGAGGCAGCTGCTGTGTATTGTTGCACACTGTTGTTATTGCTGGTGTGCATGTGAACAAGCACACCAGCCCCCTCACTACCAGCTCTGTGCATTGATCTACAAAGAGATTTTATGTACTAATTCCCTGAAGTTCCCTGTTCATTTCAGTGAATTCAGACAAAGGACAACACAATACTGTTCTTCCAAGAACATCGATTCTCTTGAATAGACACAGGGAAAAAAATATAGTGGCATCCCTGTTGGTCTAATTTATCACCAGGGGATTAAAACTGGTTATTTTAGTGTCTTTGGTTTTGATACTTCAGCGTGTGACTTGTTAACACTTAACAATAACTACATATTATTAAACATTAGTGTGACATTAATAAAAAAATACACTAATAATCATTTATGTGTGTGTGTATATGTGTGTGTATATATATATAGGCCTGCTTTGGAAATTATGATTCAAGTCGATGTAGGCTACTGATTACAATGGAGAGTATGTGTAACTTCAAAAGTAGGGAATAAAATAAAATGTGAAAGCAACCAGAGGAAGACTAGAGGAAACAAATGCTGCTACAACCCTCTCAATGTCATATATTCAAGTTGTAATTTAGTGTTGGAGGATCTACTGACGTGTCTGTCTCAGGTGAGGTTGAGGTCACTGACAGTTTTCAAGACATGTTCCCATTACAATAAACCAAAAAATAAAATAAATATGCCCTCGTGAATGAGAGATAAGTCAAGCAAAGCTACGTCAACAGCAGCTGAGGCAGCACCTGAGTCCAGCTGCCAGGAGACTTAATAAGAGCAGCCACAGCGCCACAGCGCGCAGACGTGGCCCGGTGTCTCTGAGTGTGCTCTCCAGCGGCTCCTCTGACGGGGAACAGTGTCAGCACATGTTAAGGTCTCGTTTATGAAATGATAGGTAATGAGTTGTTTTAACATACACGTTGTACTTGTGCATTGTTTGATTGTTGAAGTGTCATCAGTGCTTATTCAGTGTTTACTATAAAGGCGTGTGCAGAGAGACACGTTGGGTGAACTATTGGAAACCGTGGCCCAGTCTGGAACTGCAGAAGCAGAAACACAATGGACCTAGACAACAGAAGCTATATTAACAGTTAGTCTAAATGAAGGCACAATTGTACGTTATTATTATTACAGTACTTTAGCAGAGAAACGAATGAAGACAGTGTGGTGCAGATGACACACGCCCCTCCAGGCTTTGTGAGTAAGAGCGGGTAATCGAGGCTTCCTCTTCGTTTATTGGAAATAAGAACCGCAGCCTCAGCTGTAGGCACTTCCCTGCTCTAGGGCTGGGTCTTATGTTGGACGCCACAGTCTGGGATTTCTTTTCACACAAGGTATGCTTTCATCTTATAACAAGGATAAATATAGCCTACACAGATGCACTATTTTTTAACTTTACTTATTGAGAAGCCAGGTTGTTATTGTGTTGTGAACTGTAGTGTATTAATGTCCACTGTATGTGAAAGGTTATGGGACATTATTTAGGTCTTTAGGACAAAGATGTGCAAAGGACAATTGTATTCAAGAAAGGAAAGATTACCATTTCAGTAAACTGCTCTGGTTGAAACACGAGACATCTGGAGCTACATAAATGAAAATATTTATATATATTTATATTGTTTTGTGTTACTAGAGCCTTGAGATGTTTTCAAGACCAGAAGCAAATTAAAAAGCTACTAAGAAGAACATTAAATGGGTGCATTAGATACAACAATGGCCTTGTGTAATATGACTCGATCAAACATGTGGTTGCTATAGAACTAATAAAGAAAAGAGTATTCAGAAAAGCCCACCCAACAGCTCTCTGGACTTAGTGAAACAATATTTACATTTCTTTTGAAAAGTAAAAAAAAAAAAAAGAAAAGAAAAAGAATAGAGAACAAAGACAAAAGGGAAAAAAGAAAACAGAACAAACTGCTTCATGCCTTTAATAATTCAGCAGAACAAATGCTCTACATTCCTGCAAATTGAAAGGGCATGGGAACTATAAACATGTTTACAGTATCAACGTGTGTGTTGTAAGTGACAGAGTGAATTGTGTTATTAGTCTCAATATTTTTTCCGTTAAACCTGTTATTATTAGCACTCAGCGTCTCTTGGTAAATTATTTTCTATTTTATTTAATTTTTTGTGTGAAGAGCATACTGTAGATCAGGAGTGTTCAAATTTTATCTGTCACCTTGCTTATCTTGGGTATTTTTAACTTGGCTCATGAAAATGTAATGTGACTCAGATTAAATTTCACTCACAGGAATTGAAAATCGATTCTGTGTCACTGCATTGAACAGATTGATGTGTGGATGCAAAATTATTTTCTCCAAATGAACAGAGACAAGACTGAACTAATCATCTTTGGGAACAGAAACAAAGAGAAAGTGTCAGCAGTCACCTCGAGTCTCTTTTCCTAAAATATAAAAATCAGGTTAGAAATCTAGGGGTCATCATGGACTCAGGCTTGAATTCCCACATCACAATGACATCATCTGCATTTGATCACTTTAAAAACATTTCCAAAGTCAAGTCAAAAGGATAACGTCTAAACCAGAAACATTTAAAACAACAATTTAGACCTGCGCCTAACTGGCCATTGTCCAGGGTGTACCCCACCTCAGGCCCAAAGCTGCTGGGATAGGCTCCAGCCACCCATGACCCCTAACGAGTCTCTAAAACGTGTGCTATAGAAATAAAATGGCCTTCCCTTATTCTGCATTAAGCCATACTTGCACATTGAAGATATTACTTGTTAAAAATGTGTTTCTATTGAAATAAAATTAACTAATAGAGACACAATAGCATTGACTATTGTGTCTCTTTTAGTTTTTTCAATGCAATTCTCCTTCCTGTCTGGAAGTTCTAACTTCATCATCCCACGTCTTTCATTTAATGTATGTCAATAAATAAGTTCTAATAAAAACAATCTTGAGTCTAATTTTATTTGAATTGACAACCAAACAGTCAATACCAATAGCAGTAGTAGTTTAGCACTGCAACTCAATTGATTAGGTCCCAACCATGTGGTCCGTGGACCACGAGTGGTCTGTTGGTTTCCTCCTGGAGCACGGTACTCTCTTAGTCAATCCCTGGGAACAGAGAATCAAGGTGATGAAGGGCTTCTACGATTTTAGATAATCCACCTATCTACTCCGAGAAAGCTTAAAACAGCACATATTCATTTCATGATATACTCCATTTAATTGGTTGTTGGTTCGAGAGCCGATTGAAGCTTGTAAAGCAGTCTTTTCATCACTTGTCTTGATATTTCTTGTAACAACAACACATGACGCAGTATCAGCTCATGCTATATAGCTCAAAGAGGCATATATTTCTATGGTAACTACTTTAATTCTTCTATGTTGGCAATGACTGCTATTATAGATACATTTCAAAGTGATAAATTGGTAACTCTTTTACCACACCGAAAAGTACTATATTAACTAAAAAACTAAACAATTAGGCTGCTTAGGTGTTGTTGTCTAGGTCTGTGATTGGCTGTTTGGAGAATCAAGAATGTATCGAGTGAGGAAAAGTATATTCTGAGAGCGCTAATAGTTATTTTCCTCATAATATTAACCCAAAAATAGTGCCATACATCCCCTCGGTGAAATGAGTGAAAATTGCATCCCCTTCCCTAAAAGTGACAAGAAGTGTCTAGATAGACAAAGAAATCAGCACCATTTGCCAAGAACTACATTCCCTTGCTCATAAGAGAGGATGTGTATAGATATAATGATTTATAGATTTCAGGAAGAATAGAGGAGGAAGACTGTGTAATTTAACACACTAGCTTATGAAATACTATTGAATTTTCAGCCTGCTGAGATTTGATCCCCTCTGCCAAATAATAAACCCTATGTATTCACCAATAAAATGATTTTAGAAAGATACAAATGTGATTCATCAACTTTTTTGGAACTAAAGTGGAACTAAAGAACACACTGGTAAACTCACTGTGTAAAACAAAATAAAAGTATGCCTTTACTAGAGTTATATCCTTTATTTCTTATTATATTTCTATAATAAGGTGACAAAGTTAAAGCTATGGTTTGTCTCAGTTGTCTAACTTATTTAAATCAGGTCCTTTTTTGTTACTTTAAATGAGCGGGTATAGTTTTCACTAACTTTTGAGGAGGGGATGCAGTTCTCGACATGACACCGGCACTCCTATAGGACAGTTAAGTATACACGCGCGGGTCCTCAGGTTACAATGGTTACAGAGCAGCGGCAGACTCAACGAGTTAGATAAATGAGTTAGAAACAAACACAGTCAAAAAGTTGAGTATCAGTGTCCATCCGCGCTAAAAATGTTCATTCAAGAGCTGCCAAAACAGTAAAAAAAGTGGGAATTTCAATAAAAAGTGATGTTTTGGTTTGTTTTACATTAGAAGAATTATATTTGGTGCAGGTAATGTTGACATGTGTGGCTGAAAATTAAAATAGTATTTGAACTGCAACTGCGTTCATCTAAAGGAATATTAATTCAAATATTTGTTGTTGTTTTTTTAGGAAATGTTTTTGGAGTTATTTTGCTGTCTACCATCTTGATGTATTCTGAAACTGTAACATTCACATTGAAAAAAAATCCCTTCTGGGAAATCTCACAAGTGCCCCCTTCATTTTGACATCGGAATTATTGAAATACAGCTTGTAGTTGCAGAGATACAATCAGTTTATTGTGGACATGTCCTTTTCGAGTAGACACACCAAAAAACAGGCTTGGGTCATAAGGGTTAATTAAGTAACATCTCTATTGAATGTGCACATTTTAAAATATGAACAGTTTTTACTGTAACATTACTACATTTAATCACTTTATATAAACTTAAAATTGACAAATTGTTTCCAATTCAAATCCTTTACAAGAATTACAGAAAAAAAAGGTTTAATGCAAGAAAATGTTTTTTAATCAATATTTGAGAAATGTTATAAGTATAAACTCTATTGACTTTTGGATTTAATTTAAATTTTTTTGAATACCTGCTCAAAACGGTTTAAATTTATGACACCTACACATTCAGAACATCATTATAACTCTGAAACTTTTAATGTAAATGTTAAGTGTAAGTGAAATGTGCAGTTCTGTAAGAGGTCTTCCTATTACTCTACATATGCTGGGGTGTGATTAGGTGCTTAATAAAAAAAAATACTGCTTTAAAAGTCCTTGAAAGTCATTAAATCTGATGTTCTTGAAAGAGTGGAAAGTAACTATCCAGACCTTGACAGATTTTAATTGGAGAAGACCCCTGCTGTAGATTATGTGCTTTATTCTATGAGTTGAGGGGCTTCTGTGTAAAAACATGCCACAGGGAGTTACATCAGTTTATTACTGTAGCAGCTCTTTGGGTGCGTGCACATACCAGGTGATCTTCAACAAGCTGATATACACAATTATGTAGTTTTCCTTCTTGACTTATTCTTGTGTATATTTTTAGAAATCCCCAATGATGTTTAGCATCAAAGGAAGAAAGTGCACGCTTATTATGCAAGGTTTAATATTTTGGATTTTATTGACAAATGTCATGCTTCTGCTCTACTGCTACTCAGGCCAAACCCATGTAAAAACTGGGTAAGTATTTAACTATTCTACCAATCTACATATTTTTTTAAATAATTCTGTGTCTTATATGTATATAAGTCTTATATCTTGTTTTTCTCTGGCAGGGAGTCCCATAAACAGACCTGTCTTTTAAGAAAGACCGAACTACAAGAGGAGAATGTGACTACACCTTTACAAATCCATAAATTACAGTTGAGCAAGTGTTTACCTAAAGTTAACATCATGTTCATGAAGACTCATAAAACAGCCAGTAGCACCATTCTCAACATTCTCTTCAGATTTGGGGAAAAACACAAACTTAAGTTTGCCTTTCCTGAGGGGCGCAATGACTTCTTCTACCCATCACCATTCCTATGTTCCCAGGTTAAGGACTACCAGCCTGGAGAATGCTTTAATATTGTGTGTAACCACATGCGTTTTAACCACCAGGAAGTGGCCAAGCTCCTTCCTCCTGATGCAGTATATGTTACCATCCTTCGTCATCCGGTAGACCTGTTTGAGTCTTCATTCCATTACTATCACAGAGCGGTTCCTTTTACATGGAACCTCAAGAGTGACAATAAACTGGCTGAGTTTTTGAACAGTCCTCAGACCTTCTACAGAAAAAATGCCTACAACTCATTTTATCTAAAAAATCTGCTATTTTTTGACTTTGGATTTGATAACAACCTTGGGGTTGATGACCCTCGTGTAACAAAAGCTATTGAAAACTTGTCAAACCATTTTCATTTGGTCCTCTTGGCAGAGTACTTTGAGGAGTCTATCATTCTACTTAAAGAGCTGCTTTGCTGGACAATGGAAGATGTGCTCTATTTCAAGCTTAATGCCCGCAAGAACTCATCTGTATCTCCACTGACACCTGAACTAAGAGATAAAGCTACAAAGTGGAATGGGATTGATTGGAAACTCTATCAGCATTTTAATTCTACCTTTTGGAAAAAGGTTAAGGCATATGGAATAAATCGAATGAAAGGGGATGTAAATGAGTTGAGGCGAAGAAATGCTGAAATGAAGGCCATCTGTATTGAGGGGGAGAATGCAGTGGAATCCCAAAACATAAAGGACAGTCATTTTCAGCCATGGCAGCCAGTTGGAGAGTCTTCTATCCTTGGTTACAACATGAACAATTTTATTGACCCCAAATTTAAGACAGTGTGTCAAAAAATGGTTACTCCTGAGCTACAGTACTTATCAGACTTGGGTGTAAACCTGTGGCTTACTAGACTTTGGGGTTGGATAAAAGATGCTTTTGTTTCTTCAGACTCATGATGAAAAAACAAAAAGCAACATTTTAAGTATTATGCAATGGCCTGCTGAAGAAGAATAAATATTTATTTTCTTGTGAAACTTTAGAAGATATATTATAGTAGATAATATTATAATATAAGTATAACATATTGGATAGAAAACATTTTAAATTCAGTATGTATTCTGTATACTTTACAGTAATGCCATATTTCTGACATTGTTCATCTACACATAACTGCATTAGAGCTGGTATTTAGAGAAGTCAAGAGGAAATATGTATGAATTGTATTAATGGTGTTTAGCAACAGATTCTGATGCAGATCTGCTGCACATAGGTTCAAGATCATTTAGATGGCTTTAACCTGTATAATGTGGCAGCTGCGAGAGGAATGACAAATTGGTTAAACTAAATACGTCTTTCTAATATGCCATTGTCATAACTTGAAAACTGCCCTAATGTGGACACCAACATGGTGGACCCTAGCTTGATTGCTAAGACCAACATGAATTTCAATTACTGAGATAAGTGGAGCCTCTTGGCCCCATAGAGAATTTTTTTCCAACAGGGGGTACAATATTTCAAGGGGTTTTGTTGTCTGTGTAATCCGCAGCGGCTCGGCATGGACCACCAGCAATAGTATGCCAACAATATCTAAAAGAGAAAATAAAATTGTGTGGCATCAGCCTTGTTGTCCGACTGGGAATCAGTTTAGTCAAAAAGTTACATGCGCAGTGCAGCAACCGCCACATACAAAGCATGAACTACATTACTCTGTTTGTGCGAGGTGATCTTGTCTTTAAGATGGACCAGTTTTTGATACAGAGTATTCCCTGGTTTAAAGTGGACTGGAATATTGTCTTTGTAGAAAACCCTTTTAAGTTTTTCAAATAAACCAGACACATAAGGGATAACTACACCCTTCCCTTTTGTCTCTGGTTCCTGTCTGTTTGGTTTCTGTGTTCTCTTGTATTTGTTGAAAGTGCATCTGGGGTATCCACAGTCTCTCAGGGCTTTACAGATGTATTGTTCTTCTTTCCGTTGACCTTCTGAGGTTGTGGGCACCTCTTGTGCTCTGTGCTGAAGAGTTCTCATGACTCACAGATTGTGCTGCAGAGGGTGGTGGGACTCAAACAGCAAATCCTTTCATAACGACTATGAAACCAGAACAGCCTGGTCCAGTCAGGTTTAGTTTCAGGTTAAACTCCTCCCTCTAGAGATATAAGCTCAGCTTTTGCTTGAACTTTTTCTTCAAGATGACCTGGATAACTGAGAACTTTCACAGACATATTTAACTAAACAAATGTTAGACAGCAATGACATTAAACAGTCAAAGAAGCCCTGGCCTGTATCATGTAGTGACTGTCCTAAAATTCCAGGTTGAAGGAAACTCCTCTACAAGAGATATTAGCTCAGCTCTTTTACCAGTTGATCTCAGATTAGATAAAGTCTCTTGGAATTAGAGACAAAACGTCTTCACCTTAAAAACTGAGTCCAGTTGCTTTTAATTTAACCTTTTTTTCCAAGATGTCCTGGATGACTGAGAACCTTCACAGACATGACACCGATGCTCCGATACAAGCTAAACTTTCTTGAACCACTGCTTCAAAGCCTGCTTTAGTGCGAATAAAGACACGTGACCGATGACGTGCGAAGCAGCAACTGCTTCGTGACACGGCCTCTGCTGCGCGCGCTTCACCAGATTTTTTTCTCTATATCAATATATAGAAAACCAAAAGGTTTGTTGTAGTAAGAATTTGCATAGTAATTATCACAGCTTTTGTTTGATAATTATCAAGGAGCCAATATTTTCATTCACACAAACCCTAGTTACTCGTAACATAATTAAGACAGTTTTGCTGTCTCCTAGTATGCCACTAGATGTCGCAGAAACGAAGCTCTGAGTAAACCCATTTTTAAAACAATTGAAGTGGTTCAATACTGGTTCATTGCTTCATTTGGACATCACTAATAAAAAAAACTCCTCCAGGTCAGTAGTTTCAGTCAGTAGCACAATACATTATTCTTAATGTCATTAGTCTCTTCAAATTAGTTCAGACTTCACCTTTGATTTTACAATTTTATTAAAGTCAGAAGTTGTTACTAACATAACTATTATTTTCAGTTTTATACATTAGGGCCACATACACTAATCAAATGTCATACATTTTATTTGACCACTTTCTGAAGAATCAACATATATGAGGTACTCATGGTATGAAAAAAAACATCCCAGGGGTCCATAAGACAAAATAGTTGGGAACCACTGAACTCTCTCATTCCTGGTTTACATACACACTTAACCTTGAATAACCAGAGATATGCGTTTGACAAATTATTCCTTTTACCAATATTTTGTTAGTGACGTTGAATGGTACGCAGCTAATCTGTATCTACTGTTTTTCTAATTTTACCTTCAAGATTGGGTTAACAATCAGTTGCAGTTTTCTCAGAAAAATGTCTACAAGCTCTTTTAGGTGGCAAAATAAAAAGAGCGTTTGGTTTTGCAAGACATAAATCCTTTTAATTTAACAATTAACAAAGAATGACCAATTACAGACACCATCAGGGAAGGAAGAATAAAATTAACAGCCGCTTCAACATTTAGGGTTTAGATGTTTCCCACGGTCTTCATCAGATGGTTGTGAAATACTGCACAAAGTCTATTATCTCTGCGATCCAGGTGAGGTCCATCGAGAATGGCTCATGAAAGTGTGGTGACATTTTGATTGGACCCGGATAACGTTGAGCGGCGTCCTATTCCTCTTTGTTCTCGTAGTTGTGTTTAATGTGCTTCCAAAGTTTCTGTAAAAAAATATTTGTTAATTATCCATGTGCTTGATAAACCATATATGATGCACTACACAAAAGCTATTAACCCAGTTAACCAAACGTCAACCAGCACAAAACTAGCTTGTTTAGCTAACATGAGCGCCCTCTTTACAAGGTCAGGGCAATGTGGCTATAAATAATACACCTACCCCGCGATTTATCTGCTCAAATATAAAGTCCCCGCCTTGGTCAAATAGTCGTTCAAAGAAGACCGCTCCAACCATGATGGTTATAGCAAAGGTAGAGGTTCTCCTGAAGAGCAAATTGTACGCGGATTTAGTCAGCGACATGACGGCGGTGTAATGCGCAGTAGCGGAAGCAGAATAAAACACATCCGCGTTTGATAAAAGGAGCATCTGACTTTCCGTACATCTGTACAAACACTACAAGATCAATGCGGAACCTGTGTCATGCCTAATTTTAGTTTTTGGATTTTGT
Organism: Neodontobutis hainanensis; assembly: GCA_024349245.1. Classification (NCBI taxonomy): domain Eukaryota; kingdom Metazoa; phylum Chordata; class Actinopteri; order Gobiiformes; family Odontobutidae; genus Neodontobutis; species Neodontobutis hainanensis. The sequence continues at coordinate 3,184,808 of JALDNG010000041.1, forward strand.
TTTATGTGGATTGGACGCAGCCAAGGACAACTGGTTAGATCCACTACATTACTCACTTTAATTAACGCTATAAAAGTAATACCTTAATACAATCTTTAATTAGCCAGGAAGCTAACCCATTCTAACAAAAGACTTGTAGTGTGCTGCGTTTTATACATATTATATACATATATTTTTCCCAGGCACGTTTAGTTATAAAATATAAGATTTTGGTTACTCCTTTATGTCATATCTATTATCTAAATGCAGGACATGGTGATTTGTTTTATTGCTAATAGATGGGCCAATGCCGTTTCTTTTAAAGAACAACAGATGGCAGTAACGGAGTACCTAAGGGTACTTACTTCTTGTCCCTCTTATCGAATCAATGACAGTATATACAGTATCGAAGATACAAATATATAGAATGAAAACATATCTTAAGGCACACAAGCTATGGTACTGTGAAGTTACTTATGTAAATATTGCAGGATTGTGCAGACTTCCAAGTAAATTTTATTTATATATAAACAAATAAATAAATAAAAGAAAAACAACTTTTTAAAAGAGTTTCATAAAACGTATTTCAATTGTGTGTTATTCATTCCTTATTTTAGAATTGAATATACTGAGCCATGGGAAAGAGGTATTACTGTGATTACTGTGACCGGTCCTTTCAGGACAACATGCACAACAGGAAAAAACATCTGAATGGCGTTCAGCATCACAGAGCTAAAAAAGCCTGGTTCGACAACTTTAAAGGTAAGAGCATTCAGTGTTCATTTTTATAAATTTTTTATACAAAAATCTTTTGATCTTTTCTTGCCATGTTTACAGATTCTGCAGCCATTCTACTCGAGGAACAAGCAAAAAAACCCTGTAGAAAGTTTCTTCAGAAGGGTAGCTTATACATTTTCACATGTAACAAACTCACTGAAATCCAAATTATGTTATCTTATTTTGTACGTGTTTCTCCTTCAGGCATTTGTGATTTTGGACCTAACTGCAGGTTTTCTCACATGTCAGAAGAGGATTTATTTAACCTAAAGTGCCAAGTGGAAGGTAAGTGCCCAAAGGGAGGTGCAGTAATGCAAAAGTTATGAGTCATCTTTGAATTCTTATCAGAGACCCTCAAAACATGATGCTTCTTTCAAATATAAATTTAAAAGCCTGTCATCAGAGTCGGTTGGTTTTGTCTGCTCATCTGCACAAGAGTTGGTTATGGATAGCTTAAATCATAGCAACTGTATTTGCTCAAACCAAAGCATATTATCCTGAACAAAAATTTAAAACACAACATGTTTTTGCCCCCATTTTTTCACAATCTTAACTCAAAGATCTAAGACTTTTTCTATGTACAATCAGCCCAGTACAAAAGTCCTATTTCTCTCAAATATTTTTCACAACTCTGTCCAAATCTGTGTTAGTGAGCAATTAACCTTTGCCGATGGGAACCACAAATGAACATTTAATTCATGGGCAACAGCTCTGGTGGACATTTCTGCAGTCAGCCAAATGCACGCTCCCTCAAAACTGGCAACATCTGTGGCATTGTGCTGTGTATTAAAACTGCACATTTTAGAGTGGCTTTTTATTGTGGCCAGCCTAAGGCACACCTGTGCAATAATCATGCTCTCTAATCAGAATCCTGATATGCCATATCTGTGAGGTGGATGGATTATCTCGGCAAAGGAAAAGTGCTCACTAAAATAGATTTGGACAGAATTGTGAACAATATTTGAGAGAAATGCACCTTTTGTGTATATAAATCTTAGAATTTTGAGTTCAGCTTATAAAAAAATAGGGGGAAAAGTGTTACGCAAACATTTTTGTTCAGTATAATCAAATCAGTAATTTTGATTTCAGCATTTTTCAAGTATATAGTTGTGCTCATAAATTACATACCCTAGCAAAATTTGGAATTTTCTTTAAAAAATAAATTATATTTGATAACACAAAAACATTTATCAGCTTCACTTGACAGCTTGAAGTCTTTTGTGGTAGTTGTGGATGAGGCTTTTTATTTTCTCAGATGGTAAAGCTGCCAATTCTTCTTGGCAAAAAGCCTTCAGTTCCTGTAAATTCTTGGGCTGTCTTGCATGAACTGCACGTTTGGAATCTCCCCAGAGTGGCTCAGGGATATTGAGGTCAGGAGACTGAGATGGTCAGTCCAGAACCTTCACTTTATTCTGCTGTGGCCAATGACAGGTCGACTTGGCCTTGTTTGGATTGTTGTTATGTTGGAACGTCCAAGTACGTCCCATGTGCAGCTTCTGGGCTGATGAGTGCAAATTTTCTTGCAGTATTTTCTGATAACATGTTGCATTCATCTTTTCCTGTGATTTTGTAGCTCACACATCCTCAAAACATCCGTGATCCACCTCCATATTTCACAGAAAGAATGGTGTACCTTTCATTATAGTCCTTGTTGACTCCTCTCCAAATGTAATGTTTATGGTTGTGGCCAAAAAGTTCAATTTATTTAGGTCTCATCACTTCAAATGACTTAGTTACAGAGGTTTTGAGTCTTGTCTCTGGGCTGTTTGGTGTATTGTAAGCAGGATTATTTGTGGCATTTGCGTAGTAATGGCTTTCTTCTGGCAACTTCAACATGCAGCTCATTTTTCTTCAGGTGCCACCTTATTGTGCATCTTAAAACGGCCACAATACTTTTTTCAGAGTCATGTATTTCAGATGACGTTATTTATGGGTTTTTCTTCACATCCTGAACAAGTTTCTTTGCAGTTGCGCCTGAAATTTTTGTTTACCTTACCTTTTCATTTTCCACTTCTTAATTAGAGTTTGAACACTGCTGATTGGCATTCTCAATTCCTTGGATAACCTTTTTAATGTCTTTCCTGTTTTATTCAGTTCCATTACCTTTTCCTGCAGATTGTTTGACAATTCTTTTGCCATTTAAATCTGTTTATATCAACTTGTGTGCATGTTATCAGGCCAAAATCACCATAATCAGGGTCATTTGGGTAGTTTCTGTTGTCATTATGATTTAAAAAAAAACGTAAACACAGTTGTTTAACAATAAATGGCTTCAGCCAACCACTAACTATGAGTGAAAGAAAAGTTTTGTGTTATCATTCCTATTCTCTGAAAAAAGGCCCAAAAAATTTACAAGTTCTGCCAGGGAACTTATGAGCAGAACTGTAGCATTTAAAAAGGTAATACATTTTTTTTTTTATCTCCCATAACATTGTAAGAGCTTCAGGCTAAGATGAGTTACAATTCTTTTGCCTCAGGTGAAAACTATCTCAGAGAGGACAGAAATCTGCCTGACCGAAGCATAGAAGAATGGCTCTCCAGAAGGGAAAAGAAGCAAAATGCCCTTGGTAGCAAAGGGTATGCATGGCCATTTTGTTTTAATACTTAGTCAGACACTTTTTGCATTGCTAATCATTATTCTTGTTGATTTAAAATTCATCTCTTTAATTATTTAACCCTGCAGAGACCCCGAAACCGAGGCAGAAGAAAGCCCTGAAGAGAGTGACGTACCTCAGCAGCTTCTCTCCATCCCTGACCTGCCACCGTCACTTCGGCCTCCTCCTCCAGGCGGATGGAAAGTCAACGTGAACACAGAGTGGGGCTGAAAGATGTTCACTTTGAGGTTTAATTCATTAACCGAAATAAATGGACAAATCACATTCAACACACCCTTTTTGGATACAAGAAGAGTTATACACCAAAGACCTGTTTTTAATGTCTCGTTATGCCGTTTCCTTTATCAGCCTGTAGCAGACTGCCTCACCTGTGACACTTTTCTGTGGAATTACAACCCATCTCATTTAGCCCTGGAGTAGAGCTGAGCAGAAGAAAGGAGGTTTTGTGAACTTGTGTTTTAACTTGTTCTCTGACTCGCGAGGGAATCAGTCGCCTACATTTTGATTTCTAACTCAGTCAGTGGAACGCATTGTTTAACCTGAATCGTAACCTCATCGCTCTGCTAGATTTTACAATTAAAATTTTCAATTGAATCCATGGAACAAACAATCTTCATGGTTTATGTCCTTAGACACTTAATATCTCAGGAGCCTTTGCTATTATAATCAAGATAAGCAAATACCTTAACCATTAATCCTGCAGACACATAAAAATTATGCAAATCACAACCATGTAATTTTCGTTTATTTCTTTATTTTCTTTTGCTCCCGGAAATTTCCGTTGCTCCTTTTGTGATTGCGTTTTCCCGCACAGCCATTTGATTATAATTATGACCTTTTGCAGCTTTGATTTTTCTCCGTACTGGCAAATAACCTAATAAACTTGGCCTTAAGTTAACTAGGGAAATGGGGAAACCTTTTATGCACATTGAAACTTGTGTGGATCCGTCTTAAAATTACTCAAATCCTATTAACTTGTAAACAGATATTCCTTTAAAATTGTTATACCTGCAAAATATTGCCATCGTACTGTATATTATTTATCCATAGTATTCATCATTGCTGGAGCCACAACTTTTCTCTCCAGTGAATACTCCTACAACAGATGAATGAAAAGTGCATGTTTGGAGCTGTGTAACCAATAGGTGCTTTACATGTCTCCTGCTTCAGTGAACGGGCCGTATGCCTGGCACCTTTTCCTTATCTCTCTCATCCAGTAATAAATACAGAAATGTCCACACTATTTCCACTGTTCCCTGACACTTGCTACTTTTGTGGTGATTATTACACATAGTTTGGCACAGGGTCAGCTGTTATTTAGACATTCAGACAAAGGGTTGAACACCTGGCTCGTTTTTAACGCCTTTTTATTGCAGTACATGCATCGAGACGCCACTTACATTAGTGTATAATTGATACATGTGCGGGAATCAGTCACAGACATAAAAGGGTGCATTAAAGTGGCATGTCATTACAATGAAAGTCATACAGAATTGGACAACAAATAAGGTCTGGAGAAATGAGAAAGTAGGAAAACACAAACCAGCGATTGAACAAGGCAACAAGGGAATTTGGGGCAATAATGACAATCAAAGCATATGATATTTGTGAGGATTCTTAAGACCAGGCATCTAGTATTACAGATTACAAAGGCACAAAACAGAAAGTATAAGTATACCAACAGATAGGACAGTTGTTAAAGTGCACATAAATCTGCTCATTTTAAACACAGTGATAAACAGGACACTATATCTGCTTATAGTTTAGTTTGAATACAATATTTTACATTCACACAGAACACATTCTTAAACAGCTACGATACTGTATACAAGATAAAATATCAGTTTATTGCCAGAATGAGTTTTTATAACCTCTCTCTTTCTCTTGTGGTATACATTTAATAAAAAGTGCAAGAAAAATATAGTGTATATTTGTTTTGTTTTTTTAAATAAAATTTCCCAAAAGGTCATGTTAAATCAGAAAAGAGAATGTAAGTGCATGGTCTGAATACATACTTATTTAAATGTCCAGTCAGACTGGAAATCATAAAATAGACCTTATATTTTTATGGGGTTTTTGCATCTTTTGTTACAAAATATGCCTACATTCATAATAAAATTACATAGATTTAATGTATTACTTTCCCAAGTAAGAAAATATAACCATGTCATTGTTCAAACAATATGTTTGGTGGTCCATGTAAAAGCCAGAAAACAGCATTTCTCGTGATATGTTAAATACAGCTCACAGCGTACTGTAAAATAGTCACTACTGCTCTTCACGATCACTAAAAGGAACAGGGAATATTAAAGACTGAGGTTTTTTTTGCAATGCTCACTATGCAAATTGCATATTTATTCAAACACATACATTAGAATTCATATTGAACGTACATTTATTTCAAAATTTTTACATGCATCTGGATTTTGGTATTGGACATCCTTCACGTTGTTAGCTACAAATACTACAGTTAAGAGCTAGTTTATCTACTGATCCTGGAGTCAGTTCTTCACAGCTGTCAGTGAGGCTCAGACAAACACACACTGCTAATACATGTCACTGGTTACTTCATCTGATGCCTGTGAAAGATGCGTGCACGTACAGGCATATTGTCATGTTGTGGCCGCTTGTGATGACTGGGAGTTTCATATTTAAGTCAAATATTGAATATTGTTAGTCTTGCAGGGCTTTCAATCCTGTCTCTTTGAGTGGCGTTTTTTTTTTTTTTTTTTTTCTTCAGCTTTGTTTTAGACCTGCAGCTGATTTCATTTTAGTGTTGGATTTACAAATCAATTGTCTGAGCTCTAAGACAAACAGACAGCACATGGTCGAGGTTCACAGTGTCACAGTGTCTGCATGCCACCTGTTTGCCATCTTCTCTGTTTATTCTGCTTTCCGGTGTAAAGCTTTATAGGATGGCAAGGGGCCTGATATGTTATATTGTTATATTATAAATGTGGGATGGTACTTTATCGTAAAACTATTTTTGCTCAAAGCAGTTGGTCAAATAAAAGTACATTTGGACGTTTTTGCAAAACCTTGATACACCTTGATATTATTGACCATATACTGTATGTTTACATGACATCGTTACTCAGGAAAAAAAAGGTAATGCTACTTTTTCAATCGGCTGCTTTTATGTTCAAAGACACACACAGTAACATGTTTTGGTTCAGGTTGTCTTTTGTAGAGTCCGTATCTCTTCTCACTTCATTCCCCTGCGGAGCATTTGATTGGCTGCAATGAGCATAACACTGATGATGAACGCAATAGCAAAGGCACAAATCAGACTTTTGCGCACGCAAGTGTGTTTCTCCTGCTGCGTTGGACTGGCTGTGGGCACATTTCACAAAAAAGCATTAGGGATGAAGCGTGTGTAAACGTGTGGCGTGCTAAGACTTATAAGACTCACTGTCGATGTCCACGTGGCTCTCGGGACTGTTGAGGTGGTTCTCCTCCGTCATAATGATGTTCTCAATGTCTTTCATTGTGAGGTGGTCCCGGAAAGTGTCGTACAGCAGCCGCTTTAGCTCATCCACTGTCAGTTTTTGCATGTCACACTAAGAATAAACAGAGGAATATAATTAACAGTGTTGTTAGTTCTGTCCGTCCCAATGAGCTACAGTACAGCCAAAGTTATAGAGTAATACAGCTTTTCCCCTTTGGAACTCCACTTACAAATGGTTTTCATTAGTTTTGAAATCCGCGAAGGACTTTTTAAAATGAGAACTTTAGAGTTATTTTAATTATAACCCAATCATAAAAATACCAGAATCACTATATTGCTTCAAGGCATTGCATTGTTATTTTAATTAAAGCAGATAGCTCACTGCAGCAAGAGTCCCCAGGAATATCTTTGAGTGAGAACATAATTTAGCAAATAAAGATAAAGAATTAATTAATAACGGGGGTTACCTTCCAAAACACTGAATCAAAGTCTGCTCCGTGAAACTTATCGGGCATCCCAGCAGCAGAGAGTTTAGGACCGAGCAGCGTGACGAACTCTTCAAAACCGACCTGACCGTCACCTGTTGAACCACACAGAGAGTTACAATAATAAGATGTGCTGGACTTGGTGTCACTTACAGGAAACTACAAACACGTACCGTCCGTGTCGAGACGTTGAATAATGACCTCCAGCTCCACCTCATTGGGCATGTAACCCAACGAGCGCATGGCCATCCCCAGCTCCTGCTTAGAGATAAAGCCGTTCCCATCTCGGTCAAATACCTTGAAAGCCTCCCGAATCTCTGTTCAAGGGAAAGAGTATCGAAAATAATAAGGCAGCAGTACATTAGGACAGCACTAAGAAGTAGATGAGAAACAAAATGAGAGTTTAAAACAAAAGAAGTCATGATATACAAGCCCTAAAAACACAACAATTCTGTACAAACTAAATCTACAAAAATGTAATATTCATACTTTGCAAGAACTTAGCACTCCCCAGGACAAGCACTTACATGTGTCCTTCTGAACTAAATGGGAGAAAGTTCTCAGCAACATATATTGTGGAAGATTTCTCAATGGACCACACATAAATGGAGATTAAAAGTTTTCACCAGTCTTCACAGTAGTACATGGCTTAGTGGAGGTGGTTAATAATAAAAGCAGGTGCATACATCCAGTGTAATGAAGGTGATGTGTAACAAATATGAATGTTTTGACTGAACACGACGTAATCTTTTCCTTCATACTTGGGATTTGAATATTATTTACTGTGACAATAAAGCCTCATCAAGTGCTGTAAATTACTTTTTTGAAAAACATGCAAAAAAGACAACGCCGAGAGCAAACGAGACTGTAATTAGATATTTCATAACCGAGCACAAAGACACATAGACAGTCAAAAATGTGCTGAAGATATCCTGATGATTGAACTAATATGCTTCATTACATTAGACCTGTTACATGGCAGTGCGTCAGCCTCTTTTGGCAAAGCCTCTGAGCAGGTTTACATGTTTATAATTAACCATGAGTCTAGGTAAATAATCAGCAAACACTTCCATTTGGCACCTTCCCTCAGTCGTTCATCACAATATTCTGTTTGAAGTGGTAAAAAGAGCAGTTGAACATCAAAGGCATTGAAACCTCTGCTGCTCTTTTTGATGTAGATTCTCAAATATATGAGGCTTTTCAGCATTTGCTTGATTGTCAGGTGTTATCAGGTGAGACAAGCAGAGAGACGCATACAACTGGTGAGCGTGTAAGCTCTGGGAATAAAAATAAACATGCAGTAACCCGGTTTGACACAAACCCAAGAAAAAACAAAGATATTAAATGTCAAGGTTTTTGTCATTAAACCCAGCATCAGCTTCACCTCTTTGGTTTGTAATGCATCAGATGAACTTCATTTCAATGTTACATGTATAAAAACACGTGACCAAACCAGATGCCGTGTCCGCTGGGAACTCTAATTAGCATGCTTGTATAAGAGCGGGCTCGGCGCCACCTGGTATTTACATGCAGAGCCACAACTGGACAGCAGTGATCATCCATCATGTGATACTCAAGTGAGCGACTTAAGGAGTGATAGTCCACATTGGCCTGTTGGGAGCGGACATAGAGCAGAGCTTAAACGTCCACACTTTGACCACTGTGACACAGCATTATTTGTCCAAATTACAGCACGGCTTGGCTTTGGTTATCTTCCTTCAGTGCAACCCTGGATTCAACGTGTGACCTTTGGTGTCAGGGACATATAATAAATTCACAGAGTGAGCAGCGCAGTGGCAGGACTACTGATGGCCTCACGGCACAAGGAGTGAATATTTAAAAACAGATACATATGCATATGCACTAGAGACACAATTATAATTCGATTATAAACTAACACAAAGTTCAGCATAATTTATGCTCCACAGCAGATGAGGCACAGTGATGTTTCCTTGGAATTAGCTAAAATGCTCTCTTTTATAAATGCTGCATAGAAATCTTTTTTTTTTTAAATAAGTTCAGAGCTAAAGCAATAGGGTTGTGATATTAATCAAATTTTCAATTTCAATTTCGGCTCCCAGTAATCACAAAAGCAATGTAATTGAGAAAAAAATATTATTTAGTCACATTCTGTTTTGCATGTTATTGTGGCCTGAGCACATTATAAAAGACATTATGTGCCAGATTATGACTGTGTCTGCACCTCATGGTAACACATGTTTTCCTTTGAGATTGTGGAAGTGCTCTACATTATTGGTCTTGTTTATCTTAATTCTTGTTTCTGTTTATTTTTTATCTATTAATTTATTTGTTTGAATATATTATTTTGTTTAAGGAGAATTCACTTTTTTTGTTCAATAAGTCCAAACATATTTCAATAAGTAATTGAGTAAAAATAATTGTAATTTCAATAATGACCAAAAAAATTATGATTATAATTTTTCGAGCAACCCTACTAAGCATTGTAGAGCAATAAAAGCCTTCCTTCTTTCCTCTATGTCTTCTCACAGTAAGTCCTTGCAGGGAGCTGTTATGAGGGCCTCTGTAGTCTAAACCCAGGGCCTAAAGCCTGTGCAAGGTTTTACAATTAATTCTGCATTGTCTCCACAGCTCTGTCAGCAAGGTCTGAACAACTCGGGTTTCACCCCAGTGGCATAAAAAAAGTTTAGAGCACCAAGTCACTGCGTATTTATTGTGACAAGTTTCAAGTTTGTGACAGGCTGCTCTTTAAAAAGCAAGTGTGGAGAACCAAACACGCGTCATGTTCACAGTCATATCAAGGGCAAAAGCAAGGTCATTAGCACAACCACAGTTAATGTGAAGAATAACAAAAAAGCTCCACTTGGCTTAAATGTATTAAAAAATCAAATCCGGATTCAAAGAGATGACTTTGACAATTAAATAGCGTTTTTTAGTGTTTTATAAGGCTGGTGTTTACACTTTACTCAAGATGTAGAGTAATGGACTGTAAGACCATTGTAATGTTCTGTATCTCATCCTACACTAGAGCTGTATTTTTAGTAAAAGGTTGCATATTTCAGGTTAAAATGGGACAAAACAAAAACAAAAAAACACAGAAACCTGAATTTAGCAGGTATCCTATGTCAGTGATATTAGTGCAACAATATGGACTGCTATAGCCACAGAGCTTTGGGTCACCTTCATTGTTATGTGAGGACAACACTGGCCTGTGACCCCATACATCTTGTGAAGGACATTGTGTGTATATTGTCTGACCCTCTGTGGTCCTATTTTTCATTAATTCATAAATGTGCTTTGTGATTCAGCTGCAAACCATTTTAATATTTAATCCACCCAGAGCCTTTTCATTGTTCATGGGCAGAACAGATAAATGTCCACTGTTGTGTGCTCATCTTTATTGCACAAATCTCTATATGTTCATATCTTTCTTTTTTTTCACCATTTAAAACCAAATGCAGTGGAAAGATTTTTCCATTTTGCCGAATCCCTGAACAATTCCCCCTTTACTTGAGACCATGTCTTCTCATATTATAACAAAGATGTCTACAAATCAAACAAGGACTTCACATTAAGCTGCTAACCGAAGCAAAAGAAATATGAACAGTTTATCCCATTTTTATTTGTGAGTGCCAAATGAGATACTGACGGACAATTTCATGGCAGCTTAGAGCAACAGCTGTCCCCAAAGCCACACACTCCTTCTCCCTGGAATGTAAACGGGCTTATTTTTTCTCCCAGCTGTTTGTTTAAAATTATTTGACTTGAGTGTTGGTGGCACCTTTGTCTTTCATTCGTCATCTTAATAATCTGCTTGCATCTTAGCTCCATCCCAAAGCAACGCTAGGATGATTTAGCGTTCAGATACATTTGTACTTATGCATCACCTTTGATCACGTTTCCAAAAAAGTGACAAATCAACAGACCTTGTGATCTGAATCCAGGACTTGAAAGTCTGTGACCTTCCGGTTGGGCTAAATTTGAACACGAGCACACTGACCTTTCTGTCTGACTCACACTGGCCACTGACGGTCCAAACATCCGTGAAAACAGGGCACGGTAAGTTGTGGAGACGAGACGCCATGTTGGCAACAAATCATTGCCACAGGCGGTGCAAGAAAGGCCACTGAATTCCCACCTAAATAATCAGGGAAATCCCAACAATTGCCCCAGGCCGGAATCTGTGAATCAGACAAGAAACATGACACATCTTGTGTTGTGTGTGTTAAAACTATGCTGAGTGTATTTAGGTACTGTCAACGCAGCACAACTTTTGGCCAGCAGAGGGCGCAGATCCCTCTCTGTGTAAACGACACCTTTACCCAACAGACAACAGCGCAATCTTTATTTATTTTTTTTAGTAGAGATGTTAAAGACAGCAAGTTTGGAATGCGGAGCTGAATGTCTATAAACCATCTGTTTTTTACTCTTTTATTGCGATTTTTCCGAGTAAGCACTAACAGCACCAGGTTGATTTGTTTATGAACATAATCTGGATATTATGCATATTATGCCTTTAATTTTAGATACTCCAGATACTAGAGCTCGATGAATTCCAAAATATGCTGATGTGAGGTAGTTTTAATAAAATGCTGCACAATTACTGTTATCGCTTTAATTAAAAAGCTACAATTGTCTGAACTGAACCTTCTGTAACATCTCGCAGTGAAGGTACACACTGCGTTCTTTACTCCTGATGGTGACGGATGATTGGCTTTGATGAAGATTTGATCACATCAAGCTTGGGTTTGTCCTTCCGGCCGCTTTCTAAATTGTCCTGTCTCCTCTCTTCCTCATAAGTGATGTGATGAAAGTGCATATCTTTTATCATGTGACCGAATGTCTGAATCTTCTGTTGCATCTTCGTCTACATGCCTCGGAGCCCAAAGGAAGACTGATGTTTGAAGATACGTCCTTGTGGCTCTCCGTATTTCCCTAGGCGACAAACGCTCGACTTGACAGCCCTGACTGTGATGTCTTGATATGTCTAATAGGTAGAAGAGCTTCTTGGGTATTCTGGGTAGTCCCTCCAAGGACCGGACCAGAAGTTGCTCATGCAGGACAGCTGTCAGGCAAGAGTCAATGTCCGGAGAGTGTCAGTGGTGTCTCCTGTCGCCTTTTCCTTTAACTGATTGACTGGGTTAGAGCAGGAGGAGAAATCTGATTGCAGTGGACATTATCTACTGCTGAAGAATCCTGACTGACCACCTACTGTTCCTTTCACATCAATATAATGAAACACAAGAATAGAAAAAGAAAATTATCAGGCTATCAACAGGGTGTGAAATCAACAACAAATCCAATGTATTTATGTGGCATTTTATTTCTAACTTCTAAAACAGCCGGCCTTTTGTCACAACAGCAGACACAATGAGTAGGAACACATTCCCATAGATTACAGGAAACAGGCTCTAGTGTTTCATTTTTACTACTAAGCCTCACCTGTGCGACTCTACACAGTGACTGGAAATGAAGGTATACTCAGACAGAATGACAAAGCATGGCACACAAAACCCCACTGCTCCTCAATGTTTTGCAGTGATTACAGCAAACAGGTTACTGTAAATATGAGGCGAGGCCAAGTAAACAGGTGCTGTTTTGAACACAGAACAATGGTTCCCCTTGAGGAAAGGCACCGTTCATTACACACACACGGTCCAGTCCCTTGAACACAAGCGCTGTTCACCTTGACAACTGCAGTCAGGGCATTGCACGGGATCCGGTAATAGAGTTAATACAGCGGGAGGCAAATGAAGAGGTCTCTGCGCTCCACGGGAACTAAAGCCAAGAAAAAAACAACAGAAAGTCCTCGCTCCCCAAAGTCACTGTAAATCAATAGGTCTTAAGCCTAACAACAGACAACACTACACAGTAAAGCAGATGTTGGATTGATTATTTCTCCCAAATACAGAACAGGTTTTGTCTCATCTCCATTACAATAATAGATATCTATGGTCTGCCAGTCGGCTTATTTCTAGAAAGATATTGTTTTCCTACGTGTTTATAATGTTGAGGTGAACTCATATCACCCAATATCTGGGGAGGCATGAGTGTCATTTGTCTATGTCTGCACACAGTCTGGAGTTTACAATTTGTGCATGAAAATAAAACTAGGTATTGGGAATTGCTTACAGAAAATGACAATGCACAGGAATCTATTTCAAACCCTAGGCTTGGATTCTTATGAAGCACACAATAAAAATGTTTAATCAAAAGCGGGTTATTGAGGTTGTTATATAGCATGGTTAGGGGGACCAGTACATTTATTGGTAAATTAGTCACTACCGTCATTAAAATGAGCTTTTCCCATGTGGTTACATCAGCGGCAGTATGATGACACCATCCCTTCTGGTAGTGAAACAGGAAAAAAAACAAAAAAAACCAACAAGTGACTCATTTTAACCAGAGGCTACAAAATGATAAAGGTTTCGGAGCAGCTTATTAATGAGGGATCAGAGTCTGAATAATGACACCTATTATCAAGTCATGTAAGAAGATGTGAGAACAATGGGAGCCATCTTTACAGACTCATGTACAGGTTTATTAACTTATAACATTACAACACCACATCACTTTTACCGTTCAGCCAGAGGCTCTCAGCATTTTACACACGTGTCAAAATGATCCGGCCCTGGGGCCAATCATGGCCTAAGGTGAGATTTTAAGTGGCCCTCAGCTCCAGAGATAAAATGTATTATTTATGGCCCCCACATCAGCAGCTTTATACAAACAAATCCAACTAAAGCCTGTTTATATACAACTAAAACTTGTTCAAATCAAACTAAACCTGTTCTAATCAAACTAAAACCTGTTCAAATCCAACTTCACGCTGTTCAGATCTGAATAAAACCTGTTCAAATCCAACTAAAACCTGTTTAAATCCAACTAAAACCTGTACTTGTAAGGACTGTCGGCCTTTGGAGATTTTTCTCTCATCAAATGTGGCCCTTTTTGTTTGGACACCCCTGGTCTATTTTGTGGGTTAAGAGCTGCTGTAGCTCGTGACTCCACCTGGTGGCACAAAGTGGTGTGACAGGCAGTTCAGGAAGGCCCTTGACTCATGTTTCTAAACACTGTAATAATATTTTCAAAATCTTACAGATGACAGTACATCGTTACATACTTATTACTTGGTACATTTAATTTACATTTTGAGAAACTGTGTGTTGGTAAATCATCACAAACACCCCTGCAGCACAAAACTCTATAATTCCCACTAGTAAGCAGAGGTTATATAAGTGTTCTCAAAATGTAAATGATTTAGAAGAAGATTAGAAGCTTCAGTTGCAGTTTGACATTAACAAATAAATATTACAATAAGTAATGTGTCCCCTTGTCCTCTAACGTGAGTGTGATAGAGCTGAAGTGTGACATTCAGACAACAGACAAGGAGACACGAAGGACACTCATAATTAACATCTCGTAAGACTGTTGAATGATGTCGTTTCAAACTCTGGGAAAACACATTCCTCACATAAAATACTGGAGCGATTTGAAGGAGGATTATGCAGCATGTTTCTGTCAGGCTGTTACCATTTGATGTTAGGATATACACTGACAACGTTAACAAAGCTGTAGAGTAGAGTTGTTGAACCATTGTAATACTCTCATACAAACGGTAAACCTGCCCACTGTGTTTGTCAGAGCAGAAAAAATAAAAAATAAAAAGAGCTTGCATACAGAGTGGAAGACAGTGTACTCCACTACAATGCCTGACATCAGGGGGATTCTCCGGCTGGCTGTGATCTATAAATACTGTTCACATCGTCTGTCTGCGCTGCACCGAGGGGCGGATACGAGCTGGAAGAGACCTCCAAGAGTGTAACTGCCAGTGTTTTGTGATTGTTCAGCTATAAAAACCAGGGCCTTATCTTTGTCAGCACATGTTCCCTCAAAAATTTTGGACTAGGCTTTACATTTCATTCACGTCATGTTGAAACGGTGCTCCACTCCGCTGTAACAATGGATTCAATGAGGCTAAAGATCATATGTTCAAAGGTATATCTGTCGTACCAAGTGTGTGGTCTGCTTCCAAAAAGGTCTTAAGGTCGGGGAAAAAAGATGAAGTAAAAGGAAAAACATTAAACCTTTTTTGTCTACATTGCATTAAACTGTGAGTTATTTTGGCTCTTTTGGATTAGATTAGACTTTAATGTTCCTACATATAGTGCAAAAATAGTATTGGAAAGTATATAAGAAGAGAGCAAGCAGTAAAAATATATACCGACTTTAAAATTTTACGGTTAATGTTAATGGTAAATAACAGACAACACTTTCTGAGTCATCAAGACAATATTTGACCAGTGTTAAAATATTGTTTATGTTTTAAGCTCATGAATGGGTTGTTTCTATTAATAAGATATATAATAAACAGTGGTTTATATTTCCAAGTGTAATGATGTAAGCCACATGAGAAATGTATTAGTCTAAATAGCAGTTATCCCAGTAGTTCATGCATAATGGGCCAAACTTGGCTCTGGACTGTGGTTTTAATACAACCATCATTAAAAGAGGAGTGACCTGTCATAGCACTATGTCCACACAGACATTTATTAAACTGTGTTCAGTGAATATACTCAAAGAAATGGCACATAAAATTTTAAAAGAGGCACAGAGAACACTGATACAAACTTAATTGTTGAAGTTGTGATAAAAGTATAAATGGCCTAAAACTCCAGAGAATCATCAGAAGCTCTGTCTCTCAAATGTTAATATAGACTATTAATACAGCTCAATAAATGTGTGACTTTAAGAGATTAGGAAACTTTTATGGGCTCATGCCGTGATTTAGAGGCACAATGCACTGTAGTGATTTGAATACTTATCAGGCTTTATGACAACTACGAGACATAAGGACAGAGCGGAGGGCAGGAAGCCTTGCCCCTGACCCTTCCCACCTAGACTACCATCTGCTCAAAGATCATTCCCTGGAAAGTGTGGATCCATTAACAGCTTTGAGCACTTCATCAGCCTCCCTCAAATTCCCAACACAGCCAGCGCTCGACTCTTTATCACAGATTTAAGTGGAAGGTATCGGTGGAAAAATTACAATAATGAACATATTCATTCAAAAAGAACCACAAAGGCAACGTAATGTACAAATAATCCAGGTAAATGTTAGTAGGAAGAGCAAAACGATAAAGATAACAATGACACTGAGTCTTTGTCTGAATTAATTATGCAGATTCAAATGGTTAATAATTAAAACATAAAAAATCATCTCTTATAATCATGAATTATTCATAAAACACGTGAGAAGATTGTGTTTAAATGTGACACTTAATTAAGATGTCTCAACTCAGTGATAATAAAACTAAATTTTGATACGAATTTTGAAAGACACAGCATTAAAGCCAGGTTTGGTCTTTGGAGTTACTTACTGCTGTGAAATGACCCTGGCTTCTTTCCTCGCCGAAAGCTTTTTAATTCAGAATGTCCTGCTGGCCTCAAGTGGAGAGATAAAACTTTTATAAATGTCACAGAGATTTTAAAAACTTCATTATAAATATCAAAGTAACTTCAGCACAGGTCTGTTGTTATTTAAGACTGTCTTTTATACAGTAATTCATTCAAGTAGTACATTTAAAGTATCTATAATGTGACAATTTAATGCCACTGTAAACAACAGTAGAGTTCATTAATCCTTTACAAGGTCTCTTAAATAAGAATGTTGTTTATTTTTTCATGGTGACAGCTTCGTTATGCTGCCACATGTCAATGGTAACTCAGCCTGACCCAGGAGGTTAATCTCCTGAATGTAAGGCTCTAGGTCAGGAAACGTTGCCCCTGAACTCTGAATCTCTGTCATGTCGGCGGAGTGACACACAGGAAACAAGGTCTGCTTGCCCTTGTGCCGTGTTGTGCTTTTTAAATGCCATCTGAAGCGACAGTCTCTGCAACAATGTCACGAGAATGTCAAGAGAAGTTGCTGCCAGAACAAAAACTGTTGGACACTTGTTCTGCTTTCATACATGGACAATGTACAGTGAAGTTTAGCGTGGAACCAACTCCCAGAATAAAAAAGCAACAAAGTACTGCTCACAGCTTTAAGAGGCAACTAAAAATATATATTACAAGTACAAATAGTGATTTTAAATGAATGTAGGTGTATCTAAGTACAATTGTGTACCGGTTATTGAAATAACGTGGACTAATGTGGAAGTGTGTAGCTACGGCAACATATCACAAATTATAATTATAATACATTTACATATAATACATTTCTTATTTAAATACACAATTTCTATCTTAGTAACTGCCCATACTGTGAAATTAAATAAGCAAGTCTGTAGTACAGCATATGAAACTAATAATTTGTTGTGTAAATAATATGTTGTGGTTCAATTATGTATTTTTATAAAATATTTTGGTTTATTCTTGTTAAAGTAATATTTTTATCTGTAATGTAAACTGACCCCAGGAGGAGTGGCTGATACAGATGCTAATGCTGATCTCAATATTCTTAATAATAAACATTTAAACCAGGACGTGTGATGCTTGGGAGTTTAAAGTCCATTCTCAATGAACAATCCATGGTTTGTTTCCTGGAGCATGAGTTTAGTGCGGTCAGGGCTATCAGAAAATGAGTGACATTTTAAGATGAAGGTTTATTACCCAATTACAATGTTATAATGCTCAGACAAGAAAGAGTAAAAATATGTATGATTCAAAGACAAGGACGGGACATTTCAAAAGTGGTGTAAAGATCAGTCCCATCATCTGGAGATGATTTGTAATGAGTGTGTAATGCAGTACAGTTCTACCTGGACAATGATCTCATAAAAGTACCCATCATTTCCAGGTTATTGATGTGTTCAATCTATTCTTCAGATGATTTCTATTCCCTTTTAATTACACTGGCTGTATTTGTACACTGTGTAAAGAAGAGGCAATTATCATAAATATGATTAGAGGAAAATTGCTTTTTGAGTTGAGCAATCAGGGAACTTGTGCCCTGCAGTAATTAGAAAGATTTTTGTGGATGAACCAATATTTATGGGATGGATTTCAAACTGACAATCAGTGCAGCCTTCTTTATGGACCAAAAACATTAGTTTCACAGTGCTGAGCGCGGCAGCTCCTACACTTTCTATTAAGGTGGGAGTCTGAAGTTTAGATGGTCTGTAAGTGGGAGTTTGCTGATTCAAAGCTTCACTTTAATCAGACTCTCTTTCCACTTCGAACGACTGAAGAAAAGTGCTTTTTAAACACTAAATGTGTCAGTGAGCTCTGTTTACCCATGGCTCTGTGAGGCCATGTAAATGTAGCAGCAGCATCAGGTAAATACATTTAACGCTTCACTGTGGTTGGGCTATTGAGTGGCTTTCAAATAGCCCACCCACAGTTTATCACCGGAAACACGGCAGAAAACAACAGACCATTTTCCATGACTGTTTTAAAGAAAAGGTAAGAGTAAAGGCTTCTGGACTAGGTTTTCAGATGCCTTTGATTTAACCTGTTCTTTAAGATGACCTGGATGACTGAGAACCTTCACAGATATGACTGTTATTTATTTATTTATTTGACAAGGACATTGCACAACACATATATTGCACCGACAGAGATAGCTACAAGCTATTTTTTGTCTGTTGTCCCTGGGCAGAAGTACACAATTTAACACATTTAGTAAATTAGTATTTCTTCACCACCATTTCAACAAGTCTGCGCTAATGACAACACACCTGATTATTCGTCAGCCATTTCTGCAAATGAAATTTAAAATGATCTCAAGTCCTACACTCTCTGACCATTAAAGGTAAAGAGTTCCAGTTCTCTGCAGCTTTGACCGAGAAGCAGCTCTGTCCAAAATCTAAAGTTCACACAGCAGTCTCGTCTGGTGGAGGCTCTGCTGCACCGAAAGCCCTCATCACATGATTTGTTGATTGTAATTCTTGCTTCTCAATGGACAACCTTTAATTAAATTTATGCAGTCTTTGCGATAGCAGATTTTCAATGTCAAATGATGCAAGGGCAGGCAGCCACCACTTGTGGGCCCCGATCCACCTGTGACAGACACAAGGAGGGGAAATGGAATTCCCTTTGCATAAAACTCTTCAAATCAAATCTGATATGACTTTTTTTTCCCGCAAGTCTGTCAGGCATTGTTTGCAGCAGCTGTATTGTCTCTTTTCAAAAATAAACCATTTTATTCTAACACTTTAACAAACATACACAATAGCAACTTACAACACCGTCTCAACATCTCTTCCATTCATTAACAAGAACATGCAATTTATCAAACAGGCCAGAATAGATGAAAGCAATGAGATTTCAAAAGTAATCAACCCTCTGCCGTTTAAATGGGGTTTAATCTGCAATAGATTGGAGACAGGTATTCATCACATCCTGCTTTTTCAATGTCAAACACGTCACAATTCTTTCTCCACACCCAAAGCACTCCCTTTGTCTCTCTGTTTAAGGACAAATGAAAGAAATCAGGAGCAATTCATTCTCACAGGTGTCCACCTGGTCCTCACATTGTCCAGAATAATTTGGTGAAGTGACATGTTTATGACAAAGAAGGCAAGATTTTGGAACATAACTGATACAGAATATGTCAAAATTTCAAACAGAAATATTGTGGTTTTCATGACAGAGAAGGTCAAGAGAAAAACAACAAAATTAATCTAACACAGACTTTAGATATGGTCATGCATTTCCATACTTATGGTAATAAATAATAAGTATCTGCTCTAGTTTGACATGTATGTGGTATGAACTGGATGAAACAGGAAGACTACAGTCTCGCGCACAGACAGGAGCTGGCCATGGTCCTGAGCTAGACGCATGGGGTTGAACGCTGCTTCATCAAAATCCAACTCCCCCCAAAAATGAATATCCTATTACTTAAACTTACAAGTCATTGACCAGTAAATAAAGGAGTGCGTACTGACCTTCCACCTCATCCTCAGGCAGGTTAACAGGGGTCCGGTAGGAGAGGACATCTGGAATAGTGCAAAGTCCCTTGTACATGAACCTGGTGGTCACAGCACGCACTGGCATCTCTGCGAGGGAAAACCAACAACTGTGTGGCGATCTTCATAGAGCCTTGCTCTCCGGAGTTTGGAGACGGACACCCTTTGCTACTGTCTCTGCTGTGTTGTTTTTAAACCAATCTTTAAGCAACCCAAAGTATGTTCAGATGTTGGAGTAAATCACAGTTCTGTGTAAACAGCCGTTGGTTTAGATGCATAGACGATGATGTGTAAAAAGTGTTATAGCCTATGTTGATTAATATGCCGAGATGAAAAACTTTTGCTTGAAGCCTATTCAGGTTGAATTACTTTCTAGCGTAAAAAACATTTAAAATGACCATTGGGTTTAGCTCATTACAAAGCGCCATGCGTTCAATGATTGCCTGGCTAATTGGCTAGTTTCACGTCTAGCTTCTGCATTAAATAGAACAAACCAATAGGATTACTGTGTTGCGCTTATTCGATCGCTTCTCTATTGATTTCCGGACTCCTACAGCGCGTCTTGTTCTTTTAAACAGTCTATTCCCCATTTAGTCTGCCTCACTTTTCTTCCTCGTTTCGGCATCTTCTTAAAAGGCAATCGATGACACAAGAGCAAAAGGGACGAAAAAGCAGCGGCACGAGTGGAGCCGGTCCTGCCCAGTTAACGATGCGCAAACAAAGCCTCGGACCTCGGCTCGCAGCGGCTTCGAGGGAGTCCTGGTGACATCGGGAAGACCATGCGCTATGAGCCACTGTTCCGCTCGCTCTCCAGTTAGACTCACACACAGGCACACGCGCGCGCATACACACCTCCACCATAGTACACTGTCACACCGCTGAGTGGTGTAGTCACCAGTCTGTCACGTGGTTAGCTCTATCATCATGTAATATCGACGTGTTCAAACTATTGCTGTCCAAGAGCAACAGGTGTATCATTTTAACTGCGTTCTCTTTGATACTGGAGGCTAAACCCAAAGTATTGTGTTGCTATGTGTGTATTTGTGTTGGATGTACAGTATATGTAGATGTATACTATGCATAGGTACACATAATTTCATTTGACCAAAATAAACTTATTCATTCATAAATACCAGCGCTGACATTACACTGGGTCATGTATATTCATCGTCAAATGGTGAGTATCCTATAATAAAAGACAGATGTCAACAGGTGTCCAGATACAGAGACAGCAATTATAAATGTAAAAGCAACTCAGTAGTGGAAGTACAATAAACATTGATTGAGTACTGCTCCAGTCACCATCACTGTATTTACTAAAGGGTCAGGATCTTGTGCATCAGCCTGTGGTGGTCTTCATTGAAATTGTGATTTCAATGAATGTAGATTAGACTGTAACAAGATCAAGACAAGACCAACGCTGTGAGGGACGGGTGTCAGGACCAAGAATAATACATAAGAAGAAATACCAAGAAATAGTTCTAATTCAAAGATTCCAATCCTAATGCACACAAAGTTGCAAATATATTGTCTAAAAGGGCAAGAACCAAACTATAATTTGAAGATAAAGGCTTCTCATTCATAAAAAATAACGATGGGGACTAAATTCACAGTGACTCACGAGTGAAGTGAGATTTTATGGTTGGGTGAGCTGGAGCCAGGAATTAGTAGGATCCAGAAAATGTAAACCCCAAACGCAGCACAAAAACAGTTTTTCAGGCAGTGACCCATTTGTAGTTCTGTTAAGGGAGGGCAGGAGCTGGACTTAGTTGTTGGAGGGTTTAGTTTTCTTTAAGCCACTGGAGCCATTTTACTGTCACAGAGGTCAAAGGCCAACCCTGGGATAAATACTTGTTTAAACCAAGGATAGGTAAACCCCTATCAAAATAAAAAAACAATATACAAACAATATACATACACGGTGATGCAGTGGTTAGCACTGTTGGCAAGAAGGTCCAGGGTTCAACTCCCGACAGGGGTATGGTCTTTCTGAGTGGAGTTTGTGTGCTCTCCCCCTTCTCTGGTGGGTTTTCCTCCAGGTACTCCAGTTTCCCCAACTAACATCAAAACTTGTTGGGCGCCCCCTGGTGGCAACTGCCGACAGTGATCTTCCCCATGGGGATAATAAAGTAAACATAATTGTGGGTTAGATGTTTATTAAAATGTTTATGATGTTCACGGTATTCTTGATGACTGTCTGTGAAAGGTTGTAAAGTGTTTATTTGTTGGCTTTAACTTTCTGTCATAAACAGAGCCAGATGCGTTATGAATGAGTTCCAGGATGTCCTCTGCTATGCTGCTGCATGTGAGCCGGGCAGGCCATCCTTATTCTATTTCTATTCTATCCAAAGAATTATTCTGGTCTCTGTCAAATGTAGTTTAATGTCAGGTAGGACCAATCATAACTCATTGCTTAGATAATAAGATAACATGCATTCTTCCTGGAAAGGCACGAGTATATAAAGTACTAGTATATAGTATAGTATACAATATTTTACAGAGATTCATTAGAAGACTTACGCAGCAGTTATTTATTTTTATTCAAACTCAGCCGAACTGAAATAATGTTCAATATGATGCCTTCAAATCAACAAACCATCAAACCTTTCAAAAACACAAGCAAACGTTGCCCATTGAGAGCGACTCATCTCGCATAATGATGCCCAGCGTTAGCATCTTTCCAGCCTGCTTCAGAGCAGATAAGTGCGGCGTACGTCAGGTGAGCTGCATGTGGTTCCACTGGCTGCTTCTTCAAGGTTTTACAGGACTGACAGGTCTATTCCCCTCTGAATGTAAACCGATTGTCTCTCTCTGCTGCACCTGAGCCTCCCGTCGGCTCCAGGCTCAGGCAGGAAAAAAAACTTCTTAAAACTGAATAACAGCATCTTTCTCTCCGATTTTTCTCCAATATGGCATCTGGGGCTGGCTTATGTTCTGAGCCTTTAATAATTTTACACGTCTGGAAACAAAAAACACTGAGCAAATCCTAATGCTAATGTTTGTTTGAGTAATTATTTTTCCCTATTATTAAAGCCAGTAAGGTGTATTACATTTTAATGCAATGACATTATTATATCTGAAATAACATTATGTGCTGTAAAAAAAAAAAAAAAAGCATTTTAATGGGACTGTATGTCGTGGAGATTCTCAGTCGTCCAGGTCATCATTCGCTAAAGGGAGAATGAGACTGTATGTATGAGTTTAAAGCTATGCCAGAATTTTATTAAAAATGTTATTAATCCTGAAACAATTTGAAACATATGGCCATTAAGAAGAAATATAAAGGATTTACTTTAGACTGGTTAGCAATATCCTTTCAAACTGCAAAGTGAAATGGGTCTGGAATCCCTTCCCTTCACAGCCAATTCACTAGATAAAAATTGATCAACCATTACTGTTTATCTAAAAAGGTGTTGGCTTTATGCAATGTTTCGTTCGTACAATTGCGTTCAGAGGTAGTTTGTGTTTATTTTTCTCCAGAATCTGAATCTAACTTTCCCACACTGGAACTGTCAATCTTCCAGAGAAAGTGCTGGCTTTAAATTGGAAGCTGGAGTCCGAGCTGGAGCTGCTGTGCTCATTCAGAAGAAAGCGCATCGAGGACTGCGGGGCTTCCTGCGGCGGGAACTACCTTCACCAATCAGTGTCAAATGAAGCCTCTGGGGTGAGTGGTGTCCGCAGAGGCAGCAGACCTGAAAGCAGATCGGTCAGACGAGCTGGAAACGTCACTGCTCACATCGCAGACAGTCAGGTCAAGGAAGGAAGGAAGGAAATATTCAAGGATGGATGAAGGCCAGGGAACATTACACAAGCTCTAACACCATTTGTAGTCCATGTATAGATGTCTGTCACTCCCTTGTTCAAATGTAACGAGTGTATGCAGTGACATTATGTATAAATGTATTTTAATACACTGCCTTAGAGAAGGAACAGACAGCCATCAACAACACATACTTGTCATTCTCTTCCCACCACTTGATATTCACATGCTGCTGCCTTTCTCTATTACTTTTCCCAGGCAGGTTTTGCAGTTCCCCAAAAGATATCTAAGTAGCACCTTGTTTATTGTGAAGATACACAGGTCATTTTTAAACTAAACAAGCTGGAACGGCATTACCTCTTCTTGGCAAATGCAATCTGTAAAACTAACAGTGCTGAAAGAAGTTCCAAAAATCCCATCAGTGGCACATACATCAAAACAGCTCCCCGTCACAGATTCATTTGAGATAATTGATTGCTTTTATAATTGGCTAATATAGCTTTGGATTCAGTCAGGTTTGATGTGATCAGAATTATAACTGTGACTAGTCCTGGTTATACGTCTGGTATTGACTTGTACTGCTACGACAAATGTTTTATCACTTTTTGGTTGAGCAAGTGGGTGCATTTAGATGGTTTCATGCTGCATAAACAAAAACCTTAATCCTATTAGAAGGGTGTCTTGTGTGTTTAGAAAAATAAAATAATGCTTTTCTCAGCGTGGAAGCTAATTCTTTTACAACAATCAAAAGTAAAGTTTAAACTCTAGGAATCAGTGCGTACAAATGCTTGTTGAGCCAACTTAAATACATGAGGAGTGCAAACAAAAAGTTAAAGTAAACTGAATTAAGCAACACTTTTTAGAATGCAGATAAGTGTCATGACTGAAAGGACAAGTTAACTTTATTCATTTTGACATCAATCATTTACTTTAAGAATAGTAAACAGCGAGTGAGCAAATATGAGCTTGTTTTTAACTGAGATTTCTTTGAAAGTTTCTCTGTTTTAATTCAGCATTCTACTTTTCAGGTCCTGTAGATTCAGCTTCTACATTAGGAAAATTAGACCTTTCCTATCTAAGCACTCAACACAAATCCTAGTCCAGGCTCTTGTTTTGTCCAAACTGGATTTTTGCAATGCTCTACTGGCTGGGCTCCCTGCTGCACAACTAAACCTCTGCATCTGATCCAGAATGCAGCGGCAAGAGTGGTCTTTAATGAAACAAAGAGAGCGCACGTAACTCCTCTCTTCACTAGGTTACACTGGCTCCCGGTTGACGCTCACATTAAGTTAAAAACTAAGCTCTTGTCCTACAAGACCACCACTGGCTCCGCCCCCTCATATCTTCACTCACTGATACAGACCTATGTTCTACCAGATCCCTGCGATCTGCAAATGAACAACGTCTGGTGGTACCATCCCAAAAAGGAAAAAAATACGTAATTTCTCTGGATCTGTTCCACATTGGTGGAATGATCTACCTGCTGCTACAAGATCAGATTCTGTAGCCATCTTTAAAAAACGCCTGAAAACACATATCTGCCATTAACACCTGACTGACAAACACTGAATAATACTTCCTTTCTATCTTTTCCTATTTTTTATTAAAAAAAAATAAAAATAAATCTGTATCCTTAGCTTTGTATGCTGTGCTGAGTTTTAACTGACTAGTTTTATATGCACTTATGTTTTTTGTTACCTTGTGTTGTTAAAATTGCTTCCATTGTTTTCCTCACTTGTAAGTCGCTTTGGATAAAAGCATCTGCTAAATGACTACATGTAAATGCTCTTTAAATGTTGCAGCCTCCCATATGTTTGTAGAACAGACAGCTCTTTTCTCACTGTCACTGGTGGTTAAACTGTGGATATAATATGATGGAGCCATTCATTGTGAAATATAGGATTTGTGTTTTTCAGATACGTAACAAAAGCAGATGAGAATCGCTCAGCTGTAGAGGAAACACATAAAAGCACAGCTCAAGAGGGAATGTGTGTTTTTCTTATTGTGGTGTCATAAAGCAGGCTCTTAAGATGTCAGCGAATGTGACACTCACAACACGATTAAGACCATCTCAAAGTCACCTTTGTTTTAACGTCTCTCCTTTTGTCGTCCTTCAAATAAATTTACGGTGTTGATGCAACAATTGTAGACTTGTAGACGTTTAAAAACCGAGCTAACATTTGAACTAAATTAATTTGTTTTATATTGTTGAATTATCCTGCGAGGACCACACACATCTCTGTATCCTGTTCACCATCTCACTCCTTGAACCACAGGTATAATTGGCAATTAGACTGTGGCGTACAATGCGGGCTGCGGTGATTCATGAATATTTGATAATAAAACGTCTTATCACAATTCAAATCCGACATGTGCACCTGCCATGGCTGGGTCAACTTTCTCGCTCCGCTAATGTGTCCTTCGTGAGGTCGGACGTGGCCAGAGTCCGGTCTAATACAGCAGAGGTCACAATGTCAACATGTCCAATTAAACACTTCCTGGTGATTATTTTTCATGGTTTGTTCTAGATCCGACGTTTGGGTATTGTCTACAGCTCATTTGCAGTGTTTCTGTAGGATTCAGATTATGATAAATTCCTTAAATTACCTGTTGCTGTGGCAGATGGCACACTCTGTCATTAACAACTGTGAGAATTCACCGGCAATAAAATATTCATCATGAATCTCTATGACCAGTACTAATGTGAGTCATTTTCTTCTTGCCCCATGTCAGGGCCAAATGAGAAGGCCACACAGATCCGCAAGGACGACCTTTACAGAATTTTTATACATCATATTCAAGTGATGTTTAAACCTGAAATGAGCATGTTAATTGCTGTGCTTTTCTGCTGTGACTGTCTGAGGCTTGTCTTTGTGCCCACTTCAGGCGCCTCAGAGATCTAATGGCCGCTCCTGGTGTAACCCCTTAATGTTGATGTTTCATTGATTGATATAGACACAGTAGCCTCTATGACCTTCTGTTAGAAAGTCGTTTAAATGCATTCAAAATATATTTACAAACTGTAAAAAACCTCAGTCTCATTTGAAAATATACATTTTAATTTTTATGTTTGCACCTCTACATTTGTTTTTCTCTTATCTCCTCCTCTTTACCTGTTAAGACGACTGTTGTTCCTGAGATGAATATGAATCTGTAGCACCGAAATACATTAGTCTTTTGATTGTTTATATGCCGTGCCAGTAAATGTTAAGAAACTATTGTCAAGGGCAAGCCAGCCTGTTTATTTGGAGTTCGTCATATTGACATTGAAAGGACAGTGGGTCTAAAAACAAAAAGGGAAGAACGTTTCTATCTAAAGGTTACTAAATTATGACAGATTTTCTTCTAACTTTATGAAAACCTTTCAAATAAACAATATAAAATGTCTGATGAAGGATTTTGTTTTCTTCAACAAATGTGTGCGGTGGAAAATAACTGTAAAAGTTTATTAATCAACTAGATTAATTCTAATATGGTATTGTAACATAAACTTAAAGCAGCTGGTCTACAGTTGCATTTTGTCTCATTTATGAAGCAAAAAGTACTTTTTGTCCATAACAGTTCTTCTTAATAGGAGCTATTCTGTATATTTTTTACTAAAAGCATATAATGGCCACCACTGTTCGTGGAATGAGTCACATAATATGTTTCATATATGAAGGCAGTTTAAAGGGCTTTACATAAACCATGAAATGTTGAAAACTGTGTAAATTATTGAAAGAAATAAATCCACTCCATGAACAGAGGCAGTGAATGAATGGCACTGGCTGCTGACAGTTGTATGTGCCTGCATGTGTCTCCTGTCCAATTAACAGGTTGATCAGATCATTTTAGTGGCAAGTGGCCAGGTGTGATGAAACTGACTATCACTGTGACAGGAAGCTGCCATCGTGTTGTTGAGAGCACTGTCAATGTCTGCTACCAGTCTCTCCTCCTGACAGGAGGAAAACAACAGTAGTACCGCCCAAGAGGGAGGCTAGGTCTCCCGAGAAGGAATGGACTTTGCATGAATTGTGATGAAAGTCAGACTTTTCATTAAAGCAAAGTACCTAGCAACACTTTTAAACAGACTCTACCTAATATTTTTTTTCTTCTGGTTGGGAAAAGGGTTTAAACCCCAAATAGTATGCTGCAAATGTTGTGGGAAAAAAAACAGGATTTATTATGCCGTCTACTGTTTATTATAGAAGATTTTAATAGATGAGACCCTGTTACTCAGGAACGGAAAACACTGACCCATCACATGCTGGTATAATCACATGCTTAAAAAAGGAACACTCCCATTGGTCCACACCGGCTTTTTCTTTTTTATACATACTTTTTTTGACAAAAACAAAGCACAAAGCATGTTACAAAGAGCAACTGATTTGTGTTAAAAGTCTTATAGCTACAATCTAAGTCCCTGGTTAGGTTAATCCTACAAAAGACAATGGCAATATGCATTATATAAATACAAACAATTACTATAAATTAAACAGGTCATCATACTAATGCAGAGATCCTTTTTTACTTCATATTCAAAATTTGGAAATCATTTAGTGTTTTTATTTCAGTAGGTAAAATCTTCCAAATGTGTGTTCCTTTGACGGTATAGCAGTTCAGACTAAATGAAGTCGTGGTGTATGAATGTGTGACTAAGAGGGACAACAGATGGAAATTACCCCAAGGCTAGAATCCGGCGTGTTTACATTCATGTGGCTGTGTCTCATATTAATCAACATGCTGTGTCCCAATCAATAATATTAAAAATAATAAAAATGTATCACATTTATGTTTAGGTCCATCAGCTGCTTTTGGGGGTGAGTGGATTCTGAGACAGAAGACAATGATGCCAAAAAGAAAATCAGGTAGTGGAGCTTTATCTACAAATAGATCACACAAATACGGTTTAGCTTTTACAGTTGTCGTTCTCCTTTTGACTTTTGTGTGTCATCTACTTTACAAAAAAATACTCAAATAGCCCACTGCTGCTGGGGCATAATGTATTTATCCCAGCGCTGAACACAACTGCAAAATCATTCAAGTGATTACCAAATCAATAAACATTTCACCACCAGGGCTTGAGTGGCTCCATTTTCAGTTTATGTGCTTCTAAGCTGCTTCTTCTAGCACTTTAAGTATTAACAATGTAGGCTTGACTGAGAAAGAAATTCAACCTGTACATTCAGCTCTGAGTAGCTGTAAATCTTCATGCAACATTTCTGTGGATAATCCCAAGATAAAATGCATAGATGTAGCTCAGTACAAAAAAAGGCTTTCCCAGAATGTTTTTTCACAGAAACTCATTTTCTGTGCAGACAATATACATTAAATATGAACGCAGACATAAATGCAACGACGAGCACCCAGTGGCCTGTGTACTAATCATGTTAAAGGATTATTATCATGTCCCAACTGTGTCTGTGCTCAAAGTGCGTCGCTCGTGTGTGCAGATGTCTGGGAAACTTTGGCTCTTGGTGGAGCCGTGGAAGCCTTCAAGCAGGTCATTAACCAGCAGGAGTGACACAGTGGTCGGATTGGCTCACTGTTCGCTTTACTCCAGGGGGTGACCATCAATCGGGATGAGAGGCACAGCGGACTGACAGAGGCTTGATGGGCGATGACACTAAATATGCTGTCATCTGGCCAGAGTCTGAAGCCAGACTGTGGAGTTAAATGACATTTCCTCGTAGTATGTGAGTGAAATGTGTGGAGATATTCTACTGGACAGGCTGTTCAGGTAAAATAAGTCTCTCGACCAGTTCTTTTAAGAGAAAGGCAGCCCTGGTTGTCGTTGAAAAGTGGGAAATTGTTTACACGTTTCTCATTCTTGTCGTCGGTGTTTGCAAGGTCATCACTAATCAGTCTCTGCATGTTTTTGTCTTTTTCTGGACATAAGTCAGACATTTTAGCGCAAAACCCCCCTCATACTTCAGCCCCCAAACTCTGACCTTGGGGGGTTAACCTGCTAGCCCTTGGGGATCTTGTTCTGCACTAAAGTCAATTATGTTGAGGTAATGCATTATGGTAGGTAGCCTTCCCTGGACAATCAGTCATTGTCTGCAGGGAGCTGGTCGCACTGGCTCATCCTCCTCATCTCACATTCCATTACGCTGGGATCTGTGAAGGAGCGCATCAGACAAGGTCACCCTTTGCTGGAATTGGCCAGTCCCATGTTTATCTGAAATTCACACAAATCTGGGGAAAAAGGTTTGAACTATAGAGAAGACTCATGTCAGGAAGCCTAGACGGGCATTACATTAAAAAAATAAAAAAGAGAAACTCCCAAGGCTAATTGTATTAATGCCATTTTGGCTCAAAGAAAAGGTCTTACATGTAATAGTATCACATGTACACCACAAAAGGAGCATTATGAGTCCGGTCACAGCAGTGCTTCAAAAAGCTGGATCAATACCATTTCTGTGACCAATTTTACAGTTCTCTGGGCCAGCCGCCTCCGGAGTAATAAAGCTGTTTTCTCTCCACACATGCTTCAGTCTCAGCTGTACAGTCACTTATGGCAATATTAAAGCAAGATGTTTGATAATCCACTGGGTGTGTCGACATGTTCTGGTGCGGCTCTTGATTTTTTTGGTGGAATTACATCCAATGGTCACAGTTCAAGTCAAACTTCTGGCTCCAGTCACTTTTTCTGTGGCTATTTTTTGTGGACAAACTTGTTGAAAAAAGAAAGCATAATTATCCAAGATTGGTTGAAATCCTGGCTTTTTATTATAAATGTATAATATTACTAAGCTTTGTGGAGCAGATGGTTGGTTCGTAGCAGGTGGACGGGAGTTCTATGCACTCTAGTCTTTGCCCCGGTGTCACATACCGTCGATCACCAGCAAGCCTCTGGACAGCAGGCTGAAGTTTGTCTTTGAGAAATAGTGAAGGTGAGTCAAACTGCAGTGTCATTAAATTGAACCAGCAGTATTTTTATTAAGGATTCCCATTGCTGAAAGTTTTACCAATCAACCAGTCTCATCAAGCGCAATCATACAAAATGGACTGCAATACATTTAAATTACCCACCAAAAAAACAAAAAAAATATAACAATATTATAACAAATTTGGCACAAATAATATGATTTTGTAAAATGCCATCCAACTGATTATCTGTGTGCTGTCACTGAGTGGGTAGAGAGTGTTCTCCAGTGGCTTAATATTCAGCTGCTCTATAAATGCAGGCATTATGGCTACACCAGCTAAAGGTTACAAGATAAGACTTTGTTATGCTGGACTCCAAAACTCCCAAATAACACCACATAGAAGACCCAGAGTTATACAGTTTGTTTTAGGACCTGTGCTTCCTCATCAAAGACTGTTAAACCTAATGAGTTTTATAAAAGCAGTGCTAAAGTCCCAAAATCAACATTCAGGTAAAATGCACTTACATGATACAGCTCCACAAAGATTTTTGAGTTTAATGTCTTGTGTAACAAAGGGCCATTATTGATAAAACATTTATAACCATCAGTGGCACATTTGAGCAATGACTAATGCAGTTTCTTTTCTTGTCAGTGTCTTCTCACCATCTTTGACAAAAGACTCTTGTTGCTAATGTCTTCAGCCGACTGTGACAGCTGGTGTGAGACAGTTGGAGTTTAATGTCTACGGAAAAGTAATGAAAGAGAAGAAACTATTGTAAGCATTGTCAATGCCAAAGCCCTAAAAGGCTTCCAAAATGTTTTACGAGATGTAATAAATATGTTTGTTAGGCCTTAAGGATGCAAACATTGTGTTTTGTGAAAGCGCATCAAATGTAAAACAATTTGTCTTTGCAAAGATTACTCCACAAGGCAGAATTTTATTCAAAACATCCACTGACTGGATTTCATAATGAAGCAGCAGATGATCTTATCCAATTTAAGATGTCTGCTAAAATACAGGGCGCCATGGCAACAGCCTTCATCGCGTCATCATGTCCAAATAAGGCAGGAGTGTCTTTCAGTTTAGAGTTTATTAAGATTAAGTCTCACAAACATCCTCTTAGATCCATTATGTGGTGACATCATTGCACTCAGGATCTGTATCGGCTGAAAACAATTACTGAGACTGCTTTAAGGCAGGTAATGAGCTACAGAGGTTTAGGAGATAAAACAGCTCTGGTTTGAGTTTCTTAAAAACCCATGCTTCTTTAAAACAAATCCCTCTTACCCTGGCCTCTGCTTTTTCAACATTGACTTGATGTGGTTTCCCTTGAACTAAAAGGAAAAAAGAAATGCTAGCTGAAAACACACTTTTAGTTAAAAAGAAATTCACACTAACAACTGAGAAACTTCTTGTTGAAAACTCTTCCTTTTTAATTCCTACTATAATGTTATCTATCCCTGTGGATTAAACACATTTACATTATTTTGCAGCTGATGTGGGTTTGTGTTTTGCAGTTCCACACTAAACTTTCTACACAGCACAAATGAACAAATGTGAAATAATAGGAGTTTAAAGTCTGAGTCATATTTCCTCAAAGCAGCAGACAGGATGCAGGTCTGCAGGGGTTGTCTGTAACTGAGTCTAAATTACTGCAGTCTCTCCTCAAGGACCAACACAGTGTCTTGGTCTAAAGCAAACAAAAGCAGGGTTAAAGAGAAGTAGAAAAATGGATAGATTTATTGGAGAAATCGCTGCTGACTCCTGTGCAAGATGGCTAAACCAAGTGTGTGTCTATTTTTTTTTAAACACAATTTTCTGTAAATGACAGTGAATGATTGTAGCATCTCTGTCAGAGAGAAGTTCCCAAATGAGCTCCAGGACAACCCACACAAAGTTTTTACATTTGACCAGACCGACCTGCTCATCATCTGCACGTACAGGAACACGGTGCTCAGGTGTGCCCTGCTTTGTGTAACAGGCCAAGGGTGTGAGGAACATCTCGTCTCTGGGGAGGAGGTATGTGATGGAGGATCTAAGAATCAATTCTACACTCGGGACCACGCTGCAGTGAGAGATTGCACCGGCGAGAGTTACATGATTACTTTTAGAGGAGCTCTGTGGAAGTGGCAAAAATGCAATGTGTAATATCTGAGAGGTTACAAGGAGAAATAGAATATGTTCATGCCTCTCTTCATTACATCGTTTTTCACAGTTCTAAACTCAAAAAAGGTTACCTGTTGAAAACCTCTGTCGCAAGTAGCTGTACACTGTTCACACAGACTGTACGTAATGTTGATGCGGTCCAGTGAATCCTGGTTCTAGTGGTTTGAGGCTAAATGACCCTTTTCAGGGCATCATTTTAGATTAAACAGTTTGAAGAAGAAATGGTCTAGTGTTATGTTTTGTTCAGTCTCAGAACTCTGCTGCGGAAAATGAATGACCATTAAATGTTTGTCTTTGACTTATAGCTTTTAAATGATCTTTTAAATGATTATCTTCAAGGCCATAAAATGGGCAAATAGCTTTTCACATTGCATGGATTTCTTCTGGCTATTAGATTGTTGTATGGCTTGCCTATGTGTTTGTCTGACAAGGACACTCTGTTTTTAATTAAGTCTCTTATCATGATCCCCTGTCACAAAAGTCACGTCCTTTTGATGCAGATCTCATCAAAGACAAAGGAGCAGAAAGTCTTTGGAGGACACTTATTTGACAGTTTTGGCCATCTGCTGTGAGAGATACAGTCGAAATGCCCAGATGGTTTCTATATGAAGAGGGCTATAATAATAAAAACTGTCCTGTCGAAGCATCATCAACAAGCCTCTGGTTGTTGTCTCACACTGAAAGCACTTCCATTAAAATGTATTTTGTCTTCTGAGGCATTGCTTCTGCCGTCTTTCTCTCACATCTATTGACAGCTACACTTGTGCTTCTGCAGCCCTCAGGCCACTTTTTATGGCATTTCTCAAAATATGTCTGAGCAGGGCAAAAGATCTGAGCAGTGAAAAGTGAATGTTATCATAAATACAGTTTCTGAGTTAAATACAACGCTTTAATTTGTGTTAATTCTCTTAACTGAGCTGAGGTGGACATTTTTGTCTTTTATCTGTTTCCAAAGCTGTTCCTGTTTCTCATCTTGTGTCTTTGTCAAAAAGGTTTAATTAAAAAGTGAAACATTGTTTAGATTCAAGCACTGGCTTCTACATAAAAACGTTATTGTGCTGCCGTTTGATTAACCTCCTCTTTGTACAGTTGTGGCACTTTGTCGACTGTAGCAGTTTTTTTAATCTCTTCACTATCTCTTGCCTCCAAACAAGACCCATTCAAGCCTCTATCCGGTGAAATCCTGTCTCCCCCTTGACATCATTAGCTTTCCTCACAAACTTCACTAAGGTTCTTTTGTTCACCAGGCTTTGTATTACCTGGGCTAACTGGAAAACAAAAAAACAAGGTTGACAGTAAATTCTGTCTTTGTTTGAAGGTTTAGAAACCTCTCCTGATGTAGCCACAGTATTTTATAGATATACATGAAAAGAAACATAATGTTGCCTTTGCATGACAATATCACTCTCAAGGATAAGAATAGAGTTAAATGTTGGAAGAAATAAGTGTGTATTCAGCACCATTTCAAAAGCTGTAAAACAAATTACACTTATCTATAACATGGTCAAGATTAAAATATTGTTATTTAAATAATTTAAATAATTGAACACTTGTTATAGGAATATTCACATTTATATTGCTTGAGCTATGGTTGAATTAGACTAACATGCAGCTGAAACACAGAAAAGGTCAAGGGGCAAGACTTGTTTTGGACTTTGAAGGACTTTGGACTCGTATCCCGCTCCAAGACGCAGTGTTTGCTGCTGTTTTAAAATACCACATAATTTACCTTGTACTGCAGCTGGACTCCTGCAAATTTACAAAGTCACACAACATCCATCTTGAACTGCTCCAAGGCAAGGCAAGGCAATTTTATTTTTATAGCACAATTCATACACTGGGTAACTCAAAGTGCTTTACAGAAATAAGTGCTTTACAGAAATAAGTGCTTTACAGAAATAAAGTATCCATGTCTGAATCAGCTGGTGATGTAACCAACAATGTGGCTGCACTGACAGTTCTGAGCAGGTTTTAGGTTTGAAGATGTAGCGAGATGAGAGTTTTACAGTTTATTAAAATAAGCAACATGACATTGCTCTGATTGGATAAAACTGCTCACCGATAATAAATCAAATCACCAGCCCCTTATTTATTTAATGTACCTGTCTTTTGCAAATGCTTCGTAAGCCCTTCCGGATGCTTCTGTGGAAAACACTCTGGCTTGTAAGGTTACCACATAATGCTTTTTAAACACATACTAATACTACAAATCAATGTAAATATCAATAACATGACCGATACTAAACACATTTAGTTACTGCGGTGAAAAGCACTGCATTATTTGTTCTCAATTAATACATATGAAATTATATGTTAAAATATGCTTTTTCGACAGCACACCACTAAATGTGGCATAAATATCTGAGCCAAGCCTTGTGCATTACTGACCCACAAAGTGGCAAGCTGACCTACATTCATATTTCTGTCATGTAAGCCCCCCAATATTTAGAGAATTGGGTCAAGAAACAGTGTCTAACACTGAACCGACCAGAGGATGATTCATATGAGCCCAAAAGGAGGTTACATCATTTTCACTTTGATCTTCAGATAGATGGTAGGACTAGGTAATCTTGTTACCTAAAAAAAGAGTAGGCCACCCAGAGAGATGATTTAGTGCTGTTTTTAGATACAGTATGTGCCAATATGTGGATGATTGTCTTCCAGAAAATTGACCAACTCTGACAAAAGAGGTAAATAGTCTTTACAAGAATTTACAGGTGACAATAAAAAACAGAGGTTATTTAATCAATAAACACCATGATTCTTTGTACATGATATCTCAAAGCCACACTGCATGAGACTTGTTCCTGTACCTCATGTATCTGACTCATCCTCTAAAGACACCCAATTTCATGGGAATTAAAAGGATTGCTTCCTTTTGAAATGTAAATTGTCCATGCAGATTTGGAATGAATCAAAATGTGCCTCCAGTTTCATGACCCATTACTTCTGCAGATGATGTCAACTCAGCGCTCATTAAAAGTTGGACACAAGTGTAGGACAGTTCCATCGAAGGAGAAAGAACGGAATAGTCAGTGCTCACCCAAACAAAGGCTTCAGGCGCAGTTTTTGGACACAGATGACAGTTTGTGTCTGGGAATAGGTAGCTTCCACATTCAGCACTAATAAGACTAAGAGACTTGGAAGGAAGGAGGTCCCAGTGCCACAATTAACCACAAACTGAAATGTCTTGTCACATAGACTGGCTTTATACTGTCACAAATTTCAACAAGAATGCTGTGTTTTTTATTCTTTGACCATATAATTTACCAAACAACAAATACCCCCCCACCCACACACACCCCCCACCCCCCACCTGAAAATGAAGCTATAAACTGCCTCCATAATGACTCATCTCTGCAGCTTAATCTTCATTATAGCTCAATCTCAGATGTATTGTCTCTAATTAGGCATAAAATAACCAGCGCTTTGACTAATGCAGAAAAATAATCATGCGATGTACCTGGTGCAAATGTAGTCTTAAACAAATTCATCATGATGTGAACTAATATAATACTCTGAAAGTGTTTTTTCCCCTGTACGTGTAATGACATGTGGTGTTATTTATGCATGGTTCAAGCAAATTAAATCTGTCAAAAACATAAACAGAAGAATAATACAGAATAATATATATGTCACCTATACAAACTTTTAATTTAGTTAGAAAGCCTTGGATGCAAGCAGTGTATGTGGAGCCACAAATGATTAAAATCTTTGGAGATATTTTTGTGGTATAACTAAAGGCTCGTGTTTCACTTTTTAACTACACATAAACAGTGATGTCATAAGCGTAACACAAGTGTTTCTACATGAGATATTATTTACATTTGATCAATAACTGTGGTAAAGAAGTGAGTGGATCCTTGTGAAGAGCTGTGAGAGACACAGCAGTGTGTCACAGACTGGCTCAGGGTTTGGACAAGGAGGCAGACCACACATGGTTTTAGAGGTTAAAGCACGAAGTGTTGATTAAAGTCTACTAAGATACTAAGATTGGTGTAAGCAAGTGTGTGTATGTGTGAATTTAAACCAAATAAAAGAACAAAACAAAATCTGTGGCAAGCCAGCTTTTAAAACTGATAAGCCCCGCCCACAGCCAGGTGCAGCTCCTGCAGTTTGTGCTCTTGAATGTGTTTGACATGGACGGAACACAAAATAGAGAAATATGTAGAGCCTACGTAGGTTGGAATAATTATTTTATTAAGGTACAATACTCTAATGCTTTATACCTCTAATAATACCTCTAAAAGCCAAACCAACCTGACCCATAACATACTGCTCCAGTGGAAATGTGCCTTTAGTAACTGTTTGGTTACAAGAACTAACACTATGCAACACTACATGGATAATTATGCCTCAATTTAATGAAAAAAGTTAAAATTATCCGTAACATATAAAGACTGTTTCATAAAAGCAAAAGTAGGAGGAGTGAAGCATGAGAGTTTCCAAGTTAACTGTAGCAAGCTTGTAGCTAGTGATGCTAATTACTGCAGAACTTCCTCAAGCCTTGGTGAAGCAAATTATAGATTTTGATTAAGACTAATACCACGTCATGACTAAGACACAATAGTTGCCAACACCTGTTATATAATCTATTTATCGAATGTTCTCTTAGTAAGCCAGCTGCTGAAGTATCTGTTGTATTCTTTATGGATTTAACATGTCTAAATAAATCACTGATGATTAATTTCATGAAGTGTCCAAGCTGCCACATACAGTAACAATGATTGCCATCTGTGTGACACTTGATATTCAGCTCAGGCCTCCCTGTTTCTGTGCAGTGTCGCGCCGGCTCAGAGCAGGAGTGATTCCCAAACTAGACAATCCCATGCACTTGTCTACGTTCATCTGTCAGCAGGGAGGTCTTTATTGGCCTGCCATCTGTCTGTCAGGCTGCTCCAGACCACCACTGCTCCCCGCTGTATCCTTAGGGTAAAAAAAAGAACTATATGAATCTTTTACCTAAAAAAGTTTGATGTAACATAGGATTGATTGCTGGACTTCATGAACTCCAGCCCCGCAGACCCTCAGGATCTGAAGTCTGAAAACAACCTCAGGACATTCTCAGTGGATTTGAATCTGCAATAAATTAGTCACCCTGCAATTTATGTCAAAGCAGGAGTTGGGTGAAAGAGCTTGGTAACTCTCAGGGTATTGTGAAAATGGGTCAGGTAAAATCTCCTTTTTTTTGTACTAATGAAGTCCCCGCGCTCAGTGCCTCACACCTGCACAGTTTCAATTACCGGAGTGAGAGACGCCGGGAAATCCCTTCAGAGGACACACAGGTAAGGCATCTGCAGCCCACTAATGCCCTGCACCACATAATTAGATGTATCCGCTTCCAATGAGGTTTAACACTTATATATATGAAGGTAACTTTGGCTGGTTTTGATTGAATTTAAGGCAAGACAATGCTGTTTTTATTTATGCATTTATTTATTTATGCATGAATCAATTTATGCATCCATTTCGGTGAGCGAAAACAGTTGATTTATTGTTTTTGCATCAAAATGTTTTTGTTACAGTCAGCGCCACTTTAGATTCAAATTTCTGCCCAATTTATGTTTGTGTAGAGCTTTTTGTTGGTTTAACTTAGTAAACAGCATTATTTTCAATCTGAATTACAGTATGTTTATCTTCCCTGTGTCAATGCTGCAAGATTTCCCTCCTGTGCTCGCTGGCGCACTTAAATGATCTGATTATTTTTGTGTCAGTGGATTTCAGGAAAGCCAATGTCAACCCCTGCAGTATATTGTAGAGTCTGTTGGGGCCCTATAGGAAAAAACTGTGTTGCAGTCTGGACAGTGGTAGTTTTTTTTTATGAAATAAACCGCTTTTAGTGATGTTAAAGCACTGAAAATAGACAAATAATACCAATAATAATAAATGCATATACAACAGTGACTGTTGGTAGAATTTGTTGAACACACTTTCTTTTAAGTTTTAAGCCAGCAATTAATCACTCACATACTAAATAATGTGTGACCCAGGCTGCCGACAAGCCGTGAGGAGTCACACAATGTTCAGTGATGTAAGTATTGCCAACGATAAGCTCTAAATAGAAGTTATTTTTCAAAGCAATGGCACCGCTGAGAGTTAAAATCAATACTTCAATACAACCTTTGCATCAGCGGCACCCTCCAAACGGTCAAGGTACTGAGACAAAAACAATGTATCGTTTGGGTTTTTGACAAATCCTGGACACAAGCCCCCCTCCCTCTCTGAGAGGGACTGATGAAGACTGATCTTTGGTTCATGAGCTACTCCAGCATGAACCAGTTGAACCAGCTATTGGTCTAAAATTCCTCAATTCCCACAGAGGATGGTAATTCAGAGTTCTGCAGATGGTTTGGGGAGACGCTGCCATTTGGTGTTGATTTATAGAAATTTGTCACATAGTGTATAATAGTAGCACATAAAGGTGTTCAGGTATTCATGCACAACATGGAGAATAAGAGCATCATGAGTACAGTTTTTTTTTTACTATTATAAAGTTATCCAGTCCCTTCCCAGCTGCCCTCTCTTGTGAGTGTTATCTGCAGAACAAGCCTCTCGACGCGCGCTGGGGCTGATAGGACTCAGGCCACGGGCCGCCGCAGGGAAGAGGATCAGATGCTCAGCCAGAACTCATGGTCAGTGAAGATTATCTGCTTGGGTTTGGGCTTTTCAGATTTAACTCTCTTCACCAACAATCACACAATAGGCACACACACAATGTTGAAAACCGAAAATATGTGATTCATCAGCATCAGTGTAAATTATGAAAGATGTTCAGTAACTAAGCTTTAAATATAAGACCATAGGTTTACTGCATCTTATCCCAAACTAGCTGGACATATTAAAAAGCTGCATTGAGTCAGAGTTAAGGATGTGACTGTTTACAAGCTTGTTTGTTGAAGATGAAGTCACAGTTTTATTTCAAGGGGAAGAGATTATGATAACCTGCTGCCTTTGTGGGGCAAGGTAAAAAGCAGGCACCCGTGACGTGGGTTTGAATCCTGGTCTCTGGTTTCTTTCAGAGCTACAGTATATCCACTTTCGGCTCTGAGATAAAAGCACAAAGAATATCATTTAGAAAGAAATGCAACCTACTGGTGAGGAGATAAAACCTTGTTGTGCTTCCCCTCTTTGTAATTGTGCAGCGACAGAAGACGTGTTTCCAACTTCCAGCAGTGGGCCAGTCAGACTGGGCCAGTGCTGGCTTTTGTCATCAGACCCAGTCATATTGCAGTGGCTGTTGAATTAAGTGTCAATTTCAAGCCACAGAAACATAATGCTGAAAAACCTCTTTTAATCTAAGTTTGAAATTCTATGAATCACAATGGTAAAAACAATATAATAGATATGACACAACATCAGTCTACGTTTCTTGCAAATAAATGCAAATAGAATTGGAATGCATTCTCCACACACCGCCCCGCCAATTAAAACATGGCTTTGTTTTATCGAAGTGAGAAGATTTATGAGCAGACAGCAGCTGCCCGGGTTAGATATATCAGGCCTATTAGAACACTTCTCATGAACAGCTTGGTCTTCAGCGGTGCATCTTATTAATCTCTTCCACAAAGAAGAGCGATGGCGTGGAGTGGACACACATGTAATCTACCAGATAGTGTAATCACGTAAATTGCATGTGTGTAGTGTGAGTCATTCGCTGTGGACACTACTGAGAAGTCACTACCAGGGGTCAGCTTTTATTTTAGAGACATTAAGCAACGTGTCATCAAAAATATTACTCCTTCTGAGGCAGCAAGGCATCTCATTGTTACCTCCTCCAAATGACCATCTTCATTTAAAGCTCCAGTACCTGACGTTGTTTTGGCTGTCCTAGTCTCAGACTCTACTCACCTCCAAAAGCAGCCCAGAGACCTTTCATTCTTCTCTTTTATCAACAAAAATAATACTGGACCAATTTTTCTTAGCTTATCATTATCTTAGCTGCGACGTAGCGCCAGAACGATAATTATCCCCACTTCTTAAAACATTACATGATTGAATCAACACCATTGTCTCCCTTTTCTCTGTTGATGCGTTTCTTTTTTGAGCTGTTTCTCTGTTAAAAAACATATTCAGAACTGGAAATACACTTTAAACCTGGAATGTCATGTGACAAGTGACGTAGACCAATGGGAGCGCTCCTTTTTTTTGAGCGTGTGGTTTTGTGGGCATATGATTGGCTAAGGTTTTCCGTTACTGAGTACTCACCTAATAAAATCCCTTATAATAAATCCTGTTTTTTTCCAGAAATGATTGCTTTTAAAATATACCACTAGAAGAAAAAAATATCAGGTACAGTCTGTTTAAAGTCAGAGGCAGAAATAATAAAGTCAGTAATCGTATTTATCAATTTCAGGAAAAAAGTGAAGAAAGAACCTGTGAGACCTTTATGTTTGCTGTGCCAGCTTGTTTGCTCAGGAATCCATGTTTTTTTCTGTCACACCAATGTGGTTGCCAAAAAAACCTTGAGGCGGGTCAGTGCCCCCCCTCTCTGTCCATCTGTCATGTTTACAGACAGCCGCCATTTACTGCCACTGCAGCATATTTACACATTCAATTATAATCAAGCACTCTGCTCTGTTTCATCAGGTGGTCCGGGAATAACCTAATCGGATGGGCTACTTTTACCTCCACAACACCTTATTTCAACTTAAGTTATACTTTGACACCTTATAGACTTCGTCATTTACATCTAAATCTTAATCTAGTTTATTTATGTTCATATATTTAAATACAACAATATAATACTGTATATGTCACCCTGCACACAAGTTTCTACTCTGTAGTATTCTCAGACATTTTTTGAGATATTATAACAACTAAGAACACTGTCAACATAAGATTTCAAGGTTGGAGTGGTACATTTCTGTAAGGTTTTTGGTCTCACATCTTTATATATACAGTATATTCATGCATTCACTTTCTTCCACTTGGTCCAGTTAGGGTTTACGCTTTACGGTGACTGGAGCCTGTCGGGGTACACCCTGGACAGTGGCCAGTTAGTCACAGGGCCAACATTTAAACATAGACAGTCACAGACAATTATTCACTCACATTAATTCACAATCGAAACAGCAATTAACCTATACATGCTTGTGTTTGGACGGTTGGAAGGAAGCCGGAGAACCCAGAGAGAACCCACTGTAACACGAGGAGGACATGTAGACTCCTCACAGAAAAAAATGGAGCTGGTCGAGGATATTTGTGCTGTGATGCTGTGAGGCAGGAGCACTAACCACTCTGCCCCATCTTTGTATACTCCAAAAATACCCTTTAAATTTAGCTCCACCTATTGTTAGTCTCAGAACTGGACAGAAGCCCCGTGATGTTAATGGGGTTTTGTTTAAATTCTGTATAAGACAAACTGAGAAATTGCCAGTGCTCTTGTAAGAGTCATTCATCTTAGGTGCTTGAGTGCAATCCCATACTACATAATCAAAACCATATTGGTCACCAAAGCATTGCTAATTCCCATGACATTCTCACACTCACTAGCCTTTTCTCATCACTGGAGCGTCTATGTTGTTTTGAAAAATTGCTCACCTTGAAAAATGACAAATTATTCATAAGCCACATTAAAGATGCCACAAAGAGACCGGTCTTACTCCGCAGGGGGGGATAATCCACTGCAAAACCTGCCGTATATAAAACAAGCCGCTGTGGTGGGAGCTCATAGTGGATTCCTACATCGTACACTTTTAGGTCTTGGAAAACAGAAGCAGTTTGGAGAATGTGGAATATGTCAGGAACGGAGACTGAGCAGTAAACACAGCACAACAACATGTCTTCTCAATAAGCCACCAGCCTTGATACGCCTTTCTTTCGGTCCCTTTGAAGTGACGGGTATCACATGGATCAAACTTCTGAGCTGTTGTGCACAGATAACAGACATGAGGTTGTCACTTTCACTACATATTGTTATCCCGCAGCTGAGTGGCATATAAACCATGTTGCCATCAAACTTTTTTTGTTAAAATTCTGCTCAGTGTAGAACGCTAAGAGTCTGGACCTGGTCTAAGACTGGACTAACTCTATCTCCTTCACCAAACACTAGCCTCTATGAATCTGGACTTGGTCTAAGACTGGACTTGGACTCGTTGAGATTTTGTTCCCTTATATCTACGACAATCTAAGTGTATTTTCTTTTTCGTCTCTCGATAGCTTAAAGTCTTGGTCCCGTCTTGATGATGACACACGCTGGTCTCGGTCAATGTGGTGTCGACTACAACTCTATCAGGATTCAGTATTTTTGGGAAAAATATATAGAAATTATGGAAGAGTTAAGAAAAAATTGTGTTGTTCTCGATACACAGCATGCGAGGAAGTGTGGGTCCATGAGTCGATCATTTGTGTAATAAAATAAAAATCACACTAAAAGTACTCTCGCCACTGTCAGCAGTGCTATTTAACGCAAGTCATAATGCATTAACTGAGTCAAATGAGTGATTTGTTGCCTGCACAAATATTAACATCTCCCGTCTGCCAAATTACGTCTTGTTTCATCATTTCCAGTGTAGCTACAGCCAGCATTTTAAAATGTAACATTCAGGAAAATGGGGACACAAATGGACGATTTCCAGGCGTCTAAAGCCAAACATTGCCAAAATGGCTCCTAGGCAAATACTGTGTGCTAAATAAAACGTGGCATCATTGTGGCACGAGAGTCCTCAGCCCACGTAACAAAAACCACCTGTGTGAGGCGACAGGATGTAAACTGAGCTGAGCAGGTTTGTGTTCATGGTACAAT
Source organism: Neodontobutis hainanensis (assembly GCA_024349245.1). Classification (NCBI taxonomy): domain Eukaryota; kingdom Metazoa; phylum Chordata; class Actinopteri; order Gobiiformes; family Odontobutidae; genus Neodontobutis; species Neodontobutis hainanensis. The sequence goes on from JALDNG010000041.1 coordinate 3,228,527, forward strand.
TTGTATTTTCAAGTCAGGCATATTGAACTGGTAGACTGTTTTATGACAAAAGCTAAATTTTTAATTAATTTGGCACCACACCACATTTGTCCTTCAGAGTAAGTATAAACCTCCGGGACACAATGTCACGCAACCTGAATTATGACCACTGCCAGGAAAGTACTGTGGGTCCATAATATGTAAAAAACTATACAAAAGTTTTCTTTTCCGCAATAATTCCAGTAGATTTATGGTAATGTGTCCCATTAATACCCCTCTGTCTGTGTTGAGAAAAAGACAATGTTTTTATCTAGTGTCAGCATAAAAACAACCGAGTATCCTTCTGATAGTTTGCAATAAAAGCCTAGCTGCACAGCTGGAGAGGGTGCAAAAAGAGCTCTTAAGATTATCTCCACCACCTCCAACACCTCTGCACCTTCCTTCTCTTCAGAGCAAGAGGGAGCAGGCAGCCATTCCATTAGTTAGAGAAATGAAGCACAATTTACATCCACTGCATGAACTGCTTCTTAAAAGCAAAAGAGCAAAAAACACACAAACACAGCTGCGAAACATGAAGACTATTTCTCACTAACAGGCTTTAATAGTCCGCTCTGCCGACAGCAGTGACACTAAATTTAAGCATAAACACAATGTCTGCCTATTTTAAATACCGAAATATCTGTTGTCTTGTTATTGTTAGTGTGTATGTCCTTTTAAAATGCTGGTTTTAGTTGTTTGACTGTAAGCATGAATGAAATAAAGTCAAAGTAATGAAAGCCGACTGGAGACCAGTGAGACGTATAATAGATATATTAACAGAGATTAATTTCTACAGTCATTGAGTATATAGTTATAGTTATATAGTTATAGTACATGCCACACAATGTAACAGTGAATAAATCAATAAAAGGTCAATGAAATCGGAAAAGCACATGGCTAATTAGCATAAACCAAACCACCACAGCACAAAATTTGTGCTAAACATTAAGCTAAAGAGGCTCATATTGTTTCCTCCTGTGACATTGGAGATACTTTGTCGATAAAGCCTGGATAGGAAAAGCGTGTGCCTGATTTGTTTCTAAAAAGCCAATATGCCTGAGTTCCTAATAATGTTTTTCCAACCCACGCATCACCACCACTGCCAGTGAATTGTGGTTATTTTTTTGTTTGTTAGTTTCTTATTACTGACCAATGTGGCTCAAGCACTGAGCATACTTCTGCAAAACTTACTTTAGAAACTGGAGATGCACTGAAAAGTACAGGACATACTGCTCGTCAGCATCGAGTCCACCGTTATGCATAATCATCCTGGTCATGTTAAAAAAGGATGAAAAAGTGAGAGATACAGAAAAAAGGCAGTGTGTGCAAATATTCATCATTCCAAAGGGCCACAGAGGTGGAACAGAGAGGGCCACTGTGTAAGGAATACATTGTAATACCAGGAGTTTATTAATATTAATACACTACAGTTTTAATTCATTTTCGTAGTGAGATGATTATAACAGAATTTGTGAACAGTGTGGCACAGTGTGTGAGGTTGTTTTGATTGTACATGTCATGTGTCAAGTGTTGGTGCCCGCCACTCTGTGATGGATTGCCATCCTGCTACCACATTATGGATCTACTCCTGCCGCCACAGACTGTGACCGAATAATAATGACCCCGGTAAACAATTAAAATGTGCATTTGAGGCTAGAGTGTCGTGCGGCAATGACAGCAAAGGTTAGTGTGGGTTTAGACATGTAAAACTCTTAAAAGCCACTCAATTTAACGTCTTCTAATTTGAACTGAACTTTATCTGGATATTATCTGAAAAGGACTTTCAAACCTCACATTTATTCCGAGTAAGAATAGTAATCCTTGTTATCCCCAAGTTGACTTGAGCCTAGATATTTACCTAATGTATATATTGTAAGTGTCAACAGATGCAACTTTATATTATTTTAAAGCCATAAACATCTCTTTTTTTAAAGGTTTGGCTGTATGCTTCTGCTGCTCTACAGGAACTTCTTCAAGAGCAACAGGAAAACTTTGGTCAGACTTTGGTGCTTTTGATCTCATCTGGTGTGACTATTTTCTTAAGAATGTGTTCAAGGGCTTCACACCTTTCTGAAGTTTGATCACAATGAAAGCTTGACAAGCTTCAGATTTTAGTTGGGGTTTTGGCAGTCAAGAGTTTTGACTGATAAAAACTCTACTCTACACTTTGACTTTCTGTATCTCATTTGGATAAGCAGATAACACAAAACAAGGTACCGGTTTAAGAAAAGATTTTAAAAAGGCATCTGGACAAAGGTTTACAGTTAAATACGTTTCATCCTTCACCTGAGGGACTTTGTCAATTCAAAGTTCAAATGATAAGAGAGCTTTAGAGAGCTTTAACCTGAAACTACTGTGATTGAACAAAGCAGATAATGCTTGCGTCTTGTTTTAGATTTAAGAGTTGAATGGGCAGTGTGAGTAGTGTTGGGGGAATGTTTATGCTCCTGTGGAACAATAGCATATTTACTCACTTCATGTATTAATGCTCTTTTAGACAGAAACTGTTTGGCTTTCAATACACTGTTGTAAATGGATGACAGACTGTGTCCCAGTCCATTTTTACAAGCTCACTTCCTTTACTCCTCTTTCAAACCACCTGGCCTCCCAGGCCAAGATACAGACATTGCCCTTTCTCTTTGAGATGGGGGGTGTACTGCAGACTCAGGTCCTCCAGAATTGGTCCTTCTGTGTTGACACATCCTCCTGTGAAGGGCCTGCTTGGTCTCTCAGTACTGTAGCTATCACTGTACTCTTCACTTCACTGGACAGCATAGACTTTCTTTAGTCTTTAGGGCAGACAGTTTCTGACAGAGTATTGACAGTAATAAATAAATAAATAGATAATAAAGTAAACTGGAATCTCAGTCAAAAACTATTCCACCCTAAAGACAAAATTCCCTGGATGACTGAGAACCTCAGACGAGGTACAAGTTAATTTTTTGTAATTATGTCCCCAGTAGATTCTACCCTTGGAGTCTGTAAATCATTTAAATAGTAACTGAGTAAGTAATTGTGTTACATCATTCTAAAAATAACTAATTACCAGGGAAAGGAACAATTGTGTCAATAAAAAAATAAAAAATAAAAAATGTAAAGAAATGGACACTAAATAGAAAAAAATATTATTATTATTACAAAACATTGTACATTAATCTACACTATTTTAATGTTGTTGTGGGACAATATAAGAGACACTTATACCTTTTATAATTCAGTCAAATTTAGTTAAATTATTTAATACATCCTTTGTACTTAAGTATTCAAAAGTTTTAAAAAATATTCTAATATTGATAAATTGCTTGATATGACGCCTTTATGTTTCCACAGTTATTAAAATGCATCCATCACTCGTTTTGGCGCACTCCTCTCTCCTGTTCAGTGCACTTGTGTATGAGCCCCGCCCCCTCTCGGCCTAACGGTATGATTCTGGTCTGTGCTCACATGATTGGTTACACAGCAGCATGTGACATCCAGTCGACTCACTGCAGGAAGCACCTGTAGTGCAGAGATAATTCTGCCTTGTATTACTTTACAAAAATAAATAAAATAAAACAGCTTGAAATAAAGCCGGTTCAACGAGCGACTGACCATCACTACTGCAGGTCCTATGGCTGAGAGAGAGAGCCTACTTGGATGAAAACCACTTCGGTGAGCCCAAAAATATTAAAGCTGGATTTTACTGTCAGTAATAGTAACGACATTGTAATGAGGGGGGAACAGTCCTTTGTACTAACATTGTTAGTCCCATCACTGCCCCTAACTATGACAGGAAGTGCAGCCTACCATTTAAAGGGCAAATTTAGAAGAGTCCGTGAGATTGTGTCTCAAGCAGCAGACGCTATATCTAGGAAAAAGTTCAAAATAAGCTTGCAATATAAAGCCAATCAACAAAAAAAAAAATCACCATTTTGACAAAACGGAGATGAGATGCAGAGCTTAAATGTTTGGTATAAAGCCAGGGTTAGTCCTTTAGTGGGTAAACATCCTGAAAAGTTTCAGTGTCTGTTTAAAGTTTCAAAGAGAAATTGACCATGACTGAATAAGTGTTCATCGGCAACAAAAATGAGATGACACTAATGGATGTATCTTTCACAAACACCTCTCTTGAAATGTTATTTTTTACCTCAGATTTCAAAACATATCTTTCTCTTGTGTCATCTCAACAAAGCTTGACGGGGCTTTTCCTGTGAAATCTAATGATGACAGTCTCCTGTCACAAGACTCACATGAGCTGATTATACCTGTATCATTGTGAGTGAGACACACACAGATGCCGTCAAGTCTGACTTTTGGTGATTACCCACAATCACCCAAACCCACATCTATCCCCGAATTATACAGCGTGTAACATCCCTTCTCACCTGATGCCTGGAAATTGGGCCATAGCCATCTCCGTCGTGTGACCTTGACTGTATTGCAGAAGGTAAACATTAGGGCAGATCAGCTCGGCGTGACACTGCACTGTATCTCCACCAACAGGGCTGTTCCCATGCACTGAGCACAGACCTGTGGAGGCACTCAGACCCAGATAACACACACCGCTGCAGCTCTAGAGCCCATCTTTCCTGCTGAAGCACTGCACGTCAAGCCTTTCACACTGAGCAGAAACCAAATAAAGAGAAGAAAAAGAGCTTTGGGAAAGACTCACAAACACACACTCATGCAAGCGGTGTTTACCAACTCCACTGACAGCCGGTGAAACGTGAGTGGAGTAGCCAAAATATGCACTGTTTTTGTAAGAAATGGGACGGACTCAAGTAGAGGTGAAAGTAGTTAACAAAATCAATACACTTTTCCACAGGCGACATCATCAAAGAGACATTTGAGAGATATTTAGATGAGCATGCAAGTAAAGATACTAAATCAGACACTTTAGAGATGAGAGTCAAATTTCTGCAGTTGGGTTTCAGTTCTGCTTAGGAATACTGTGTTTACAATTAACAGACAAGGCAAGAATGTTAAGAAGCTAAAACCTTTTATTATTTAATTATTCCACAGGTCTGTGTAGAAGCCCTATCCTCGGTGTTTCATTATTAATTCTCTTTCATTGTTAAGTCCAGCTAAACCCAGTCCAAAGCACTTTGAGTTACCCAGTGTATAAATTGTACTATATAAATAAAATTGCCTTGCCTTGCCTTGCCAAGTGACTCCCTTTTCTCTCATGTAGCATAAATGCTTGTTTAAAGTGCCACTATGTATTTAGCTTCTTGCTAGCTTCTCTACCTACTCACTGACAGTACACAGTGTTTTTGCTGAACTTGTATCCCCTTTCATCCTTTTGTTAAGCTAGATTATTTTGAATAAAGTAATCCACAAATAGGGCACCATACCCAGCTTGGCGAGGAAAATATGCTGAAGTTAAGCTTGTGTTGTCTTCAGGGAATCTGTGCTTTGATTGGTAAAATACTGGTGAGTCATCGCACACTAGAGCATGCAACAAACAAAAGGTGGAGAAAATTGAATAAAAGCAGCTAAACAGCAGGTGCAACTGAGTAATAGTAAACTCACTTATACAATGAACTTATTCAAAAGTAAATGTAATGGAGTAAATGTAACTCGCAGTCAGCATCCTTTAAGTTGGCGCTAGAAAACCTTTTCCCACACTGAATCAAGTCCAAGAACTTGTCCAAGGTGAGTACACAAAATGGTCTTCTTTGGTAATACATACTGGGCTCAGATCCAGGGCTGCTTTTATACTCTTTATTGTCTCTCAAAAAGGAAGCACCAGAAGCTCCTGAACCCGCCCATGTCGACCCACATGAATAATAACAAGGAAGAAACCATACACAGGATATATTTTTATTTTTTACAATTTTATTTGCTTTAAATATTTATCAGTTTCCGTTCAAACTACACAATGGCCTCTTGGTCCCAGTGCAACAAAAACAAGAAGCAAGCGGTTGCTGAGCATAAAAATAACAGCATGAAAGAAACTCCCTGGATGCTTAAAAGTCTTTTGAAGTTGCATTAAGTAACTTCAGGGGGTCTCAAATGTTGGGATCGTTCAGGAGGCAAATAATGAATGTCTGAATAAGTCTCAGTGATGATTTAATGTCACATTAAAAGAACCATTAATGCAAACAAAACCCACCATTGGTTAGTTAGGAATAAAAGTACACATTCAAAATCAAATACAATTTTAAATCACTGCTCAATGAGGCATGAGACACTTTTACTGTTTGCTTGGTGCTGCTGGCCCTGAATCATCCTGATGAATATTATGTAAACTTGGTCTGAGGTCAAATAAAACATGGGTAATACTAGGAGGAATTTATTGAGGAAAATTACATTTAAAACCCTGACCTTCAGTTTCATGAAGCTGCACAGCAAAGTCCTGTCTGAAAAATTCCTCAGGACACAGTGTTTTATGGTGTTTTATGATGTGTAAGTGTGTTTTTTAAAAGATATATTAGGCTTGTCAGCAATTAATCATAGGCTTAAACGGGTCACGTTGTAGACACTACCTAATCAGCAATAAAACAATGCTATAAAATAATGTTTGGCAAAACCTTTTAAGAATCAGAGTTATTTTATATAGAGTAATTATATATAAATAGATTATATAGAGTAATTTTATAGGATCATTGAAGCTCCACTACCTGATTCCTGATTTTTTGTTTTGCCATCACTCAAAGCCAGTCATTAAGCCAAAGCAGCGCACTTTGATTGTAACTCGTTTGTCCGTAGACTGTCTGTGTTTAAATCCCAGAGTTCCAATGGTTTACCGCAATATTAACCAATTGGAAAAGATTAACAGTGTTCCACATGTCTTTAACTCAACACTGATTGGTCCATTTACGTGCTTAAGCGTGAGGCGTTTGATATCAAGATATAAACGCCAAGGTCAATGCGGTTTCATGCGAGGCTAAACACAGCACTCTGAAAGTGCTGCTTTGAAAATACATTCACGTAATTTGAAAATACTTGTCAACTAATTTAGCACATCTGAAAAGAGTCCGTCTTACAATGTCATGATATTTATAGTACTGTTTGAAATGTTTTTGGTCGGACTTTGAGCTAGCAGTAACATTTTGTTTGCACGCTAATGTCAATATTGTCTAACTAGCATCCACAATTTGCTATAGCTTTATAGTTATTTAGCATTAGACATTAACACAAATAAAATAGTATATTACTCTGTCTTACCGCTTTAGTAAAAATATATACCAAAGGCAGATCTGAGCTGACTCCACGGCTCAAATGCAAGACCCAAATTGACTCTTTTCCCATCGTTGAGAAGATTCCAACTTTGCTCTTTTGGTTGCAATTGATAATACTTAGCGTATTTTTACTTAGTTTTTTTATGTTTGCGAGGAGTGTCCGTGGGTAGTTTGCGTTGTGCCGAAGGCTGGTTGCTTCTCTCCGACCGCAGAATCCATCTCAACTAACACTTAACAGGTGATAACTTTGTGCTGTTTACATCCATCAAGTAGCATGAGTGCACATGCTACTTGCCCAAATGAAATTAAACATACCAGCCAAATCAATCACTCATCCCATTGAGGTAGGTTCATGAATATGTCAAAAAGGAACCATACCAAGCTTCTTTTTTTTTGCATAAAAGCTACACATAGTACCTTTAATGCAATGTGTACTTTTTTGGTGTGTTTTACTGGTGGTATATTGCTTTTGCACAGTATTTTCCATTAAGGACTTTTAAGTTGCTGTCCTTTGATCTGCTTTTTTAAAATGAAACTGTCCCAGTTTTGAGGTTTGAAAATCTGGTCACACTACGTTAGCTTAGCAGCAACCTAGCGGCAGAACTGCAATAATCTGTGATTGAATTGATAGTATAATTGCTGTTTTGCGTTGCCTTTTTTCTTTTAATGTTTTTCTTTTTTGTGTTGTTTATCTGTGTTTAAAGACATACTGAATATACACTTTATTGGCAGTTATTAAAAATCCTGGAACGTCACAAGCCAGTGTAGACCAATAGGAGCGCTCCTTTTTGAGCATGTGGTTTTGTGAGCATGTGATTGGCCATTGTTTTCCATTCCTGAGTAACAGGTTCTCATCTTTTAAAATCTTTTATAATAAAAAGTAGATGGCATCATAAAGTCTATTTTTTTCACAAATGATTGCTTTTACAATATACTATTTGGGGTTTAAACTATTTCCCCCAACAAGGAGAAAGAAATCATGTACGTTTTAATCAGAGACTATACTAGCTCCATCCATAATATCGCTCCAGTTTCCCCATGAATTGATGGGGTCCCATTGTGCATAAGCTGATAACTCATTTTGGAAAAGGAACATTGGTCTTGTATAAAATAAGTAATCCAATCAAAGTAAAACCTGGCCCAAATCAGATGACTGTAAATTATAATCACAGGTTTCCATCCGCCATCCAATTATCTCATATTCATACGCAGAACAGTACGTAACACCTCAGAGATGGCTTGCGTTTAGTCAGTATTATTGCTCCATTCATTCAGAACTGCTGCCTGTGATTTCTGGAATAATGCATAAGACACACACACACACACACACACACACACACACACACACACACACACACACACACACACACACACACACACACACACACACACACACACACACACAGTTCCATTTACTTCATTGAGCATCTAAAGAAAGCAATAATTATGTTGGCATTCAAAATGGAAAGGACTTAACCTTTTTTTTACACACCTTGTAAGGTCAGACAATAGAAACAGATATATGATATTTATTAACGCAGAACAATATGGGTATTTTAATCAGAATTCCTGCATGACCTTTCCAAAAGTGGCATTTAGTGACAAGGCAGTGAGCGTTTATGTCTTCACAGATAAACACATGCTATAGCGTTATTGCTCTATAATCAAGAAATTTGAACACAGCAGCACAGCTTTGTTGAAAAACAAGGCATGTCCTTGACTGATAAAACTTTTCCACAGGAGATAACAGCCAGAAGGTGATTTATCTTCAGGCTAAGCTTTAAGTAGTTCACCAGGCAACAAGCAGCCATTTATTATAGCATTTAACTTTGCAAAACAAGTATGAGACTTTTGGGTCAATTGACACTGGAGCTGATATCAAATTGTAATTGTGTTTTGTTTGTAGAGGAATTAGACAATGTTTGGATTTCTACTGGTAAGTGTTTTCATTATGGGGAATAGTCACATTTGATTGACTTTTTGTGGCATTTGTGCAGTTGGCCACTCACTTTTGCAGTCCCTCAGTGCTCAGTGGAAAGAGGAGCAGTAGTTTGGGGGAAAAGCGGTTGCCTCCAGCATAGGACTTTGGCAAAGTACAAAGGACTGTGAGAAGGATCACCAGTTAGAGCATTGTGGCAGGCTAAAGCCTCGTAGTGTGAAAAGAATAAAGCACAAAAAAAAAAGTTTTCATTCAGATTGGTGATGCAACAAGTCATTTAGTGTTATATAAACAGTCAAGCCCAAAATTATTCATACCCCTGGCAAATTTTGAGTTACTTTTATTCAACCAGCAAGTTTTTTCTTGATTGGAATTGACACAAACGTCTTCCAGAAGTTAATAAGACAATGTACAAGAGGCATTGTTGTGGCTTTTATGTACATGTAAACAAAAAGTGGCATGTCTAAAATTATTCATACCCTTCTTATAAATCAATAGAAAAGCCTTTATTGGCTATTACACTAATCAAACGCTTCCTATAATTGCTGACCAGTCTCCAGTGGGACTTCTGACCATTCATCTTCAGTGAAAACCCACGAGCTCTTTCAGGTTGGAGGGTCTTCCTGCCATCGCCCTGATCTTTAGCTCCCGCCACAGATTCTCAAATTGGATTCAAGTCAGGACTCAGGCTGGGCCATTCCAAAAGGTTAATGTTTTTGTCTGCTAACCATTTCTTCACCACTTTAGCCGTGTGTTTTGGGTCAGTGTCGTGATGAAATGTCCACTGGTGCCCAAGGCCAAGTTTCTCTCCAGACAGCTTGATGTTGTTGTTGAGAATCTTGATGTATTGTTTTTTTTTCATTATGTCCCCTGGTCCATGGCTGAAAAAACACCCCCAAAACATTAGGTTCCCATTATATTGTTGGACAGTGTGGAGGGTGTTCTTAGGGTTGAAGGCTTCTCCTTTTATACGCCAAATGAAGGATACATCCTTGTGGCCAAACAATTAAATTTTTGTTTAATTGTACCATAAAACAAAAGACCAGGATGCTTTGTCTTTGCCCAGATGAGCATTTGCAAAGGCCAAGCGGGCTTTTTTGTGCCTTATCTGGAGAAGTGGCGTCCTTCTTGGTCTGCGTCTGTTGAACCCAGCAGTGTGCAGTATCTGTTGGACTGTCTGCCTTGAGACATTGCCTCCCAGATTCGCCAGGATGGCCTCTCTCACTAACCTTCTGGCCAGCACTTTTGGCTTCTGACCATGTCCTTTAAGATTTTCTACAGTGTGGAACATTGGAACATGTGGAACTTATTTCTAACGTATTTTTTTACATTGCACTGTAGCCACTGGAACTTGAAAACCTTTAGATATGGCCTTATAGCCCATTCTTGACTTGTGAGCAGCCACAATATGCAGCTGCAGGTCTTCACTGAGCCATGACTGTCTATTAATCAACTGCAGAGAGCTGCTGTTTTACACCTGTTGAGTTGATTTAAACTGCTTTTCCCAATGAACCAGGGTAATTAGGATGCTTTGGAACCATTTGGACTATTTGGAATGGTATAGAACTTTGGATTTGCCCATAGACTGAGACAGTTTGCAAAGATTATTTATATATTATTTTATAATAATAAATAAATTACAATAATTTTTGGACATGCCACTTTTTGTTAATACCGTTGTATTATTTCTGGAGCTTTGATGCAAACTGCTACTTTCTTTTTGTCTAATTATTATTATTATTATTATTATTATTATTATTATAATAACAATAATAATAATAATAATAATAATAATAATAATAATAATAATAATAATAATAATAATAATAATAATAATAATAATAATTGATTAATTTATTTGAGACAGTGCTTGTTAATGAACATACATGAGATACAGCCACATGAATAATTATTTTCCATTTGTTGCCCCAACATTCTCACACATTCATACATCAGAGCTGTGTCACTGGAGGTATTTTGCCCAAGGACACAACAATATGGGAGAGCAGGAATCAAACCCTCAACCTTCCAATTATACAGAGGACTGCTCTACCACCTGAGCCACTGCGCCCCTTACATGTCACAGAACATGTAAGATCAAGTCAAACTGTAAACGCTGGAGACCCAATCATTATTGAGCCACAGATCAGCTGAACATTGTTCATCTAATATTGCCATGGTACCTCATCATGATTGGCATACAGACAGCACCATGCGCTGGGCTCTATGATCATAAAATAGGGACATGGGACAAAGGGCTTAAAATCAGGACTTTCCCGGCTAAATTGTGTCATATGACATTTATTTTATTTTTGTATAGCCCAATATCACAACAACAGCCGCCTCAAAGGGCTTAACAGACTGCACTATAGACAACATTCCCTGTCCTTAGACCCTCCATCAGGGTGAGGAAAAACTCCAAAAAAACCCAGCCGGGAAAAAAGAGAAACCTCAGGGAGAACCACAGAAGGAGGGATCCACTCCCAGGACGGACAGGCCGTGCAAGAATGTGTCCAGGACAGTTGAAAAAAAAATACATAAAAACAAAACATATTCACAAAAAACATTTATGTTGACAGCGTCCAGTGTCCACTCTGTCTGTGTGTGTAAGTTGCTTCCACCCTAGGAGGAGGTAGAAAGGAGAAAAACAAAAGTGCTAAATACTACTGAAAATAGGCAGATGTAATAATAATTTGAGTATGGTCACCCTAGTCACAGTGCCCCTACTGGCCTGGCAGACACACCAGAACTGAGCGTATCTGTGTGAACGCAGATTGTTTTGATTATGTTTCCGGACACCATTTGCATTTTGGTGTCATGTACACAGCCCCTTTAGAGACATCCATTTATCAATACAGGTCACTTGTTTATTGGCTAACATCACAGTTTATTGGAGAACGATCCTTCTGTCAATATGACTAACTACAAAATGGATAGGGGAATAGCTTTATTACTGACTGGGGCTTCATTTAGTTTGTCCTCTAGCAATGTACTGTTCTAAAGGGACCTATACATGAGGGGTTATTTTTCCTCCTTTTTAGGGAAAGATGGGACATCCCTCAAAGCAAGTCAAGCAAATGATTGAGAAGAACTATTGTGCTCAGCATCATGAAGTCAGACAGACAAAAAGCTTTCAAATGGATGGTTAGATCAGGGACTTTCTAAATCAAAGTTCGGTGATAAACTTTTCAACCTTTGACTAGCTTCCACTGTAACTTATCTTCGTCTTTGCCTGGCTGTACAGTGCTTGTACTCTGAAATTGATTTCTTTCAGTCTGGAGATCAGAGCAGGGTCCGTCTGCGCCTCTGCAGTGCCTCCTATTTTCTTTATTGACAAACCAAGGGCAAAATAGAGAAAGGACACATCTCTCTGTTCTTTTATGTGGTGTAATTTCAGGCATCAAATAAGAAAAGAATACTTTGAAATGACTTTATATTGTCTGCACAAGAGTAAGTAATAGGATTAGGGCAAGCTTTGCCACTCAATTTCTCTTAGTCAGGCAAAAAAATGTAAGGTGGCAAAACCCAAAACTGTAGAATATATATGTGCCTTATCTTTAAAGCAGCAAAGGCATAATGTATTTTCAACTGGTGTCCTTTTCATCAGAGAGACTAATTATTTTGAGTCTATTCTCTGCAGCAGCAGTGTGTGTGCCCTCTCTGTATGTTTTGAGTTTAGAACTGGGTCACCTCTAAAATGATGAAAGTAATTAACAGCATCAAAACAACTGATTTATATTTACAAGATTTTTTTTTTATTCTTTCAAAATGATGAGTAAAATAGTGCACCATGGGGGTAGTTGCTTACAGTGAAGCTCAGGTAGAAGTGAAGGCTGGCTGTCAGAAGCCAGAAATACTTAAAAGAATGTCTACAAAGTTCTTATTGTCATAATGCCTCTTTGTTTTCTCATCATTACAACACAACAATAGATAAAAAAAAAATACATACACTAGATTGAATGCAACAAGATTCTGTGTGGCAGCAAATAATGAGTGTTTGCCTTTTGTAAGCTTCAAACATATTTGTTCCTAATTTGCCAATAATGAAAAAAAGAGACTAAGTGTGAATAAGGTTTTCAGTTTTTCTCCCTGGAATGTTTTCTGGTACTGCTTTATTAAACGTAGAGGTACTTGAAAGTCACCTTTAACTCCATAAATAAACAGTTTAATTCAGTGTCTTCACAGGTCTATCGGAGTTTGAATAATCTGTCTAATCGTAAAATGTCTAGCATTATTTTTGTATTGAAAGCTATCATTATGAGCAAAGATTCAAGTTTTGTCTTTGAAATAAATGGTCTTCTCACTTTTGCAAAATGTGAGCTGTCACTTCTAACCATCTCACATTTTCTGATGAAAAACAAAGCCATCTCTGTCAAATGACAAAAAAGAAATATTGCAATTTGTGACTCAGTTTGAATGCAATTATTCAGCAACAATTGCCTCTCTGTCTGTGGATAAATAGACCAGGCTATCGGGGCAGTTATAGAGGAAGCTAAATCAAATGTAAAAGATGAATAAAAATGTTTTTTTGATGTTAGAGGATAACGATTTCTCATTGTAGGAAAACAGTGCAGGGAGAACATTTATTTTCCATTAAACGTCTGATAATTACTCCTCAGAAACGTCTGTGACGAGCAAAACAAATAAAAGCTGTAATCAAAATGGATCTGGTCTATTTTCAATTGTTTTGTTGAGCACACTCTGAAAATTACCTATGACTCCATCAGTGCTATAGTCATACACGATATAGTCACTTTTTTAATTATCAAAAACAGTTATAGTTATCCTTGTGAATTTTGTAGCATTGGTTTAGTTCTTGTTGTTTTTTTTTTGTTGTTTTTTTTTTTGCCCTGGTTTTGTCTTGAGTTTACTGCTTTAGTGTGTTTGGTCCTGGTTCAAAATAAAAGCCAGGAAGAGGATTATTACCATTGGTTAGCTGTGTTATCTATGTCGGCCCACTGGTGGAATAAGCCCCTCTGGCCTTATGTCTGTGTGCTCTAACAGAGCTGAGTGTCTGTGTGAGCGCATGGAGAGGAGGAGAAGGCAGACAGGTGAAAACAGAGCGGGAGAAAGAGCGAGACATGTCGCATCACCCTCAGGACGCCTCCTTTTCCTGAGCAGCTGTTGTCTGAGAGCTGGAGGCAGCACTGCGGCGCCCTGTCAACTCCTTCTCCCCCAGAAGCCCCCATGCATGCAAAGCAGCCGCACGCTGCCCTCTCTCCTTGGCAGCGCTTGCCATCCCACTGTGTCTCCACATATAACGTTCCCCCCTTCCTCCCTTTTATCTGAACCTCAGCCTTTATTCAGATCAATTTCAAACCTTCAAACCCCAGAAACAGTTACAGCACACACAGACACACAGCAGCAACAGAGACAATTTAACGAGAAGGAACATTTCAAGGGCACAGCCTGATAAAGAAAAGAAAATGTATTGTTTATTCAGGCCAGATTGATATTTTCCTGGATGCATCAATTCACTTAAATATAGTGAATGTTGTTGTGGTTTGTCTGTCTTTTAACCACTTACTGTAGGTTCTCTACATTTTGCAGAGGCACCTGGAAATGAAATAATCCTGATTTTGTTTCATAATGGAACTGGATATCTTGTTGACTATAATAAACACAAGAGCAGTAAAATGGTCTTCTTCTATAGACCTTTTATTTAAAAGGAATTACAGTTGCTTTGAGAGACTGATACTGAGACCCAAACATAATGAGGTTTAGACTTTTCTTAGGTCTCAAAGCACAAATGTGGAGGTGCAAGCTCATGTTAAGGTGATCCTGAATAAAACACTTATCTATTGATTGTAGGATTGATATTTATTACAGTATATTTACCACTTTGTCTAAAAATAAGAAGCATGATTGGTTCGGAAAGAGCAACGTTTGTTCCATGCAACTTTTCTTTACAAAATGATGCCATCATGTGGTGTATAGTAACATTACACATCACTTCTCCCATGTTTCAGTTTATCCGAGCTGAGTGCATTCAAATAAAATGTTTATTCAACTCTATGTATCAGACTTAATACATCGGACATTATGAGGGTGACTGCAAACTGGATCCAATGGTGTTTTTACTTTAAGGAAAGGCATGAAAACAGTGTTCTTTAACTTATAATGAAATGTAGAAAAATACAAAATAGTGTCACTCATTAGAGAAAAAAGTAGGTCGTTCTTCCTGGATGAGCAGTTATATCACTTACACTGGATGCCATTGCAGTACTCAGATTCAGTTACACTGATCCTAACACAAAAAAGGTATATTAGACAAGAATTGCCAGAGAATCTGTAAATTTCACAGTTAATTGTAATTCAGAGTTCTGCATGCTAAATTGAAATTCTGGATCACATGTGTTGCTGTGTATGCTTTGGGGATGCTCAGGAAATTAATACAATAATTACATACAATAACTTTATACAAATATATAAAGTATAAATTGTGCTTGAGGTGGTTATGGGATGGAGGAGGGTTGCAGAACAAGCTTAAACAGCTGTAATAATAGCACTGGATTTATTTGGATGGCTCTAAAAAAAAAAAAAACAAAGAAGCTAAACCCTCTAAACCCTCATTTAGACAAAGTGAGCCTGGGTGTTAAAGCAATATTTAATGAAAATGGGCACTGGCCTTTGACACACAAAGTTTGTTTTTCTTATCAACAGTTCATGACTGCCCTGTACACACATAAATGTTATGAACATTTGATGCTCTGAGTAACAAGTAATATTTTTATGATGCATATCTTGACCTTAGTTTACATTAAACTTAATAAGACTTCCTAATACATTGCTGTTGTTTGCAGTGCTTATTGAACTAAGCTCATAAATTATGATTATATTTTTACTTTAATACAATTTTAACATAAGATATATATCTAGGGAAATATTGCAGTTGCAGGAACAGAGTAAAACAAGTCTGTGTTTGATGTGAGAACTATCTTTGACTTGGGAAATGATGCCATCAGTCTCAGATATCACAATGTGTCATGACCTAGTTTACCTAGTCTGAAAAAAATCTTTCACTGTTTGTAAACCCAGTTCAAAGACATTGTCTGTTCCAGTTCAAAGTAACTAGACTAACAGAGCTAAAAGTCTCTAAAAGCAGACGACAGTCAGACTCTGGAGGGAAACACAGCCACATACTGTTGTGGAGTTTATCGGCCAAGGCTGCTTGGTGAATTGGCAGGAGATTGTGGCAGTAAAAATGTTAAAAGATTCCAAAGCTATCAAAGAGGTTGAAGATGAGGTAAGCCTTCAGATTCAAGACTACAGACTGATGACAGAAGATAGCAAAGGGTTTTTATTGGTTCTAGGTGGCGATGTTGGAAATAATCAGCTCTGTGATTGATCTAATGTGGTACAGGTCCTCAAGAGGTTTGAGCAGGTTGGTCTTCCAAAAGGAATCACATGGAAGTCTGTCTTGGGATGGTCAACATGGTGACGGTCCATTTGACAGAGTGAAAACACCAAAACTTAAAGACTAAAGAAATATTACCCATCTGACAGTCTGTCCCATTATCACAATCCTGTTGCTGCCCCTGTTTTCACAGAAGATAATCTATAGAGTTGGAAAGTACCAGATATTGTTCCTCCAGTGTCACTAAACAAAGACACAGCCCCTGATTATAGGGTCTGGTGTCAAGAGGAAGGAAAGCAGAACTGGATGGAAATGCCACTGATAGTTCAAAGTTTAATAAAGAATTGAGCTTGTACAAAGTGCCGTTAGTACAAGCATTAGCTCAGGTTTTGAAATAGGGTCGTACTTGGTTGTTGTGACTATGTAGTATATTGTCTCCAGCGGATGAGTGTCAGTGTGGCCCAAGTCTGGAGACCTTGCATCAACCAGCAAGTTAACTCTGAAACAGGATAAAGGCAACAAAGTTACAAAGTTCCACCTGACCAGTGGTGGACGAAGTACACAACCCTGGTACTTGAGTTAAAGTACAGATACACTAGGTAAAATATTACTTCAGTAAAATCCAAAGTACTCCCTTTTAACTTTTACTTGAGTAAAAGTACAAAAGTTTTTGCCTTCAAATGTACTTAAGTATCCAAGTACTACAATGTATTATGGCTATAATGCCCTTATAATTTTTGTCAGTCTCTTGCTTAATTATCTCAGTTTACGTCTGTTTATGTTGCAAGACTCTGTTACGCTAAGCACACTGATCTATTAATAGAATTATATTAATTATTCAGACACTGATAACGCTATCTGTTAAAATTATCATGAGCCCAAAAACTTGAAGCTTTTCTCTTTCAACTGTTTAGCATCATAAGCTACATATAAAACTAGTCAAAATTTAATTTATATTCTACCAAAAGTGTTAACATCAATCAACTGTCCTTTCACAATCTCGAATCACTCAGTTTAAAATAAATACTACAAACGTTGGTGGAACAGCGAACGTTAGCTTAAACACAATGGTGCGAGCTACTGTTAGATTACTCAATAAAAAATGACCACCAAAATGAAAATGGCTTAACCTACCTCATTGTGTTTCTTAAGATTGGAAGGAGAATTCCAGTACGAATAAATTTTAGAGTTCCGAGGCAGGCAAAGAAGGCAGTTTAATATGAAGGACTCGTTTTTCTTTTCAGCGAATTCAAAATAACATCGCAAATAAGGCCATGGATGTTGTGGCACTGGCACTTTAGATTCGGGAGTTTGTGATTCTTCCATCCTGATGAAGAGTGAAGACAATCAGCACTCTCAGAAGGATATGCTGTAGCACTGACGCACTAATTTACCGTTAACCAGTTCAAAACAGAGCGCGCGCCGTATCCTGATTGGTGGTTTGCCGCGTGATTGCCCTCTTCAGTTTTTTTCTATCCACTAAATAATTAATATCCAATAAAAAGGAACGACTAATTTTGCAAAATGTAATTGAGTAAAAAGTAAGATATTTGACTTTGAAATGTAATGAAGTTAAAATAAAAGTATCCCCGAATGAAAATACTTAGTAAAGTACAGATACTGGAAAAAACTACTTAAGTACAGTAACGAATTACATTTACTTCGTTACTGTCCACCACGTTACAGAGGGGTTTCATTTCAGTGAAGGAGCCTCCGCTGAACACATTTGAGCAGAGGTATTAAGTTCATAGACAATATTTTATACCTGCTTCACTCTGAGATAATGACCTTTACTCTAACTTGTATCTGTTTTTGTGCGACTTTGGTTTGTGTTTTAACTATGCTTTTACTGAAAAAAATGTATTTGTATTTATTTAACCCATGATTATCTAGGAAAGTCTCACTGAGATCACAAATCTCTTTTGCTGGAAAGTCCTGGCACTGTGTGTGTGTGTGTGTGTGTATGTGTGTGTGTGTGTGTGTGTGTGTGTGTGTGTGTGTGTGTGTGTGTGTGTGTGTGTGTGTGTGTGTGTGTGTGTGTGTGTGTGTGTGTGTGTATTAATGTGGTTATGACTCAATATTGAGGAAAGACAAAAGAGTACAAACATGAGACTATAAATTTAATTCATTATAGTACAAGTGTTGTTAAATTTTATTTTAAAAAACACATTACTGCATGATTTTTTCTTTCACCATTGTCTCTCGCAACTTACATAAAAACTGTTTTAGTGTGTTTAACCTGGAGAGACCCAAACATAAATACACTGGCTATACGATGAATGTACGTAAAATAAATCAGACTGTTGCTAGTCATTACGCAGGATGTGGATGTCTGTGCGTCAGATGAAACTGGGCAGAAGGTCGGTGATGCAACAGGACATTGACCCAAAACACTGGAGCAAGTCCACAACAGAATGGCTTCAGAAAAACAAAATCCCCAAGAGCCCAGACCTCAACCCAATAGAGATGCTATGGATTGACTTGAAGAGGGCCATAAACATGAGACGTCCAAAAGAATCTGACAGAGCTAAAGCAGTTCTGTCAGGAAGAATAAATAATAATAATAAACCTCCTCCTCGACGATGTGCAGGTCTGATCCACAGCTACAGGAAGCGCCTGGTGGATGTTATTGCCATAGACATACATAAGAAAGGCTAGATGTCTCACGGCGCAGTCTCCGACGGCATCACCGGCGGCCATCTTGAAACAGGCAAGCTTCCTATCGGACTCCATGGTACCTGATGTAAGGTGAGTGATCTGCACGAACATAAATACTTTTATCTCGCTGAAATCTTGCGGATTTACAAAATGTTTGATTTCTTACAAACGTTAATAATGTGGCTATAATTCTGGATGCGTGAACATGTTGAAATTGCAGCTTTTCTTTTGAAAGACGACTTAATCGTGCAGCATAGTTGTGTATCACGGCTAACGTTACCTGTGCAAGTTATCAAGGCTGAGACCACCATCGAGCTGTTCAGTTATAGTTTTACTGACACCAATAACGATTTTATGACAACTATTTTTTTATCTATATTACAGTCATTGTGAATGTGGTTGTAGTTATTAGCTGGCTTTGAGTGAGACCTAACGTTAGTAGTTACAGGTTAGCTGCTACCCAGCAATTTTACATCAGTGGGAGAGCAGAATTGCTCTTTCTTTTCAATATAACTTAAGTTGCACATGATTTCCAATTGGTTTGGTTTGTTAAAAACATCTTATTATTTTTATTTTTTGTAAAATGTGTTTTCTGAAGACATGCACATTAACCTAACCTAAGACATACACAGTACCTGGAAGTGTCACAAACCATTTTGAGTATATAGAAAAATGCCTGTATTTGTATCTGTTTGCCGAATTTATCACCACTGATACAGTCTGAACTGTATGATAATGTCATGCAACTTAATTTATACGGAAAGATCATTCAGGGTGGCTAGTTCTAGTGTTTTGTTTTTTTAAGCATAAAACATTTTTAAAGCATGTAGTGAATATCTGTGTACTATACTCCATATATCTTTTTTTTTGTTTTAAGGTGGCTGGAATAACAACCTAATGCCAGTTCAAGTACATCTTCAGGAAGCTGATGGCCCGGTGTGGGGTTGTTAAACCATGCAGAGGCAATGTGACAGCACAGGATGACACAGAGTCCTCCCAGCTGTCATTGTCACCTCTACAAGCCTGTCAGCTGTAGATATGTCCTCTGCAACAAATGAATAAATAGACTTTTGTGTAATTATTCCATATTTTGTGTAGTAATTCTATATCAGAACCCTGATATACAATCCAAATAGTCTACAAGAAACTTCAGAGTGTTACCAGAGGTTACCACACAGTAAGTCTTTATTATGTAGCCTATGTCTATGTTTTGGGTAACCAAAAGTCCTATGGGGAGTTTCGATAGGGCATTTTACAAAACGCATGAGCATACCTTGGCAAATCAATGGTCTAAAGTACTCATATTTCATTCTATATGGATCTGCTTTTGTACACAGCTTTACAAGACCTGGTGCTTGGGCTCAGTTGTGTTCTAAAGTCATATCAAGAGACCTAGAAGCTGAAATGTGGTCAGTTGAGATGCTTGTTATCCAACAGAAAGAAAAACAATATTCTAGCCTCTATAACTCTGTGCAAGTACTTCACATAATTATTCTGATTGTTTCCTAAGAAACTACAGGGTCTCAGTTTTCTAAAGAGGTCAGGCATTTGATGGTAGGCAAAAATAGCTGGGAACAGTGATCTCTGAAGTAGTGCAATGTCAAGGGGAAAAGCCTAGTAAATGGCCCAATCCTCAAGAAGTTAAAATAAACGTAATAATTCAAATTATCTTATTATAATATTAACATTATAAAAGTGTGTGTGTGTGTATATATATATTTATATATATATATATATATATATTCATTCCTTGGGCATGTGTATATTCATTGCATCTCTATGTTCTGTTCAATGTTATTTTCATATGGAAGTCCATGGTTATAATTATTCATAAGTAAGCAGTGTCATAAGTATATCTCTGACGTTTATAACAAACTAGACTGTTTAAAAATCGGTAGAAAATTTAGCAAGTTATGGTTATTTAAAAAGTACATGCACCATTAAAACACAATGTTACGAGTGAGCAAGCTGCCTGTGACAAGATGGCCGCCAGTTGCGGACGTCGACCTCCATTGGCCAACAGCGCGGACGAGACATCTAGCCTTTCTTATGTATGTCTATGGTTATTGCCATAGACATACATAAGAAAGGCTAGATGTCTCGTCCGCGCTGTCGGCCAATGGAGGTCGACGTCCGCAACTGGCGGCCATCTTGTGACAGGCAGCTTGCTCACTCGTAACATTGTGTTTTAATGGTGCATGTACTTTTTAAATAACCATAACTTGCTAAATTTTCTACCGATTTTTAAACAGTCTAGTTTGTTATAAACGTCAGAGATATACTTATGACACTGCATACTTATGAATAATTATAACCATGGACTTCCATATGAAAATAACATTGAACAGAACATAGAGATGCAATGAATATACACACGCCCAAGGAATGAATGAATATATATATATATATATATATATATATATATATACACACACACACACACTTTTATAATGTTAATATTATAATAAAATAATTTGAATTATTATGTTTATTTTAACTTCTTGAGGATTGGGCCATTTACTAGGCTTTTCCCTTGACATTGCACTGCGCCTACTTCAGAGATCACTGTTCCCAGCTATTTTTGCCTACCATCAAATGCCTGACCTCTTTAGAAAACTGAGACCCTGTAGTTTCTTAGGAAACAATCAGAATAATTATGTGAAGTACTTGCACAGAGTTATAGAGGCTAGAATATTGTTTTTTCTTTCTGTTGGATAACAAGCATCTCATCTGACCACATTTCAGCTTCTAGGTCTCTTGATATGACTTTAGAAACACAACTGAGTCCAAGCACCAGGTCTTGTAAAGCTGTGTACAAAAGCAGATCCATATAGAATGAAATATGAGTACTTTAGACCATTGATT
Organism: Neodontobutis hainanensis; assembly: GCA_024349245.1. Classification (NCBI taxonomy): domain Eukaryota; kingdom Metazoa; phylum Chordata; class Actinopteri; order Gobiiformes; family Odontobutidae; genus Neodontobutis; species Neodontobutis hainanensis. The sequence goes on from JALDNG010000041.1 coordinate 3,250,527, forward strand.
TGCCAAGGTATGCTCATGCTTTGTAAAATGCCCTATAGAAACTCCCCATAGGACTTTTGGTTACCCAAAACATAGACATAGGCTACATAATAAAGGCTTACTGTGTGGTAACCTCTGGTAACACTCTGAAGTTTCTTGTAGACTATTTGGATTGTATATCAGGGGTTCTGATATAGAATTACTACACAAAATATGGAATAATTACACAAAAGTCTATTTATTCATTTGTTGCAGAGGACATATCTACAGCTGACAGGCTTGTAGAGGTGACAATGACAGCTGGGAGGGACTCTGTGTCATCCTGTGCTGTCACATTGCCTCTGCATGGTTTAACAACCCCACACCGGGCCATCAGCTTCCTGAAGATGTACTTGAACTGGCTGGCATTAGGTTGTTATTCCAGCCACCTTAAAAAAAAAAAAAAAGATATATGGAGTATAGTACACAGATATTAAATACATGCTTTAAAAATGTTTTATGCTTAAAAAAACTAGAACTGAACTAGCCACCCTGAATGATCTTTCCATATAAATTAAGTTGCATCTCATTATCATACAGTTCAGACTGTATCAGTGGTGATAAATTCGCAAACAGATACAAATACAGGCATTTTTCTATATACTCAAAATGGTTTGTGACACTTCCAGGTACTGTGTATGTCTTAGGGTTAGGGTTAATGTGCATGTCTTCAGAAAACACATTTTACAAAAAATAAAAATAATAAGATGTTTTTAACAAACCAAACCGATTGGAAATCATGTGCAACTTAAGTTATATTGAAAAGAAAGAGCAATTCTGCCTCTCCCACTGATGTAAAATTGCTGGGTAGCAGCTAACCTGTAACTACTAACGTTAGGTCTCACTCAAAGCCAGCTAATAACTACAACCATTCACAATGACTGTAATATAGATAAAAAAATTGGTTGTCATAAAATCGTTATTGGTGTCAGTAAAACTATAACTGAACAGCTCGATGGTGGTCTCAGCCTTGATAACTTGCACAAGTAACGCCGTGATACACAACTATGCTGCACGATTAAGTCGTCTTTCAAAAGAAAAGCTGCAATTTCAACATGTTCACGCATCCAGAATTATAGCCACATTATTAACGTTTGTAAGAAATCAAACATTTTGTAAATCCGTCAAGATTTCAGCGAGATAAAAGTATTTATGTTCGTGCAGATCACTCACCTTACATCAGGTACCATGGAGTCCGATAGGAAGCTTGCCTGCTTCAAGATGGCCGCCGGTGATGCCGTCGGAGACTGCGCCGTGAGACATCTAGCCTTTCTTATGTATGTCTATGGTTATTGCTGCCAAGGGTCAACTAGATTTTAATTCTAAGGGTTCACTTACTTCTTCCACTGCCATTTTGAATGTTGAATGAGTGTGTTTAATAAAGTTTTTTTTGTGTAATAATTTCAGACACATTGTGTTTGTCAATACCCAATACTTGGATGTAGTTCAGATCACATTTAAAAACAAATTTATCCAAAAAAAACATAAAATTCCAACGGTATTATCACTAATTGATACCACTGCAAAACGATATAGCTGGATATGTATGCACAGACAGTGAACAGCCCCTGAATAATTAAAACAATGCTAAATAATTCATTGAAGCCTGTTGGTCGCCGCGTGGCGTCACCGGACGCCTGTAGCGGAAGTAGAGGCACTGTTTGCGGGATGAGAGCTGCCAGGTTACCGCTGAGAGAAAACACGGCAGCTCCTGGATATGCCCGGTTAAGTCACAGAAAAGCCTTGAGGTCGACTGAAACCCAAGCACTTCCGGTTATTTTCGGGTTACCGCCGGGTCCTGGGTGATTATTTGAAGACGAACCTAGCTATGGGAGCGCTGCAGTCCGTACCCGGTGAGCCGGAGTACATTCATCTGGCCGAGAAGACGGGATGTAAGTATCCACCGTGTTACATAACCCTCTTCTCATCATCACAGGCCAGTCCCGTGTGCAAAGATAATGTCCTCTCAGATAAGGCAATGAATTGAATTACTTGTGTAGAAAAAAGGCTGGTGTTACAACAGTATTGGTGCGTAGCTGAAAATAAGTCAATGGAAGGGTAACTTAACTCGGCACCAGCTCTAACTGCTGCGGTTGTAGGTCAAATAGCCTACCAAACAAACAGCTGTAATATGTTTTTTACGATTTAAGAGTTGATTTACAAAGCTGCCTGTACTTTTAACTGTCTTTCTCTTCCTTTCATAAGTAATAAAAATGTGTTATAATTGACCTTTGAACTAGAGCAAGAAGCAGGTGTCGGACAGATGTGCGATACAAGCCACTGTCTTTTACATAAATATGAATATCCAAATCTTTTTACTTGAATCTTGTACTGCACACAAACATACGTCCTTTTCAGACACTACAATATAAAATTGCCTGTGTTGCTAGTTTCATTTGAACAGATTGCAGTCCTACACAAAAGATTCAAGCAGCTGAGCCACAATGAGGACACTCTAAGGTAAGATGCTAAAGCTGTGGGGGAGGGGGATTTTATTTTTTTATAAATTACTGTGCAGTTTTTTTTTTTGTTTTTTTTTTTTTTGTAAGACATGCATAGGAAGTGGGTTTGGCATGTGGCTCATTGAAAGTTGAAACCTGCTGAACAAGCTTTTTTGTCAATAGTTTGTAATTGTTATTGTTAATGTGTTGTTCTTCTTTAGGAGAGATGACTTCATTGCTATCCCAGATCTGGCATGCAATCCTATTCGTGCACAGATCATAGAGGCCTTCTTTGACAGGAGGTACAGTCATTGTGCATAGTCTGTCGCCTGTTCATGTGCTCTTTACCGCATAAAGCATTTACCATTTCCATATTGTCTATTGTCTCAGAAACCTCAGTCAAAGTGCAGAGGGCACAGTGGAGGAGATTGGTTTCGAGGAGTTTCTGGTTGTCATGTCGTACTTCAGGCCCCCTTCCCACAGCATGACGAAAGAGCAGCGTGAGAGCGTGAGGAAAGAGAAGCTGAGATGTGAGCTAAAATACACACAAAAGAAAGGATCAAGTTTCACATTGACTCATTTTATTAAACACTGATTTCTCACGGTTTTCTTTCATAGTTTTGTTTAATATGCACGACACTGACAACGATGGAACGATAACGCTCCAGGAGTACAGACATGTAAGCCGGTGTATACTCTATGTCTACTGCACACATGTGAAGCTCATTGTTTTTATGAATCACAAAAGGCCACACAACACACTTGAACATACTTCATTAAAAGGAATAATAACTTTAGTGACAAGCAGTTGGCTTCAGCAATATGTGATTGGGCTTTTATGGACTGTAAACACTGTATTCAAACATGTCAGATTTAATAAAGCTAGTTAATTAGCACCACACGATTCTCATTCACTTCATCAATTACTGTTTGATTATACTTTTCTAAAGAGTGCAATCTGGGAAAACTGGTTGCAGAATTTTAATTACTACATTTTATAACTCTAATTATTTTGTTTATGAGCCTACTTTAGTTAATGGCTTAATGTCTCACAATTTAAAGTCAATCTACCAAGATAGAATTTAATTATAAAGTTATGTTTGTTTGTCTATTTTCTGCAACAGGGTTCAAAATGAGCTTTCATTTGCTCAAGAAGCATCTACAAACATCTGCCAGAACAATATGAGATCACATTTTTATTGTGATTTTAATTTAGATTTGTTTTGTTTTTTTGAAAAGGTGGTGGAGGAGCTGTTGTCCCGCAGCGGGGCACTGGGGAAGGAAACAGCCAAAGGCATTGCAGATGCAGCCATGTTGGAAGTGGCCAGTATATCAGTGGGACATATGGTGAGTTACAGCAGAGCTCACCTTCAGCTGACACAAGCTACAGAGAAAAAATATGAAATAAAATGTCTGTATTTTTTCTGAATTAGGAACCAGATGAATTTTATGAAGGAATCACATTTGAACATTTCCTCAAGGTTTGTAAATAGAAATGCCAGCTCATTCTGAAATAACCATTACTATATTTAAATTTAATGCCATATAAACTGTCTTCGCAGCTGCTGAGTGAGTTTGATATTGAACACAAAATGAACATTCACTTTTTGAACATGGACGCTACAACACTGTGCAAGTGAGGTTAAAAACGACCAGTTACAGGCTGTAAGTTTATTTATTGTTTACTTTCATTTATGAAAAGTTTGTTTATTTCATTGTAAGTCTTTGCTCACATTAAATATATGCCTTACTTCAGTTGAAATAACTATGCAATCCAAAGCAAATGTACACTGCGGACGAGATTATCTCTTCGTGTGTAAGCAATAATATAATGTACAACAGTAACCCTATTCCCACGTCTGAAGGGGACTGTGTGGATCTATGCATGTGAGCATGGATGCTTAAAGAGCTTTTGAATGACAACGCCATAATATACGACCAAATAATCAGGGATTGAAGGGAAATATTTATTTACCCAAATGTACTTGTATCAGAATTGTTATTGAATACAGGCTGTGATTGTATAGTCAAGACAGTTATGAAGAAAACACACTTAGGTTAAAGATACAGTATACTGTATTTTCACACAGTGCATGCTCTACTTTCATTTATGTCTGTGAAGGTTCTCAGTCATCCAGGTCATCTTGAAGAAAAGGTTAAAACAAAAGCATCTGGACTCAGACTGAGTCCAGATGCTTTTGCTTTATCCTTTTCTACTTTCATTTCTAAATTAACAGATTCATTATTCAATCTCTAGTAAAGGGAAACACAACTCTTAAGATTAGATGCTTTGCTGACCTCAGAAACGTCGTTAACGTAAATTTAGCTGCAAACGTGAATTTATCCTCTTCCCAGCAACACGAGTGCTTACATTAACGGTAAGAAACTGCCATTGAGGCTTTCCCAGAAAGGTCAGTGTCCCTTAGAGATGTATTGTAGTGTGCCCAATCAAAGCTGTAGTGTCATCTTTGGTGAATTTCAAAACTTCAAATGCTTCAGTAGTTATTAAAACCTTAGTGTGGTGACAGAGTATTTCTGTCCAGCACCTTTTTTAATCATGTAGCGTATTCATTCACATAAGAATACAGGCTTTTTAATCTAGTTTTATACATTTCTGCGTGATTTTACTTTGTTGTTTACACTAGTCATTTCACAACCTGCCATTGTTATAACACTTCATTCTGTTACATCAGAATACTGTTGTAATCAGAAAAAAACACTGTCATGCATTCATATTATACACTAATTAGAAAAGACACTCATAAGGTTCTGGATGTTAAATAATTTATTAACTGATAAGTACTATCTCATTGCCATGTAATAAAAAACACCAGCTGCATCATGCACTTTAACGTCACTCCAAGTCCAGTTAATCCTTGGCTTGTACTGCCCTCTACAGTTTAAAGTATGTACTGCACGTTGGATAATCATACATGTGGTGTTTTCAGATCTGTATGTATTTATTTAGAGAGATGCGCTGAGGTGGCGTGTTCCTGTAAGAATTTACTTGTTTTATTGTAAAATAAAGTTTATCCACTGAATTAACTCAGCTGCCATGTAACCATTTCTAATAAATTAGTAAATGTGTTGATTGAGTTCTGTGATTATTTTTGTGATGGAACCTAAAGCCTTTGTTTGTCTTAAATGTTGTTTGTCTGCAACACTTAATATGGACCTGGCACTGGGCTAATGGATGGATTATGGAGTTGAGACTTGTGAATCCAAGGTGTTTCAATTGTATCTCAGTTGTTGCCCTGAGGTAGCCTTTGGCCTTGTGCTTTAAATAAATCTGAGATATAACGAGGAACTTGATTCATGACCCAGAATGATTCCCCTCAACTTCCAGTTTCCCTAAAGCTTGTGATCTGAGGAAAGTTATGTTAAGCATTACTTCATTTCCTTAACTACTATATTAATACACTTTGAAGACATTTTAAATGTTTTTGCATAATGCCTTCTTTTCTTTACTTTCCTTCTACAGTTGTTTCTGAGTTTCAAATGAAGGTGCGGCACAACACGCTGCTGTGCTTAACAGTAATGACCCATTCACCTTGTGACTGACCAGACATCCCGCCAGTTTTATGAAATCTTTCCTATCTGATGCAGCCTTGTGCTTGACCCAATGCGTCACTCAGGGCTTATATCACACTGTCAGCGTCTCAGCAGCTTCCTGATTTTCTTTAAGCCATGTTCATAGACCAAACACATACAGCATGTTTGAAAAAAATTCTACTTAATGTTAAATAAAATATAAAAGCAGAAAGTGTATATGCATCAATATTTAGGCAGAGGTTATTTCATTTATGAATCTACAAATCTACCAAATAGCTGAAAATAATCATTTATGAAGTTATTTTACGTGTGCAGATTGCAAAAGTGTTGATCCATATATATATATATATATATATATATATATATATATATATATATATATATATACACACATAGCATAATGGTTGAGACACCACTTAAATAGACATTGAATACTTTAGCACAGTTGACATAATTTTTTCACCAACTGAAGTGAAAATAAATATTAAATAGCATAAATAGTCTGCATTACAAATATTTTCTGATGAACCAGCCACCTTTATACCACACTTTAAGTCTTTCTCAAACCAGTGAGTGTTGTCATACTTTACTGTCCAAGGCCAGCCTTAGAAAAGTGTTTTGCTATGTACCTCGTTCCACACAAAGGATTCAAAGTCTTCAAATATTTGGAAACATTTGACAAGAATGTCTTGTATGTCTTGAGCACCCCACAGCCGTAAACCTTCTGCTGGAAGTTGTTTTGGGGTGGCGGTAATGACGTGCCGCCCCTGGTCTGATCTGGCATTAGGGGAGGTGAGTTTGGAAAAAGGCACTGATACAAGATGTTGATTTGAGAGTCCAAGTAGTGGCTGCGTTGGTAAATTTTGTCCAGTCTGGTCAGCAGCCGACTGTCTGACAGCTGTAAGTCTGTCTGTTGCTCATAAACTCGTTTAAAATGTGGGAAGAACTCCTGAAGACGTGTGTGGATGCTAGTGATCTTCTCATTCTGCTTCAGACTCGAAATTTTGGGGTCAGGAAGGTTGTTTAAAGACACTTTGCATATCAGCTCTGACAGGTCCCCTTGAAAGGCTTTCTGCAGAAAAAGACAAAACAGTAAACACAATCAGGTCAGTTGCCAATAACTGAAAATAGAGTTTCACCAAAACCAGGACAAACAAACTGAAATTGTATCAAGACCAGTACAACATGGGAAGAATTTCTAGGGAATAGTCCTCAAAATCAATCACTGCAAGTCTATTATTTCACAAATGACAAACTGCTAACAAAAACACTAGTGATGAGAACAGCCAACCCCTGAACAAACACGTAAGGATTTAACACAGGTCAAATAGTATTATGCTGTACTTACATATGTTTTGATTATGTCAACAGATTCATACTGGGCTAATTTGGTCATCTTCCAAGTCTGTAGCAGAGAATTTCCACACTGCTGATTCCAGCTGGCTGCAACTGCTTTTGTTGAATCAGCAACCATAATGAGCAGTACAGAGAGTAATGCTGAGAAAACAGAAAGAGGACCTATGGTTATGCTACATCACACTTCAGTAACAGTTAACCAAAGCCACAAGTCACACTGTCCTTCAAAGGGTCATACTACAAACCACAAAACAGGTCAGCTCATACAAATCACTGAAAACCTGTTGTGCTTTTAGTTTTTGTAATAAAAGCCAATATGTGATGAGAAAAGTCTAAAAAATAATAAAAGTCACCAATAATGCCCAAAGAAGTACCACTCTTCTACTTTCTTAAAGAAGAAGTAATGAAGCATCACTTACTGGCTGCTGTTTCTGTATACCGTTGAAAACGCATGCTCCTTACATGCCCATTCATTCTCCTCTGTGTGCCACAGGCCAATTGCACTGACTTTGTCATAATCACACTCTTTCAGGACTTTTTTTTGTAAAGACAGAAACCACACATTTGTCATAAGAGGAAATGACGTGCACTTTGTGAGGCAACACAATTTACCAGAATTTCCTCCTTCAGATGAGATTTTTTTTTCTGTTGCTCTACACGGATGCCCTCTGAACTGGCATGCAGGGGAATGGTCTTAATATTATTACAAGTCTGACCACTGAGGGGAGTCAAACCTTCTTTTAGTGTTTAACTGAACAAATCCATGACTTATTGTGAAATATTTATTTTTCTTTATGGAGCTGCTGACTTTAGAGTCCCACATGTCTGTAGGTATTAGAGTCCTGAGGTCCATCTCTGACTTTGAGACTTACTGCCCCCTAGACATTGTAAATGAGATGGTGAGAAAATAGACATACATTATTAAACTACAGGTTACATCTTGCACTGGTTAATGGTACTTTTACTTTAAGCAGTGGAGTATACTGTACTCGTAAAAACAACTGTGAACGATTATGTGCAATAACTATGCAGTCAACAAATATTATGTTGAGCCAAGGCAACAAAAGTTAATTTTGCTATATCACTGAATGGCAATAAAGCCAGTATAAGTAAAGGGACTCATATATGTACACTGTACAGTATACGTGTGCACCCAAACAAGAAGATAGCAAGTGAACTGAGTGGCTCATCTGGTGGTTTTACTGAATCACCAATAAAACCACCTAAATATGCTTATTTGTGCTGCTGTTCTTGTCCAGGACTTCCTTGAAAAGATATTTGTAATCCCAATGGGGCCTTCCTGGTTATATAAAGGTAAACATATATATCTAATGTGGTGTCGAACTCAAATATGACCATTTAAGGTCTTTGAATCAAACGCATTTATGTAACCATGTCTCTCTTTATTAATCATTATGACTTGGAAACGCTATAATGAGAACATGGTTTGGTCATCTTTATGATTTTTTTTAAATGACTGACAACCCCTCACTGACTAAGACACTCTGGTCAGAACCATGAGTCTGGTCTTACAACAGCATGTAAACATATAAAGATAAACACTGTAAAAGTTTTTTGATAGCACATATTTCACTGTTTTTTCCTCTTTCTCCTCCCACTTTGGGTTTTATGGTGTGGGTTTATTCACTAAAGACAGAGGGTTTGGCTCCATTTAAAATACTGGTCAATCAAAATCAATCAAAAATGTATACTTCTATTACATTTTTACTGAGGCTTTTTCAGTGGTATACTATTCTTGTAACTTTTCAACTAAATGTTCATGTTGTTATTCACACAGGAAGCTGGCAAAGTAGCAGGAAATGGATTTCTCAATTCAAAAGTGTGTACGTAAAGGGTGGGACTCTAAAGACGTAGCAGGCCAAAGGTTGATTCTTTCATGTTTAGATTTAGGTCTTGACAAGCTGTGGTTTGACGTTATCGAAGTGCGTGTCATACAACGTTTATGCAAGCTCAGAATGTGCAAAATTAGCACAACATAATGTTTGAAGTGTGCGCAGGGGTGGTCTCCTCTGCTGGGACACAGCTATAATATGTTCAATGGATCTATGGGATTAAAATACTTTACAAAAAGCCCAACCCTCCCAACTTGGAATATAGTTGTCCAGTCTTACAAAACATAGGAATGTATTCATTTCATTCATTTATATATTTAATGATGTTTATGTTATTATTTGCCTTGAATAGGTGCAACTTACCACTTACGAAACTGAAACACATTCTCCTGCCTCTCAGTTGTGGTTATCGCATGTTGATTTATTCACACTAGATGCAGCTGAACCACCTGAGAAAGTTCCTGAGAAAAGGCGGTGCACCAACACTGTCAGCACTACTTCAGGTAAAGGCTAACCACTCTCCTGCCATGCTCTTCCTTTTGGGGGCTTTCCACTTGGCCCTGGGAATAATAGAGAGGGGCTTGTGGTGAAGCAGGCAAACGCTGCAGATGGTAGGAGAAAAGTCCCAACTCAACAGCTAATCCAAGCAAGTTTAGTGTGGGAACAGTCAGAAAACAGTGTACAATATAACTGTGAGATAGTGTTTGTGTGTAAGACAATGTAGGTCATAAGCAGAAGTGAGACTACACCAGAATGAATTACAGAGAATTGTAACCACAAAAAATTAGAAATGCACTGTCATAAGATGCAGGATGTTGATTGTGACTCGTTTTTCATCAGAATCTGGTTATTTTTGTCTTTGAAACTGCAGGAAATTGTGGTGAATGTGATGTTGAGGAAAGTCCCCTTCAGTTCAACGTAAAACATCTAATAACTTTTTTTTGTTTTAGTTTTTTACAGAAATGGTCTAAAAGTCAGCGTAATGCCATTCTACCACTGAGATGTTTAGTAAGTCAGATTCAACTATAATGAATTTACCTTGAATTTATTCTTTTCCTGATTAAGTGTATTTATCTAAACTGTGGTGACAGTTCTCTCATTTGTAATTGCAGTGCACAAAACCAAACAAAGAAACACCTGTCAGACAGAGAAAAGGTTCATTCAGCACCATCACGTTTTAAAAAGTGACCCATGATTTAAAATAGTATTTATTTTTTCATACATATACTCAATTGTTGTTTTTTTTAGAGTGTTTCACTTCATTTGGGGGGAATATGTCATGACAAGCTTAGCAGAGTTTTAACTCAGGGAGGTTTTCAAAGTTCTTTACAATTTGTAAAAATGAATGGTCTCTCTTCAAGACAAAAATCCTACAAGGCTAAAGGTGATATTATAAATTAAGCACCAAACAATTCTCTTCCCATTTATTCCAAATGGAAACATTGTGCAACCTGTTCAATGACCATAATATTCATGGTGAAAAATATCGGATCTTTAGACACAAATTACTCAAATGCAATCCACGTGTTGTGTTGGTCTCTTGCAGAAACCACAGATCAGAGCATGTCTGGGACGTCTGTGGTTCCATTCAACAGCGTTGATACAATCTGAGAGTCTAGTGATTTGACCTATAGCAATATACTCAGCTATTGTATCTCTACATTAGAAAACAAAAATGACGCATATCGTTAAGCTTTGTTGTCAGACCAGTGTCTCTGTATGTTCTAGCTATATTCTCATGTACAAATATTCATATCAAAAATTATACAGCACAATTCTCACCATTTTCCTTTACAAGAACTTTGATTAGTGAACATTAAATGATTCACACGTTTAGCCTTAAAACAAACAAACAAACAAACAAAAACATGGCCATCCTCAGTAAATAAAACAAACACAGAACTCAAATCTGCTTCAGGCACAACTTAAAGAAAGGCATTCGTGAGATGAGCATATCAAAATGACTAAATGTATTGTAAAGTTTGAATGACAAATTCTTGGAATAGCATCTTTTGCTATTTGCAGATTGCACATGATCTTACTGTGATGAAGTTTTAATATAGGTGGCTACATAGTTATGACTGAATACTGTGCACTGCACCCACTTGAAAGAAAGAAGTCTCTAGAATATTCTGACATATCACCGATGATGTAAGGGAAAACATGGAAAGGGAATACTTTACCAATTGCACGGACGAAAACGGTTAGCTACATAAACGTAAAGGGGAAACTGAGGTAGAAATGACATCCATTAACAGGCTGCGGTTGCCATGACTACGGATGTACAGCTGAGAGCACAGACACCGCTCTCCTCCGTGCGCACACCCGCCGCCTGTACGCGCGCACACACACACACACACACACACACACACACACACACACACACACACACACACTCACTGACGCGCGCACGCACACACGCACACGCCTCTCATTTCCCAGCTCTTTTTCCAAACGCACTGTGTGTCTGTGTATGAGAGCGTACCAAGTGTGCTGATTTGACGGTGGCGATGTGTTCACAGATGTTGCAGTCGAGAGACCGGCTCTTGTGAGGAGGAGGAGAAGTAGGCCGCAGCTTTGGCCTGGTGTCCCTGTGCACAGCCTCATCCCTCACGCAAGCATGGTCCTGCTGGGGGGGAGGAAAAGGAGGAGATAGTGGGGCTGGGTGCTTCCCAGGCCCGACTCGTTAACTGCTGCCTCTGCTCTTGCCTCAGTGACTGGCGAATCTCCCTGAATGCAGCACCCATCCAGCTTCAAACGCATCCTTTCCCTCGCTAAGTCCTTCCTAAGAGAGAAAAGGGCATCGCCAAACAAGTGCAGGCTCCAATGCAGAAGAAGAAGGAGGAGGCAGGCAGGCAGCTAGTAGATGGACTTCTTTTTTTTTTTTTTTTTCTGCGGCTCGGATTATGCAATGCCTACCATTGATACTCCACACAGATGTATTTCACCTCTTGTCTCCTTTTCCGTTTTAAAAGGTTTGGGAGAAAAAACGCTCTTCGTCCCGTGTTCCCATGATGACCGCATGTGTTAGCTGATTTAGAAACATCACAGTCGCTCAATAAGGCACATCCACACATGGTTTTGGTCCAAACGTGTCGCGTAATGAGTCGTTTGTATTCCACACCAATTTGTGTCCTACATTTGCAGCACACTTGGTCATGGTAGGTGGTTCTGGTGCCTTCTATTCATCGCTTTGCTCTATCCCTCATCCACACTCCCCCTTCCTTTAAAGAGACACTGCATTACTACAAGAAGACGACTCGGATTTTAGCTTAAAACTATAAAAATCATATGTTTGTTGCAGTTGTAGGGACATTCTCCAGATGCTTTATCCAAAGTGCAGTGTTAGTCTCGGCTTTATTGTCTTCAAATATAAAAAGCCAGATACAAACAAATACATGACATCATTGTTATAGTAATAGTCATTTCCTATTTGACCACAAGTACCAGCCCCCTTGGCAGTTTGGCAGTTTGTCACCATGAAATCAGATTAAAATGAATGCATAGTACAAATTGTTACACACAATAGTCTAGATGATTTTTATTGATTTTGTTGGATGCAGCGATGGGTTTATTCATCTGGCCAGAAATAAACAGACCAATCTTTGACTCTTATATTTGTTATCATGTAAAAAGAAATAATGTACGGCTATATAGTTCTGCAGCCAAGCGTGTAGCCTAATTTTTGTGCAGACAGTGCATATGGAATGAGGAGGAACCTATAAAATTAGTTTCACTTGCATTAATACCATTGTACATTCTTTCCTGAAAAGGAATCCAATTGCAGACACACCCACATAAATCATCTTTGTGTGTATGGTAAATCCATATGTTCCTTGAACACTACAGCCAGTTATTTTCATCACAGTCAGATTCATTTTAATGGCCTCTTTGAGTTGAGGTGTTAGTCGACCATCTTCTAAGAACACATATCTAGCCAATGGCGCGTCACATGAAAGAAAATTTACATTACAGCTAGAATATGTATGGGATATTTATGAAGAGTTGACAGTCCTGTGTGACTTTTGTCTCCTTTAGTCCTTTGGTGAGTATACAGTTTTGAAAGTTACATAGTGTTGCTTTAATAAAAGGCCTTTTTTGCATCTAATATTTTTATTAGATATAAAAAAATAAAGAAAAGATATAGGCCTATTTTATTTTTTGTGTAGCCATAATATTTGCCTTCTTTTTAAAAAGGCTAAGTGAAATATTAAAACAATTATGTATTTCTTGTAGTTACTAAAAGTGGCCCCTAGAGGGAGACAAACACATTGCTATTAAATTCCGGGCTTCTCTTCTCTCTCTATAGTCTGTGTCTGTGAATAAATCTAAAAAAAAAGCTGTCAACATTGCCATGGACTCTCAAATCATGTGACTTTTAAGAAAACAATTACCTTAGCAACCACCAGCAAATACAAAACTGTAAAAAGTATTTTTTCTTGACAAAGGCAAGACTGTATTTCGACTCTGTTTCTGTGGCCTACAGTTTAAAACTAAGGCCGAAAAGTAGTTTTTTTGTTGTTGTTTGTTTGTTTGTTGTTGAAATTGCAGACGGTATCTTAAATTAGGACTCTACAAAAAAAATAAATATAGAAAACCTCATATACTGTACATACCAATTAATTGTGTCAGAATAATTCTAGCAATAACAGTCAAGAAATAATGAGATAATGAATATTCTTATGCTCGGTTGCAATAAGGATTGGTGTTGACTAACAGTTTCTCAGGATTAATGCTGTCACTTGTCTGTTGTCTGTCTGATCTGAACAGGGATGATGAGCTCTTTGGCCGCATTGCTGGTGCCTGACCCTGGGACGGGAGCCTCCACAGACAAAACCCCATCAGCAGAGAGCGAGGAGCTGATGTGCTGTAGGTCCACCCCCTGTGGCAACCTTAAAGGAACCAGAGATTTATTAACTACTGCAGTGCTAAATCAGGTAAACTATTACAACTTCAACACAGTCTTACTCTATAAAAGACTCGGTGTTGGTCTACGTTTTCTCACATGGAAGTGTTTGGCATTTGTAAATTCTCAATGACTTTGTCTTGTCTTTGTCATTAATGAATTATCATTAATATCTGATGTTATATGGTTATTATGATGGTATCTGTTTATTCATGCTGTACTACGTGGGCGTCCACCTGAAATATTTGATAAAAAAACGTCATTATTTAGTATTTGCTTAAAGAAGGCAATGTGTCATGTCCTGTAACTTTTTGCAATGGAGTGTTTTTGGCAAGTGCAAGAACTCACTTATATTTTCGTGTGAAGCTTCTTGAAACAGCTCCGTGCTCATCTTGCCTTTCCTCGTGGTTTCCTTTGAAAAACAAATAATACCAGCCATAAACATAATAGTTCCACGTTTCAGATTTGGATGATTATACAAAGACTGATGTCCCCAAACCTGATATCTGCAGGTACCCCTCCTTGGTGGTGATTGTAATCTCTTCAGGTGAGAAATGCTTGACGTCCAGGTGAATTTTCCATCTGTCCTCCCCCATCCTAACTTCAGACACACCACTGATCAACCTTTTGAGGTCTTTTTGGTCCAATGCTGCCGGGTGTTGACCATTAAAAGGAGACAGGAGCGGGCTCTGTGCGTACGCTGGCCACGAGAAAGACGCCAGCCTCTTCCTGGCCCAGTCCAACCAGTCCAAATCACTCGGCTCCAGGAAAGGAGGAAGGCCAAAATCCTGGGCGTAGATGCGACTCGCCTGCGTCCAGTTTAGGAAAGGGTCCCAGTTTACATCTCGACGGAAAATAGGACGAGGTAATAGTTTATTTTGTTCGTCCATTTTTAGTATAAAAGTTGGGTTGCTGATACTGCAAACGCTGCAGCTCCTCCTCAACGAGCTGATGTATAAACAATGAGGCAGCTGTACTTCCCACAAACGCTTTATATACCCAGCTGATTTTCTTTCTTTTTTTTTTTTTTTTTTTTAGCACTGCCTGCCACCGACTGTGATCCAAGGGGTGAGAATGTCTCATTGGGTCATGGGCTGGGGTGTTCCTTCTCTGTTGTCCTGGGATTCACAGAGGTTAAGGCTAATTTATTTTAGTGTCTGTGACAAGTTTTTGGGGAATGATTCTGAAAGCGGAAAGCAGACTTATTCAGCCGTGCCCTCTGTAGTCCTCTCACATACTGCTCCTCTTTGTCTGCAGAAGTCACAGCCCGGTGCCATGTGAGGGAAAGTTGTTTGTGCCCACTCTCATTTTGTGAAAGAGTGGGTACAAACAACTTTCTTACCACAAAATAATTCCCGCCCCTTTTGTGTTCAAACATATAAACAAAAGCAGCCACTTGTTTGTTCTGCTGTAAAAGCCAAGTTTGCATCTTGATGATAGTTTGACTCAGTTGAGGAGTGCTGTGGAATTTGACATCTACAGTGGTCATTACAGCCATGACCCAAGGAAAACTAGAGATGAGTGGTATTTTATTACCATCTGACAAATAGACCCAGGAAGAGGCATGAAATACAAGAATAGAAATGTTGTGTTGCTGAAATACCTATGTTTGGATCCAATAGGCAATCAATCTTAGATTCAGAGATCTGTTGAAGGTGCTGAACGTTTGTTAAAGTATGTGTATGTATGTGTGTGGAATAATCCCCAGTGAAGTGTGGTTGTGAACTGCATTTTGAGCTGGTCATGAGATTTTTTTTTGCCCCATAGACCTCTAGATTTACTGTGTTGAGTGTTCATTGCTGAAAATCGTCTGCATTGCTGTCACACAGACGTAGGGTTAGGCAGGTTCTCCAATACAGTACAGCTGTGTAAACAAAATGAACCAAAATGAGATCTTGAGATTTGGTTTGTTTAAAGGTCAGTTTAGGGCTGCGTGGAACTGTACTGGACATACTGGAGCTGGTCCAGGGGTTTGCTGGGCAACCTGTTCAAGACTCCATTACAGCAGTTTAGGCTTAAGCAGTTAATCCAAGGACCAGTCGAATTGTAGCTGTGTCAAAGACCAGGTATTCTTAGTCACATTAAATAATACAGTACATAATGTATTATGTGACGACACAGACAATAAAGCAAC
Organism: Neodontobutis hainanensis; assembly: GCA_024349245.1. Taxonomy (NCBI): domain Eukaryota; kingdom Metazoa; phylum Chordata; class Actinopteri; order Gobiiformes; family Odontobutidae; genus Neodontobutis; species Neodontobutis hainanensis. The sequence goes on from JALDNG010000041.1 coordinate 3,266,787, forward strand.
CACTCAAACAGAGAATAACGTTCATTAAAACAGGTCAACATTGCAACAGAAATACATGCTGGAGTGTTTTAAAAAAAGAAACAAGTGGCTGTACACAAGAATGTTTTTACACATGCTGCATTGATTTCAGTGCAAAAGGAACTGAGCACACACTTCATTGAAGAAAAAAAGTATATGTTACTCTTTAACTGTGAAAAAGACCATTGTTCAAACTTACAGCACACTTATACAGTCCATTAGTGCGGTTTATCTTGGGCTGACATGCAACAGCACTGACGTCTTCATGGGACGTCTTCAGAAATCAATCGAGTACATTGAAGGCAGACAGACTCAACTTTTTTAAGGACAACTTGGAATACACTGCTCAAAATAGATACTGAATCATGGAAGGAAATCTTGCTGCTGCTTTATATCAATCTGTAATAGCTATAGAGAAATGCAATTCCATTGTCTCTGAACGTGTAAAGAGAGAGAGAAATGGTGGTAGGTGGAAAACTGCATCTTTTTTAAAAAAAAGGTAAAATGGAAAAAATAAAAGAAAGAAAGAAATCAATGGAGTGCTCTTAATCCAGTGTTGGATGATAATGACAGGAGTGTTTTACAGTGCCGCTGGTCACATGCGCTCACTTCTCTCCTCTTGGTCAGACTGAGCTGATTTTCTGAAATAAAACACATAAAGAAAAAACACTTTATCAGAAGAAACTGCATATTTAAAACAGTAAAAGAAGTCATCGAGTAGTTAGTTTACTAAAATGCTACTACGCACCTTTTCTGCTTTCTGGAGTGGAGTATGATTGTAGTTATTATAGCGATCAGTGTTATACCTCCGATCACTGAGCCAGCGATAATTCCAGAGAGATTAACTGAAAGACAACAAGGCAATCTTTAATGGATATGAGGGATAACTAATAGAAGAAGTTTATTTGTGCTGTACATGTGACAGAATGTTTGGGCCACACTAGTGAAATAAAATAATATCAAAGGGCAATATATTATAAAAGAGATATTAGAAACTGTTTTAATTCAGACTGTGTATTAGAAAATATGATATTTTCAGTTGTGTTGAGGTCAAAACCACACAATTAAGATCAAGTCCAGAGTGTATGGAGCCCAATATGCCAATTTTAGGGATTTAAACTCAGCCGAGACCAAGACCATGACAGAAACACCACTACATGTTCTAGTTTAGTCAGAACTTAAGGAGAGGTTAGCGTTTGGTGAATTATTTTAATATGACAAACATGCTGAAGACAAATTAACAAATTTTGATCTATTCAATTTACAATCCTGTGATCACTATGAGAGAAGACAGAATAAAAATGACAAGACCAAGACGTTTAAAGAGATCTTAAGACTGGTCTCCATGTCAAGAGGGATTTCATTTACAACACCAGTTTTTTGGCCCTATTCATACATATAGTGTCTATGGGCCGTGACTTAACAATCTTTGTGCAGGCAGAGATGCAAGTGCAAAAAAGGGTGTGTCCAAATCTAATTTTTATCATATTTAGAGAGCGTAGATGCAAGTCCAAAGAGGCTAGACTTCAGTGTGATGAGTGTTTGGCCCTCAACCAATCAGAGGGCTACAAGGACCATGCGGAGCAGCGGCTCAGGTGGTAGAGCAGTCGTCCTTTAACCAGGAAGGCTGGCCGTTCAATTCCCGCGCTACCAAGTTCATACTGTTGTGTCCTTGGGAGAGTCACTTCAGCCACCTTGCCTCCAGGGTCACAGCTCTGGTGTGGGAATGTGTGTTTGCTCAGTGGTGGTCGGAGAGGCACACTGTGGCTGCCACGTCTCTGTCAGTCTGCCCCAGGGCAGCTGTGGCCACAAAAGTAGCTCACCATCCCCAGTATGTGACTCGAGTGCATTGAAAGCACCATATAAATCCAATCTATTGTTATTATTACTACAATTCACAACCAAAATCTATTTTACTCCTTACAGCAGGCCTTGAGTTGACATTTAAATACTTTTCGTAAATTATATAAAAAGTGTAGAAACCCTCAGAAGAATTGGCCACTTTATATTCTAGCTCGGTAATATCATGATAATAGTGGGGAAACAAGGAAATTACATATATCGTAATTATGGTTTGCTATAAGGTAATTTCCTTACAACTGTCAACATGTATAGCATTTTATCACCACATCTTTCTTCTTCTTTACTTTTTTTATATAGCTACATATATATATATATAGCACATAACCATTAGGAAGGTATGCAGGATAAGAAACTACTAAATAATTAACCATAATTACCATAGTATAACTATTTATTACCATATTATTACCATGCTATTACTATGCTATTACTGAGCTGGAATTTAAAGTGTGAAGTTTTTTTGTTTTTTTTAATGGTTTTTCATTGGTGATATAAAATCGTAAACGGTGAGAGTTACTTACCTGCTGACTTACTCTGCTTTCTGGGTCCATACATATAAACGTATTTACATTATATTCTAATAAATATGAATATAATCAAATGCAGTGGAATAGAGTCTGATTATCAAATCAACAGACAGTAAATGTATGTCATACATTTATTTGATTGTTTTCCCGCTGATTGGACTGAATAAAGGGACGGACACACTCACACAAATTTGATTTTCAAAAACCATCAGAATCAACAGGTATGTCAATGTATTTATTTATTTATTCATACGGGGCTTGGCGCAGACCGTGTCCTGTCCAGACCACTGTCCGTTCGGCTGACACACTCTCTCCGATGAGCCTTTGAGAGTGTAGCCGTCATCGCAGGAGAACCGCACTGTAGCGCCCTGTAAATACCTCGTACCCTCCTTCTTTCCATTCGATGGCGGAGAAAGCCAGCCACAGGAAACCACTGCATTCAACAAGAGTGTCTGTGAAGCCTTACAAGCATTATACTCATCTAAGATTAAATGTTGTTTTATTTTACCTGGCCTTAAATCATCCACAAGAGCAATGTGACTCTGAGAAAACAATTTGGTGGTGTTTCCCAGCACTGGACTACGACCTACAAGGATATCATACCTACAAGAATACCAAGCATTTATGACATGAAAGTGCCGAAGAGGAGGCTAAAGTTTAAACGTTTGTCTGTCTTTTTCATACTTGCAGAACTGTGAGCCGTCCTCGGAGCAGATTTGAGTTGCCTGATTGAGCAGTGGGTCTTCTGGATTCTCAGGGATAGAAAAGACTGGAAGAAAACTAATGTCATGTTTGGGAGCATTTTGGTAGTTGTCCACTAGATATGTTGTATCATACGTGAACAAGGAAGAATTATGAGATATGGCCCCTGGTAAACAAAAGAAAAAAAAATAGTTTCACATAAAAATACATTCTGCTGCTAAAATATCCGAATGTGACTGTATCCGCTCACAGTTCGCCCCAAAGTGGAACACCTCTTCAGGGTTGCTGATGTTTTGAACGACTTCACCAGTGCTAAGAGTGAGGTCATCCCTGGCATTGCCGTTGAGGTTTCCCATCAGCCCGACGATTAAGTTTGTGAACTCTTCAGGCAAAAGCACAGTGGTGGCCATGTTTCCCTCCCTCAGGCGCACCTCTACTCCCGCCCCGCTCGGGAACATTACAGTCACATTAGTAGAGACGGAGGAAAACACAAACACACCTAGATAGATATGATACAGCATTGTGTTAAATATATACAGCCAGGATCACTAGGAACACTGTTGAGTGTAAAAAATAACAAGAGATCCTACTCCTTAGCTTTTTGTAAACTGACAAAGTAGTGTAACTCTCAAAAAAATGAAAATTAGAGATGCAATTGTTGAAGTCTAATTAAATATAATAAAATGACATAAAAAAATTAATTGCTGTGTATTGGGAAAATGATGTATTTCTCTAAAACATACATGTTTCTTACTTATTTGTGCTATCCTTGACCGCAGCAGAATGATTAGGACAGTCTGTGCGAACTGTTCTCAAATCGCTACAATTGTCTTACACAAAGACAACTCTGTTTTCTGGGAAAACCAGTAAAACGCTGATTCATGTTATACGGCTCACTCTCTGTGAACCAGTGTTTCTTTTCCTTATCTGCTGTGATTTCAGTATAAATTCTAAGCCTGTCTACGTGTCATTGGGATTCTTCATGTGACTCTGTACACAGACTTGAATGTCCACTCCTCCTTTTGAAAAAGATGACTCTGAACTCTTTTTCTGTCTTTACTTAAACAAATCACCAAAAAGACATTTGTTCTTTTCTCTCAACCTTATTCCACAATAATACACCTTTTGCAATGACAGCTGTAAAAAGCAATCTACTTAAGTTGGAAAAAGGAGCACATCTAACCTGAGAGGTCCAGCCAGCTCTGTTCACTAAATGAGAGCCGTTTCTGGTTCTGGAGGACCTGGAGACTGTTGACACCGTTGACCATTCGCACCTCAATCACGTCAGAAGATGCCTCTCTCATGGCCACCGTTGTCATCTTTGTTGCTTTAATTGTTTCTAAATCATACATTTAATTCATTTTGTCAGACAATTGTTAAATATACTCCAATTTGAAAATATTGCACACACACCATTAACAGGTTCTGTTCTGCCTTGGATTGTCAGCTGTCTAACTTCTGAATACACTAAGGTGTATTCTCCTTTTCCATTGAAGGAGTAGCTGACTCCGTCAAATGTGATGAAGTGTGGATCTCCAAATACCACAGCTAAGATGCAAAGAGTTTAGAAAATAAGAAATACTGTAAGATTCAAAAGATACATTTGTGTTAAGATGACAACATTATTTCTCAACCGGAGCTGGGAGTCTGGTATCGCCTGCAGTCACTGGATGGACGATGCTTGAAGTAGTAGCTGCAGTTGTCCGACCACAGGCAGCAGTAGTAGAAGCTCAGGACATCATAGACCCAGTGGGAGTCTCCCGGGATGCGAGGGGGGTTCTTGTATGGAGGTGAGCCCCAGTCGTGTGCTCGGTCTGGGGTGCTGCCCCCAATAGAGTCTGCCGTTAGCACCTGAGCGCCGCTGCTGTCATAGCAACACTGCTGTCCGGCAGCATACTTAGGACTGGTAGGAAAAGTTCAAACATTTTTGATTAGGGATGCAAACAGTGCTACAGGCCAGACCACAATAACCCTGTAGGACCCTGTAATGACTGAGACCACAGAGGGAAACCAGGCATTTGTCAAGATCGTCATCTACTTGTGGTCTGGACAATCTTGATTTTTACAAGACAAGACCATAAAGCCCAAAACCAATAAAATACATTTTACAACACACATAAATAATGTGTCTGTTAAAGTTGTATCAGTCATTTACAAATACATCATAAAGCAGCATGGCAACAATACACAGCAACAGATCATCAATCATAGTTGCCTGTATCTTAAGGCAGTCAGCAGTAGTTTTTGTTCCACCATTAGTCATTAAAGTATCTCCTGTGTCTCTGTGGGAACTGCAGAGGTCATTAAGGTTGGGCTGTGAACTGATAAGTCATGGTTATAGATAAACAATTTTATAAGCAATCCAAAGTATTTAAATATGGCATCTATGATAACTCGAGCAGGAGGGAGGGCTCACCTGGCTTGTATGGCCCTCACACAGTGCACACTCCCCGGGTGATAAGTGCACACACTCCCTTTCTCTATGTCACAGCCGTAGTCTGTCTGAGGTAGGAGAGATACAGCTGAACGTGACTTTAGTCATTTTCTCTTGTCTCACACAACCAAGATGTATTTTAAATATTATGCTGTAAATGAATCTCCAAAGGTTGATGTAATACTTACATGAAAGCGTCCTGTGTCTGCCCTGGCCTGAGCTAGAGTGCAGGGACAGTCTATGATCTCACTGAGGAAGTTTGGCAAATTAGTTTCCAGCTGGTCCCATGCCAGACATTTGTCCTCAGCCCAAGCTGCAGAGTTGTCCCTGAATTTCTGCTCTAGGTGCCATGCTAGAGCGTGATCCTCCGTCCACACAGCTTGTACATTCCTGCATAATTACATCAGTTATATACGTCTAGTTTTGATAAATAATTCTGACTAACCATCAGTTTCCCCCTCTTTAACCGACCAAGGATTTTAAAATATTTAAGAATACAACCTTGGATCTATATGAAGACTATCTGACTAATTTAAAAAGCAAAATAGTTGTCAAGAGAGACATTTTATTCTGAGATCAGTTTGTAAGCTTGAAATGGAATAACATCACTCTTTTTTATGGCAAGATAATAGCTATGATAAGAGACCCCACTATTACCTTCAAACAAAAATGGGAGCATGAATTAGCTATAGACATCTGTGGTAACCAATGGCACAAGACAAGCACAGTTTGAATCAGTGCAAAGTGTTGTATAGAGCCCATCTTACAAATGTAAAATAAAATAAAAGATATCTAGCCTTGTTGGAGTTCTGCATTAGATGTAAAGAATTTCCTGAAGATCATGAACATTTGTTTTGGTTGTGCCCAAAGCTTAGGAAATATTGGTCAGCATCTTTCAAACTTTATCACAGGTCTTGAAAATTAATATAGATCCTAATTCTCTAAAAGTCTTGTTTGGCCTTGTTACCAATCATAAAATGCCCTCTTTATCACAGTGGGTTATTGCCTTTACCACCTTGTTGGCTCGACGCTCCATCCTTCTCAAATGGAAACATACAGCCCCACCAAGACCCCACCCCTCAAAGAAATATTACAAAGGAAACTTGGAGAAACTGCAGTACAATATAAAGGGAGCCCCAATCAGTTTTATGATAATAATAATAATAATGGATTGGTTTTATATAGCGCGTTTTCAAGGCTCTCAAAGCGCTTTACAGAGACCATTATTCATTCACTCCACAGTCACACACTGGTGGTGGAGACGTGGCAGCCATTTTCCGCCTACAGACTCTCCAACCTCCAAACATTCTCACACATTTGTACAACAGAGCTGTGGCACTGGAGGCAAAGTGGATTAAGTATCTTGCCCAAGGACACAACAACAGTATGAACTGTGGGGAGAGTGGGAATCGAACCGCCTACCTTCCAGTTGAAGGACGACTGCTCTACCCACTGAGCTACCGCAGCATTGAATCCAGGTTGTGTAAATGTTTAATATAAAGATGACACTTAAAGAGCTTTATCTAATAGCAGTTTTTGTACATACCACGCCCCATCTGGGTAAATGCTGGGGCTAACACGGAGCATACCAAGCTCCCAGCTGGAAAAGCCATTTTGTGCAGGTTTAGGCACAAAGCTGAAGGACCCATTGTTTGTATAATTCTTTGCGAGAGAGTAGAGATACTTCCACTCACCCTTCCAGTCATCAGAATACGGCGTACCTGCATGCAGACGTTTGAAAGACTTTACTACAGTTTAGTTAAAAAAAAAATGTATAAAGTAGTCTGTCTTTACTTACCCGTCTCTCTGTATCCCCACAGTTCTATGTTAATCTTGTCAGCTCTGACCAAAGAAGAGTCCCACGTCATTTGAAGACTGCCATTCACATTTGGTGTGCCATAATACTGCCATTTTGTGGCGTTGACTAGATCTGCCTTGAATTTAGAATCTAATTTTCCAGTATGCACTGTTGTAACACATAATCAGTGTTAGCAGCATATGTTTGAGTCTAATGACAAACAAGAGGGTCCCACAGATTACCTGATAACCAGGTGCCGGTTCTGTTGAAGGTTGTGCCATTATCTGCGGAGATTTCAAAGGGAACCCATCCCGTTTGATACAGCAGTGGGGTTATACAGTGGCCTCTGCTGTTGCTGTCCACATACCCCACAGTATCAATGTTATTGTTGAACCTGCCACAACAGAGCAGCCATGGATCACAATTAGGTTTTAATACAAAGTTTTACAGACTGTCTTGGATTTTACCTGCAGATAATGTGTATCTCCTTGAATGTTGTATGAAGGACAACAAAGTCAGCGCCGCCATAAATCGTTCCAGAATAAGGATCCGTTTCCACACAATAGTCTCTGTAGTCAGCACAGCAGTTCTTCAGAGACTCACACGTCGAGTGGCAAGAACAAAGACCTGCAGTTCCACCACAGTTTCCTTCACATGACTGACCTGAAGGGAAAAGAATCTCTAAAATATAAAGCCACAGAGATTTTACATTGTAAAGGTAATACTCACCTAATATACTGCACACACAGGACACCAGCAGTAGTAGGATCACTCCAGTAGAAGTGTATCTGTCCATCTGAGAGTTTAACTGTGAGGAAGTCGACCAGCAGCTCCACTCCTCCTGTGTTCCTGCTACATTACATGGTTTGTACCAAATATACTCAGCGTCAAACTTTGGCCCTTCGGTCTCAAGACAAACATCTGTTGATTATTAACTCCATTTTATTATAATTACACTTGTTTTACTCACATGAGCACCATTACTACAAGTCAACCAGTGCAAAATTTGTGGGGAACACAGGGTATATGTTCCCCCACCTCCTAAATCAAGACTGGGACCTATTTGACTGGATCCTGTAGAAACTGTCAATTAGATTTGTAAAAATGGCATCATTTAGACACAAAAAGCTCTATAACAACATTTAACAACATAACGACCTTTTTTCCTCGATTCTTAGGGCATACTTTCCCCAAATATTCTCTGTGTGTTTCCCCCACCTCCTGCTTTACAAGTTAAGCACCGAAGACAACCTAGTGCCACTAATCTCTTATCGGCATAATAGCTTTATTGATACATCTAACCATAACTTTCTTATCAGTGAGGAGAGCAAAAAAACCTAGCAAGACACAGATACTGAAATACTGGTATAAGAAAAATAATCAGGCCCATAAGCTACAACTATAGTTTATTTTTTACTCTTTGAACTTTGAACCAAAAAGGAGAATGTGTCAAACCTCAAAGCTGAAATGATTAACTTAAATTAAATGATATTTTTTGCTGAAATTTCTTTTTTTGCTGTAAACATTGTATTCACCAATCAACAAACAATTTTAGATTAAATTAAGTTCATAGATTAAAATGACACAAATGATCTAAGCTCTCTGTCGACAACTTTTGTCTCTTGTAAAAGTAGAATGCTGCTCACCTGCTTCTAGTTTTCTCCTGATCTTCCTTTGTGTGACTCCTGTGAATGCAGAAGCAGCCTGTTTGCTGAGCTGACTTCTGTTTGGATAACAGGGTGGGATGAAGGAAAGGATCGTTTGTGGCAATGCATAGCGTGCATGTGTTGAGCTGTTACTGCGTAAACACTGCTGCATGTGCAAATATATAGTTATTTAAAACATATTTTATTAAAAGGAGCTGATAACAAAATCTGCACGAGCATGGACACATTAACAAAATCTGACATACATCATAAACATACAATATTAGAATTCAGCATGCAAGTTCTGTTGTAGCAGAGTGCCACAAAATCATCTTACAACTTTGAATAACTCCTTTCATTGTAACACAGACTGAACAGTGTCTCTAATGAGCTCAGCAAAATGCATCATTATAAATGTCAATATGTAGGAATAGTTACAGTTATAAAGGAAGTGCCTTGAATATTCCTGCAGTTCTTTGAACAGACTGAATGCTGTGAGATATGGTTCAGAAATACCACAACATGTTGTGTTTAATGCAACAGTGAGGTATTGATATTATGGCTTCACCCATTTGTGTAATACTTTCCTCTGTTGTTAGAGAGGACACAAAGACACGTAGGTTTAAATAAATGTAGCATTCTTTTTAATGTGCTTTTGTTCAGGAATGTTGCCTGTTCTTGAAGAGTCTAACTGTATTTTACGTGGATTTTCAGAAATTTGCATTCTACCTTCAGATATTGGCAGAGCTGATATAAATGTGATAGCTTTAACAACCCTAAAATAAATTATTGGCCACAGAGAGGGTACATAAACAGAGCATAGCTGATGGTTTGCAGCATCATCATTTGACCACTGGCTTCACAATCGGGATTTGGTCCTTGTCGATTCCTGAAAGATTATATTCAATTTAGAAAAATATCATAATATAAGTTATTTTACTATGTTTTAAGCAATCTTTGATCTGTTCAGGTGGACACTTACCACCATCAAATGGCCATTCTTTGCCCTGTAGACCATGGACTCTTGACCACTCTTAAACTCTACAAAGCCCTCTCGGCCAGGATGGATGTCAAATCTCACACTGAACAAGACAATTGAATCAAACTTTAGAACAGTGGATTTTTTTTTCTCTTTTTCTGTATATAGTGCTAATTCAAAATTACCTGCCCTGGACCACTTTGATACAGTCCTGCTTGTTGGCAGTAATACACAGCTTGGTCAGAGCCTCAAAAAGGTAGTCACACTGCAGAACCAGGTCCCCCTGAAACAACACATCAGTCCATCTGTCAATGTTACTGCTGACAAATCACACAGTTATGGTCATTGTGCCAAATAATTCAAAATGTCTGCCTGGTTAGATCTTTCCTCAGCCCCAATACTAATTACATCTTTGTTGTGTTGGTAATATCACATTACATTTGTATAAATATTACAACTAGAGATCACTTTTCCAGATTTTCCAAACAGTGTTTTGGTTGATTTGAGACTTAGACTGAAGATGGTACCTTTTTCTTGTTGTCATTTTGCTTGATGTCATCATAAACCACATGCAAGATGAGGAAGTTGTCACTGAGGTTGCTGACCGACACACCTAAAGAAACAGATGTAATAATGCTCTTATTATTCATATGGGAGTTATGGTTCTAAAGGATCTTTCTCATAACCTTTTAGAGAGTTGAAGTGTATTCGCTGCTTGATCTTGGCCTCTTCTACCAGGTAAGCTGCCTCTTGTGTGAAGATGAGCTGCCTTAGACGAGGCCTGAAGCCATTTCTGTCATACTTCACCACGGGGACACTGTACTGTTAGGCAAAACCAAAAGCTCAAGGAAGGAATGAAGGTATAAAACTGAACAATGGACAGTGCGCTTTAATAGGTGGTTACCTTAATGTCCTCTGGTCGAATCGTCTGAAGCACTTTGATGCTGATGTCTTCTTCAGCTTTATGTCAAGGACAAACACTAATACTTAAACATTTGTTCATGCAGAATGGAGTGGTATCAAAATATAGTTACCTATTCTCGTGTCAAGAAATGGCATGCAAACACTGAAGGGGTAATTTTCTTTTTTTCCTTTAAATATGGAGCTCGCTTGAAGCTTTAACAACAACTGGGAAAGAAAAAAAATATACTTAAAGCTGAAATAGGATGTTTACAGGCAAACAATGTCTATCAAAGTATCTGCTGACAGAGATGTATTTCTTATTATGCGCTGGAACAGTTTTAATGGTTTAATCTGTTGTTGGGTATATACCTGCGCTTTTCTCTGCGGAGTCATCACATGAACATACTGCCGCACCATGTGTCGTGTGTAGAGTTTTTTCAGAGCTTGAGATGCCTACAAATAAAGAGATGAGCAGTGAACATAAAACCTTGATGGTAACATAACCGAAATATCTAAACGCAGTTTAGCAATACACTGTCCGGCCAAAATGGATGATTATGTTTCAGCTGCAACAAGTTATATAACCCTAACTAACCCTAAAAGTCAAATTATTGGCATCAAAAAGATTGTTGAAACTACTAAATTTTGGTTAAGAACTGTTGAATGCATTATTAAAAACTGGAAGAATAGAAGGGAAACATCATCTTTGAGGAAATGTGGTCAAAAAAAGTCTTGAATGATCCTGAGCAGTGTGGCCTTAAGAAAACCATTTGACAGTGAGGCTTCAATTTGCTCGGGAGCATGAAGATTGGACTCTGGAGCAATGAAAGAAGGTCATGTGGTCCAGACTGACCCTGTTTCTGAGTGATGGGTGCATCAGGGTAAGAAGAGAGGTGTAGGAAGTGATGCTCCCATCATGCCCAGTGCCTAGTGCCTAACGTACAAGCCTGTGGGGGCAGCGCTACAATCTGGGGTTGCTGCAGTTGGTCAGGTCAGCAACGTTATGTTCCAAAAGAATAAGGTCAGCTGACTACCTGAATACTATTAATGGGTTTTGGAGTGTGTGACTTCTTTTTTTTTTTTGAGCCGGGCAGTGTAGTTTGTGTAAGTAATATTTTTCTCACCTCCTGCATTACAGGAGGAGGGGTGGGCCAAAAGTCCTTTTCAAGAACTGTTCTGGGCAGGTTTTCCTTGAGCCGAGTGAGGTAGTTCTGCCTCACATACGCTAGATACTCAGTGTTGTCAACAGAGGCTGGCTGGTGCCTGGTCATGAAGCCCTTAATGAACCTAACACAAATCAGACATTTACACACATATTTTTATTTAAGGTTGATGCTAGAAAGTATGGTCTGGGACAGATTGCCTTCTCAACTGTGATTGGTTATTTTAGCGAGTAAGGAAGGTCTAATTTATTTACTACAGTGATTGGTTTGTTATTAATGTCGATGGCACTTCTTTATACATTATACACTATGTTAGCTATCATTTGTTAAATACTCGATTGAAACAACGTTACTTTAGCTAAATTACAGACTAGCCTACTTGTCAATTTTAAGATGTTTTTTGATTGATATACACTTCATTTAAACATTTATTAATATTAAAACACTGAGGAAACACTGACTCGACGTTCAGTGATAAGGTAAGTGACAGCATACGTTCACTTTGGTCTGTAACCTACACACTCAACACTAAAAGAGACTTTTAAAGTGTAAATACGGAGCTACATTAATAAGATTGTAGATATGGAAAACCTCCATTGGTTTTAAACCAGCTTTTTAAGTGTCTGCTCGAAAAATGTTGTTGAAATTTTCAAACTGAACCAACTATCAGACGTTCTGAAGTAACTCTAGGCGAGAACAACACTCGGTTATGATGAGGAAAAAGTTTGTAAATCATCAAACTAAGTTACTTGCATCAACTATAAAATGTACAGCATCTGATAATGTGACAGCTCTGACTCTAGAGCGGGCTGAGGGGCAAAGTTGACTGAAAGGTCATCGCTTTGTAACAACCAACCACAGCAAACAATCCATCCGGCCCAGACTTTTTAAGGATCAACTTTTATTTATCCCAGTTTTGAGTTACAAATGTTTTAACAATAAAACATTATTTTGTCAGCTTACTTCTTAATGACCTTGACAGCCCATGCCCTTTTTTCCTTCTCCTTTCTGGCCATTAAACCTCTCCAGCAAGTTTCAATTTTTGTGGCTAAATAATGCAAGTAAAACAGAAAATAATATATATTACAAAAATGGCTGAGGGAAACCTATTAAACCAATGGGTAAGCAAGCAGTTACCAGCCTCTCTCTGTCTGATGTAGTCTCCTTTGACACGGTAACCTTTGTATTTGGCCTGAATTCTTGTAGCTGTAAAAAAACAAAGGTATTTATTTAAGGGATTAGCAGCACCTGTTAATATACACCACACTGTCTTACCTAGCTTGTGTTTGCAAACCTGAAAGGCATCTTCTGTTGCAAACAGAGTTCGAGGATGGCGGATGAAGATTTTGGTTCTTGAAGGGAAGGTGAAAAAAATATTTTTTTGAGCAAGGACTAACAAACCGAGTGTAGTGAGTTTGTTTTAGAGCATGTGTACCTTCCCATCTTGTACTCATCTGATCTGTAGCCCAAGTGTTTGATGAGGCACTGCACTCCTTCTGCAGCAGTACCTTTCCACTTTGGCCAGGTTTCCGGACACAGAGCTTTATATCTACCATAATAAAAATGTCTACATTACCTCACACAGCATTGTTAGCAATGCATAATTATATAAGGTGGCATAAAATAGTATGTTAAGTGTTGATTAAGTGTTGTTTAAGTCTAATGTTGTAATTTGTATTGAATGTGTGTTCTATTGTGTTATATGTTATATGTATATGGAAAGTAGCCACTGTGCGAATTCTGGCATATTCACATTTTTATTTTTTATGTTCATCAATATGCACTGTCCCTTCTAAATAAAGAAATAACAAAAATAAATAAATAAATAAATATATATAATATAATATATATATTTATATATATATATTATTAATTTGACATTCAGGCCAAGTTAAAATCTTTTTAATAGTATATAACATAACCTGAATAAGACCATTATGGATTTATCTGTTTCCCAGATAGATACTTCCATCCAGTTTATACTGTTTGTCTCAAAAATGTTCACAAATATACATTAATACATACACATTATACAAATATAATCACTTGCTTGTTTGATAAATTAGGTCTTGAAGAAGAATCAGTTTATTTGGCTGTGATTACTATCTATAAGTGTGTAGTACCTCTGCAGGAAGAACTCATATTTGCGTCGGTAAGCAAACCCAGCCCGCCTCACCCTCAGGTGCTCCATCAGACCCAAGTACTTGACCTGATGCCTCACCAGCACATCATCAAAGTGCCCTGCAGGAGGCACTATAGGTCATCTACACAAGACACGGCTCACAGAAAAAACATCTGGATCCAAAGATGTATGGCTTTTTCAAAGGTTTTTTGATATATAAGCCTTTACCTGGCTGCTTTGATTCATTTGGTTTGATGCAGCGAACGTACCATGGCTCCTTGCACATCAGGATCTCAGTCAAACCCACAAGACTGTTTTTAAACTGAGTCACCACCTGACGGAGCCAAAGGAAAACAGTACCTGATTATTACGTATCAGTGAACATTTTACTTCCTGAGGGAGATTTTAGCATCAGCATTCATTTCCTACTGTTTCTGGTCTCTTCTTGCTGTCTGGTTCACCAGCAGGAAAACAGTGTTTGATAATAGCATTATTGGACTGGCGCATGACCTTGATGAGAATAAAGAGACAGTAGATTTATTGTTATCAAAAAGATGAAGTCAGAAAAATTTAAACAAGTAAACGTATTTACCTCTTTGCCGTTTCGATATAAGAGGTCATTATTTTTGTCCAAGAATCCTCAAAACAAACAAATGGCATTATGTATTGTGTGTATTCACAAATATATTGTTGTTGAATTTAGTGAAACTGAACTTGTTAAAGTCTTACCAACCACACAGTACGTCACCTCCCCAGCGTAGTGCAAGAGGCGAAAATCTCCCCTATCTAGTGTTTTCCTTGTTTTTTGATTTGCAAGTTTGTGTCTGCAACGCACAGTTGAAGTTAATACAAGGACAGGTGTTAATTAGGTTTTACTTTAAAAGGTGAGGCTTAACATACGTGACAAAATGTGGGTGATTTCCAATTTTTTCCTCCATCTTTTCCAGGAAGGTGAGATCTGTGGCCTCTCCGGGACGTAAACATTCCTCATCCTACGTTAAAAAGAACAAGATCTTTCAAAATAATAAAAAATCATTTTGTCTCTTTGAAAGTTCTTAATTTTATAATATCTCACCAATAAAGAGATAATGCCTCTGTGTTTCTCCTCCACAAGCTCACAGATGATTTTGTTGTTAAAATATGGCACTGGTTCCCACTGTGTAGAAACAATACAAAAACAATAGAGTCTACTGTTTTTACACCACACAATCAAACATGAAAGAAGAGTAATGCTTCCATTACTTCAATCCCTTCAATCTCATACTCCTCCTGCTCCGACTTGAGAGTCAGCTGGATGAAAAGCTGCTGCAACCTTTCATTACAGTAGTTGATGCAAAACTGTTCAAAGCTAAAACACCAACCACAGACGGCCATGAGAGTGAGTTAAACTGTTTATTTTAGGTTTGAACAGAAATAATGATCTCACCTGTTAACGCTAAAGACCTCAAACCCGTAGATGTCTAACAAACCAATCACAGTTTTTCTTGAGGAGTCCTGTTGAATTCAAATCAATCAATCAAATATTATTTATATAGCGCCTTACAACAGCCAAAAGGTGCACAAGGCGCTTTCCAAGAAACATCAAAAGACAACATTAAGAAAACAAAAGAAACAGATGGAATCAGGGTCAAGTCTGACGCTCTGCCTTAAAATTCTTGGTTAGAAAAAAAAATAAGTTTTCAGGTGTGCTTTAAAAACACTCAGCACAGTGATGTTTCGGAGGTGCACAGGAAGTGCATTCCACAACTTTGGTCCTTGAACGCTAAATGACCGGCCTTTAAACTTTTTATACCTGTATGTAGGAGTCACTAGAGAAATGTGCTCAGAAGAGCGAAGTGTTCTGGTTGGCTGATATATTTTTATTAAGTCAGTGAGGTATACTGGGGCCAAACCATGAACGAATGGTTTGGCCGAATTGAACGAAGGTTTGATTTTTTTTTTAGATTTCAAATAGAAAACATGAAATCCCAATATAAAAGATTTTTTAAACAATCTTTTGTTAAAATCTGAGTACAACACTGAAATAATAATAATAATAATAATAATAATAATAATAATAATAATAATAATAATAATAATAATAATAATAATAATAATAATATAAGGCGTAAACAATATTTCTTTAACAGACCTTGTTTGCTAAGGACTCATTGATTTTGTTGACCAGCCAGTTAAAAGTTCGCCCATAGATGGCTTTGGCAAGTGCATCCCTGGCATATCCCGCATGTTCCACAGAGAAGGGACTGTGCACCTTTAACAACAGAATAAAGATTTATATGACCATGTTTTAATACAAGTCAATCTAAATATTAGTCAAGTAAATCAATAACCTCCTCCATTTTGGCTTCAATCTTCTTGTGGGTTAAGCCATGTTGGAGCACCGCAGCAGGTATTCCAAGTAACTGCACAACAAAGACAAAGCAAATCCTGACACGTTAAACACTTTAGACAGGTTTCTGTCATTTTGGACGTGAGATGTTGGATGTGTGAGTTGCATTGAGACAAATACAGTGACATATACAGAGTGAACAGTCCCTACCTTTGACACCCATTGCATCTCCTGGTTGTTTTTGAGAGTGGCATATCCTCGAGCATCAGCTTCAAATTTGATATTCCCCAAGTGAAGAACACTGGCAATTATTGCAAAAAGGTTCTGCATTGTATTCAGAATAAATGTATTAAATAACGGAAAACTATTGTTTTTGTTTTTCTTTAATGTTTGTGCACTTGAGTAAAAACCTCACCTCAATATCAACTTGACTGAAGTCTATGACAGATAGAGCTTTCCGCACTGTTTTCCAATCACTTTTGTCATTAATGGAGCTGACTTTGGGGCAGTTACCCTAAAGGGGGTGAATACTAGATTTAATTCACAGTTAGGTTGTACCACATAAATAAAGTTTTGTCTATTTCCTTCTTTTTCAGACCTGCATCAGGTAACTGTAAAGCTGGCAGTTCCTCTCCAGACCGAGCCATCGGAGCAGCTCTTCTTCCCCTCCTTCCACCAGCTGGTAGAAAATATGGAAGTTTCTCTCTCCGTGGTTCTGGTGAACAACTCGAGACTTCTCCAGCAGGTAACTAAGGATGTGACCACCAACAGCACCACCCTGAAACAGAGCAAAACAAAGTGTCACAACCCCATTCATCACATTTATAGTCGAATTACTTATTTTAGTCTACCTGGTAGTCAAACTGTATATCCATGTATTTCCCAAAGCGGCTTGAGTTGTCATTCTTTAAGGTTTTGGCATTTCCAAAAGCCTGAAGGCCGGCAAAAACAAAAAGCTGATAAACCAGATGATAAACAAGTGACTTTACTCTCCATTCAGTTTATTTAATGTGAAAGATACTGACCTCAAGCACAGGATTTGAGACAAGTAGCCTGTCTCGGATATTGTTCAGGAGCTTGGTACTTGGACAGCTGACGGCGTAGAACTGCAGGATTTTCTTGGAGGCCTCAGTTTTTCCAGCCCCACTCTCCCCAGAGATGAGTATAAAGTGGTTGTTGAACTCAGACAGCATGGTGCGAAAAGCATTATCTGCAAGAGCATAACTGAAAATACAGCAAGAGGTCAAAATTCACGATTGCCAATCATAGTGTATTATGAGGTGCCCAACTGATTGTTCCATCCTGGTGCGAGCAATTAATCACAGTTATACAGTAGGTAAGTTTTATATGCTTGATATATTACACATTAAGTATTTTCTTACATATGAGGAGGAAGTTCAAAGAAGTTCACACCCATGTATGTATCCATTTGCTTCTGGCTGTACATATCTAATTCTCTATAGGGGTTTACAGACACCAGGAGAGTGCCAATGTAGGTCTGTGGAGAAAGAGGAGATCAGTGAAGCTGTGGGCAGTAGGCTGCATGTGTTAATGCCATTTTGCAGCCGGACAAGTAATGAGAGGACTAATAGTTGGGTTAAAGGTTCAGGACATGACTCAAGAGAAAGATAGTTCAAAATGATACCACAGTAAAAAGTAAAGACTTACATAAATGAGATTTTCATGAAAGCGCTTCCTTAAGTTTTCCAAGAAGGCAGTCTCACTCGTGTAGGCGTCCAGCAAAACAAAGTCTTGGATACCAACTCGATCCCGGGCTGTCAGCGAGACCTCCATGTTCCTCAGGATCCGGTTACAGCGCTCCTCCAGGCTCTGTGCCCAAGTGTGAAGACATCAGTGGCACGACAAGAAAAGAGAGATCCCAACAGAAGTAAGTACCAAGTATGGAAAACAGAGTATGACGCATTGATTGAGTTTTGTTGTTCTCTTTTGTCTAAGGCTATCATCTTTACTAACCACACCCTTCATCCAGCTTTCCTCAAAAGATATCTGCTTATTTTTAGCTTGTGACCATTTAAAAACCCATACACACATGCACCGAGTCAGCTTCATCCTAGGAAACAAAGGGCAACTTATTTCCTTAGTTTGTCCCTAAATCTGATGACATCCAGTCGGAGCCATCAGTGGCCTTGACTGCATCTTCAATACAATGACAAATCTAAATCCAGCCACCACTATCTAATCTGTTTCTGTGTTCCCTAAAAACTTATCAGTCCCACAAGGAAACAAATACAGGAAGCACACAACCAAATATGTTTCTTCTTTAAAATACTCTTTCTAGAGAACATCAACAAACATAGGCACATATGTGCAACTATATCCAATACAGAGATGTACATGATCAACTTCCAAGTGAAAGTTAATACCATTGTACAGTTCCATACAACCTCCTGCTCAGCTTCTTATTTCAAAGAAGATAACATGCCTGGGAGAAGCACTGCACTTTAATTACGGTGCCATAAAAGAGCCTAGTGTATGTGCTTCAGTGGTTTGGCTCTCATCACTGCCAAGTTAACCTGTCGCCAAGTCAGAGTAACCGACACTCACAGCTCACTCACCAGTGAAGGACGCAGCCACTTTACTAACCAAAATCAGAAAAATGTCACATGTACAAACTAACACAGGTACAAAAAGATAGAAGTTTAGTTGCAAAGAGAATAAATTAACTCTCCTTAAGGTTGCTAATGTGAATGCCACAGTACCTTGTTCGAAACTGAGCATCTGTTTTTATTGTGGGAAAAGGACAGAAAACAGGAAACTTCCTTCAATAGGAAACCATCAATAATGCAGAGAGTGTGCAACAAAAGGAAGCTAAACATGTTCACTGCATTTAAATTACTCCAAAAAAATCAAGCTTTTGAACTTGTGTCACAAAAAAAAATATTTTATAATAATTCTAAATAAAAGTGAATTAATACTGGAAGTATATACATTTATGTCACAGTGTTTGCTTTGAGTGTTAATGTAATGCAACAAATTATTAGAAAGAGTTTTGTTCATACTCTCATTTGTGTGTGAGAACTCACGCTTGCTCCCTAAGCAGTGTTGATTGTCCAGGGCCATCTAGGACACTTAAAGACATATTTGTAGTAAAACTAAGCTGTGAGTGAACAGACAGCTTAACAAGTCAAAGATCTGTGGATAACCACTTACTTTAGGTTATAATAGTATATATTGATTAGTTTAAAAGTAGACAACAAGCTCTGATAGAAATCTTAATAAAATCAGATCCATATTTCATGCACCCAAAATGCAGTTACTGTAAACATCAAATTTTGATGTCAGTGTACAACAGAACAGGAAAGTCTATCTGACCTGAGAGGGCGCTCTATTGTCCCTGTCTATGCAGTATGGCATGGGATCCTGTTACCAGCCACAAAGTGCCAGTTATGCTCCTGAAAGAGATAGCACTCAGGCTGACACCACACATCGCCCCCAGCAACACACATTTAGGGGCTCCAGGTCTCTGCAGAAACTTGACCGGTATGAGCCCTAATCACACACACTGCCTCCTTTGTTGTTATCCTTTCACACAATCATGTTAGCATGATAGTACGTGCATTATGTGTATGTAATATAATATAATATAATATACTGTGTGTGTGTATATATATATACACTCACCTAAAGGATTATTAGGAACACCAGACTAATACTGTGTTTGACCCCCTTTCGCCTTCAGAACTGCCTTAATTCTTCGTGGCACTGATTCGACAAAGTGCTGAAAGCATTGTTTAGAAATGTTGGCCCATATTGAGAGGATAGCATCTTGCAGTTGATGGAGATTTGTGGGATGCACATTTAGGGCACAAAGCTCCTGTTCCACCACATCCCAAAGATGCTCTATTGGGTTGAGATCTGGTGACTGTGGGGGCCATTTTAGTTCAGTGAACTCATTGTCATGTTCAAGAAACCAGTTTGAAATGATTTGAGCTTTGTGACATGGTGCATTATCTTGCTGGAAGTAGCCATCAGAGGATGGGTACATGGTGGTCATAAAGGGATGGACACGGTCATTTAAATGATTCCCAATTAGCACCCAGGGACCTAAAGTGTGCCAAGAAAACATCCCCCACACCATTACACCACCCCCACCAGCCTGCACAGTGGTAACAAGACATGATGGATCCAAATTCTGATTCTACCATCTGAATGTCTCAACAGAAATCGAGACTCATTAGACCAGGCAACATTTTTCCAGTCTTCAACTGTCCAAGTTTGGTGAGCTTGTGCAAATAATAGCCTCTTTTTCATATTTATAGAGGATATGAGTGGTACCCGGTGGGGCCTTCTGCTGTTGTAGCCCAAAGTTGTGTGTGTTGTGGCTTCACAAATGCTTTGCTGCATACCTCGGTTGTAATGAGTGGTTATTTCAGTCAAAGTTGCTCTTCTATCAGCTTGAATCAGTCGGCCCATTATCCTCTGACCTCTAGCATCAACAAGGCATTTTCAACCACAGGACTGAGCCATACTGAATGGATTTTACATCATTCTTTGTAAATCCTAGAAATGGTTGTGCGTGAAAATCACAGTAACTGAGCAGATTGTGAAATAACCAGACCGGCCAGTCTGGCACCAACAACCATGCCACGCTCAGAATTTCTTAAATCACCTTTCTTTCCCGTTCTGACATTCAGAAATTGAGTATATATGGAGAGTATATATATATATATATATTATATATATATATATATATATATATATATATATATATATATGTATGTATGTATGTATGTATGTATGTATGTAGGTATGTAGGTAGGTAGGTAGGTAGGTAGGTAGGTAGGTAGGTAGGTAGGTAGATAGATAGATAGATAGATAGATAGATAGATAGATAGATAGATAGATAGATAGATAGATAGATAGATAGATAGATAGATAGATAGATAGATAGATAGATAGATAGATAGATAGATAGATAGATAGATAGATAGATAGATAGATAGATAGATTACCTCTCTCACTTCCAAAGTCCTGTGCGTCATGATCGAATCAATCCGTGGTGAAGAATCTGCTAAATCCAAATTAGGGTAACCCTTAGTCCACAGGTAAATGTCTTGATTAGTGTGATGATGATTATGGCAGCTTAAACGTCCTCCTACAGCATGCTGATTCACATCAAACCAAATAATTCACCACCAGAGAAGTCCTGACTGGGAGAAGTCCTGGGCCATTCCACAGGACAGAGAGAGACTGTGGTAGTGTGCTGGTGCTTGCTGCTGGGCCAGTCTCTCTGCATGGTAGGTAATGAGGCTGTAATGAGGTACCTGGCTTTGGAAGCTGTGGTTAAACATTCATGAGGCTCAGGCAGCAAACATTCACTCACTGCCTCACCTGAGCGTAGAGCGGCTACACCGAAGATGAATGTGTGTGTGTGTGTGTGTGTGTCTAAGTATACAGGCTAATAGAAGGATGTAGTAACTCAATCCTCTTAGAGACCCGTCCTCACCTTCCTCCCCACAAAATTACAGCCAGAGTATTCGATTACTGATCTTTGATTAGACAGATGCATTTCAAAGTAATTACTAACTGGCCATTGAAGCCAATGAGGCAGATTCGGTGACAGCAGCTGTCATATGAATATGTATCATCATGTAAATAATTCCTTACTACTGTTTTTTTTAAGTATATTGACTGATTGAAGTTTATTCCTAAGTAGGAGTAATCTTTTTCATAAGTAAGTTTCAAAACATTAGGACTGACCAGTGGCTGGGCAAAACAATGCCCTCTTATTCAGTCTGTTTAAAATTTAAAATCAAGCTTCCTGTAAACATCAACAAAGGCATCTTGTATTACTGCATAAGAGAATATAGTCATTAACATAAAGTAATGCATTACAGTGTCAAAGCTTCCTACACAGAAGTCACAAATCTGATACCATCACCAGTCAAATCAGCCTGATCCTTAATCCTGGGTATAAATATTTAATGCTGAGGGGGATAAAAAAAATTGTCAGCTAATGGGAAATAGTCATTAACTTCCATCTTAATGTTGTATACTTTTACCAAAAAATACCCAGATTTAAACTATCTTCTGAAACATTACTCTGAGCAGAAATATTACGTACTTTAAGAAACTTCTCCTGAAAAAAAAAATGTCCCAGTCCTGATTTAGTGGGTATATTTCTCCGTATTACCCCACAAATTTAGCACTTAATGCAGCTTAATGTAAAAATAAAAATACAAATAAAATGGAAATTTTAAATAAGCCTACATCCTTACAAAGAAACGTACACTTTTAAGCTTGAAACTAGCTACGTACAACAAAAAATGGTTTACTGGATTCTTCTGGCTAAGTTTGCACCTTAGACAAATGTTTATATTCTATTCTACAAAAAAGTAAGCTAGGCTACAACCTGCTGTCTCCTCCAGGCTATGACAGCCGCTTAAAAACCTTTACCAAACTACATTTATGCTAAGACTTTAATGTTATCTGTCAATTTAACAGTTTATAAAATGTTTTACTGACATTTCATTTTGAAATCAGTTTAATACACGACCACAAAGTTGGCGCCAACACAGTGAGCTCATGTTGGGGAAGACACTTGGCTGGTAAGTTTTTATTTAAATTTAATTTAAATCAAAAATATTTAATTCGACGTCTGCTTTTAAACGTTTAAATATTAACATAAAATGTGTTGATGTTTTGAAATATGGCATTTAAAGAAAAAAGGTTAATGAGTTAGCTGTGAGCTAGCGTTAACTAAACTAACGCTAATCTAGCTAAATGTCTGTGAAGGTTCTCAGTCATCCAGGACATCTTGAAGAAACGGTTTGAAAAAAAGCATCTGGACTAAGTTTTCAAGGTGATGACGTTTCATCTCTAATTCCAAGAGACTTTATCAATTCTGAGTTCAACTGGTTGGAAAGCTGAGCTTATATCTCTAAAGAGTTTCCCCTGAAACCAAACCTTATGGACCAGGCTGTTCTGTTCTCACCCTCGTTAGTCATGAAAGGGAGGTGTGACTCCAAATGTGAGAGTCGTTAAGGCTCAAGAGAGTCGTTGGTGACACTGCTCCATACAGGTGCAGGGTTGTTAGTGTCATTGTTCTATGCAGGTGATATGTTTGTTGTTCTAAGGTCTAAGGTCTCTTTTGTTTTAGTTTTAAGAACACTGTTGTAAATACTAGGTAACATGAATCTGAGGCCACCTCCATTTTCACAAAAATGGCTTCCTTCACCCCTCTCTCAAACCATCTGGCCTCTCTGGCCAAAATTCAGACATTGCTGTCCTCGAGGGAATGTCCTTTCTCTTTGAGGTGGACTGCAGACTCAATCAAGTTTGGTTTCAGGGGAAACTCTTTAGAGATAAAAGCTCAGTTTTCCTACCAGTTGAACTCATAATTGATAAAGTCTCTCGGAATTAGAGACGAAACGTCTTCACCTTGAAAACTTGATGCTTTTACTCAAACCACCATTGTGGAGTCTATAGTCACCAACATCGTGACATAGATAATATAACCTTTAGTTTCAGAAAATTTCATTCATTCATTTATTTTCTTCCGCTTAGCAACTTTGGGCCTTAGGTAGGGCACACCCTGGACAATGACCAGTTAGTTTCAGGGCTGACATTTAGAGACAGAAAACTGGCAAATCTAAAGTGTATGAATGTGAGAGGGCAGTGTTTCCCAAAGGTTGAGAATTTACTTGTGGTGGTGGACAGGGCAAAGAAGTGCGACACGATGCATGATAAGCAGGTTCAGAATAAACTAGTCAAAAATGTTATTATTCAATCACAGGCCGATTTGGCTTAATTAAAAAAAAAACAGAAGTGGTACTAAATGAAGAGCCATTTGGGAGCCGAAAGAGCTTAGCCAAACAAATACGGTTCCTAAAAAGGACCGGCATTTCCTAGCCTGGCCTGCCAGACTGCTTTTTTCTGCTTTTCTACTATGAGGAAGTCATAGTAGGCCAACCTGAGGAGGACCTACATTCCGTGATATCAGCACCTGAGGCTGTGACCAAAAGTGCGGTTTGTCCTGTGGTCCAGACCATTGCAAGGACTGCCACTAGGGGCGCTTTCAGTGGTCTGAGCACTGGCCAGACCGGCAATATCTATAGTTTGCCCTGTTTGCCCCAAGCCAGTGCCATATCTGTGAATTTTTAATTATTCCTTCAGCACGTCAGTTGTCTTCCTCTTGGCAGCACATAGAGAACTGCCCAGAGAATGGCTGTTACTGATGGCTATTATTTTCAAAAATTGAATGTGCCAATCTGCTTCTAACTTTACTCTGGTAAATTACCATGCCTGATGGTTGCAATGGTACAACTTCTGGGCACAATGAAAAAGTCCTTACACACTCACTTTAATAAGACACTCACACAGCGCTCTGTCTCACTAAAGCAAAGTATAAATGCATGTATTTTTGTTTTTTGTGTAACTAAACGGGTAGGCGTGTGTAAATACAGTTTGTTTCCCGCAGATTAGATCACGTCAACCTTTATTATGTTTATTTTTAAGTGAGACTCCTCCTATTTCTCCTCCCCTGGGCTTGTTCGCTGAAAGGGTGCCAGAGAAACACCTGAGGTGACTGCACTAGCAGGTTTAGCAACAACAACACTGATGGGAACAAAGCACTGTAAAACAAAATGGACATATGGAATCGCAGATTTTTTTACAAGAAGTGGAATGATTCAGATTCAAAGTAAGATCCATTTTATTTGATTGTGTAGTTCAGAAAGATCTGTCAAAGCTACAAAGAAACATGATCTCAACTGTGCTACATGCTGCTGCTTTACTTTTTCTGTGCCGTTATTTAGGACTGAGGAAGTCATAGTAAGCCAACCTGATGAGGACCTGGACACAGACAATGAGATTTGTACTAGAACCACAAATGCTGAAACCAGAGAGCCTGCAAGCATTTCTGGGGTTGATAGAAGTAAAGGTTTGGACCGTATATTTAATAAACCTTAAAACACAACAGTAATTTGGGAAGTGTAGTAACCCTTTCACTTTCACAGATACTTATACAGTAGATGATGCGCTTGAAGCCACTGGCTTTGGAAGATTTCAGTGGAAAATCAGTTTTATCACTGGACTCTCATGGGTATGTTTTGTACACGTGTTTTGTTTATTTTCATTTACTCTTCGTTCTTTAATGGCTCACCTTGCCTCACTGAGATTAGATCGGTGATGCCATGGAGATGATGATCCTCAGCATTTTGGGACCCCAGTTGCACTGTGAGTGGGGGCTGCCCGGCTTTAAGGTGGCTCTCATAACATCGGTAAGTCTCTCACAGTCTTAGCTGGACATAACCGCACAATGTCTTTAAATTTAAAAATGCAAATGTTTTACCCAATTTGTCAGGTGGTTTTTATTGGGATGGGGATCAGTTCACCAATATGGGGCAATATAGCTGACAAGTATGGTCGAAAAACGGTAAGTGTGCTACTATGCATTTATACATTAAGTTTCCCGGTGCATTATCTAATATCTTATATTAATAGGGCCTCTTTTTTTGTATGGTGTGGACACTGTACTATGGCCTACTGAGTTCTTTTGCTCCTGAATATGGCTGGATAATAGCCCTTCGTGGTCTTGTGGGCTTTGGTATTGGTGGAGCACCTCAGGCGTAAGTAACTTACCAAATAATAAACAATAAGCCTTAGATTTGGTCGCATTGAGTGACTACTTATAGTTACTATTACTCTTGTTGTGAAGACAATGTAACTTTAAAGCTGCCAGCTAACTTTTAGCTTGTCTTTAGAGTGACACTGTACTCAGAGTTTCTTCCAGTGAAGTCCAGAGGCATCTGCATCATGCTCATCGCGGTACTGTGTTAGTTTAATTGTTAATGCACTATTATGATCTGGAGAACACGTCTTATTATTTACAACTGATATTTGTGTCAGATATTCTGGGCGTTTGGTGCTGTATGTGAGGTACTCCTCGCCCTATTAATCATGCCCACACTCGGCTGGCGATGGCTTCTTGGTGTGTCAGTTTTCCCAATGGCTCTCTTTGTGTTATGCTGCTTTGTAAGTATTTGGTGTCTTTTATGTCGTCTAACATAAAACGATTCTATACTGTTGTATTTACACTGTTTTGCACTATGCTTGTATTTTTATTCTCTACTTGCATTTCTTTATCTTATAGGGTGGTTTATGCCTTAAAATTGTATGCTGAAAGCAATCAAAATAAATTCTGTTGTGTTTATGCATAATGACAAATTAAGAATTTTTATTTCAATTTTGCCCAGTGGCTACCTGAAAGTCCTCGCTTTGATGTGCTGACAGGACGAAGTAATAGAGCTATGAAAACTTTAGAACATATTGCTAAAGAAAACAAAAAGTCTCTACCTCCAGGGAGGCTTATTTCCTTTCAAGCGGTAAGGTTACAACTTTAATAGGTTCTTTGGGTTTTGTAAAGAACAAAAAGGTGATGCTATTAAGAAACATATTGTTCAACGTTACTCTTAAATATTTGATTTTAGCAAAGCAACTGCGGAAGAGTCAAAAATCTCTTTATTCCCAAGTATCGCCGGACCACGCTTCTTTTATGTTTTATTTGGTAAGTAACACTTATCTACTGTTGGTAGGCATTAGTGGTATCATGTCTATGGGAATAATACCAGGAAGCAGTTTTTTTCTTGAAATATATATTATAATAATGTGTATTAGCTTTTTTAAATAAAATGCCTGCAATGCAAATAAAAGTCAGAGCAATGCAGCGTTTATTTCTCTCTGAAACAAAAACTGTACAATTCTCTTGATATAAAACCACTGATGTTAATATATGTACAGGTTGGCAAATGCATTCTGCTATTATGGTATAATCCTGCTGACAACTGAAATGTTCCAAGACGGAGACGCATGTGGAAGTAAATGAATCTGTCAGTTTTGAATACAATTACAATATCAACATACAAATAACTAATTTACATGATTTTTTTTCTGCTTTAGCTACCCAAGGGGCCAAAATTGAACGAGCCTGTCGAATGGAGTGTAAATATTTGACAGCTGAGGACTACAGAGATCTTTTATGGACAACTCTGGCTGAATTCCCTGGTGAGTATTTGGCTTTTCTTCATCCTTGGGCATTCTCTTACACAATCAACATTTTCAAACATGGGAAAGCGTGTTGGACAAGAGTAGGTGGGTCACTATTAGGGCCTGATCAAAACATGTTTGGTCTTATCTGAGTGAGGCAGGTGGGGCACAGGTTGTAAAGCATGTACAGAAAGGGAGCAGCACGCCTTGGTAGGGTTTCTTGAATTTACTAACACACACTATTTTTGATTTCCATGAACAAACTGTACTGCACTGTCTTTATGAAAGCAGTTTGAGTTTTGCATGCAGCCATGATGTACTGTCTGTTATGCAGTGGCTTAATATGAATTAGTAGTTTTTTGTTGAAATTGTACAAATGTAAATCTAAGAAATAATTTAGTATTATTCAATAACACGTGCTGATATGATTGTATTTCCCATAGGCCTTTTTATTGTCCTTGTGGCAATTGACCGTATTGGTAGGAAGAGAAGCATGGCACTGTGTTTCTTCATGTTTATCTTGTGCTTGCTGCCAATGTATGCTTGCATTGGACGGTAAGTCATCTTGGTTTTCATTTGACCATGCTCAATCAGTTATTTTAACCTGACCATAACTTTTTTACCATGCAGGGTAGCACTTACAATCCTAATTTTTGTTGCAAGAGCTGCTATTTCTGGAGGATACCAAGTAGTTTTTGTTTACACTCCTGAGGTAAGCCAACACCCCTGTATCCAATTGCCTCAACAACTAAAAGAATTTGTTTACATTATGTTTCTGTGTTCAGGTGTTCCCCACAGAAATAAGGGCCTTGGCCATGGGAATCTGCAGTACTATGGCCAGAGTGGGAGCTCTTATCACCCCTTTTGTAGCACAGGTAAGAGGAAGTAGCACACAATTATTTACACTATAATGTGTTACTTTATTGTCACATAGAGACTAAAGAATAAAGTAGAATAAAGTAGTTGTAATTATTACCAAAACAATAAGCAAAAATGCCAATAAATTTGCTATGTGTGTTTAACCCATGCAAAATTCAATTAGTACCCATTTTATGTTGAGAAACTACAGCTCCCTCTAATGGCTCCAACAGCTAAACACACACACTGGCTTTTAAAATATATACTTAACTCACAACAGCACTGTGTAAACTGATGTTTTTACTGGTATACTGTATGTTTACACAAAGAGATGACTCTTTTTTGCTCTAGGTGCTACTCAGGACTTCAGTCTACCTGACCCTGTCTGTCTACTGTGTCGTCAGTCTGCTGGCTGGCATAGCAGCCCTGTTCCTTCCCATTGAGACTTTAGGCAAGAGTCTGCCGGAGTTTGAGGTTGAGCAGGGATTCTCCACTGAGGAGATGTCCAACATTGAGCAAGTGGAGCCAACTACAAGCAGCCAGCCAACACCCCCAGGTGTGGAATAACACCTGAAGACTAATCTATTTTCCTGAATAAAACTGTTGTTTATTGTGAGACCAATAATAATAATAAGTGTTGCCAAAAGTGCACATATGTGGATGGACTGGTTTCAGTGTTACCAACAAAAACATTTTGTACATTGTAAAAATAACAAGTTCAATCCTAAATGTATGAAGTTGTGTAGATAAATTGCCAAATCCACCAGACTGAATTTCTATACTGTGTTTAATTTATAGTTTCTCTATTTATTTTTAATAAAGCTATTCATCCTCTTTTAATAATTCTTGTGCTCCTTTTTTGTACTTTTATTATTTTCTGACCTTTAATGTGTTTTGTAACAGAAGCCATTATTTAAAGATTTGTACTGGGGACTACCTAGTCTGGCCAGGCACCTTGACAACATTGGCCCAATGACAGCGCACATGCGAACTAGGCCAGCCAATCAGAAGCTTCCGGCAAAGCTGCATGTCATTTATGCCCTGTTTGCAACCTGCGCGCTATTTGTTTGTCTCGTCTGCGCTCCGGCGGTGAAATCTCGGACTCTGTAGCCTCGGTACAAACCAGAGGAGTTTTTCAGCCACACTGATTTCCACTGATGAGGACCGCCATTGCAGAGGGCATAGGGAGCGGGAGTCAAAGGAAGCGCCGGCCGAGTGGCAGGTGCTGCTGGATGGGACTCTGACTAGGCATTTTCTCCCCGGTGACAGACACTAGCGCCGCGCATCTTCCCAGATAGGCGCTCCTCCTCTTCTTCCCCTCCCTTCGCTCCAGCAGCGCACCGACTATGGCCCTGGTGACTCTGCAGCGCTCTCCCACCCCCAGTGCAGCATCCTCGGCCAGCACGACCAACAGCAGTGCGGGGGAGGTAAGCGGAAAAGCCCTGATCGCTTTTTGTATTGTGTGGATACGGGGCAAGACTGCGTCCGATGGAGACTGGACCCACAGTGACCGGGTGGTGCTGGTTTAACAAAACAAACTTCATTTAATCACTGTCATAACTTAAGTCTTTGATGTGCATCGTTTTCCGGGGAGCGGGGGACTTCTTTGTGAGAGGTTATAACAGCAGAGGATTTGTAAACAAAATCCTGCCAGGGGGAGGGGGGTCGGCCTTTGGGTTTAGCTTTCAGAACAAAGTGCTCATTTTCCTGCTTCAAAATGTGTGCAGCATTGCACTTAGTTTATCCCCAATCGTATTAATGGGTTTAATAAGCCCAAGACTCTATATGGAGACATTATCCAAGCTATTATGTCTGTAAAGGTAGAGAAAGACAACAAGCAAGCAAATATTTCAAAATACTCATTGTAGATATATAAAAATGATTGGCAGATGATTCGATAATAACATAAGTCATGTTAGTTTTGTCTTATTTCTTATGCTATAGCCTTTACCTAATCTGTAAATATCTACAGTAAACAGCCTAATCCAATATATTTAGCCTGGCCACAGTCTAATCATTTAGTAACACACTGGCCATCACGTGTTTGATGTTTTAGATAAAACGTTGTACTAGCAGTGGGTCAAGACTGTCGGATCCTTTAAAGGTTATCTAATGTTTTTAACTGATTTATAGGACGTTAATTGCAGATGCCATTAGCAGGACATGGCCAGTAGGTGGTGCTAGGCACACTTTAAGTCAGCTGCACTGTCTGATAATCTGTTTTTTTTTTTTTTGGCTTTCAGGACTTTGGAAGTGACGATGACAGGAAAAATAATCAATGGTAAGATTCTTTCGCCCAGCGTGTTTAAACATACAGCAGTCCCAGTACTGGGTTGTGTACGCATGTGGTGCCAGTGCAGACGGGACTCACAGAGGCATAAGATGTAAATAATGATGTCATTAATGACTTAAGGCCTTTTGTACAAATATGATGGTTTTAAAAGTACAAATGGGTTTTGTGGCATCACTTACTTGCTCAATCTTCTCTAATCCAAGAAGCTGAAAACCTTCTGAAAAAAGAAGTAACAGGATTGTTTAATACACAACAGTGACTCAACAAACTGTCTCATTCTTCTGCAAAGCCCTTTCTTAGTGTGTTTGACAATCACAGTCATGATTTTGTGTCTGTATTTGTAGTGAAAACATGACATAGTTATGTTACTGACCAGCATCATTTTCACTGATTCATCATTACAGAGCCTTGCTTTGACGTTGTCTCTGTCAAACATTTGGTCAATAACAATTTCACCACCTACTGACACTTTTATGAATGATGGTATTGTGGAAAAGCGGAAGCTGATTAGTGGGTGCTGTGAGGAAGCAGACTGAGCACAATGAGGAGCTTTGAGACCAGGAAAGACAACCGAAACCAAGGAGCATTACAGAGAAAAAAGAAATTAGAACTAACAAGTTTAACACTTAGGGAAAAAAAATATTTCTGTTGTTGTACAACAATCGGCCAGATGCATCTTGTAGTCAACGCTTCAGACAAACACATGTTGGCTGTGTGGCTGCACTTTGGAAAAGGCTGCTCTAACTCAAAAGGATCAACAGCTCTACAGCATGTAAGACTTTTAATAAAAACACATCTTAATATTACTATATTACTGAACAGGCTCATTTTATACTTCAAAGAAGTGTAAATTAGATTTTTGTTAAATACAAATCATAGCTGCATGATTTCAGTAAAACATTCGAGCTACAGGAACTAATTCTGAATATTGCCATGATGACTTAACCTTTGTTTGTTTATATTAATTAGAGACATTTTTAATGTCTTTAATTTTTGTTTTGCCCGGTTCAAATATATTTATGTGAAGGCCAGGCACATGGAAAACATTTATTGAACATAATTCTGGTGATTTTGTGGTTCAGTATATTGAGCAGGTTGATATGCCTATGTCAGTAACAACAGTTGAGTTTTTTTTTTTTGTTTAATTATTGTATAATCTTTTTGTTGATATAACAGTGGCACAGACAGAAGCAAGAGAGCTGTCCTCGTGATGCTCCCACTCATGACAGGCTTTGTGTTTAGGAAGAGAATAAAACTGTTCTTTGTACCACAACACTAACACTCCCCTGATGGTTATAGCCACCCTTAGATTTATTTTCCAGGTTATAAAGCAAAACATACAGTTATGAGCAAGAAACTGTAAACCTCAGAACATATATAATTGTGCTCATAACATTGCAGAAATTGTGATTTTCTTTTTTTGGGTGCCATTTTTCAGAGAATATGAATGATAACACAACTTTTCTTTCACTCATAGTTAGTGGTTGGGTGAAACAAATTAGTTTACTCTTTTTAAATCATAATGACAACAAAAACTACCCAAAAGACCCTGATAAAAGTTTACAGACCCCAGTTCTTAATACCGTGTATTGCCACCTTTAACATAAATTACAGTCTTTTGTGGTAGTTGTGGATGAGGCTTTTTATTTTCGCAGATGGTAAAGCTGTCCATTCTTCTTGGCAAAAAGCCTCCAGTTCCTGTAAATTCTTGGGCTGTCCTGCATGAACTGCATGTTTGAGATCTCCCCAGAGTGGCTCAGGGATACTGAGGTCAGGAGACTGAGGCCAGTCCAGAACCTTCACTTTATTCTGCTGTAGCCAATGACAGGTCGACTTGGCCTTGGTCTTTGTATCGTTGTTATGTTAAGAACGTCTAAGTAAGTCCCATGCGCAGCTTTTGGGCTGATGAGTGCAAATTTTCCTTCAGTATTTTCTAAAACATGCTGCATTCATCTTGCCATTAATTTTGACCAAGTTTCCTGTGACTTTGTAGCTCACACATCTCCAAATCATCAGCGATCAACTTCCATGTCTTACAGCAGGAATGGTGTACCTTTCAGTCCTTGTTGACTCCTCTCCAAATGAAACATTTATGGTTGTGGCCAAATGTTGTTCTCATCACTTCAAATGACTTTGTTCCATAAGTTTTGAGGCTTGTCTCTTTGCTGTTTAAAGTATTGTAAGCAGGATGCTTTGTGGCATTTGCGTAGTAATGGCTTTCTTCTGGCGACTCGACCATGCAGCCCATTTTTTTTAAGTGTCTCTTTATTGTCTAACAGGCACACAATTATTTTTCAGAACGTCCTGTATTTTTTAAGTTATTTGTGGATTTTTCTTTGCATCCCAAACAATTTTCCTGGCAGTTGTTCCTGGATTTTTTTTTACTAATTCTACTCGACCTTTTCATTTTCCACTTCTGAGTTTGAACATTGCTGGTTGGCATTCTCAATTTCTTGGGGTATATTTTTATTTCCCTTTCCTGTTTTATACAGTTCAATCACCTTTTCCCGTAGAGTTTGACAATTCTATTGCGTTCCCCATGACTCAGAATTATCAGTGCAGCACTGGATGGGTCTGTCAGGAGCCCCGGGACTCACTGACCTTTTATAAACACACACTGATTACATGCAAACAGATCACAGGTGAGGATTATTACCTTTAGTAGCAGCGCTGGTGCTACTGGTGCTACTGGTCGCTTTGGATAAAAGCGTCTACTTAATGTAAAGTGTTATGTAAAAAAATGTTTTTTGTGTTATCATTCATTTTTTTTCTAAAAAACGGCCGAACAATTGAAATTCTCCAAGAGTATGTAAACTTATGAGCACTACTGTACTTTCTGTAAAATGCTATTTTATATTTTTATCTGTCTGTTTTTAAATGATAAGCTTTGCATCATCAGTAATAAAACATCAGGAGCCTTTTAACTATCAGTAATGTATTAGTTCTTTCTGCATTTGACATTTAGGAAAATGAGTGTGAACTTAAAAGTACTTGGTTCAAAGGCAGAGGACTTCGCCAGTGGTGAAACTGTTTAAAATTATTTGCACTGTCTCTGGAGAGAGTTATTTTAACTCATCGTCTCTTGGTTTAAATGTGCTATTTTTTATATTTTGTATATGTTTTGTTTATGCTTTTGTTTTAGCCTCAGTGAGAGTTTCTTCATTGTCAAAGGAGCCGCCCTCTTCCTCCAACAGGGCGGCACTGCACAGGAGCCAAAAACCCCAACCCATCATAAACATGCAGGTAGGACACACACATGCTGTCTGAGTGTCCAGCAAAAGAAACAAAGCATCTGCTGTGATGGCTCTCTCCTGTGTGGGTTGGCCTGTGTTTATGTCACCAGGAGGTAGTCCAGGTGGGCATGATGTCAGGTGACCAACAGTTATACACTTGTTGAAGTTTATAAGTTATCTAGAAAGAAATATGACAGACAATTGATCTCCTTTCATACACCAACTTGAATCCAGTTGGGTGTTTTTGTTCAGCGATGATGCAAAAAATGTAGTTTATATTAATCATAAATTAAATCATATAAAAGCCAAGTTTGTTTTTTGCACCACAACTGGGTCTAAGCTGGTTCAAGATTTATTTTAGTATATTATTTATTTATTAATAAACATTTTAACGCTTTTTATAAAAGTTCTGTTTTTTCCCAGGGGATTTACCTCAACACCTGCAGGTCATGTTCAAGATCCTCCGTTCTGAAGATCGTATCAAGTTGGTAAGTATTAAAAATTTCTCATATGTTAAAAAGCTACAGGAGATATTTGGATTAATCTTTTCTTTTTTTTTCTTTTTTTTTTGGTGCAGGCTGTAAGGTTGGAAAGTGGTTGGTCAGAGCGGGTGCGTTACATGGTTGTTATCTACACCAGTGGTCATCAAGACACAGAGGAAAACGTCGTCCTGGGAATGGACTTTGCTGATAAAGATAGGTAAATGAACCCTCTTCAGAATTAATAATTGATTGCTATTATTTTGAAATGACTAGCATTTAAAACTTTCTGTCTGCAGTAAAACTTGTTCAATTGGGATGGTGCTACCGCTGTGGAGTGACACAAATATACACTTGGATGGAGATGGGTACGTGCATGATTATTCTGTCTTTAAGATTTTCTAAATTTGAAAGCTCTGAAACAAACTCTCGATGATTGATGATGCTTGATGATTCTCAGTGTCCAATTTCCTCTGTCAAATCTTTATCAGAGAGCCTTTTCTGATTAGATTTTTTATCTTAAAATATCTTCTTCCACATTTAAGATTCAGTTTTGTGTCTTTTCTTGAGATAAGAACATTCATTCTAAAACATTCTTTTATCTTGTATCTGCTGCTCTCTAGTGGCAGAAGAGTGAATAACATCCCTTTTTATTGTTCTTGCTGACCTGTTAACAATGTCGGTGGAGGAATGTTCCATGGGATAGTGTTTTTCGAGAATAGTCCCATGAACAAACTCAGTTTACGTGTGTTTATATCCATGAACACTCAGACTAATACTGACTCCTGCTCTCCTCTCGCTCCTCAGAGGCTTCAGTGTGAACACCGCAGGGAGGTCACATGTGTTCAAGCCTGTGTCTGTGCAGGCCATGTGGTGAGTAACACTTTGATCTGTCTGTGGGATTAGTCCAAGGACTGTCAGCTACATTCTCCATTCGTAGTAAAAGGCCTTACTGTTTAACTAAATCCTCATTTTACTGCTATGGTAGTTTCTTCTGTAAATCTTTGTATCAAAAACATTTTATGAAAAGAAATTTATGCTGAACTATTTCATATTTTGCACGTTTGGTAGGATGGTTAATTTGGCTGTTAACATTGTTGTAGGAATCATAAATCATCAAGAATTAAATTAGAAAAATTTAACTCCCATAGTCAATGTGCCACTAGAGGATTATAATTTACACATGGGTAAACATTTTTTTCCATGCTTTCAATTTAATTTAAAACAAGTATGAACGCTTATACATTAATAAATAATACCAAATGTTTCAGACAGACTACACTAAATAATACAAAAAATACAACTTTGGAAAGTTTATTTATCTGTTGGAGCCTTTTAATCATATATCAACAAAGGACAGAAAGTAATATATTGATAATGAATATATTGTTTGTTATTAGCCTCTCTTGGTTTTTATTTTTGATTAACTGTGCCCCCTGCTGGTCACTTACTAGAATTATAAATAGTTTTGTTGAACGTTTCTGTCATCTGCTCATCTTGATGTTTATAACTTTCTGGTGGCCCACAGGTCTGCCCTGCAGGTCCTCCACAAAGCATGCGAGGTGTCACGCCGCTTCAACTATTTCCCAGGAGGCATTGCTCTCACATGGATGGCCTTTTACGAGAGCAGCGTCACCTCAGAACAAAGCAGTATTAATGAGTGGAACGCTATGACTGACCTTGAGACCACAAGGCCCGATTCACCTGCCATGTTTGTAGAAAGGTGAAGTGATATATAGCTATATATCTATAATATTAAAATGTATTAGCATCACAAGATGTGTTCAAATGTATCAATGAACTGGGCTGTACACAATATATTTTAAGGTCTGACCCTGGCTTTTTTTTCTTTTGTTGGTGTCCTTTGTTATACCCATGTTAGCAGTTGTCACATGCTAATGTTTTGCCTGATATTGTGCAGGCCAACCGAGCGAGAGAGAACAGAGTGCCTGATCAAAGCTAAACTACGTAACGTCATGATGTTTCAGGACCTGGAGAACATCACGTCGAAGGAGGTATGCACCAAATGACACGTTCAAGGATCTGTGTGCCATTAAAAAAGCTGAAACTGATTTGTTTCTGTTTGCAGATTCGTAATGAGCTGGAGCAACATATGAGCTGCAACCTCAAGGAGTACAAAGAGTTTATAGACAATGAGATGCTTTTAATTTTAGGACAGATGGACAAAGCCACACTCATCTTTGACCATGTGTATTTGGTAAACACCCCACATGTTTTATAAATACTACACATAGCTTTCAAGAAAAATGTCACACTAAATTCTTCTCTGTATGTACGTTTTTTAGGGTTCTGAGTGGAACGCTTCAAACCTGGAGGAGCTGAGGGACTGCGGGTGAGATCATATACAGTTGCATTCTTTAAGCACCTATTTAATATTAATGTAAAAATAAGAAGAATACAATTTTTCTATTTGGTGTAGAACTACTTTGGATCAAAGATAAATAAAAGATTTATGTTTTTGTTTTGTTGCAGAGTGGGTTACATTCTAAATGTTACGAGGGAGATAGACAACTTCTTTCCAGGGATGTTCTCTTATCACAACGTGCGGGTGTATGACGAGGAGGCCACAGACCTACTGGCCCACTGGAATGACACCTACAACTTTATTGTCAAAGCCAAGTAAGACACTGGCACTAAACTGTTTGTCTTTAATACCTGATTTATTACATACAGGTGCCAAACACAGGTGATATTCCTAGATGTTTTCATTATAAATCAGTGCACTTTGGTGGTTTCTTCACCACACAACAAGCTGTGATCACATGGGTCACGTCTTTCATTCAAATGCAAGGCACATGTGAGACAGAGCCAAAGTGGGGCTATTATTCTGGTTGCTATGCAACTGCCTAAAAAAGCTTACCTGATGTAGAATGTTATTAATGAGTGTGAATAAATGCATTTTTAACCTTCTTTTGTTTCTACCATAATCTTCATAAATTCAAAGTAAACATGTGTCCAACAGGAAAAACAACTCCAAGTGCCTGGTGCACTGTAAGATGGGGGTGAGCCGCTCGGCCTCTACAGTTATTGCTTATGCAATGAAGGAGTACGGCTGGAGTCTGGAGAAAGCCCACAACTATGTGAAGCAGAAACGGAGCATAGCTCAGCCAAACGCTGC
The DNA here is from genome assembly GCA_024349245.1 of Neodontobutis hainanensis. Lineage (NCBI taxonomy): Eukaryota > Metazoa > Chordata > Actinopteri > Gobiiformes > Odontobutidae > Neodontobutis > Neodontobutis hainanensis. The sequence continues at coordinate 3,304,280 of JALDNG010000041.1, forward strand.
TTTCATGAGGCAGCTCGCTGAGTATGAAGGCATCCTGGATGCAAGGTAAGCAGGTTATAGGGTTACATACATATACTACACTTAGTTCATATTTTTGTTTTAACTTTTAATATACTATTAAAATACTTGATATTTTAATTTTGGAGGTCTATGCTGCTGTGCTAGATTTGTTTTCAGCAATTTATACTGCAGCCTCTGAAAAGAGATGGGTGAGTCACAGAATCAGCAGATTTATTTCTAATCAAACCTAATATTTAAATACCTCTTTTACAGTAAACATCGTCACAATAAGCTGTGGAGGCCTGAAACTGATGAGGAGAGCTCTGATGATTTGCAGGCGTCTGGTCACACCACTGGAGGAGAAGAGACGCCTGGGCTGAGAGAGGACGAGGCTTGGGGTGGCTGTGGAGCATCTCCCTGCCGAATGGGCCTGGAAATGGAGCCCCTGGATTCACTTAACTATAATTATTACTTCAGACGTTTGTCAGATTCTGCGCTAGACAGTGAGCCCTCCACCCCAGTCCGCGGCCCCCCTCTTCTGGGCATGGAGCGGGTTTTCATAGAGATTGAAGACGTTGAGAGGGACGCCCTCCTAGAAGATGATGGCTTCCCTATGGCCCATTTAGTACTGCCCGGTGAAGGCACAGCTGCTCAGACATGTGGGCGGCTCGATCCTCTGGAGGACATGAGACTGAGGCTGGAGTTCAGCACTTTAGAGGAAGAGGATGAAGAGGAAGCCAAGAAGGAAGAAGCTGAGATGGCAGCTCTGGCTCAAACACCTGGAAATTCAGATGGAAAGAGAGGGGATGAGTCTGAGAGGCAGGCGGAGAGCCGCCTTGGCTTTGCCAACCTCAACACTAACAACAGCAACCGCCTGGCCGCTAAGCGCAGCTGCCCTGCAGCCTTTGATGTAAGTTCAATTTATGTACACACGTAGTTTATGTTGTTTTTTTCAAAATATGTTTCTGTAAAAGCGTGCTTTTTTTTAGTCTAATATGTGCCATCTGATCCCTTTGCGGTTTAGGATAGCGCTAGCACGGGGAACCCTCTGAAGGTAAAGCCCTCCTATCAATCGTGTAAAGACTGCCTGCGGCTGCCCCAGGGACGGCGCTGTGATCGTCCATCTGGAAGCCGGTCCCACCGCCTTAACCCCTCCCGCCACTGCAATGTCCCCTCCATATACATCGATCCACCTGGGACCACTTTCACTTCCAGTCCGGTTCTACAGACCTTGGCAACACCTGGAGTTGTCACACCAAATTTGGTCCAACCCTGTAGTCACTTCTGCCGCTGCCCCACCTGCTCCACAGGGGTTTCACTGTCCCATCAATCCAAGCTGCCCTCCCCAATGAGCTGTGAGGACACTGACAACATGGCTGACGATGTACAAGGACACATGCGGGCGCCAGCAGATGCCATAGATACAACTTCAGCTCAAGGATTAAATCCACATTGTGACGCTGCAGTGCAGCTCCAGCAGCAGGCTCTGGCCCAGCTGCAGATGCCAGGACTGGGAATCGGATTTGGTCTTGAACTAATGCAGCAGAGGGCAGAGCGCCTTGAGGAGCTGCCCAGTTTGGCCATGGAAAGCCAGCTTCCAGTTGGGCCCCTGCCTTAATAGACCCATCCCAGAATAGATGAGGCAGCTTAGCTGGGCTTCCATGGGGAACACTTTATAACATGATATTACGGGCCTTGAATTCTGCTGTGATCAGACCCAAAAAGCTCTGCTTTGACCGGTGTTGGCATAGGCTGCTGTCCCAGCCTCACTGGCTCAAGTATTTACAGGCTCATGGTGTTGTGTATGACACAATGCAGGCTGTTTTACCTGCTTCTAGAAACTGAAGTTATCGCTCACTCATCACAGACTGATCAAGAGCTCATCTGGTTGGATCATGTGACATTTCCATGGCACATTTTAAGTGGATGTTACTGACCTGTTAAAACAGACAGATTTGATCAAATGCAGGAGAAGGCAGTTGTTATCACCAATGTTCTTTCACATCTCTCTCAGATCTACGGTTTTCACTTTAATGTTGATAAAAAGAAAAATCTTAAGCAACATGCTTATGTTGGTGTACTGAATGTTTCAGATCAACTCACCAATTGTATTAAAAGCACGCTCAATCAGTCTTTAATATTTAGCATCACCTCAATAAAAACTGAATCATTAGCTATTTTTTCTCCTAAAGTAGCTTTTACATCAAACCAGGGCATTCAGTGTGACAAGTGTAAAAAAAAAGCATGTCAGCTTTTGTAGGCCTTGAATCTCAGGCCACAATCATCTTGTGTGTTTGTTAAAGACCTGCTGCCGCTCCATTAAAGCTCCATCGACTTTTATTGCCGATGTGATCACGTCTGTAAAGCACTTGACGGAGCATGATGACAGTGTTAGACTACAAACAGCCCGCTTATAGAAACATTTAAGTCATCTTGTACTTAAGATGACATCTATTTATTTAGCTTCTTTAAATTTTTTAAACAATATTTTTCTGTGAGAGCCATATCATGCTGCTACAACTAATTACTCACTTTGATGTGTCTATAAAGTTTTGTTTGCAGCTCATAAAAGTACAGACTACCTTTAACTCAGAGACAAAAACAAAGGCACACTACAAACATGGTTGTATGTATTTTAGCACAACTAGTGACACATAAATTAATATTGAACTGATAGCTGTGAGAATTTAAAAGAGAGGGAAATAGAAAAACATTCTGCAATCATGTTTAATACAATCCATTTTGGTATAAACAAGTCGAAACAGGCTAATGTTGTGTATAAAACTGTGTATACATTTTGAAATACCAAAAAGCAACTAAAAAGACATTTCAGTCTCTAGCACTAATTACCTTGTTCATTCATTCCTGTTTTCGAAGCTTGAAGTTTGTTTTTATGCATTTGAATCGGTGCCACTGATCCGAAGTTGCTGTGCCGCAGGGAATTATTGTGTGAGTTTTATATTTGCTTGAAGATGTGTTGCTACTGCTTCAGCACACCGGATGTGCTGCAGTGGTCTTCATTATGTGATTTGTATTTTTTATTTATTTATTTTATCCTATTGTTAGGTTATAACATAAATGCTACCCTTTTCCCTGTGAAGTGGGTGAAAGTGGGTGCCATGGAGCTGCAGGTTTGCTCCGTCTGTTTTATTCATCTAATGTGATTCTGTTCTTTCCTTCATGTGGCCATTTGAACATGTAGCTTAAGCACACTTTTTTACCATGACTGGTGCCATATTTATTTAGCTTTATGCTAGCTGATTCCTGAGTTTTGTTTATTAAGCAGTACATGGAGTCTTCTCGTTGCTCCACTCTCTGACCACCATGTTTGGCAGTTTTCTTTTACTTTTTTTTGTATTTAAGTGCCTTAACCTTAGCCATAGCTCTATTATAAGCATTGAAGGCTTCGCAGCATTTTTTTTTGATTGAGTTGAGGGTCTGGCTGTTTGTACATACACACACATTTACACTCAATAATAATCATTATCCTTCCTCTGGAATGTATGCCATAACATGTATGCAACATGAACTGCAACAAACAATTGGTGGACTTCCATTTATACAATCCTCTATTGATATTGTATTGTTTAATATTGTTGAGCCTTTGTGACACACTGTATCCTGTATCCATAACTGACTGAAAGACCTATTTGAAGGAATGAGAACCATCATTTACTTTTAAACATAAGATAGGATAGAGGTATATATTTTCTCAACAGCCTGGCTGAAAATAATAAATAATGCTACCACATATGGAAAAATACTAAACACAGTTTGAACCACAGCTCTCAACTTGCTCCACCTTGGATGTACGTTAAAGTATTATGCCTCAAGACAATGTCCTCTTCTATTCCAAACAACAGGCATCACTGACAATCCTCCTACACAAAACAAGAAATGTGTCACATACTATATACCAGATCTGGACTGATTCCTGGAGGAAACTCTGTTATCCTTATACATGTACAATGCCAATGTTTATGTGTAATGCACTTTTTTATAATTTGTTTAAACAATGTCCATGCTAATATTTATCATGGAAATAAACCATTTCTTCTGCATAATCAACCGAGTGGAGGTTCTTTCATTTGTCAACTGTAAGCTCTTTCTAACCAGCACATCCACTCTTTTAGTTACATGAACAGGACAGAGAGAGGACTTTTATTGAATTATCCAAATGAAGCTGCCCTGACATCATGCGAAAGGTGAGAGCTCAGAGACTACCTCCCAGAAAGTCTGAATGTTAAACGGAACACCAGACAGACCAGGATCAAGTTCACCAACTGTCAGTAAGTACTATTCTAATTTATAATATTAAAATAGGTCATATGAAAGAGCGGTCTACTGTGATGACAGAGTAGGAAATCCCCCAAATAAGGACATCATGTGATATCTGTGTTACTTTGACAAGGGCAAGAAAATACAATGTAGACAGCAATAAAAATGAGGAAACACAACAAAGCATTAATCCATTCAACAACTGTAGATGTGCATCATCATTAGAGATTACCAAACAATGCTACAGAGACAGACATGCCAGTTTATCCTTGGTATAGCTACCTAACTTCATGCTTTGAAGGTTTGGCAGCAGTTAGAGGAAAAACAAAGCTAACTCGGGACAGGGCTAATAGCGTGTACCCAAAGTCACAAGTCTCTCATAAACTGTCTGGGTGCTTAGTATTGGAAGCATGAGAGCCACAAGAATGGGACATGGAAAGAGTAATGCAACAGTGGGGAACAGTGGAGGGGATTTCACAAGCCAATGTCACAAATGCCTCCCACGGGCTGTTACTATAGAACATCCATCCCAAAAATAACACTGTGGCTAGACAAAAGTGGCAAACGCTGGCATCTGTCAAGAGGCTGGATTTTGACGAGCCACAGTGTCAGACGGTTACATGACAAAGCTGTGTATCCCTTGACAATGAGTTAACCAACCAAGGGGTAAAAGTTGAATTCACGACTGTGATATTATTATTAATAAAAATCAAATCAAATGTATTATAAAAGCAAGAAACATACTGTGGAAAAGCATGCTGGTTAGCTAGTAAGGCCTGAATGAAATAAAGCGTCACTCAACACCTCTCAAGCTTAAAATAGCTCCAGTGGCACTGCACATGATTGTAGATGGAGGGTAAAGAGGTTCAGTCACTCACCTTCGGCCTTAGATCAAAGAAGAAAAACTACTAACATCATGACCGCAGAATAGACTCAAGACTCTACAGCTATACTTTAGCATAACAATTCTCCTTCTTCTAAAAATACTCATATGGATTCCACATTCCTTAAACCATTCGGTTCAGACGTTAGAGCCTTGTGACCGAATCACGTATCATCCGCAGGTGACCTTTCTGTAGACCTCTTTAACCAAAACCTCATAAAGTTTAACAGGTCAAAAAGAGGTGGACACACAGAACGGATTAGCCATGTCTCCTAAATGTATTGAGACTGACGTCTCATGCTGGCTCTGAAAAGACTAAACAAAGTCAAATCATAACAGATCAAACTCTCAGTGTTACATAAAACTTTGAAAACTATACAATATGGATATAGCTGATTCATTCGGTGCCACTAATAGGTGGCATTTGTTTTATTTGACTTTGGCTTTTGACCTCTTATCTAACTTGTCTTGTTTCTTTTTTGGCCTCCTGACTCACTGGCAGCAGTCAGTCGTACTTTAATTATAGCCAATGCTGCATTCCTTTCCAAGGAAATGGAGAGAGAGTGATAGATAGGGATGGGTATTGGGAGAAAGAAGTGTGAGAAGGGGAATACTAGAAAATAACTAACTCTAAAGATCTAAAAATCTATACAAGCATAAATGTGCTGTTTTTTCTTGATTTGTATTTTTCTCACAGAACAGTATAAGCACTATGGGTCAAAAGCTGGAGAAGCTGAATTCTGATTGGTCAGAGCGACCAGAAGAGACACAGGGGACAGAGGCCGATGTCAGAGTACAAGACCGTGACAGTTTTGCAACTCCTCAGAGTGTCAGGGAAATGTGTGTCACTGGGCACGCTCAGGAGTCCACTGTCACTGTTGCACGTACAGACCCCCAAACAGGGCAACCAATCAGACCTCTGTGTCAGCCAGAGTGCCCGCTCAACACCGTAGGACAACAGGTGGGTGGAGTCAACGACAGCCAGAGTGTCACTCGAGCTGAAGAGGAGTCAAAAACTGTCCTGAGAGCTAAAGACACAAGACGAAATTCAAGGCTGACAAATAATAAACAACAAACTTGTGAGAAACAGGCTGTGGTCTGTTTTGGGACTGCAGCTATGGAAGAGCAGAGAAAGGGCACAGACTTTGAAGGAAGAAATGGGACAGCCTCATGCAATCCTGAAAATGAGGAGGACTTTGTTGTGCTGGAGAGAGATGAGACGTGGGTTTCGACAAATGGTGAAAACATGGAGCTTCAAAGTGATAAGATCAAAACGGAAAATCTTCAATCAACCAAAACTACATTAGATGACATTCACTCACATTCATCCCAAGCCACAAGCGGTGAGCAGACAAGCAGAAGAAAATCTACCGACAGAGCTGAAGCAAGTGCTAAACGTTCACCCACTGTTTGTCTTGAGAGTGAAGTGACAAGCAGCAGGTGTCAGCTAAAAGGAGTCGGTCAGGCTGGAGCTGCCCACACAAGGACAACTGGAAGAGAAATGGGAGAGACCAACGACCAAAGCACCAGGGAAGTGGTGGGACATCCGCCGACACCAAAGACCAGAGGTTTGTTGAAACGAATAATAATACGAAAGACCAATGATGAATGTGAAATCATTCCTTGTGAGCCTGACAGGATGACTGTGAAGAAGGAGCCTGCTGTGAAAATGGAGGAAACAAAAGAGGTGGATCCCATTTCTGGTGCTGTTCAATGCAGAGAAAACCACAGTCAGCAAGTCACTGGAAACAAAACACAAGAGATGAGCAAGTTTTCCGGAGCTGTTTCCAAAAGGTCTATGGTAAGCATTGTTAATTTATGTTCCGAGAAAGAGGACAGTCAAGCTCATGCCAACTCAACTAAGCACTCTAGTACATCTGACATACTCCATCTGCAAGGCGATCCCCCTTCATTCTTGGAACAATGTGATTTGATGCCTGCCATTGAATGCTGCAATGGGATGAAAGAGGTGGCAAGCTTTAAGAAGGAGAGTGAGCTTGTTTGCTTCTCTGCTGTCATCACCCCTCCACCACTGACTCATGTATTACCTGATAAAGACACATCACAGAAGAGTAGTACGGTCAATTCGCAGACAGCCCCAGAGTCCGTTCTATCCAAGGATGAGTCTATTCCAAAAGAAAAGACAAAAGTTAAAGGTCCACCACCCCCTGTTCCTAAAAAGCCCAAAAATCCTTTCATAAAACTTAAAACTGCACAGTTACAGTCAACAGAAGTACAAAAAAGAGGCAAAGACCATCTGCGGTCAGAGGAAAGAGTCAAGAGGAGACACACTTTTCATTTTAACAAAAAAATATTTGGCAATGTGCCTATTAATCAGGATATGTGCCAGCTGTGGGACGAACGGGGAACATACTCAATACCTAGTAATCTACGACGCCTATCAATTGACCTTAGTCCTTGGGAAAAACTCTCGCTTGGACAAATGGATGAACAGTATGGAGATAGACTGATTGACTTTGACTACTGTGCACGTGTAGCAGACCTATCGTCAGATGAGGAACCCAGAAACCTGGACATGTTACAGAGGAGAGTCTTCTTGGCGAGACAATCAAGATACAAAGCCTCCCCTCCTCCAGTGGCGAGAAAACCTGTAAGTCCTTCTGTTTCAACAGAGTCACTAGAAATCCATGAGGTGCTGTTAGACCATGACGTAGACCAGATTGAGAAACTGGACTCTTGCAAGAAAGGAGAATTAGATCGCAATTTCATGGCCAACAAAGTGAGCTCACATGTAACTCATAACACCAATAAAGAAGTAACGGGTCATAACGACGACAGAGATGCTAGGACTAGCATTAGTGATGTGGGTTCATATAAACCTGTGGCTAAAATCATCAAGGAAACTAATCAAATACAAAGACATCAGGGTTGGACAAAAAACGAAGAGCCTAAAGCCCAGGTCCGGGTTTCCGAACAGAATTCAAGTGTGAAAGTGTCCCAAATGAAGAACACCTTTGATGTTCCAAAGAAGTCAAAAGAAAGACCCCAAGAGGTTCCAGCACCTCCAAAAAAAGGTAAGCAATTTTATGTTGTGTTGAAGGCCTATATATATAGGCCTAAATATAATTATAGGCTTCTTGGTTTTTATAATTCAAATGAACTTACAGAAAAGAATAATGGTCAAGTGAGTAAAGATGATGCAGATCAATGGTTTATACATTAATGTGAAAGGTAACTTTGGTTTATATGTGGCTAAAACGCAACATAACAGTCCTATTAACTTATTAATAGTTTCATTGTGTTCATGGCCTTAAAAGAGTATGATGGTAAAGGCTGCAGTTGTATTATTGTATCTTGTAGCGCTATATTAATCTTATCCATTTTTACTGTTACTGAGTCCAGACTCTCCCATGTACTTACATCACACAGGTGTATAGGCCTCAGACATAATTTTACATTTAACCAGAATTCAGTGATGAGACAGTTCTTTCCAATGTCAACATCTTCCCATTTAAAGTATTTTCTTGGACCATAGGCCTACACATCTTGGCTTTTATGCTTGAGAGCTAGAAAATGTATTCACACTGAATAAAAATAACAATAGAAAAGAAATTAAAGAATGCCAGTATTTATAAGCTACTTGTTAGCATTTGTTATTTGCAAAACATTGTTCTGTCATCTTATTTAGTGAATAATAGCTAATAATTGGAGAGGCATCATCGGTTTGTCATAACAGGTTAAAAAGCATGTGACTAACACAAAAATAGCCCACTGTTTATAGCTGATAAATAATGATGATAATAAAATCTATTACGATTCAAGACATGAAATGTCCGCACAGCATAGGAGATTGTAGACAAAAACATGTCATTCATTGCTATCTCAAAGTGTGTGGGGGGTGGTCATAGGACCTGCTTTCATTGTTTTGGGACATACAAAGGGGAGGAACCCCGTTATAACCCCGTTATGCTACTGGATTTTTAAATGCATACTGTTAGGCATAAAATTTTCTTTGAATCATCTCAGTTATTGACTGAAAAGGAAACTGCAAATGTTAAGAAAGCAAGAAACAACATTCAGGCAGCTCGGTCCCCATTCACAGCTTTGGGAAAAGCAATCTGGCTTTTGGTTTGCGCATGTGCCGTACCCCATTGAATTCAATAACGATGAGAACAGGCGATTTCTAGTCTTCCGCAGGTGAGGATCGGACAGGGGATGCGCTATTTGTCATCTTCTCTCTTAGAACAGAATACAATCTGATTCTAAAATTTTCCTTAGCATATTTTTATTGAAAAGGAGGAAAGAGCGGCAAAGCGGCTGGGCATTTTGTGAGAACAAGGGATACTAAAGGGAACGTCCTGCAGGATAAGGGCGCGCCTAAACTACCACATCCATGTGTTGTGATTGATTACCCCCATACTTGCGAAATTCTTGCATAGTTGTAGGAGGTAAGAAATTATATTAAGTGTGTTTTATTTGTATTGTAAATGTGCTTCGTGAGCCGGGATGTGGAGCATCCATTTAGCTCGCTTGATGAGTTACAGGATGCGAACAGTCAAGAGCCTGGGTGGAAATATCTGCACTTGCGGCAGCTGGCGGCGGTCCGCGGCAGTTAGCGGCTAGGCTAACTGTTAGCGGCTAAGCTAATATTTGCTCGCTGTTCCAGAGCTAAAATAGACCGCAATACAAGATGCAAAACTGGCAGATGTAATTAAGCTTTTTCAATCAGCAAATGCAATGTACTTTGCGTAGACAGCCTCACATAAACTTGGCAACTCGCTACCTAGTATATGCTGTTATCAAAATGTTTTTTAGTCGCATCCTTTCAGCAGCTAGCTAGCTTCCCTTTCTCTGCTGCAGCCCGGCACAGCTGTTGCTAGTGCGGTGTGGTTCGCGTTACGGTTAACCATCATTACATTACATTTGTAACACTACATGTAGTATTTATTTTTACTAAACCAGTTATTACTGTTGCAAACCCTATACTTTAAACATTTAATTAGTGTTTCTCACCAAGTCACACAATGTTTACCATGAATTAAAGACCACTACCCCCCCTACCCCCCACACTACATTGATCCCCCACACAATTTTCAAATGAACTAAACTGATATTTTTAACCACAAGACATGAAAGTATATAATAAAATATAATAACAATAAATAAAAGGCTAAATAATGCACGTGTAGCCTACATCTGGTTACATCTGGGTGAACATTGCAAATACAAAACTGCACACTTAGTTAGCTCTCTTGTTTCTCTGAAGTTGTTATCTATCTTTGATTTTCTTTTTGTACTTACGCAGGGATAACATTAAATACCAGCCCCCCCATATTTAAATTAACTGCTCCCTTATAATATAGTAATTTGTCTTGTAACAAATACGAGGGGACCGTGGATGTCATTAAATCTTTGGATGCGACGCACCGAGACGACGCTAGCCATAAACTATTGTCTTGTGTTAGCACAGAGCTGACGAATATAGCTCAGAATGACACCGGATAACCAAAGCGTATGACAAATTCAATTATGAGCTACCTTACCTATTATGGATTAGTCCCAGCATTATATTGCATTGTTATTACACAATGGACTATGTAGGGCCCCAAAACCACATGCATGTAGACAACCATATTTTAGTATAATTTCATTGCAATATCTTTAAGCTTATATGTAAGAAAAACGACGTAGAGTACAGTATGGCTACCATGATAATACTCCAATATAGGCCTGGGTGCTGTGTGGACATGATGCGGCAGGGCACTGAGCAGCAGCATGTTGTAATGTAGTATCAGCCTGCAGGGGAAGAAATCAGCTCATATTGTCAGATGCATAAATGGGGAAAAGTTAAGCTTATTTTGAAAGATGTTATAATATAGGCAAAAGAAACACACTGTTCCGATAGTATCTGTAGTCATGTTCTCTACAGGTATTATAGAGCTCAACCTCTGCCAGGTCTGAATGCATTCACAACAAGGTCTAGTCATCTATGTTAAAACTCTTAGTGTACCACTTTTTTCATTAAATGCTTAGCAAGGTTAAAGGTGAGGGTAGGAAAAAACACCTTGTTATGGTCTTTAATTTCACTCAAACCAAGCCAGTAGAGCGTGTATAATATTGAAGATGTAAAGTGAGATTTGTTGAGATATGTCATTCAGTCTTACCTGTACGCCAACTCAGACCTAAGCAGCTCTCTAAGTTAGTTTAAAAATGATCCAAGCAGGCATCAAGTTAATTTGAGAACAGATGTGATTTTGATGCTGTGATTCAGTCAAATCTGCAGGGTTAAACTTTTGATAATTGTGATTCATTTTCTTTCTATTTACATAAGTGAATGTCAAGAAGCAGGTGGGTTGGTGTGATGCATGCTTTAGATCATTTGAGAATGTAGCGCTCAAAGCAACAGTGTAATTACTGCTTATTAAGGCAGAACATTCCTTATAAATAATAATAACTTTGGAGACTTTTCACAGGCAACAATTATAATATCAATGCTACAAATAATTTTATCAGGTTCCTAAATTTAAAGTTGTGACACTGGAATAGACATTTTAGTGAAAAAAGAGAAAACTGAATCTGTGTGCTTATTGACATTATAAAAGTGTATTTTTGACAAAAAGTAACAAAATTAACATTATCAGTGCTGTCCATCTTTCCTAAATAATAACTGTGACACACTGTTAGTAAATTAGATTAAGGTGGTAATAATCTTGTCACCAGTGCTTATTTTTTAATACATCCTTTATTTAACCTGGTATAAACCTCATTGAAACTTAAACTCCACAACTGTGACAAACCCGGAAGAACCATTATGTATTTTATTACAGTTAAGTCTTAATAATGGTAAAATTCTAATTCTTCAAGCCATTTTGTTAGCAATGCTGTTGGATGAAATGCTTGTTTATTGCGGAGCACTAAAATCTTCAAATTTCCAAATTTTTATTGTGACACATTATGACTACTTTTACTGATTTAACCAATTCTGTAGAATTGTTTTCACTTTGTGACTCAAATTGCAAATTCTGAAAATATGTTATTAGCCACATTAGGGAGTTCTGGATGACTCTGAAAGTATCACTTGTTTCTCTCTTCAGATATGTTGCGAAGAGTTGTGCGACAGAGCAAGTTCCGCCACGTCTTTGGGCAGGCTGTGAGGAACGACCAGTGCTATGATGACATCCGCGTGTCCAGGGTCACATGGGACAGCTCCTTCTGTGCTGTTAACCCCAAGTTTGTTGCCATCATCATTGATGCAAGTGGAGGAGGAGCCTTTCTTGTTCTACCCTTACAGAAAGTAAGTGCTGCTCACTTTTGTCTCACTGAAGCATCATTGAGTGTTTTGAGAATCTATTAGAGCTTTAAGGTTAAATGAAGTGTTAAAACCTGTCTGTCTGGGGTTCTCTGACTTAGATGGCCCTTCACACCTTTTCAAAGCTTCTGCGGCTTTATGTAATTAAATGAAATGTGATACTTAGCATAAGCTACATTTCAGGCTTGAGGCCTATGGGCCAAATATGTGTTTTATTCACCACATTTACATTGACTGATTATATCTTCAACTGTGTGGCCAAAAAAGATTAAAATAATAGAGGAAAGGTAATTGACAAAGAGAAGTTTAGAGTGACATGAGTAGTATATGTTTTATTTAATTAAACCAAAACAATAATTAGATTAGCAGTATCGTGTGTAAACAGGCTTTGGTACTGACTTATTTTTATGCACATTTTCTCAAAACCTCCACACTGTGGTCTGCTGTTGCCTGGAGCTTATATCTAAATTTAAACTAGTTAATCAATTCTTTAATGTGCATCCACTGTACATTATGTTGAATTCTTGATACTCACAGGGGGCGGGCATTCAAAAGTAGGTCATTGGGTTTTATTTGGTTATTTTTCATTCATTATGTGCAACACATACATTTTGTACCTCTACTTATGACTATCTTGCTTTTTATGGTTCATCTGAAAGGCTGGTGTGTCATATAAAATTTCTATATCACAAGATGTTTAAGTGTGCTGTTACTGTCTCATATTTTCATATCTCTTATTAGCTCTTTGCAGATTTTATTGCCTTTCTCTTGCTCACTCTTAACACTCTTTGTGTCTGTCCCGCAGACGGGCCGTATAGACAAGGTCTACCCAACAGTTTGCGGTCACACAGGTCCAGTGTTGGACATCGAGTGGTGTCCTCATAATGACCAAGTTATTGCTAGTGGCTCTGAGGACTGCACGGTCATGGTAAGGACAGATAACTTAAAAATTAGTTATTTGTTTGGCAAGTATTTTATTCTGTGCATTTTTTATGTTTGAGACACTGCTGCGGCATAAAATACCCTGCAGATGATAGTTTGTAGACTTATGGAGGTCTTTACTTTATGAATATTTAATGTCATCATTATTAATATACACAACATACAACTTTATCCTCATATAAAATATATTTGCCACTCAGAGCTACCCAAGAGCTAGATGTTTAAAAATGTTCATTATCCCCAGTAACAATAGGATGTATAGATTTGGGGAAATTATGTATGGTTGCAGCAAAATCTTTTTATAATTTTTTTATTATTATCCCTTTATTATCCCTTTGGGGAAATTCCTAGTCAGCAGCCAAACCAGAGGGCGCCCAACTTGTTTTGGATGTTGGTCCAGTTTTGGATGTTTTTTGTGTTGTTGTTTAGTTAAGTAAGTAATAACACATAAGTAAATGTGATTTGTTGACATAAACCTTCTAACCTGTTTAAAACAGGTTTGGCAGATTCCTGAGAATGGACTGGAGACTCCACTTTCAGAACCCGTCATTGTGTTAGAAGGACACTCTAAGAGGGTCGGCATCGTGTCCTGGCATCCCACTGCCCGCAACGTTCTTCTGAGTGCAGGTAATGCTTGACTGCAGCCACAGCCATATGTCCACTGAGCACAGCTGAACTCCAAATCGGACCCATTATCTCACAGTCTGCCTGAGCCGATCTAAAGTGCTGAAAATAGACATGGACTGTGAGGGGTGTTTGTGTGCATGTCTCCATTTAAGGGTGCGACAACCAGATCATAATTTGGAACGTGGGCACCGGCGAGGCCATGATCAACCTGGAGGACATGCATCCTGATGTTATCTTTAGTGTCAGCTGGAGTCGCAATGGCAGCCTACTCTGCACAGCCTGCAAGGACAAGAAGGTCCGCGTCATTGACCCTCGTAAAAAAAAGATTGTAACAGTAAGTAGAAACCCCATGTTATTGAGCACATTACATTGTAGTGCAATGGTTACTAACAACATGTCTGTGTCTGTTTTCAGGAGAAGGACAAAGCCCACGAGGGTGCCCGACCAATGAGAGCGATCTTCTTAGCAGACGGAAATATTTTCACCACAGGCTTCAGCCGCATGAGTGAGCGCCAACTAGCCTTGTGGAAAAGTGTACGTCAATGAAGTGACTCCTCAACACAGACATAGTGCACCCGCAGCAAACAGCTTTGCATCATTTCACTCTGCTTTCTGATTGTTGGTTAAATGTGAATGTGAATCTAAAACCAAATAATACAAACATACAAATAATAGACTCAGCATTTCTGTGATCAAATCTCACAAAAACATAGATGTTTTCTTTAATCTTTATTCACATTTATCTTTTAGAAATTATATCATTATTGTCATATAAGAGCCATCTCTTTATCACAAGACTTCAGATGAAACTGGTTCTCGAGGAAAAAAGATGACCAGGCAAAAACACAAGAGTACAACACAAGTTTAAAGTAAAGCATAGTTCACAGAGTTTAACTCTATTTTATATCTTCACAAAAACTACACCGAGCAAACCAGAAGTTGTGTGAAACCATGGCATTTTTTTATAAATTCAACAGTTTTATTTTTTGTTTTCTAGGACAACATGGATGAACCAATATGTGTTCAGGAAATGGACTCCAGTAATGGAGTCCTGCTGCCCTTCTACGACCCTGACACCAACATAGTGTACTTGTGTGGGAAGGTATGTGTCGTGTGTGTCCTATCCACATTTTCAGTTTTAAAATGTAAGTTTTTTCTACTATACTATATCACTGTGTGTCCTCAGGGTGACAGCAGCATTCGGTACTTTGAGATCACAGATGAAGCGCCGTATGTTCACTACCTCAATACCTTCTCCACAAAGGAGCCGCAGAGGGGAATGGGATACATGCCAAAACGGGGTTTGGATGTCAACAAATGTGAAATTGCAAGGTGCGGGTTATCACTGTCAAAAAGTGTTAATACGGATTCTGACTAACCTAAAACATGTCTGAAATGTTTATTAGAGTGTACTTTGTTAGTGGCTAGTTCCCTAAGAAGTGTCAAAGTCTCATATCATATTTAGTATATGTGCCATAAATAAAGCATGATAAGAAGATTTTGAAAATGAATGTTTAATTGTTTATTTCTTTTATCCTTAGATTTTATAAACTGCACGAGAGAAAATGTGAGCCAATCATCATGACTGTCCCACGCAAGGTAAGTGTAAGTCTTAAAAAATTTATTGTCACCTTTTTGCACTGTCCTTTTTACTAAATTGTGTCTCTGGCCATCTGCCCAGTCTGACCTTTTCCAAGATGACCTGTATCCGGACACAGCCGGCCCAGATCCCGCTCTGGAGGCAGAGGAGTGGTTTGCGGGGAAGAACGGAGGACCCATTCTGATCGCACTAAAAGATGGATATGTCTCAACAAAGAACCGGGATCTGAAAGTGGTCAAAACAAACGTCCTGGAAACCAAGCCAGCTACAAAAGCAGAGAGCATCACGCCTGTCCAGAAGCAAGCCACTCCACAGCCTTCAGTAGTGAGTTTTTTACCCTGCATTTCTTTGTTTATTGAGTATTTCCACTAATATACCATGATTTGTTATGCTTTAAGATTTTCCATTTTTTGTGCTAACATTTTACTCCCACATTTTTTGTAAATCAGCACATTGTGGGGTATTTAGGTCAGACATAGTGTTTGTGTTGTGCAGAAAACTACAGTCTGAGCTGCCTGCAAGATCCTGCAGGCTTAATAACACAGTTTCTGCTCAGTGCAAGTTTCGAGTGACAGGTTGAGATTAAATGTTTTCTTTTTTAGCAGAAAATGGAGGACAAACTGGAAGAGGTACTCCGAGAGTTCAAGTCACTCAGGGACCGTGTCATCCTACAAGACCGTCGAATCGCCAGACTGGAAGAGCAGGTCGCCAAGGTCGCTTTGTAAGACATAACACCGTCCCAGGATCAAGTCCAGTGGATGCGGTCAGCCAAGACCTAATTCCCAAGATTTGGCTTCATTTCACTTGGGATCATCTTTGAGATGGGTCCAAGTCTACATTCCAAGATGGACTTTTCATTTTCCCATTTAAGCGTCCAGTTTCACACTCCAGCCCTGACTCACGAAGGAAAAACTCTCGCAGCTCATGTTCGTTTGAAGAAAAGACATTTTTGTTGAAGGAAAAGTCTTAACTTTTGTTTCAATTTGTGATAAAACATTCTCTTGTGAAGTTTGTACTTACTACTCAGAAACTGTATGTAGCATCAGTATTTCCATTCTATTTTATTTTTTTTTTAGTTTTTTGTTGCCAAATCTGAATTGTTCTTTGAATCTGCTTTTACATTTTCACTCCTAATGTACATTCCTGTCACACCTGATAGAATGATTTAAACAAGCTGGATTTTTTTTAAACAATAGCTGTTTTCTCTGATCAGATTTATGAATGTGGCAGAAATCAATATCAAACATTATGTTCCTCTTTTGGGCTTTACATGTACCATTGGGTGTTAAGGGGAGGGAGGGTTGCATCTCTCTGGTGTAAATGTTGTGCAAAATGTAGTGGTGCCTCTTGTCACTGTTAAGGGTCAAACTAGCGCGGCCCTCTCCAGTGCATATTTCGTGTTGGGAAGGGACCACTCACCCAGCTTGTGTTTCACTGAACCCCAGCAAACAGTTCTGTGCACATAATAAAGATTTTACACATCAGAAAAAACATCAGTCCCCCCTTCCTTTTGTCCTATATCTGTCAAGGATCAACATTATTGTTTTGTAGTTATTATCTGAACAGTTTTTTTTGTCAGCAGGTGGTGCCAAAGGAAGAGTTGTAGGATGTTGAAGCAGTCTGGACAGATAAAGAGGACCAGTGAGGAAGTCTTTTTTTTTTTCTTGTGCACAAAGGCAGACCCATTTGTACATAAAGATTATTTGTATATATAGAAACTTTTCGCATATAAATACAATTCATGGTCAATACCTAGTGGCATGACAAAGTGGCATCAATGTGTCACTTTTTTTCTTGCCACGTCTTAGTAAGATTGTCACACAGGAAGTGACAATTAAGATTTCCACACAAGGCGAGTATGTTTTCTTACAAAACTAGTTCTCTCTTGGTTTTATCTAAACAGCTACAACTCTTTAAACTCAGTACTCAGTTGGTTAAATTAGTTTGTCCTTATTGATTCACTGATTGTTATTACTAATGTTTGCTTTCAGAGCCTTTGAGTTATTGTGCTTCATCTGAGCAGTTAACAGAAGCAAGTACTTCCTGTTGCTTAGAATAAAGCAGTACTAAGAGCATCAGGACACTGCTTTCCTCAGCTCCACTGAACCACCCACAATAACAAGGTAAGCTCATTTAAAATCTTTAAAATAACTATTGTAACCTTCATATCACAAACTGAATGTGTACAGTACTTGTTTAATGAAATCAGTTTCTACGGGAAGTTTCTCTGTATGAGTCATTTGTAAATGTTATATTGTTGGTGAAGACGGTTTGAACATTTCCTGTTTTGTCTTTAACAGAGTTAACATGTCATCTCCCTGGCACTCTTAAATGAGATGAAAACATACACATATATCTGATTGTGTCTACTTTTCCATCCCTGGCCTTGTCCTGCTTCAAGGTAAGACAATGATAGGTGTCTGATATGAAGCTTTTAAAGTCAAACTTGACAAATGTATTTTATGCTATCTTTTTTCTATTTGAAATTGGATTCATGCTTATTGGGGAAGTATAAAGAAAAAGCCTACAGTTGTCTTTATCTTTTAAAAACAGCCCCTGAAAAGCTGACAGAAGAGTGTTTGTAAAACTTGCACCGTTTGGTGAAACCCTCACATGATGTTCTGGGTTGATAAATGACACGCATCCTTTTCGGTGTTGCATCACTCTGACTTATGCTGCGTTATGTTGGTGTTTTATGGTTAGAGCCTTGCAGAGTGGCTAAAAGCAGTTTATTTTTTATCATCATTGCAGATTCTGACAATGACCATGGCATCAGTGAGCAAGAAGACATTTCCTGCTTTGTTCTGTGGGATCGTCCTGTTTTTCTCTGTGGGAACTAGAAGTGAAGTGACAAGTGAAAACAACGTTCAGAGCGACAAACCTCTTGCAGATCTTCGCATGACTCCAGCACCTCTCAATACTACGCCATCCATTGCAGTCGACATGAACGTGGTGACTACCTCTGCAAACAACAGCAGTCCAGAGTCGCCTCATGGCACAGCTGCAGTTGAAGAGCAGCATGGAAGTGCCTCAAAAACAGAAAAGCCCACAGACGCAGTGGTATTGTCTACCACTCCTCCTACTATGAGCCCTTCAAAAGTACCCTCTACAGCCCACCCAAAAATAGTAAAATCAGTAACAATGCTACCAGAAAATGAAACAACACCTGAGACATCGGCAGCTTCAGAAACAACGGTAATACCTATGTTAGCAAAAGTAAATCATAGTGTGTTAGCAATATCAGTAACAAAATCACCAACCACATTAACAAAGACACCAGAGACGTCGCCAGCATCAGAAATAGAATTACCATCTATAACGGACACTATGCTACCAAAAACAGTAACAAACTCCTCAACCATGTCACCACAAAATAACACATCAATCACACAAGAGAAATTGCCAGAATCGTTGAGTACAACCACAACAGAACTGCCTTCTTCCACCGTGAACTCTACTTCTGCACGTGAGTCTAACAAACACACCGCTTCTTCACCCGGAGGAACGACAGCGACTCCTCAGATCATCTCTACAACGTCTCAGTCCATGTCTCCAGAGACCACCGCCAGCATCAACACACCAGCGTTTTCAGACAAATCAAACACTGTCACTGAGATTCCCTCAACAAATTTCTCCACCACAGTCATATCAACAACAGCAGGGGTTTTGATCCATGTTATTGATCCTAAGAAGCCACCTATTACAACAAGTAAAACAACATCTACAAAGGTCACAGAGAGCCCACGGAGCACTGAAGCTCCGCCCTGCACGGCCCGAGGCATTGTAAAACAGTGCTTGGTCATCATTGCCTCGCTTGCTGCATTAGCCACCATCTTTATTATTTCTACCATTGTCCTCTGCACCAAACTGTCAGCGAGAAAGTACAGGTCCAAGAAGAAGCAGCAGGGCACTGAGATGATGTGCATTTCTTCTTTGTTGCCGGAAAGCAACCACAATTACTCACGGCATCGCAACCCAGTGCCTAACGGGGTCCTGGTGATCCACACTGGAGACAGTGATGATGAAGGGGGAGATAACCTGACTCTCAGCAGCTTTCTCCCAGATAATGACCGCTTTGTGTAGATAATGTTGTCTATGTTGTATAGTTGTCAAAATTTTACATGTACAAGTACAAGGTAAAAACAGTTATGTAAATAAATACTTTAGTGAGAATGGTTACTTTTGATAGCACAAATGTTTAGATAATCTGTGCTGTATAAGATTTTATTTGAGCAAGTTTATCTAATAACTACCCACCTCTGCTGCTGTGGTTACATGTATTTATCAGATGCATAGATACAACTATGTCAGATGTTGGGGGGGTGTGGAAACAGTCACTTCCCCTCTGATGCTGGCGGTTCGGTTTCACAGCACATCCTTTTACTGAGGAGGAAGAAGTACAGAAACCACAAACACAATCTCATATTTAAGTGCTTTGAACCATAACTGGCATCAAATGTGCAAGTATAAGAAAAGACTTTTGTATCTCCCAACTCTGAAGTCAAGCCGAGCAAAGCAGATCAAAGATTGTTTCCTAAATATCCTGAGCAGATGGCTTGATGGCTTTTCACTTAGCAACGGGAGACAGGAAGGCTCGCTCTGTCAAGGGATCACTGCTCCTCTCAGACACTGTTCTGTCTTTTTAATGTCTTAACCTTCAACTGTAAGGCTTCAGGATCCTGATCAATGTCAAGCAGCATCGCTTTGAACATGTATGTTTGTTGTAATTTATCATTTAAATGTATTTTTTTTATTGTTTCAAGCTTTCTTTAAAGACCTGAAAAGGAATGTTGTTCTTTTAGTTATGTTAGAATGAGGATTTCACAAATAAACTGCGCACCTTTTTGTGATTGGCCCATTGCAATGCTTTTTGGTCCTGGTCCCACCCAAGCTCTTTTCTTATTGGTTAAGTTCAAAAATGGAACAGATATGTGAGTGTTTGGGCTGGAGTCATTTGGCTTTGGAGGTTCTTAGTCAACCAGGACATGATCAAGAAAAGGGTTAAACAAAAGCATCTGGATGTAGGTTTGGAGTCATTTGTAAATCACAAAATCTATGATATCCTAGACCTAGAGCAACACCAGTGAGGCATTTGAGGGGTTGAGAGAATTACAATAAAAAGCTTTCATGGCCAAAAATGTCTAAAAAAGAAATATTAATCTAAACAAGGTGTGACAAATGAGTTTATTAACACAAAAACATGCTCAAAACTGTCTAAACTCACTTCCCTAATTTATTAATATTCTTTTTATCTAGGCTCTATTTCATAGTCCACTTCCACATCCTCAAAATGCTTATGCAGGGATTTTTATCATCATATTTTTCAAATGAAACAGTGGAAACATTCACCTTTGAATATCAACAGAGCTTGGCGAAATGTAAACCTTGAGGATGCAGGATCTCGTCTGATGATCCTAATGACCATATAAAGCTAGACTTGTCATGACTGATTGCATTCGCTTGTTACACATTTTATCCTAAAGTGGTCACACTCACCGTGTGAGTGTAATTGCTCGCCGCTGGTGAAGAAAATACACTTCATTGTTTGAAACAGAGACCCACTCTCCAGCCTCCTTTTCCTGGCCTTAAGTCTGCACAGGAAACATTAACCTCTCCTTAGATTGGTGGGGCACTTACAACCTGCCCCCAACTCATTTTCACCATAACCCATTTAATTTTCACCAGACAAAGTATCCCAACAGGGTTTGTAACTTCATTAAAAAAGTCATCATTTAGGTTCTTTAATGGGAAAAGGGAGTTGTAGATTATGTGACATTTTTTGTCTTCAGTTACTTTGTAATTTTATATTGTTAGAATTAGCTTCTTATGGTTTTATTTATCAAAATAAACAATGCCAGTGGCTCAGAAAATGTAGTTTAGAGTAGTAGTAGATGTAGTAGTAGATGTAGAAGAGTAATTTAGAAAGTAGAAGTACTCCTAAAGCTAGAAGATTTCATTCAGTGCTAATGTTGTTCCCAGTAGAATACCTTCTGCTGGAAGTGTCAAAGGCTGAAGGTAAAAGGCCCAGCTGTTAGTCAAACATAACATAACTCTCCACAGCGTGATTTTAAAGGAAGTTTTTCATTCATAGAGAACTGTATGTGGCCTTGAGGTCCTGTTGGCTGCAGTGGAGAAGAGGACCCTACCCCCCACAGCACCTTATAAACTTCTACCTAACAAGAACAATCTGTGCGCTGACTGAGCAGCACAGACACTCATGGGGAAGGGGGAGGAGAAGAGAGGAGGAGGAGGCGGGATTTGTCCACGGTTAACATCTTTTTGCACTATCCAGACAGACCTCCACTCTGAAATCTGAAACGTAGACCATTCTTTAGAGCTCTGTTCTCCAGCTCACTTTTCCAGACTACTTTAATCAACCAACACACATCTTGCTTTTGTACATGGTGAGTACTACATATTTCTCTACTGAATATTACAAACTTACACTGAACAATAATTATAGGTGAGAGTGGCGACATATAGACAATAGAGAAGTGTTGTCAAGCAAAAGGTTAGTGGTCAGAGAAAATAGTGAAAAAAAAAAAACCTTTGCTGATCTACATTGTGCTCATTGTGACTGTCTTATGTTCATGTGTATGGCTCTGATAGTGCAGACTGCTGTATATTTAGTTTAGTAAGAGCAGTGATTAATTCTAAAAGAAAAAAAACACCCCCTTTTCCAAATGAGAGCAGAGTTTTCATCGCCCAGCTTGCACCCAGATGGTGCAGTGGAATGATTAATGTCTGTAGTCTGGACACAGAGCAAGAACAGACAAGACAAATTTTGTAAATCCACAGACTTATATACATATTTATGACTATGCTTATATCAGTCTAATTTTGTTTTAAAGGTAAATAGAGATTTGGATATGTTCAAACCTAAATGTTATGTTGACTCTACCCTAACTTAGCACCCTGGTCTTTGAAAACTGAGCCATGTGAAAACTTTCCATGGCATTTTTTACCATTTTGTTTCCCAAACAAAAATTGTTCCCTCCCAAAAATGCTGAACACTAATTCTATGTGGTGTTGAGTTATATGTTTTACTTCCTATCCTCTGTAATCAACTAACATGCCCATAATTTATTCATACTTGTATCCTTTTGCAGACCCTGAGCAAAAATGAAACTCCCGGTACTTCATGTGATTGGTGTCTCCATTGTCTTCTGCTTCAGCAGCACTCTGGCCTCACCTTTAGCTCTGTACAGTGCTGTTGAGGGAAGTACAGATGAGGAGGAAGTGTTTAACTCCACATCTTCTTCTTTTACCATTTACCTGTTCTCTGAGCATCAGACCACACCTGCGGGCCCCACCCATGTGAACGCTGATGTCTTAAAGCAAGTTGAAGACTTCTTAAAGGAGAATACACTCTTAATCCTTGTCACAATCACTTTAATCTTTCTGGTCTTTCTGATAATATGTGGGGCATTTTTCATGAGCCGAAGGCGCAAAGTCAACGCTTACTACCCCTCATCGTTTCCCTCCAAAATGTATGTGGACCACCGGGACAAAACTGGAGGAACTAAGCTTTTTATTGAAGTGCCAGAAAAAGAAAGTCTGGAACAAAAAAGTGAGCCTCTGGCTTGTCACAAGCAGCTCCAGGCAGACATCATGAGAGCTGCCATGAGTTTGCGGACACCTAATAAAACTGTTGCAGAGGAAAGTGACCCCATTTGGAAAGAGGACGACCACAGCTCTGAGATTCCTAAACCACGAGACAGCTTCTTGGACACTCTGCTTCCAAGCCTCCCAGAGGAGAAGGAGCCTTGTCAGCTTTCCGACAGTGAAGCAACTGCAGTTTCTTCAGAAGAGAATCTGTCTGAGAATAACGACTCAAAAGACCCTTTAATCAGCCGAGGTCTCCGACCATCCTCTCTGCACATTCACAATGACACTGCTACACTTCAGCTGATTGCAGGAGAGAAAACTGCATTCTGAAAACACAGACACAAGGGCTGCATGTGGCAAGAGTTTCCTGTACAGAATGAACAAGTTATTAAAAGACATTGTAGGATTTCCATTAAGAATAAAATGTCAATTGACAGTATATATACATATATATATATATATATATATACATACCTTTTAAATAGAAATTTGCTCCTGTAGAAAAGAATAAGTCGCTGAATAATATTCCCTTCTTGGTTATACTCTCAAGAGTTCAGTCAATGCCATCCCAAAACACCAGACAGAGAAATGTGTATTGTATATGTATTGTAGTCTAGTAGAAATCACACACTCACTCAGAAAACAAGAAATAACCGGTATGTTAGTGTTTTGAAGATATTTCTGTTTACTGTTTGTATGTGAATGTTTTATGCACAAGTTCTAGAGCAGGGGTCTTCAACAGATCCAGAACTCGAGAGGCTTTTATCTGGACCGCAAGACATTGTGTAAAATATACTTTTGAACAGGCACTTCTAGGATACCTATGTATACGCACGTGGGTCCTCATGAATCCAGAACATAGATAGTAAAAATATGGATCTTATCCGCCCATTGGTCCCGTATTTACCGATATTGTCATTACGACAGGGCAATAAAATGGCGGTTACATCCGAGCTTTTCGGCTTTTACTTCATAGTAAAACAATAGTTTTGAGATAGCATAAACAAACGAAATAATTAAAAATGTGTAAGTAATAATTTGTAATATTTCGGAATAATCATAAGTATTTAAATTAAAACGTTACCTCACACGGGAAAACACAGGAAATTAATCTTTGTATTCTGATTTTGAACATGTTTTCAGATGAACCTGCAAATTAAACAGAAACAGTTTAGTTTTTGACAACAACTAGTGCTAAAGAAATGCTAAGTGCAATTTTCCTTGTGCCTGTTGTTTTCAAAGAAATGACAATAGAAAGATATCAATTATGACTGCATCTTTGTCATGTATGTTTAACAAATATGTTTTGGCGTGAATTGATGGTTTTGTATTTAAAATGTTCTCACACAGTTATAAGGGAGTATAAAGCATAAAATGCAGCATTCCAGGCTGTTGTCAATAAACAACCAGGCGTTCAGCCTTAGCTTTGGCCTCTTTTAATTTTGTAGCATTTTCCTTAAGTCTGTGAGCTGTGTTGGTGAAGGCTAAACACTCAAACATCCTCCTCATGTAAACAAAGGAAAAAATACAGAAAACAGTGGATTACCTACATTCATACCCACATTGTATAAGAGGCTGTCGGTGTGGAATAAATGAGACTTTACTTTAAAGAGTTATATTTAAACACATACTTTTTAGTTTAAATTTTCCGGACCCTTCACGGTGAGGAAATTCAACTAAGTAGACCTCAGCTGATTTTAGTTGATACCCCTGGACTCTGTTTACCTTGGCTTGTTGTTACATAGTGAGGTCGATCAGTAACTAAATGGGCCCGTATGGAGCTGAGGTAACGGACAGCAAAAAGATCAATACAATCTGTAACTGTGTCTCCTTCTAACACCCCTCTGTTCTCCCTCCCCCGTACTCATCCGCAACACTCACCACCAGAGGGCAGCAGTGAGCATCAGCCCCACACTTGGTCTCCCTGCCTCCTGCTCCAGAGTTCATGTCTTAGACTCCCATCGCTCACAGACAGGACTCTGCTGCAGGTGTGAGTCACATTATGATGGTCCTAGTCCTGGTTTTGGTCTCTCAGGACTTCCCAGACAAGACCAGAACAATTTTGAGAAGAGTTAATGAAAGGGTAACCTTTGACCAATCACAGTAGACTAGGTTAAACCCCTCCCTCTGAATGATATGAAACACAACTCTCACCAGTTTAGTTTAGAATTTAAGTCCCATTAAAAGTAGCTGTTTATTTATTTATTTCAGGAATCTGAAAAAGAAGAATTTGAGGACATTTCCTTTTGAATCCTTGGAAACACCTGGAGGAACCTGGACCTCTCATGGGTTTTTTGAATGGATGGATTAAGCTGCTGTCAAAACGGACTGACAAAGTAAGAGCACCAACAGTAAGTCTCCAGAACAACAGAAACCAACCAGTATTTTCACAATAAATCAACAATTTATATTGTTTTTATGGATGAACAGCTGAATCTTCTCAAAGGTGTGTGGTGCTCAGTTTAATTACACTTTAGTATTAAAGCTGTTTAGTGCACAATTCCGCTCCTTGTTTGTACAAAGTAAGCCACAAACATCAGCTGAATGCTCAATATTTATTCAATAATAATGTCATCATTTGCATCTTAAATTCTTTAAACTTCAATAGGTTGGAGTTTATGAAAAGCATTTTTGCACACTGTTAACATCTGCTCTGTTCTAAACAGGTTTATTTTAAATAGAGCCAGAATTTAAGAAATACTGAGGTACATATTATTCTTTTGTAAAGTATAATGTATTATGTTTAAGGTAAGCCATGTAAAAACATAAAATCCATTCATAGCATTAAGGGTGGATGTAGCTTTTATGTAGAACCTACAGCTTAAGCACAAAACCTACAGCGCTCCTGTCTCTAAATGCATTTAATAAGACAGAACTGCAGAGGGGAATAATCATTAAACTTTTTCAACTTACGCTTGTCCCCACCGAACCCGAACAGTTTAACTGTAAAAGATTTGCCAGGGCTCATTGCTTGATCAGGTCTCTGATTATTACAATATACGACAGAAGGCCGACAAGAAATGAAGAATTTACAGCACTTGTTAAACGTGTGACCCAGAAGATCTTGGACAAAATAGACATCCCTGAGACCTACATCCACGTGAAGAACCACTGCAAAATAATCAAGGCCGTCATGAAGGACCTGCTTAAGGAGTTTGGGACCGTCAGGCTCCTGGCCTCTGCCCTGGACCCAACAAACACTTGCTTTGACGCCACAGTGATGAAGTACTTGAAACGTCACCTCAACATTAAATCTGCAGTGGGTCGCTTTTTTTTCCCACTTCAGGAAAAAGTACCATTCGAATTCAAGGCTGTAACCTGCAGAATCCCAGGACCCCACCAGCAGTCCCTGTCTGGTTACCTCGTCCAAAAGGTCAATAAAGGGCATGGTGTTATGTCAGAAAATTTGCTTTAACTCTAATTCCAGAGGTTTTTCTGGCTACAACTCGATGGAGGTGAGGTCTGACGTTAATGAAAAGCTGTAGAAAGCTGTTGAGTTAGAGCTGCAACACTGTTCTCAGACCCGAGAGTTTTCTTTGTTTGTTTGTTAATGTCTGGATCATGTCACCATTGAGCCAGAGTTCAAGTTTCTTGGATGCGAGTGGAAACAACTTTAGACATAAAATCAAAAGTAGACCGATGGAGGATCTTTCACTGAAAAATGACTTTGTGTGTGATCCATCTAATGTAATCTACTCGTCAGATCCACATATTCTATAAAGATAAAAAGATAAATCATAGAAAAGTAATCTGGGCTTCAATTAATATTGTAATTAAATATTAGGGGCAAAATGATGTGGTTTCTTGTCACTACTTTGTAATTGTATCAACAAAATGAAAAAAAAAAAAAAAAAAAAAAACAATATGCTTTAAATAATAACTACAATACACAGGTTCACAAGAATATAAAATGTATCCTGTTGTTATAAAGTGTGTTTCAGGCTCCATTTTTTAGGTGAACAGTTGTCATGGTTACGATGGAAAAAAAAAACCTCACAACTGTCAATGAAAAAAGCATCACATCAGGATTTAAACTATTACAATAAATGATTTTTATTTTACAGTTAGGCTAGTGCTATATTTTCCAACGTGTTGGGTTTAAATTAGCCTGTGTCTAGAAACCTTATGTAAGAGACATCGGCTACCTTGTTGGTGGCAATGTCTGATTGTACTGTCCCCGTCTAATAAATAAATAATTGAAAAAATGAGAAACGACTAACTATATCAGAGGTCTTCAACAGGCGAACGACAAAAAACTAAATCCAGATGCTTTTACTTTAACCTTTTTTTCCAAGATGACCTGGATGACTGAACACCTTCACAGACATATAATTATTTAGGTAAACCACAATCACCACCATATTTTCTAAGCAAAAATAAAGTCAAGCTTGTCTGGTCTATTTACTTCCTGCTGATATGGGGGGAAAAAAACAAAACAATGTATATGATTTGTAATGCATTTTATTATTACAATTAAGTATGCATTTCTAAAGATATATAAATTACACTCAAGCCAAGGGACCCTTCTAGAGCCGCATTTGGCATTTTGCATATCAACAATTAGTGAATAAAAGATTGCTGAAAAACTCTTTAATCTACGTACATCTCAATCAAAGCTTATAAAGCACAAAAACTTATAACATAATGTCATAAATAAGGCTCACTTTTGTATCAACCACTCAAACCGTGCTTAAATTGTGCGTTTATGTGACAGGCTAATGAGTAAAGAGTAAGGAGACCAAAGACTCATTCAGAAGCCTGATGTAACACTGTCAGAGAGTCGATGATAGTTTGTGGACCATGAATGTTTTAGGTGTACCTCAATACTGCAGTGACATGACAGTTTGGTCTTAAGTTTACATGGCAGCAGAGAGTGACACAAAAGAGCTCAGCTGTTGGCCCTCACTGCCTCGTGCTGGTTGTCCTGCTGTTTAAGACGGTAGTCAGCCAGGGCAGCTTTGATGGCATCTTCAGCCAGCACTGTTGTAGAGAAAATTATATTAAATATGTGGTTAGCATTAAATATACACAGACAAGAAGAGTCAGTATTACTGTAAGACTTACTGGAGCAGTGAAGTTTAACAGGTGGAAGACAGAGCTCTTTGGCAATGTCAGTGTTTTTAATCTCCAAAGCTTCATCCACCTGAAAGACAGAAGTGGAACATCAGCTGTCTCTATGTGATTTCGAAACCCAAGTGTAAACTGTACAAAGGTTTACTCACAGATTTGCCCTTCACCCACTCAGTCGCCAGAGAGCTGGAGGCAATGGCAGAACCGCAGCCGAAGGTTTTGAACCTGGCATCTACTATCTTTCCCTGTTCATCCACCTCAATCTGTCAACAGAAAAGTTTTATTCAAGCACACTCGAAAAGAAGATAATTAAATTCTAATACAACCTAAAACGTAATAAGGGATTGTAGATGTGTCACTATTAAAATCATTGCACTTATCAACACAAGGTGGCAATAGCAGATAGAATTAGAAAATAAATTTGGTCAGAAGTGTGGTTTATGCACGTATCATTACCGCTGTACTTGGCACTTTGAGAGTCTTCTGTTATAATTTCAAAACAGTACTTTAACCATTGCTTTTGTAATTGACAGGATAGTTAGCGACAACATGTGTTCAGAAGTGACACTTAACTAAATCATAAATGACACAGTGCTAACTCATCAGCTAAACAAGATTGTATATTGTGTTGTTTTACAAAGCAGTTGCAATGTTACTGGTGCTACTTTAAGTGGAATAAACAGGAGATGTAAGACAACAGACCTGAAGCTTCATCACGTCTCCACAGGCAGGAGCTCCAACCAGACCGGTCCCAACATTCTTGGAGTTTTTATCCAGAGAGCCCACATTTCTGGGGTTTTCATAATGATCCACAACCTTCACAGAGCAGAAACAGATTAGTGTGTGAGATCAGACAGTGCTGAGCTGAATAAATACAATTCGTCTTAATTTTCTATAAAAAGGTTACACAACTTAAACGTATTTTCAAGACCTCAAAACAATATGGTGTAGGATTTCTTTGTCCACTACAGTCAACATCCTGTTACCAACCTCTGCTGAGTCACAGTGGGCAGTCAGGTTACGTAAAAGCACATCTATACATTTGAAACCATTATTTTGTTTTGTCACTTTAACCCAAACTTTTCCATATAATTAAACTCAAGAGTTGAACTTTGAACATACCACATTCTCTTTAAAATGATTAATTTGCTGTAATCTCACTGTTAGAGCTCTGGTCTTTATTAACAGGGAATCAGGGTACAGTTGGAGAACTCAAGACGTCTCTCAAGGACATGTTTAAACAACTCTCTCTCTCTGGGAATGTGATTTTAAACCTATTTTACTTGTTCTTGGGAGCAAACAAGAATATCCAAGCTTGTGGGAGGATTGTTTAAATGTTCCATCCTTCCTGAATACAAGCAAACTCCTATACCAGTATGGGACATCTTCAGGTATAACAACTGGCTTGTTTATATGGTTGTTCTCTTGTTTGACTTGTTTAGGTCTCAGTTTAGTACATTTAAGACTTGAAATATCAGTGGTCTGTGGTAATGCAATCTTGACAGCAAACTTAACTTTGACTAAAGTCGATTAGAGACATTGGTCTAATCTGTATCCTGTAATAGAGTCAGTACAACCACCTTATTTACATCATCTCAGGTAGTGTTCATCATTGGTGTCTAAATGTGATTTGCATTTCTTTCAATATTACATAAAAACCCTACAATTGATATAATCAGAATGTTATTTTTAAGTGAATCGTTAATAAAGAATTAGCTACGCTAAAACTAATGACTGTATGTATAGGCTATAGACTAAAACACTGATGAATTAAGATCTGAGAGCAAATAAAATAAAACAGCGGCCAACAAATGATCCTTAACAAATAAAGGCTGCACTGTTTGTACATAGTTATAGCGGTTAATTTAACTGAATTACCAAACCAGTTGTGTTGTGACCTTCTGACGACGCGATTATTACTCAACAGAGAAAGTTAGGTAAGCTAGTTTAGCATTAGCATCGCAGCAGCTAGCGCAGGCAGCACTATATTTTACCTTCACGTGGTAGCAGCATCGGCTGATAAACTCTGGAAAAGACAGCCTCTTAGTGAGGAAAGCCAGCTGGTAGATGCACTTATTAGCCACAGGACCCGCCATGTTGACAGACCGGGCTGAAATGACGCAGTTTTCTAGCAGCAAAGAACGCAGCTCGGATCCCGAAAATACCCGAGTGAAGTCTCCGAGGCTGTGGGTGGGCGGAGTCAGGGTTTGTGGGCGTGTCTAGTTCCAGGAAGTCAACAACAAACTCTATCCTTTTATAAACAATCTGCTGTATGCTCTAGTCTCAATTGAACCAAGCAGACCCGTTATCATCGACTGTACTAACTGTGTAAATATAGATTTATATAGACCGTACAGTCTTTATTGTGTAAAAAAACCAACAGTGAGTGCAGCCCACCAATAGACTATAGAGCTGTAGCACAAATACAGTGAGGAAAATAAGTAATAACCCTGCTATTTTGCAAGTTCTCCCACTTGTAAATCATGGAGGGTCTGAAATTCTCATCGAGGTGCATGTCCACTGTGAGAGACATAATCTAAAAAGAAAAATCCAGAAATCACAATATATGATTTTTTTTACTATTTATTTGTATGATACAGCTGTAAATAAGTATTTGAACACCTGTCTATCAGCTAGAATTCTGACCCTCAAAAACCTCTTAGTCCACCTCCATGTATTATATAAAAAAATAGATGCTATTAGAGGTTGCTAGATGCATAAAGGCACCTGTCCACTCCATACAATCAGTAAGAATCCAACTACTAACATGGCCAAGACCAAAGAGCTGTCCAGAGACACTAGAGACAAAATTGTACACCTCCACAAGGCTGGAAAGGGCTACAGGGAAATTGCCAAGCAGCTTGGTGAAAACAGGTCCACTGTTGGAGCAATCATTAGAAAATGGAAGAAGCTAAACATGACTGTCTCCCACGGACTGGGGCTTCATGAAAGATCTCACCCTTAAGTTTGCCAATGACTATTTGGATGATCCAGAGGAGTCCTGGGAGAAAGTCATGTGGTTAGATGAGAACAAAATAGAACTTTTTGGTAATAATTCCACTAAACGTGTTTGGAGGAAGAAGAAAGATGAGTACCATCCCAAGAACACCATTCCTATTCACAGACCCTCCATTATTTACAAAAGGGAGAACTTGCAAAATAGTAGGGTGTTCAAATACTTATTTTACTCACTGTAGTTCTGCATGAATAAATAAAAATGTAATTATATAGTAAAATATATCTTACAGAATAAGTTACAGTGTCTTTGTGTGTCAATTTAGGAAATTTAATCAGAGGATTTGAGAAACTGGCTCAACCCCTAATGCTCACAACACAGGCCTTTATGACTTGTTTTTAGAAACATATTGTGTAACAGTGTAAAGGTACTTTTGTTCAATTCAGAATTCACATAACACTGAAAAATAATAATACACCAAGAAAAACACCATGCAAATAAATGTCTGTGTTATTGCTTATATTGGGGAACAATGACTTATTGACTGGTGATTTACAGATTAAAATGAATCCACTCAGCTTTTTCTTATATTGCACAACAGCATCATATGATTTTAGAGAACTGCAAAGAAAGCATCTTTCTTTGCTTCTACTTAACTATCAATACAAAAATGTAAAGTGGTGTAATACTAAAAAGTTGACCAGCTAGTTGAGTGTTCAGTGCATTTTCAATCATTTTTTTTGCTAAAATGGATGCATCTTCAATAAACATAAAGCCTTATTTGAACAGTTTATACAAAATCCCACTAACTAAATTACAGACTGAAATTTCTGAAGTTCTCTTTTAACTTTTTCCCAATTGCCAAGACAAAAAATGCCATTCTCTGTACCAAGAGGTCAACTGTGTAAACACATTTATCAAAATTGTCACTGTTTTGTTAAAACCACAAAAACACAATTCACTGCTTAAACATAGTTTACTAGTCGTGTTGTGTTAACTTTGATAACAGAGTGCAAGCTATTTCAACAGAGTTAGATTCTGGCCGGAAAGTCAGAAATTGTGTTAATTTTGTTTCTGTTTAAAATTATGTAAGAAGTGTGAAGAAAACACAGCTTTTATGTGAAACAGTCTTCAGACCTTTCCTTAGTTGAGGTCAATTTGGACATGTTATAGGGGAGTTTTCTATTTTGTGATTGCATGTATTTAAAAACTCGCCGCCCACTTTCTCAGCATCACACTTTTTTCATAGCACCATTTCACAACATGTTTTACAAAACACTAGACACAATTTACTGTTATGCATTCAAACGGTAAGACTATGTAATTTGAATAAAATTGGACGGCCTTAATGTCAAGATTGTATATCTTTAAACACTTTTATGTCATCACATAACAGTCATATTTACCACATACAGCAAATTAAGGCTGTGCAATATGGACAAAATAATCATATTGCCATATCTTTATTGAATGTTAAAAAAGTTTTTGAACATTTCATAAATTTTATATACCTTTTAACTCCACCACATTGTGTCAATATTTGCCGGTAAAATAAAAGCTCACCGGACCCTTTTTATTTTACTGACCAATTACAAAATAAACTGTCCAAAAGCCTGCATAAATCAGAATTATGAGAATAAAGTCTGAATTGGGAAAATAATCCTGGCCCTAATCCTATTCCATACAAGAAACTGTGTAAAGAAGTCAGCTAAAATTTGTGTCATGACAAAAAACTTTCACTGGCTTGCGTCACTTTAGTAGATGCCATTAGCCAGGAAACAATAATGAGAAGTGAAAACAAAGTACAAATAATTGAAGACACAGGAGTGACTGCTGTACTAACACTCCACGCAACGTAAGTGTGTTAAAATATCTTAAACAAAGTTAGATAAGTTGTGTACTAAAACTGTCATGCTCATATTTATTAAGAATTACATTGTCATTTTGTATAATATTTAATTTTGTATGATTTGTATGAATGATAATTTTGTATGATATTTCAGAAATTTTAAACAGCATGGAAGTGGATTATGTCAACTATGATGACTACACTCCAGCCAATGAAACTGAGTACAACTCCTCCACAGGTGAAAAGCTACATTTTGTGACCTCCCAGACATGGATAACACCAGTTCTGGTTACAGTTAATATCATTATATCTGTTATTGGTCTGGGAGGAAACTTGCTGGTCATCTGGATTTGTGGATGGAAAATGAAAAGGACTGTCCTCACAACATGGTACATCAGTCTTGCCATTTCAGACTTTGTATTCTGTGCCTTCCTGCCCATGGAGGTGTACTACATGATAACTTTGCACTGGCCTTTCGGACTGGTCTTGTGCAAACTAACATCCTCTGTTTTGTTTCTCAACATGTACAGCAGTGTGTTTTTACTCGTCCTGATTAGCTTAGATCGATGCATAATGGTTTCATTTCCTATTTGGTCACACAATTACCGGTCAGTTCAGAAGGCACGAGCCGTTGTTGCTATGATGTGGGTGCTATCTGCCCTCTTAACTTTACCCTCAGTGATCTACAGACAAATAACACAACATGGCTCCGTCACCCAGTGCTTCACAAATTATGAAGTGCCCTCACATCACAGAGCGGTGGCACTTTCACGGTTTGTTTGTGGCTTTCTTATTCCTTTCATTGTTATTGTTATGTGTGCTGTGGTGCTTATTGTGAAGTTGAGAAAAGTGACACTCAAATCTGAAAAGCCTTACAAAATTATGTCTGCACTTATATGTTCATTTTTCTTCTGCTGGGTCCCTTATCATACTTTTGTGATTTTGGAGCTAGACTTGAAGAACCATAGCTTGGATGTACTTCACACTGGACTGAAAGTTGGGGCTACTCTGGCTGCGGCGAACAGCTTCATTTCACCAGTTCTATATGTTTTCATTGGTAATGACTTTAAAAGGACCCTAAAAAGGTCATTGACATCAAGAATAGAAGCAGCAATGGCAGAGGATTTACGTTCAGGACGTTTCAATTCAAGATCAAAGTCAATGGAAATTGCATAAAATGTAGACATGTAAAAATGTTGCAAAAATGTATAAAGATAAAGAAAGTGCCTGGTTTATTGTTTGAATTAAAATGTCTTTGTTCCTTGTGAACTCAAGCATCATGAAGCTGCATATTTATTCTCAACCACATTGGCAAAAACAAACGCAGAGTTGCCACAGAAAAACCCTATTTCCTCAAACAGCTGAAAAAAAAAAAAAAAAGTCCCTAGTTATTTACTTAGTAACAAATTTTTCTTCTTCAGGTCTATAGTCCAACAGAAGTGCATTGCATTCACACAAAAATAATTATGATAATTTTTAAAATGATCTCGTAATTACAAGAAAAGCAGTTGTAATTACAAAATAAGATTGAGTTAATATTCTAGCTGTTTACACAGGTGAGGCTCATATCAATTGCCTTGGTGGGCTAGGCCCCTCCTGTAATGATGGCTTTTCAATGTATTGTTAAAAATTTACTAAATATAGTAACATTAAATGTATATTTTTAACATTATTATATTTTGTAGAAGATTCCAGAACATAGTTTTTATAGTTTTGATGGCACTAATATGTCTACATTGCCAATAAAAACAAGAAAAAATGGCTTATTCTTATGACCCCGAACACAATGACACACACAGTCATCTTCCTCATTTGGTGACTGGGATGGCCCGCCCCTTTAATTACCTGTTGGCAATTAAACCTAACAATTTTATCCATTGGAGCTAAATGTGTTCAGCCCAGAGACTTGGATTTATATAAACCCTAGAGACTTACAAAGTAACAGTGAACTTCCCTGTACATCTAAGAGAGAGTGAAGAAATGACAGAACAAGCTGGAGATTTTCATACAACTATAGCTTTGGAAATATCTGTTCCATTTAGAATAATTTCACAAATTTAGAGTTAGCATTATTTGCTACTTAACAAAAATCTTTTGTTTCCAGTCTCCCTTTTTTGCCCCAGTCTTCATTTTTTGCCTCAGTCTTCATTAGAGT
The DNA here is from genome assembly GCA_024349245.1 of Neodontobutis hainanensis. NCBI lineage: Eukaryota > Metazoa > Chordata > Actinopteri > Gobiiformes > Odontobutidae > Neodontobutis > Neodontobutis hainanensis. Next base: position 3,339,518 of record JALDNG010000041.1, read on the forward strand.
AATAAAACATTTTGTATTTAGTTGAAGCCAGAGATCATGTAAATAAATTTGAAAGTTATAAGTGTTTGTGTGAACGAGTTTGACATAATCCTAGTCATTGAGTACAAGTTTCTTTGAAATGTGATTGTATTTTTTAGCCCACCCAACAAATATCACCACCAGCCACCACTGCACATAGGAAGTTGCTTACTGCAGTTGACAGAAGTAAAGACAAAAACTAGTTTGAAGCAGAACAGTTGTAAAAACACAATAACGGCCATGGGCTGTCCCACTGCCACGGCAAGTCAAAATTTTGAATCAATATTTTTAATGCTGACAGCGACACCTTGCAATCCTTTTTAACACTGAACGGATCAACAGCTTAGGCGTTCTTGTGTTTTATGAGTTCAATATGTTGCATCAATTGAATATTAAAGATTATGATGGGCTTCTTAGCGATCTGAGTGCGCAGCCCAGTGAAGCCTGGGAGGTTGAACTGAGGGCATATGTGATCGTTGTGACTACTGGCCACGCCCCTTGCTTCGGCCCAGATCTACTTCCGGTTATAATCGCTACGGTAGTGTGATGCAACTGGATGCCACCTACTGTAAAGCGATTTACTCAGGTTTTCACAAAAGTTTGCTTTTATAACAACGACTTCTAGTAAAGAGTTTGTGCCTTGTTTACGCTGTTCTTTTAGCACTGGTTTTGTCAGTTGTCAGTGGTAGCAGCGGACACATTTCTGGATGAAGCTAAGGTTAGCGCTAGCACCAACTGTTAACAGACTTTTGTTTTCACCGTTTTTCATTCCGCCCTGTGTTTAGCTGCATTGTGAGAGCTTTATAACAATTACATTTTCCTCACGTATGTGTGTTTTTTGAAGTGCAGGGTGCTGTCGGAGCCACCCACTCTGAATATTTGTGTTGAGAGGAACAGTTTTTAAATGGCCAGCTCGTCGGCTTCTGAAAACACAGGTACCACCTCCAGCAGCTCGACTGCGGCAGACAGCGGCAACCAGGACAGCACCTTTGAGTGTAATATATGTCTAGACACCGCCAAAGATGCAGTCATCAGCCTGTGTGGACATCTCTTTTGGTAAGTGCAGCAGTAGCTCTTGTTTACTGTATTTCAGCGTAATAAATGGCAGGGATTAAGGTAACCTGCTTAAAGTAATACTCAAATGGAGGTGTTGTTTATTGTTAAGTTGTGGGGAAGCAATAAAAAGTAAATAATTTAACTAAACTTTCACATTGTTACTTTTGTATATTGCTTTCACTAATAACTCCTATTTCTTCTCCTCATCCAGTTGGCCTTGTTTGCACCAGGTAAGTTGAATGTTCTTTGTGTATATTAACTAGAAATAAATGCTGTCAAATCTCAATTTAACATTAATTATGCAGTGGTTGGAGACCAGGCCAACCAGACAAGTGTGTCCTGTGTGTAAAGCTGGAATCAGTCGCGATAAAGTTATCCCATTATACGGCCGCGGAAGCAACGGGCAACAGGATCCCAGGTGAGAAAATGTGTATTTAATTTTGTAGTGTATTACGAGTACATAATATCACTGGGAATGTTCAGAAATACATGTTGTACATGATGTGTGGGTTTAGTGTCAACATTTATTTACAGAGAAAGAACTCCCCCACGACCACAAGGACAGCGACCAGAACCTGAAAATCGTGGGGTAAGTACTACATAAGTATACTGTAGACTTAGTTGTAAGTGTAACTTTTTGTTCAAAATGTGTGCCAAGTTATGGATTTATATATTCCTTATTGCTACTATCTATTCATGAGAAAAGCTTTAAATAGGGTAGGTAGACTGGTAGTTACTGTTCATTAACAAAATGACCTTTCCCACTGGAATCTATTAAATGCACCGTGATGTAGTGTAGAACCTTCTCTTGAGAATAACCCAGAACCTGCTTTCTGTTGCGTCACATATTAATTTATGTATGTCAATACATCTTATATTGCAGGAGCATAGTTAAGTATTAAGAGGTTCCTATACTTGCATTTTTAAATTGTATTTTTTTCTAGGGATTTCAAGGCTTTGGTTTTGGAGATGGAGGATTCCAGATGTCATTTGGAATAGGCGCTTTTCCATTTGGTATTTTTGCTACAGCTTTTAATATCAATGATGGAAGACCTCCGCCTGGTAGGTTTTACACCCTCTGCTGTGGCTGTTTTGTCTTATATCTGAAAGTAACTAACCATATATCCATTCCCCATACAGCAGCTCCTGGGACTCCACAGCACATGGATGAGCAATTTCTGTCACGTCTTTTCCTCTTTGTTGCTTTGGTAATTATGTTTTGGCTGCTGATTGCATAAATGGTCAACTTGGCAGCAAAGAGATCACTATGAACCCTGTGAATCTGCCATAGGTTTGTATTTTTCATCACAAAGCCATGTTATATTCTAATGAGGCAGAACTGTAAAGATATCTATACTCGTTAAGATACTTTGAGCTAACAACTGCAAAGCTTTGTTTTGTTTTAATTTTAAAGCCTTAGTGGGGCGATTTGTATTTTCCCACTGTTTACTATAGAGTATTGTATACAGCTTGCTCACTCGTACAGGCATGTTAAATATTTTATTTCGCTAAAATATTAAGCATTCTAAATTTGTGTTTGCTAAACTTTACACAGTTCTGTTATAACATCTACTGTGGTTCTTTGATATGACATTTAAATAACTGAAGCAGAAGATTTCAAGTACCTAATAGAAGTGTTTTTTTCTTTGTATTCTGTTTTATTTATCAATGTAAGATTTGACAAAAAAAAAAAAACTACACTATGCCAAACGGCGTGTCAAATCAAAATACTGGCATTAGTCCTTATTTGAAATTTTGATTTGACATTTTTAAAGCAAATGTGTGTAAACAGTGTTTTTAAAATCCTTTAACTGTATCACTGTAATTTAAATGTAAAATACTGTACAAATGAAGACAGCTGACTCTGAAATTACTTTTCTAAATGTGAATTGCCTCTAGAGCAATACGTTGCATTGTAAATAAAGAAGTTATTCGTACCAAATTTCTCTTTACTAACAAATAGAAGATCTTATTAAACCGTACGAAATTAGATTTGATTCATGTTTTTCTAAAATAGACAAGACCTGAGGCCCGTGATAAAAAGTCCTTTCAGTCCTGTGCTTCTCCTTCCGAGTGTTTGTCGGACTCTGACACATTGAACTCCGCTTCATACATTATCTGCTGAATCTTTATTTTTGTTTCACATCTTTTTTGAGGAGCAAGTCGCTTTAGAGCTGGGACAAAGCTCAGCAAAAAAAGTTCATCTTCATCCCGAGGTCTGTTGGAAAGTGAAGAGCTGCTGTCTTTGATCAGCCACTTTGTAGGAAACTGTGGATTTGTGGAACTAGTCACTGGAAAAGTGTCACGCATCAACCGTCGTTTTCGTCCTGGTTTGTTGATCATTGGGGAGATGCTTGATGGGATCTTGGCCAGAGCTGCCAACTGAGCAACTTGGGCATCTTGAGCAACAGATGCTATCTGTGGTTTGATGTCACTTTGGCTGATCTGATTGGCTTTTGTACTGGACTGTGGAGTCTTGACCACCTCTGATGTAGGTGTGGTTTCTCCCTCTGCGCTGCCAGATTCAGTGTCATGGTTATCCTGCTCTTCCTCTAGAGAAATATCAGTCACGCCGACTCTTGACCCAGTAAAAGGTGCAATGAAATTCATCAGCTGTCTGTATCTCCATCTGCTTTGGACAGGTTCTCCAAAAAGTGATTTACTTTTGATCTCAAGCCGGACTTCCTTCAAATACCTGTCTCTCATGTTCTTCCATTTCCTCTTGCACTCGTCAGCTGAAACACAAGACAGAGTTAGATGCTTAAAGACTGTGCTATGGCTACAGACTGAACACATGGTCAAATCTAGTTTCTAAATAACCAGATTAATGGAACCAGACAAAATCTACAGCTTATTAATTGTTAAATGAAGTGGTCTAATCATAATTCCTGTTTTCTTAGACCTATAGCACATAAATGTTAGAATTTAAATGTAAAGACATTAAATAACTCTTGGCCTCCTTGATTTAAAAATTCCAAGGGTGGAAAGAGAAATTAGAAGAGCAAACCTAATAAAGTTCGTGACACAAAAATTAGGCTACATGACATTTCTTGATAAGTGAAAAAAATAAAGGAAAAAAAAAACAAACTAAACGGCTAAAGAAGTGTTAAAATACTTTTATTACTTCGTGGGAACAGTGTAGGCTAATGTCTATATCATAGTTTGCACAGGAACCAGCAGAATTACGCCATTGCCTATATTCCCTTCACACTGTGCTGCTGTTGCCTCCTCAACGACTCCATAAGCTTTAGCTCACGGCGCCATCGCGGGTTAAATGGGCGAAACGAAACACACGCGGCTTTCATCCGTCCGTTCTTGCCGCTCAACAGGCCGCCCTGCCGCTGTGCTGTGCCGTGGACGCGGCTAGCGGCGCCAACAAAAGAGCCAGACTGTGCCTTTCACCGTTTGTGCAGCGCGGCCTACGGCGTGGTGCTGTTGCTGCTACCGCTAGCACGGCACCGCGGCTACAACAGCACTGCCCCTTGCATTCGCGCATAAAACAACAACAAAAACAGCACTTAAATAGATAAAATAATACTAATGGGGTAAATATATAGTATATAAAACTGTGTCCCACAACTCGATCTGGTCAACACTGAAAAAAAGGAATAAAATAAGTCATAAAAGTTAGGATGAGTGTTTAACTCTGAAATACTCACTGGGGAGACCTAAAGACAAACTGATGTTTTTCCAAGCATTTGCCCGGCTTTGTGTGCAGCGATAGTTCGGTAAAGTAGCATTGTAGAGTTCAGGGTAATTAAATACAGCCAAAATTAACTTATCGTCCATGTTGTCCCCGTGTTGTGGCTTTGCAGCGCGGACGGACGCGGAAGCGGCAATGTTCTCCCGCCTTTTCCGCTTAGCAGCAGCGAGTAGGAGTGTAGCGGGCCGACTGCCGCTCCGTGTCGCTCTGTTCAGGGAGCGACAGAGTGTAGGGCTTCCCATTGGACATTTTGGTAATAGTCTATCTTTTATTAAAGTTAACCAGTTATCCAGTTAACTGTCAGCAATATATTTATGAGCAGGTCAAAAATGGTCATTTGGTCCATGTTTAGGCTGTGGTCACTGAGAGGCTTTTTTTTTTTTTTACCTGTCTATCAACATTAGCCTATGCCAGTCAAGTAGCCAGATGTGTTCTATTATATGAACCATGACTAAATTAACCAAAACCATTGTAAACTCATAATCTTTTAGAATTCTGTATTCTGTTATTGTCCTGTTTTTCAAGTGATGTTTTGAATGACATGACAATGACAGGGCCAAATATAAAAACCCTCTTCTTTTTTTCACTTTAACAAACGTTACAACAAAATTACCCTTTATCATTGTAATCCCCAGTGATGCATTTTAAACAGTTTGAACTAAAGTGGATGTGCTACAGTTTATTCTATTCACCAAAATAACTGTAGACAATGATCTCAAATGCTCTGCAAACTATACAACAAGCTGTGTGCTATCTAATAAACACAAGTAAAAATCTATCTGTTTTCAAAAGCCTTTACAAGAGAAGCTTAAGACAGATTGTGGAAATCCATTAATTCTCCGAAAAAGGTGTATTGCCTTGTATGAAATCAGAGGATTTGTTGGGGGATGAATTTAACCTGTAATAGCTTTACCTCAGCTGTGCACATTGTGAGAGAATTCAGAGAAAAGACTGCACTGCACAGATAAGGCACACACACGGCACGGATATAAATCTATTAGTGCATCTCACACATTAAGTTGAGTGGTTGTCCTTGGATTGAAACTCAACAAATCGACAATCTGTTTTTGTCAGTGCATTCCAAATGCCAGTTAGTATAGCTATAATTTGCATCAGATCATTTTGATAAAGAGACAAGAGAAAGTGACATTATAAAATGTATTTAAGAGCTAATCCTGAAGTCTAGCTACATAAGTCTGTGGCTACACCAAAACGTTCATCTATAAATCCTGGGTTATAATACCAAGCAATCCCCTTTTCTCTAAAACCTTAACAATAAGGATCTTAGCAGCTCTCCACTTCTCATTTTATGCAGTGAAATCTGATTTCTTTTGGAGAAAGGAAAAAGGCGAGATTAACTGAATCTGCCGTCCTCCCTAACCTCTTCACAAAACTGCCCAGATTAGCCAGGAATTAAGTTTCAGACGTTTTATGTGGCTGGTCCATAGGGGGATTACAGTTTTACTATTTTTTTGCCTCCAAAATTTCACTATAAGGAGCTGACACTTGGTTGCAGAGAGGGTAGAAGGCTGCTACATTTGGAATGGACAGGCATATTCGGATGGAGAGACAAAAGTTTCCATTTACCATTGAAAACATTTTGAGCAAATATCCTAATAATGAAGACGGGGACTCCTGTGGAGGAAATGCTGCTGGACTTAAAGAGAAGTTGGGACATTCTGCTGCAAACCAAGTGGACACTGTTCACACCTGCCTCTGCTGCTGCTACTGCACCCACTGCTGCCATTGTGGTGACCTGTTTCAGACTGATTTCATTCATGAAGGTAAAACATATTTCTCTTAAAAGACAAGAATGCTTGGTTGGTCCTGTTCTCTAACTTTTCCTCCTCTTTCAGCTTGTTCCTACGCATTGTCCACAGCATTACTCTCAGAGCCATGCAGACTGGGGGAGGATCACAGAGAGGGGCATTCGCACAACCAGGCGCAGAGAAGAACTAGACGTCACCGCACAATTTTTACTGAGGAGCAGCTGGACGCTCTGGAGGAGCTATTCCTGCAAAACCAATATCCAGACGTAAACACCCGGGAGAAATTAGCAGAGCGCACCCAATTACGGGAAGAGAGAGTAGAGGTAAGACTCATGTGCTCCACCTTAAACCAGATTTGTTCATTGGAACTGCTATTACAAACAAGCATTTTATGCATGAAACACTAAGCATATCAAGACACAAGTTCTCTAAAACCTTCACTAACAATCATTGTCTTGGTTTATATTATGTATTTGATAACTAGTGTCTAGGTATTTTGTGTATGGATTACTGTTTGCTGCTGTATTTATAATGCTAATAAATATATACTTTTCGAACAGGTTTGGTTTAAAAACAGAAGGGCAAAGTGGAGACGGCAGAAAAGACTGGCATTCAATGTGGGACATTTGGAAAACTAATGTTCAAATGAAAAGACCACACAATTAAAACAATAAAAAAATATAACATGTCAAACTGTGTGTTTGATGTAGTCTTCTGTTCTGAAACTTTATTTATTATTGTGCAAATGTGCCTTCAAGAACAGATGCTCTTTCTAAAGAAAATTTTAACATGATTTGAGTCAGTAATATAATTATATCAATAAACCATGTTTTAACATATTCTGGTTGTTTTACTGTGTCATTATAATTGTACAAAAATTAGTTTCACATTGTGTTTGCCGTGCATGAATACATTGTATATGTAAACGTTTTTTTGTTTGCCCTGTTGTTGACACACTGAACCTTATTTAGTAATAGGATTTATTCAAGTAACAACTATTCTGTTCTTGGCCTTTTTTATATTTTTATATTTTATTTAAGAACCTTCCATTGCACACTTGTTTAAATATTTGATAAATAATGAAAAACAAAAGCCCTGCGACTAACTGGCCATTGTCCAGGGTGTACCCCGCCTCAGGCCCAAAGCTGCTGGGATAGGCTCCAGTCACCCGCGACCCCTAACGGGACAAAGCGGTAGAAAATGAATGAATGAAAAACAAAATTAATACAAATGCAAAAATAAATACAAAGTGCAAATTATTGAATTTTTATCAAGTTGGCAAACTCAACAATTTCTAATAATTATAACTGCAGAAGACTGTATTTTTAGTTCATTTAAGAAATTCAAACTATCTTTGTTGCTGTGATTTTTTCAAAAAGGTATTTTATTCTAGAAAGGTCGAGTACTTGGAAGAGCATTTCCGGTGACGCACTAGTTTAGTTGTAGGGGACGACATGGTGAAGGTGTTACGTTTCTTTAATAAATACTTTTTGTTATCACTGCGTTATTATAGTGGCGTAGAGAAACTGAATATGTTAATGTTTTAGATCGCGTCCGCACAAATCTTCACTTGATTAATTCGGGTGTATCTGGAGCTACAACAAGCTAAAAGAGGCTAACAGACCCACAATGGAGGGCAGTGCCAGTGTCAGGAGAGCCCTGTCCGGGACTCTGGTCTCTTCAACAGTCACGACAGTGGCTCTACGAAACCATTCCGAAAACCAGGACACTGAAAAGCCAAAAAGAAAGGTTCTCGACGAAGAGGAGTACATAGAAGTAAGTTAAAGGTCACGTGTAGTGTTGTGATTAAGGCTGTAGCAAATCCATCGGTTTAATGCTAGCTAGCTAAAAACATGTCCGACCAATGTTACAGATAATGACAATAATGTTACCATTATTATTTTAAAGTAAACGTTTTTTTGTTGTCTCATAGACATGTTAGAATTGATGAGTACCATTTATATTGCAAGTGTATTATTAAGCAGTAGTCAAAACAGTATGTAAAAATACAGTACGTTAGTGAGGAGTAGTGGGTTTTTCGTATGTGGTATAGGTTAAATCCTAAGCGCGAAGTTTTAACATGTCTGGTTTTGGCTTCAAACAATGCTTAAACTCATTTAGCTTTGTTTTAAAGATTATATATATATATATATATATATATATATATATATATATATATATATATATATATATATTATTATTATTGAATGCATCTATTGTTTATTGTTACAGAATTTAGAGAAGATCATTCAGCGAGACTTTTTTCCCGATGTGACAAAGCTTCAAGCACAAAAAGAATATCTGGAGGCTGAAGAAAATGGAGACCTTGAGAGGATGAGAGTGATTGCCATCAGATATGGATCATCTTTGGCTAAATCTACCCCACAGTCTTCTGCACCTTGTCAGCAAAACAGCATTTAATACCTTTTTATGTATTTACTCATTAATCATGCACTGTAACTTATACATATTCTCTTTTGTTCCGTTTGTGTTGAAGATGTTACACCAGCCAGTTTTGAGACACCACTTGGTAGTTCAGCCTCTCCCACTTCCTGTCAGGGTAGAAATGTGGGAAATAAAGGTACAGTTAAAAAAAAAAAAATTAAAATAAGGTGTTAACACAGTCATGGTAATAATTCAAACTCTATTTCATCATACTTTGATAGAGACCGGGGAAGATGACAAGGAAGGGAAGGAGTTGCCATCTTTAGATCGTTTCCTTGCTAAAAATACCAGTGAGGATAATGCTTCTTTTGAACAGATAATGGATCTGGCTGAAGACAAGGAAAAACTAAAGCACTCCTGGTTATACGAGGCTGAGAATGAATTTAGACAGGTATGTTCAAAGTATTTTATTAATTTTTTTATTAACATCTTTAACATAGTTTTGGTGTTGGTTATAATGGTGCTGAATTGTTTAGTTTTAAGTCAAGAAGGTTGACCTAATTACTAGATAGAAATGACTAGATATTAAAATAAGCTGCTAAATTGGATCCCTGTTTTTGTGTCCATATACCTTACTGCATCTATCACTTCACAGCGCCATGAGGAGAACCTTGCTCTACCATCAGCAGAAAAGGCGGCTCTGGAGTGTGTCAAAGCTGGACTGGAGACCTGGGAGTACAAAGCCAAGAATGCATTGATGTATTATCCAGAGGGTAAGCACAACAGACCTTTGCTAAACTTTGTCCCAAAAAGATTACCACACTTTTCTTTTTTATTTGTTTTTTTTAATGGATTTTCGATAAACTTACATTTTTGATGCATATTTTCATTCTTGACAAAGGAGTTAAAGATGATGATGCCCTTTTCAAGAAGCCGAGGGAGGTTGTTTATAAGAATACACGCTTTTCTGGAGACCCTTTCAGCAAAGCACTCAACAAAAGCCAGATACAGCAGGCTGCAGCCCTCAATGCACAGGTAACTTCACTCAAATTTTATATATTTTTTTAATAAGTATTTTCCAAACTCAAAATCTGATCTAAATTGATGTATTTGATGTCCAGTTCAAACAGGGTAAAGTGGGTCCTGATGGAAAGGAGCTAATCCCTCATGAATCTCCAACAGTAAATGGATATGGCTATGAAAGAACTCCTTCACCTGCCCCTGGTACGTTAGACGAGGCTATCACCAACTATAACTACTAAAATGAATTTAAATTACACAAAGTGGTATGTTTTCACAGGTGTAGCTGATTCCCCTCTTATGACCTGGGGAGAGATTGAGAGCACCCCGTTTCGACTAGATGGCTCTGATTCACCATATATCGAGAGAAACCACGGTCCATCATTTAAGGTACTGCATCTATCCCCCTTCTTTTTTGAATAATCTGGGGTTTGTTAATTTGTTAGTTGCAAAAGTTTGACAGTTTTTTGCTTCTGTTGTATAAGATCCCAGAACCAGGAAGAAGAGAGAGACTGGGTTTGAAGATGGCCAATGAAGCTGCAGCTAAGAACCGGGCAAAGAAACAGGAGGCATGGCGAAAGGTCACACAGAACCTTGCGAGGTAAACTTTTTTGTATTGATAACTTTCCCTTAAGATTTTTAATAGGAATAGTTGGGTAAATATTAAAAAAAATTTGATATGTTGTTTTTAATCCTTGATTGAATTGCTTGTTAATTAGATCTACCAATACAATTTATATTTGCAGTCTTACACCTAAAGGTATGAGCCCAGCCCTCAGCCCTGCTCTGCAGAGACTTGTAAATCGGACTTCAAGTAAATACACGGACAAAGCTCTAAGAGCAAGTTATACTCCTTCACCCTCGCACAGAAACATTGGCTGCAAGTCCCCGTTTGATGGACCGTCAACTCCTTCAGGAACACCAACGCCAATTAAAGCAAAAACCCCAAGTTCACAAGACCTTACTTCTCTCACAGACAATTTGCTGGAGCTTCCTAAGCGAAGAAAAGCCTCTGACTATTTCTAAGATAATTTTTTTTTCCTGTTACATTTGTACTTTGTTGGTTGTAAACAATCATTTAAGGATGTATTTTGTTACATTTCAACAAAGAGTAATGGTGTGTGTTCCTGTGGAATTAATGATTTTTATTTAACTTTAACATTTTATTTTGTACAACTTCATCTGTGAAGACTCAATATGCACAAGAATGTTCAGCTCGAAGTTGAGTTAAACTCGAGGAGGCACATGATAAGTCATATTTTCATTATAGTATTTTTAAGAAGAAAATCTAAAGTAAAATCAAAGTTTAAACAAGCAGCTACATGTCTTGGCTCAATGGAGGAGGAAATTACACTTGTCACTTCTTGACAAGTTTTTACAATGCATGCTGTGTTGAGGAAAAAAAAACAGGGAAAACAAAGAATGACATGACAAATTATTCCTAGAAAAGAAGTGTACATTTGTATGAGTATTGGTATAAAACATTCAAATTAAACTAGTAATAAACTGCTCTTGTGAGAAACTATACATTTTTTCCCCACACCAAGGGTCAAAGTAAAAAGGTTGGACATGTTTTTCCCTAAACTTGGGAAATTTGCAACTTTCTGTGGCTGTTCTTGTTGCAAAGACACAATTAGTACTCATAACATACTTTTGTATAGATAAATTGGACTTCTATATATAATCTATTGATTATATATGGCAAGTACAGCCATAGTTCATCAAAGTATCTTGATAATTGCTCTCGGGCACTAATGTCAAAGGCCATGCCATAAGTAAACAAGCAATTAATTGATTAAATATGGCCACACACTTATTCCTAATCGTGTGTCACAGTCGGTCACAGCGGGTCTAATCTGCCAAACTCCGCCCAGCAGCTCTTTCAGTGGAAGCCTGTGTTGCCGCTGAGTGTTTGGGATTGTTGTGATGGGAGGCCGCGGCCATCTTGGATCAGACCTGGATCCGCTTCAGAACGAGCAGCAGGACGGAGCACAGGCCGTCCGCCGATGTTCGCCTCTCGGCCTGATTAACTTTACTTCCGAAGCTGCTCGCCACGATTACGCTCTTCAGACCGCGTTTCTGCCGCCAGCCGGTTGTGTGAGTGCACAAAATGGTCAGAAACTGCGCGAATGATTGAAGTCCAAAGAAGAGGGCGACGGTGGTGCACATCCTCGGTGTATATTTTTTAATTTCTGAGAGGAGTTACTATGAATGGAGGATAAATGTTGCCGAAGGCTGACAGCAGCAGTTTCGTCCTTTTCTCTCTTCTCTTCGTCCTCACTTTAACGGACCCACCACAGACAGGTAAAGAAATAAATCACAGTTGTTTTGCTTTCCGTGGAGTTTATTCCCGTGGCCTCCGTCGGAAACAGCTTACCGACGTGTCGCCAGGCTTTAGGTGGTGGGTGAGGCAAGGAGGCCTGCTGGTACAGCACGGGGCTCCGGGATCACACAGCGGCCGCATATTGCAACACTAAATTAATATTAAGGCCCAATATCTGCAAATATGTCAAAGGAGCGCGTTTACCAATTTGTTTACACTTTACACGAACATCATAATAAGTAAAAAACATTGAGCGTTTTGTTTATAGCCTGTGCATCCATTCAGCTCTGCTGCCTCAATAGTATTTCCCTTCATTATATGTATTTAGTGTTTGGTTTAGTAAAGGCATAAACAGGGCCCAGTATCCCTTGTTCTAATATCTCTGACTGAACCATTTAAAAAGACTTGTCATGACTTTAACATTTAGAAATCATCTATATCAAGCGTTTGATACCATAAAAGAGCCAGACAAGTTTACTGTTTCTGCACAGTAAAATTTAAATCCTCTCAAAGTGTGTCGTTAATTTTCCAATACCTTGTCTAACAAAGTTTTATCAAAAAGTCATTCTGTCCCCACATGATTACAACTAATTTGCCAGAAAGGCCTTATTCAGCTTCTTTCACTGTAAATTGATTTAGATAAATAGATTTATGACTACAGAAGACAAAAGCATGTTTTTGTCAGGCTGTGTGTCTTGTGATGCTCACATTAACTGGGTGAAAAAGCCATTTGTTCTTTCTTGAACTTTTGGCTTAAAACGGAGAATGTTTGGGCGTTATGTAAAAAGTTTGGCCCAATTAAAAAAAAAAAACTTATTGACGACATGCTTCTTTTCTAGATCATGAATTAAAGGCCAACACAAACTCCAGTTAGTAACGTGTTTTCTCCTTTGGATCAGTGTTCTCCTTTTTGTGTCCAGGTGTATTTGGATCTTTTTGTATTTTTCTGGAGACAGCACTTATAGAAGATGAACAAAAAGCAGCATATATTAGTTGTTTGTTTATGTTATATATTTTATATATTATGCTTTATGAAAAATACAGGAATTAGGAGTTATTTAAGTGATTACAGTGTCTTAAAAACTGTAGTGAAAGCCCTTCCCACTTGCAGCTGAGTGACTCACCGGGAGATAAAGCAGGTATGGGGACAGGGACTTGGATTATATAAGAGATGCAAAGACGCAGGTTTTTCATTCATCTGTCGATTAAGAAAAATCTGCAAGCGTCAGAGGATTAGGTGTGAACGCACAAGGCGGCCTCACCTATTGGTACGTTTTAATCAGGATGGTGATCGCAAACAAGTTTATTGTGGAAATACTTGGAGACAAATATGAGACAGAAGTAAACAACAGTGTTACATCCAATCTTTTTTATTATTATTATTATTATTTTTGGGTTGTCATTGTAATAAAGCCATATTGTGCATTTTCCTCAGACTATTAAAAAAAATGTAACGGTCTGATGACACTTTGGGTTTATTCACTTCCCCTCAAAAATGTCTTCTTCCCTCATTTCGAAATTTCTCTTCATATTAAACGGATACACAGTGACTGCTACTGAGTATGTGGTTAACCTTTCCATCCTTTCAAAAAAAGCTGAATAGATAAGCTTACAGCAGCGATAAACCACTGCTGATTCAGACTCTCGTCTCCAGGAAGCTGAGATATAACTTCTTCAGCTCGAAAACCTCTCCACGCCACAGCTGTTCTACATTTGAGAGGGAAGCACTGTGCTGTCCACATGCATTGTCTTGACAGTGTTCGGGGTAACTAATACCTGCAAATATTGTGCCTTTACCGGCGGCGTCGCTATCAGGAAAAGCACCGGAGGCACTGCATCCATCAGTAATCAGTATTCAAGGCAGTGGGCTTTTGGTCATACACTGAATATGCATCACAAACCAGGTGTCTGCAGGCTCACCAGTCTGCCGTTATATAAATGAGAAATAACCTGCCTCATATTACCAGCAAATATAAACCACAGTGGGAAAGTCAGCAAAGACCAGTCTCTTTATTATACAACTTTCACTCATAGAGCAAACAATACCCTCTTAACAAGTTATTAGGCACTCCTTTTTATTTTTATTTTTGACCAACTTCCTCATTTTCCCCATGGTGTTGTGCTGTTTGCAGTTTCTTAATAATGCTTGTGTCAATAGATGCCTAAATAAATGAGTAAAATATTAAGAGTTAACCATTAAACAACTTTGTCAAGAGCAGTAGAAGGCAATGCATTGAAATGACAATGTGTATTTGAAAACTTTGACTAACCCTGTTATGAAAGATGCCTTGGCAATGAGGGGGAAAGCAAAACGTTCTCGAGTTGGTATTTAGCAAACTCGTGACTTTTTCAAAAGGTTAAGAGTCATGTTTGCAGTCAATGATTCAACTGTGACATTGTTTTGTTGCAAACACCTTCAGTCAGTTTGTGGCGCTGTTGTTGAACATTAAACAAGAAACTTAGCTGCAAATGTTTAATAATGCAGTAATTTTTCATAGTGATGTGATTAACATTGTGATGTCACATTTAGCTTTCTCAAATATAAAATTCTTTCATTCATTAAGAACAGGCAGACTAAATTTGTATGTAGCATTGAACCTAGTCTTTTTGCCTCAAGTGGTTTTATTTCTGGTCCGAGCTCGGATAACTACAATAAAGTGATAATGGGATAGACGTGGTTAAGATGACAGTCCGACACCATTAGATTGCTGCAAATTGACCCTCCCGACCCAAGAGACAGAGCCTGCTTTTTCATAGTAACACTGACTTAGGTTTGATACATGCTTTGAAAAGCTTTCCTGCAAAGTGAGGCAAAACCACAGCCAAAGGGAAGTTCCTATATCACAATTTTAGTATACTCGTTGTAGATGGTAATATACTTCCTCCTAAAGTGTCAGGCAACAGACTCAAAATGTGAAGTGTGGTTTATTTGAATTTACAAAAAAACAAAGGGGCTTATAAGACTTACAACAGCAACTGGACGTTTAAAGTTTCAGTTTCACAAAAGTTAGAGACTGTCTTGGGCAATATAAATGGTCCTTTTTTTTTAAGCCAATGGGTAAACAGATGTATTTAAATAAAGTGTTGCCACAGTAGTGAGGTGAGTGGGTGGTCCAGCTCAACCAAAACAGATGGTTTTTACGTCCCACAATTAGAAAAGCAACTGGGAATCCACTTTCAGGTACTTTATGGACAGTAGCAGACAAGTTCTTCACTGAGAACCACTGACCACCCTCTTCATTTAGGTTCCGACTATAAGCAGTTAGAAAATAACACACAGGATAGTTACTGTGCTGTTTCTATTTGTTTCAGGTCCGCGAGTAGCTCTGGCCAGATTATTGTCAGGTAAGCAAGCAGCACATTTAGCGACTCGTTTCAATAAACTAGCAACCTCTTGTCTTTCAGATAGACACACAAGATGTAGTTAAACAGTAAACGGCGTTAAACCTCTCTTGTGATAAGGTGTCATAGAAGTCCTCTGAGTGACCCGAGGGGAGCTAAACACAGAGGCGTCTCTAATGTTAATCACATATGGCGTGGAGACCCACTTAGCACAGACTGGGGCTGAGAGATAGAGGAAAACAAAAAGCCTATAGGCAGCGTTAACTCTCTGCTGTAGGTCTCTTTAGAAATGTAACTCCCAAAACGGGCACACAGATGTCTAATGTGCATTTAGTCTCAGCGTGTCCTAATTCTCAACTGAATGAAGCTAAAAAGAAACTGTTGAAAAACTTTTTTTTTGTTTTTTCATATTTATTCATACACCACACAATGACATGTGTTGTTTTTTAAGACATCAGAGATCATGAGACAAAGTGTGCCATGATCATTTTTAATATGACTGGGGATCTTAAAATGGAGAAAAGACAATTGGTTTTGGTTTCATTGTCAAAAGTGCCCTTTTTACATTATTCACTACAGGAAGCTATTGTTTTATTAAAGAAGTCCACTGTTTATAAACTGTCTTTTCAGGACATTGAGGAAGTGTTTCTTTTATTTAATTCCAACTTTAAAACAGTTGACCTAATTCAGGACAGCAACATGGTGTATTTAATTACATGCCATTGAACTGGTCATAAAAGTATAGATCAAACCTGTTTTATGTTTTTTAATCCCATGCGCCTCTTGGGTCTGTTTTGTAAAAGAGTTAGTGTCATGAGGTATGATGACCACCCAGACTTTGTCATTGTGTTTCAGAGCCACGCTGTCCCGGGCAGTTTGCCTGCCGCAGTGGAAAACTGCAGTGTATCCCCTTGTCCTGGCAGTGTGACGGCTGGACAGCATGCGAGGACAAGAGCGACGAGATGGACTGTCCTCGTGAGTAAACCTGAATACACTAGTACTACACTACACCACTCAAAAAACACCTCTAACACCGCTCCGTTTGGTCTGTTCGCTTTACCCGAGCAGCTCAGACATGGTTAGCAGCCGATACGAGCTATAAAAGGCCTCTACAGTTAACTCTGGAAATGCTGTGCTTTCTATTTGAGTGTGAGTTACACATGAGTGTGTTTACTGTGGGTTGAGCTCTTCAATGCTGCTGAGATATTGTGGTGTTAAGCTTTTGACCGAAATCCTTTTGTTTTCCCCTCTTTAAGTCGAGGGAGACCTTATCCCCACATCTGTGACCGCCTAATGCGAATTATTGAAGGGACTGAGAACAGCATGTGACCCGCATACTGCAGTAGCTGAGCTGGGCTTTCTAACAGACATTTCTTAAGGCTTTGGGATTGGATTCATTCATAAAAATTAAACCACACTAGAACGAGCCTCAGTGTGGGGCCTGATGTATAGTTTTAAAAACACTAACCAACAGGAACTTTTATTTGAAATGTCAAGAGGGCAAAAAGTCGAATAGACAAACAACGACACTGAGTGTAAATGCTCAATACAGAATAACTTTTTTGTTATTGCACAACAGTACTAGATCAATGCTGGTTCAATTACAACATTGTTAACATAGACAAACCAGGCTAAGATGCTATGATATTCCTGTTGTGTTAATGATAGACGTCTAACACTGGGATTACTTTTACATTGTGTTTATGTTGAGCAGTCGCCCGTAACAAAAAACTTTTCAGTGTTTAAATCATGTGTCATCTCCTCACGTCACTGAGAAGCCTTATCTGAGCAGTTGACCGTTAATAAAATGTCCCTGAAATCGGTGTTTGCCTTCTTTTATCTTGTTTAAAAGGCTCTGTGGTTGCCATGATGACACAAATTTGTTTCATAAGTGGTGTGCCCTTCACAACCAGAAACAAAAAGATAAATAATAATAAAGATACAAACGTTACTGAAACTGGGGCATTCTTCTTACCAGTGCTGCTGCAGGAACATGAGTGCTGCGGGGGTTTCAGTTGATCAAGTTTACAGATAAAAATGGTTACATTATTTATCATTTGTTTGGTTGAAGGAAACTTTCTGGTGTTGGTTAATTACATCAAAAGACTTTTTACTTTCCCTTTATGAATTTAAATCTTGCTATAAGTCTGAAGGTGCTTTTATTCTGGATAAAATGCTAGAAAATGTGACTTGATTAGGTGACTTGATTAAGAACATAAAATGAAGTTATTGAACCTTGAGGAATACAGCTGCTGTCTCGTGTTTGCAGCTTTAAAGGAGGAACGTTATCGTTATAACGGCTTTGGTGAGGTTGAAGATGTCATTGGTGTAGCCCAGCCTGTGCGCTTCAACAGTAAGCTCCATAACTACCCTTCCTCTTCTGACATCGTACAAAAGAGTGTATTCACTTATTTATACTCTATGTATGTACCTCTGGTCTATCCACAGAGAAATGCCCGAGTGGATGGCACCACTACGAGAAGACGGCCAGCTGTTACAAAGTTTACTTAAGGAATGAGAACTACTGGCAGGCTGTGGACACTTGTCAGAAAGTCAATGGCTCTCTGGCTACGTTTGTCACCAATGAGGAGCTGCAGTTCATCCTTAAGATCGAGGTGGACTTTGACGACAAAGTGTGTGAGCGCAGAGACCAGTGCAAGTGAGTATACTCAAGACACAAATCATCCAAACATTTCTGAAATGTACATATTGATGGAATGAAATGACTCATTATTGTGTGTTTTTTAAGGTTTTGGGTTGGCTACCAGTATGTGATCACCAATCAGAACCACTCATTGCAGGGGCGATGGGAGGTGGCATATAAAGGTATCTGAACATGTGCACTGACAAACAGAATGAACAAAATGGATGTTATAGTCAACTAATGGCTACTGCTCTTCGCAAACTTCAACATGTGATGTCATATTTTGGTTCAGGTGCCATGCAGGTGTTTCTGCCACCTGAGGGCCTTGCCCTCATTGGGAATGCCTCTCCCTCACAGGACAATATCTTCTGTGCCCAGCTTCAGCGCTTTCAGATTAAAAGCATGAATGAATGGGGTCTGCACAGCTGGCATGCTGAGAACTGCTATAAGAAGTCCCCATTTCTTTGTAAAAGGAGTATGTTTTATTTAAAATCAGCACAATTATTTCAGTTTATTTTGGAAATTTGTTTCTGAGTTTCATTTTACTTTTTTAAAATTTTGTTGTAGGACAAACATGTGTTGATATAAAAGACAATGTTGTGAACGAGGGATACTACTTTACACCTAAAGGAGACGACCCGTGTTTGAGTTGCACATGTCATGACGGGGAGCCTGAGATGTGTGTGGCGGCACTGTGTGAGCGACCCCAGGGCTGCCAGCACTTCCGCAAAGATCCAAAAGTGTGCTGCAAGTTCACCTGCCTGGACCCAGGTACTTCCTTCACATTATTTTTACCTGCATTTACACCAATGTCATGGTCCACAAGGTGGAGCTCCTCACAAATCTAAAATGTGTCTTTGAACTCCCATTACATCAGCAATTACAAGTGGTAATTTCATAATATTGTTAAACAAGGTGAATATCCAATATTGTCCAAGTTCATTATTGGTCTGTAGGTCCTGTTTGGAGAATGAGAGCTGCTTATGTAATATTAGACTGCAGTTTTCTTACATTTTAATGTATGTATCGCTTTCTCTTGTTTTGTCTCAGATGGCAGCAGTCTCTTTGACTCAATGGCCAGTGGGATGAGACTGATCGTCAGCTGCATTTCATCCTTCCTGATTCTGTCTCTGCTGCTGTTCATGGTGCACAGACTCCGCCAGAGGAGACGTGAACGGATTGAAACATTCATCGGAGGGAACTGTAAGCCTTCAGCACCATTTATTTGTTTTTGGATTCACTCACTCAACTAAACACAGTGTATTTGTTGCATTTAATGAATATATATATATATAAGATTATGTAGTGTGTTCCATTCAACACAATTGTGTTATTAATAATACAGAATAAGCATAGTTTTATATTTATTTTTATTAGATGTCTGTTTTAGTCATGACTTGGCGTGCATCTTTTTTTTCAGTGCACCATTTCAACCTTGGACGGCGAGTTCCTGGTTTTGACTATGGCCCAGACGTCTTTGGTACTGGCCTCACTCCCTTACATCTGTCTGACGATGGAGAAGGTGGTGCATTTCATTTCCAGGAGCCGCCCCCGCCGTATGCTGCCTATAAATATCCAGACATTCAGCACCCGGACGACCCTCCTCCTCCGTATGAAGACTCCATCAACCCAGACACCCTGCTCTATGTGGACCTCGGTAAGTCCACTGCTCAATAGCTCTGATAGTGATGGATTTGTCATTGTGGGCATCTAAGAGGCACTTTGTAAATCAAGTTGATTTGGGATGACTTTGATTCTTTGTTGCAGTAGCTCACAACTCCATCTAATGGTACAAAGTGTTACAGCACCTAAGGGTTCTTCTCTGTCATACCATGAAGGCTTTCATTTTAAACACTTCTAAATATTTCATAATAAAACTATTAGCTAAAGCCATAAAGAATCTATGTCTTCTCTCCACTTCAGGACACAGCAGGGTTTCCATGATCCCAAGCCAGATGAACGACCTTGGAGACGGGCTACAGGCCCACATTCCCAATGCCTGTGGTCCCGGGTCAGTCATGCCCCCGACTCAGGAGAGAGAGGACTCCATAGATAGTAGCACCCTCCTGGTTGGACCTGACACGCCCACAAACGGGCCTGCCCCAGGCTCAATGGCCCCGGACTCCCTCAGCACCACGGTATAGGACTCGTGCTGCGGTCAGACGTTAGGAGATCATGAGCTCCGCTGGACTCAGGACTCCAGAAGTCACAAATTGAGAACCTTGATTTGAAATGTTAAACATTTGAAGTTTGTACAGACAAATAAAAAGGCCAAAATCTTTTAGACATCCTACTGAGAGCAGAATGCCATTTTTCCTGGAGACTACATGTTTTGTAAAGAAACTGGCATCTGAGTGTGCAAAAGCCTGTCAGACTGTCGCAGAGGATCGTAAACAAGACTGACATTGGCCGGATTTTTACTTTTTGCCACATCTGAGTCAAACGTTTTGAAACGCCTGAGACTGGCCTTAAGTGATTCAGATGCTCTGCTGTAAATAACCTTCAGGTCTGCACCGGTTTGTACTCTTGTGTGTCGGTGTGGTCCTGCACGAGGAACACGGACAAACCAGCTTTCAGACCTTGTGCTTTTTTTTTTTTTTTTTAATATCAAAGTAATTTGTATTGGTCTATGATGATGTTCTCATTAGCTCTGCTTGTTGCAGCGTGCCCTATATTTCGATTTTTATTCGAACATTGAAAGTTAACGCCCTCTCACTTTCATATTAGGCCGATACAAAAGCGTCTTCCAAGGTTTATAGCGCAGATTTGCAGCGACAGATATTTTGTAGTTGAGAGGTTGAGTCTTGGCAAACGGTCTGGTTAGATTTTTACTAGATACTGCTGACAAAAAACATATTGTGTTAAAGAATGTTGTGGTGCTGCGACTTGTTAATGGTATTTTATGACGGTAGTCTTGGTTTGTGTGACAAAAGCAGTCTGAACTCCCCCATCAACCACTGAGTGAAAGATTGGAAGTATTAAATTGGGAAAAAAAAAGGGGAGTGTTTCCATAGAGTTTTTTTTTCTTTTTTTTTTTTTTAAATCGGGAGGTCCCGTTGTTACGTTATGAGCTTATGGCAGAGTAGTTTAATGAAACGCTTAATGCTTTACACGGTCATTTTTGAATAAATTGAGGGTTGTACTTTCTGGATTAATTTTTAATTATTTTTTTATTTTTTATTTTATTTATAGAGACAGTTCAGGTTTTTCTTAAGTCTATGAGATGCAAGATGGTTAATTACATTTAGTGTAAGACCGAGAATTGTCAGTGCCCTGCAGCTTTGAGAAACATAATGAGAGCATATCCACAGGTTATGCACATAATCTAAGTGAAAACAATTATAACTAAGTCCTATCTCAAGTCTTTGTTTGACAATGGCCTTTGCCCGGTTTGGTCCTTTTTTATGCTTCTCCAAAACTGTGCAGATAGACTTTTAGTCATATTATAGACTCATTTAGAAAACCCTGAACTTCGTTTTTTAGATGTGAATGCTGCCCGTTCATTTCTGGTACATTTGTGTGACGCGGTACATCTCAGTCTTGAAGCAATGACTAACTTGACTGTAGCTGGGGTTCCTTTTTTGTTTGATGTCAGTGGGTCTGTTTTATTTTTAATTTTTTTTAAGTTGTTTCTGTGGGATCAAAATTGAAACTGTAATTTTGAAAATGTAAAATGCTTTTGGGAACATGTTTGTTTTTTGATGACAATCATTTACTTTTCTGAAATGAGAGAAACCCACATCCACCAGCATTAAAACTGCTTCTGATCTGCCTCGAAAAACAGCTGTAATTGTGTGATGCTCTGAATGCTCTGCAAGGTTGATGTAATGAAGGTGTAGTTCGCTATAAGACAATTTCCCCCTTCATACACTATTTTGATTTTGGTTTATTTGGCATCGACAATCCTTAATGGATTCTCAAAGTCATGAAACAAGTGTGTTCAAGAGATGGTGAGTTTGGTTTGAATCATATTTCCTTTTCCAATCTGTGTTTTGGATCTGCGGTGCATGTGTTTTATCTTTTGGCATGCTGGTATTTTTCTTTCTTTTGATGGAAATTTTTTTTTTTGCAAAATGATCCACCCTGTACAGTAGAGCCTAGCATTGAGTTTCATATCTGTGTAAGAATTTAAAACTCAGCCAGCTGCCTCCCGTTGTCTTTATGCAGTGTGAGAAAACTCATTTTTATCAGATTTTTAATGTTGCTAAATTCAGCATACACTGTCATTATTTCCCAAGCCTTTGTTTGAAAAGATGCTTTGTTTGCAGGGGGCTTGTGTTTCATCAGGTGGATGTACATCTAATCAAATGGCAAATAAATTGCACCATGAAGGACGACTGCTGCATCACTGGGCGTTTGAACTTTCTGTCGAGCCTCATCAGTCGCGACATTTAGCTGCTCTGAGTCCTTTTGACTTTTGAAATTCCTGCCACCAAATGTCAAGAGGATTAAGGCGGCCTGTGGGGAATTCCCGCAGGTTAGAGGCTGTTGGATAAACCTAGTTCAACCTAAAGACTCGAATGATTTAAAGAAAGGAGATATACCGCACCTTGCAGTGACTCGAGGCTGTAGTCAGAGCAGAGGCAGTGATACTCCGCCGGAGAGCACTGACGCAGAAGAAAAGGGGCTTTGTGCACCAAGGCCAAGTAGTGACAGAATCATAATCTATTCCTGGATGAGAGAGAAGTAACACTTTACGCTGAGCTGTTCTCAGTGCAGTTTAATGCAGTGTTAGATACAGAACTGCACTTTATATCTCTGTGTATGAACACAGGCAGGTTGCATAACATTTCTACAAATTTACTTGGGTTATGCAAATGATTTGGATTTCTGGTTTTCCAAGTCAGTTTTCTAGTTTATTTAAATATTATCTATTCAAACCCTGAACAGCTTTGTTCGATAAAATTGTCCTTGAGTTTTTTATGAGTTAAAACGTACCAACCCTTGGCTTACTTTCAGTGGTTTATAATAGAACAATGAACGTTAGATGTTTTAATTTAAATGTTAAATCAGTCGTTTATTTTTACCGAATCTTTTACGTTGCCCTCCTCAGAAGAGGCACATCCTCTGACTTTCCCATGGGATGAATGGGTCTTGTTACTAGTCATTGGGCATCATGCTGCAGGAGGAGGGGGGGGGCATTGAAGCTGTCCTTGCATCAATGAGTCTGTTGATTAGTAAAGACCACTAGACTGGTAATGACAGGGTTCAGCGATCAGACCAGGACCAAATAAAACCCAGCTTTTACCTGGGCTCCTATTTAAGTTTGAGCGTCCCGCTGGTGGATTTGCAGAGAGGCCAGATCATGATTTGGACTGCTGCTCTACTCACAGTCGTCGTTTCGTATGTCGATGCAGGTGAGACTCTGGTCTTCTGAAATGGCTTTTACCTTGTGGGTTAGAAGCAACATGAATGGATGCTTGACAGACTTTTGTTATTTCTTTTCTTCCAGATGACTATTGCTACAATGAGCCACACTGTAGTAAGTGAACATTTAGATTTAAAGCTGCAGTAGGGAAAATTTGAAATGTTCAGTGAAAAGCTCTTAGTTTGCGCAGATCCAATAGAGTTCAGGTTTTATTGGTCATAAAATATATTTTTTTAAAGAACAGAATACTTTTATTAAATATCAAACATTGACCAAAAGGGTTTTAGGCTGAAGTCAAGACTTACTGCTCCTAACCCAATATGGGAGAGAGATTTATTACTGACTAAGAAATTGTCTAGTAGCTTTATCTGTTTTATCTGTATAATGCACCAAATACATGCAGTGTAATCGTTGTACAGTGTTGTTTAGGTAAGTGTCTGTGACATTGGGTATTAACAGGGTCATAAGAGACTTGTGTTGTTGTAAATGAAGTATCATATTGCTGGCTCTATTACAAAAGAATGCATACGAGTTCCCACCAAATACAATGAACCCCTGTTAAAGTCAGAAAATGTCTTTGAAGGAATCATTTGACTTTGTTTACACTTTTTAAATAATGCTAGTCCTAAAATATGTTGTCTCTCTTTAAAGTCATCATACTCTTAATCAGAGCTGTTTTGTTACCTTTTTTAAACAACAAAAACAACAAAAAAATGTTTTTTCTTTTGCAAAAGGTATATCCATTTTCTTGTGTACCTTGTTTCTTTAGATCCTTATGCATGGGGAGACACCTTCCACTCCTGTCACCCGTTACTTGAAACGAACCACTCCCCGATCAACCTGGACCTCCACATGAGCCCAAACGAGTCTCTGGGCGCCCTGGATCTGGAGGGTTTTAATGAGGTCCAAACAGGACACTGGACACTGGAGAACAATGGCCACTCAGGTCAGTAATCCTGTCATAATTAAATAAGTGCTTTATGTAGGTCATATAAAGCGTAAATGATATGATTAGCCGAGACTTTTAGCTATTGAGTCAAGACCAAGACTATGTCAGGTCCAGACCGAATCGGGCGAGACCAGGTCAAGCGCAAATCAAGACCAGAGCTGGTGTATCTTTGCCCTTGTAATAGATACAAGATACAATACTGTTTTTGAAGTTCAGAGGTTTGTGTTTGTTAAAGGAGACCGAGTTAGTCCAGTCTTAGACCAAGACCGCTCTTGAGTACTTGAGTACTGAGACAAATATTGTTGCTAGTGCCTTATATACAGTATTTAGTTAAAGGTAAAATAATACAAGACTTATTAATCATGTCAGGTACACTCCTCCACACTCTTTTGGTGTCTTGACCTTTAGCTGCTCCGTTACAGTGGTGCTGGCAGTGGGCAGCGGGATGTCCGTGAGTGGGGGGGGTCTCCCGGGAGTGTATCACACCCTGCAGCTGCACTTCCACTGGGGCAGCCCGGCCACTAACGGCTCCGAGCACACAGTGGACTCACGCAGATACCCAATGGAGGTACAGTACGGTCAGTAGACAGCGAAGCACCACCGCACACACTGACTGCTGTCGGGTACATGCTCAGTCTATGCTTTTATGCGCAGATGCACATTGTCAACATGAAGTCCATCCATCCCAACATGTCCGCTGCTCTGGACGACCCAACAGGGCTGGCCGTCCTTGGATTCTTCATGGATGTCAGTAACTGAACATGGACCTTTTTAAAAGAAGTTCTTCTCAGAACTTTAGAAATGAGTGTAATATTTGGATTGTAGGCTACAGTTTGGTGGTTGTGGTCGAGTTTAGGCTTGGCCTGGTTTAGCCTTTGTAGTAATGTTGTAATGCTGCTGTTTTACAGGTTGTTTACGCAGACAATGTGCCCTTTGGCCACGTATCACAAAAACTATCATCTGTCGCTTACAAAGGTAGTTACTCACACAATCCACTTCCAGATTAATTCGGTTGATAGGAGCGTTTATATCATCCTGTTCTTTTCCTCTCTAAAGGGCAAACGGCTAAAATCAAGCCTTTTCCACTCATAAGCCTTTTGCCAAAGCACAACATGACTCAGTATTATCGGTATTACGGCAGCCTGACCACGCCTCCGTGTTCTCAAGCCGTCATTTGGACAGTGTATGAGGTCCCCATTTACATCTCATGGACACAGGTTGGTCGGCATAAACACATTTTTATTTTGGCATGTACATGAACCTCCTTTTTAAAGTTTTACAATGAAAATAAATGTTTTTTTTTTCTATGGTTATATCTCTGCTGATTTACAATATGTACTTAGTGACTACTATAGGGCTCTTGACTCCATCTAGTGGTATAAAATGATATAACATGCCACCCTTCTGTTGCCATCTTACATATCAAAAGCCATTATTATTTTCAACAGAGTATATTGTCTATTGGGTGGAAGAGACACACTTCACAGTATGTCCCCTGAAAAGGTTTAGTGGTTATCAATATAAAGTTTATCTTTTTCTCTCCAGCTAGCCCAGTTCACGTCCCAAATCTTCTCCACAGAGGAGGATGCCGAGCAGGTCACCCCTCTTCAAAACAACTTCCGACACATCCATCCCACCTTTAGCCGTGTTGTGTCTGCATCCAAAGATGCCCGGCTTCTCAGAGGGGCTGTGGGACGTCCGCTCAGGTCCACTGTAGCGCTGGTCCTCCTTCAGGTCCTCTTTCTGGCAAGCTTCACTTCACGACTTTAGCATTGTGTTTAGGCCAAACCAGGAAGTACTGTGGAAGGACACTATAGAGGTTTGAAGTCTGAATAGGGAATAGAAAACAAAACTGTGAAGAAATGTACTGTACACTGTATTCAAATGTTACTAAAGGCTTATGTTTTTTTTTATTAATCTGTGCCTGTATTAATATGTTGCTTATGAAGAAAACCAGCATCGGGTACAATTTTCATCAGATACGCTCACATTTTTCTAATGGTCAAACTATCTACTGTCTGACTGCCTTTTACATTATTGAAAATCTTTTCTTATATGCCATGGCTCATTGACCTCAGTATACCTTTCCTACACTGGATTATATCTTAATAAACTTTATCCCTCCAACAACGGTGGTACTCCCTTTAATTCTTGTCATTTTGATGCCCAAACATTGCTTTAGAGATGCATGCACATGTTGTACAAGATATTGGGATGTTGAAACCACAGTGATGTTGAGGTGATGTCTGAAAAGTAGGCCGTGAGTGGTGTTTGGTATCATTCAGCAGATGGACAGAGTGTGAATTTGGCCTCTCATTTTGGCTGTCCAAGCTTGTTGTCCCATCCTCTGCCTGTGATCACACCATCCTCCGCCTGTCACGACCTCACGCTCACAAACACAGAGGACATACTGTGAGCCGCTCTCTCTGGACAGGGACAAGTTCTGTCTTACGTCAGTCTGTTTGAGCCGAGAGCTGGGACAATGACAAATGTTTTCACAGGACTATTTTACACAGACACTGAGTTACATCCAGTGCACAAAACTAAACCAGTACTATGTGCCTATGACTTTGGAATTGTGGATTGGTTTAATTTTTCATTTTGTCACTTTTTTGATTTGTAGATTGTTCACTTTGACCCAAAGCAAGGCCACTATTCTTAGTGTGAATCCCACACTTCACTAAGGCTTTACGGTTAATTCAGGCTGTTGGCAGAAAGACTAAGAATCCATGTGTGCAACTGGATAATCATTAGTGGATGTAAAAGTAATTAATTTTTGTAAGGTTACATTATCAGTGTCATTGTCACTGAAAAGTCATGTGTTTATGAAGATAACCCATTTTATACAGTGAACTCTCTAAAACAGACTGTTGATGGATGTATGCAAAATTGCTTTATTTCCATTCTTTCTTTTCTTACATTTGTTACTTGTAATAAATAGACACGAGGAACAGGCGATGCGCGACTCCTCTTCCCATGCCGATTCTGCACTTTTTGCTTATTTTACTCCACACCGCAAACAACTTTTCATAGAATTTACAAATGAAAATAAAAAAACAAAGCTTGACACAAGCTGAATCTCCTGCTACCAGCTCATTGTGCACCTCATTATGTTACAAAGATCTCTGAGCTGTTTCTTGTAGCAAATTCCAGGAACAAAAAAAATATATATATTTATATTCACAGTTAGAGTATTTACACATTTTAGGATAAAGCAAATTGGCAAAACATGAAGACGTTTCTACAAGAAACAATCTTTCAAAAGGGAGGTGGAAGCTATTCCTGTACACTTTTTTTTTTTAATTAACCACTTTTGAAACCCTCAGATTACTTTCACAGATCCCTGAAAATATTTTAAATACTCAGTCTTTGTTTAAAAAAAAAAAAAAAAAAGAAAAAAAAAGAATGATGCATCTTAAAAAGTATTATACTCTTGTGAAGATAAAAAGCTTTAGATCTTCTGTACAAAATATCATACATAATATAAACATGAGAAAAGCAATCAGAGTGACTGCAGAGCAATAACTGACTTGGTCTAATGAAGTGTTAGTAAGATGGAAAGCACAAAAAGCAAGCCTCTAGGGCATTCACAAAATTATATTTCAAATAAACTTTGAGCTAAAGAGGAGCTAAGTATAGGAAACGAGTTAAAAAGTTGAGGAGGAACAAACGAAAACAGGACACAAAGACAAAAATGGGGACACGACTACTACACAGCCACTTCAGAGAAAACTGGCAGCACATGATGTTAATGCTCACTCTAGATTACATTTTATATGGCACTTGGCATTGAAATAAATTACAGCTACTTAAGCTCTGCAATTTGTGTCTGTTTTACAGTTTTTTTTTCCTTTATTCTTTAGATGCTGCCTTCTTGAAGTCGCTAGTAAGTGATTAAGTCTTAATTTTCATTTTCTGCATGATTGGTTGGCCTTTTGCACAGTGGCCTGAAGAGGGCAGTGCACTCACATTCAGGTGATAAATACTCTCTCATTCAAACACTTCACTCAAACAAAACCACATAGTGTCTTTGAAGAAACAAGCAAGAAATTACCTAAACATAATCAGAAAACACTGAATTCGCATTAATACAAAGTGTTAGAACACATTTTTTTTTGCATAAACTAATAGGAAGCAGCATGATCCACTGTCGGCTGGTGAAAGCAGGTGTAAAATCCAAATGTTCCAGATTTTGTGGCAGGATTGAACATTTGTTTCTCTTGATTTTTTTTATAAGAGGAGGTAGGAGAGAGAAAGTTTGAGTTTGTAGCAGACAGCATAGCTTCACCATCCAAGAATCTGTGCCGTCTTATCAGAGTCCCACCACAGAGAGGCAAATTTGTGCGTTTCAACTGTGTTAGAAAGCAGCTAAATGTGAGTATTTGTACCACATGTGGTGTTGGTAAAGCTAATGAGACGAAATTGAGGGGGAAAAAAGGGGAAAAGTGCACCAATTAGTTGGTTTGATGTGGAAGGAACAATGCTGAAATACTGGCTGTACTGACGCTGAGAAGGACGTTGAGTGTTTTGTAAATTGTGGCCAGTGGCAGATATATATAAAAAAAAAAAAAACTATGCCTTTTTCATTTCAAGAGCACCATAAATTGTAAACAATCAAGAGTTTAATGGGTGAAGAACACCGGAGAGGCAGCCAAACCCCATCCAGGCACATTCTCCTCACTCCCAGATCAAACTCTTCCATAGAAGTTTAGAACAGTGCCTTTTTTCACTGGGAGCTTGTAGAGGTTGGGAGGACTTAGTTCAACGTTCCCCGACAGTTCTCCGCACCACACAAACAGGGAATCTTCTCGTCCTCAATTGGAAACTTGTAGTCATACGTGATCTCCTCATTGACGTTAATAGCTTGTCTGGAGTAGATCACAATTTTCTTTTGAGATTCCACCGTTATGACCTTTGCATAACAGTTAGGCTGAAAGAAAACATAAAATAGTTATAAATTTTATGTAAATGGTTTAACTAGCGTGCCAAAAGCTCTGAGAAAAGGATGCAGCGTTTGCCTTACATTGCAGCTGTGGTTGATGAAGCGGGCGAAGTTGCCACACTTGGTAGCGTCTATAATCGTATCGTGATCAACACGGAACATATAGCTGCTACCGATTCCCTCTTCCTCATAGCGCTTCTCTCGCATATCAGCAATTACCTGACCGGACAACAATGTGTTTAATTAGAAACATACAATCGGACACAAAGTACATTTAAGACAAAAAAAAAAAAGATCATATGTTGGTGTAGTTATTCAGCTTTCTAACCTGTCTGATGTTTTGTCCCACATATTCAATGACCATTTCATCAGCAGCTATGGGCTCCAAAGCAAAAAGACCCCAGTCGTGGATGTGCGACTTACAGAATCGGATCTTCTTCTTACGGAACTGAAAAACAAAAAAAAATATGTTTTACAGCATTACTTTATTGTTCAAGTAAATGAGACCCTACCATGACCTATTTGATCCTGACTTACCTTCAGCTGGTTGAACTTCAGCAGGTCACTGTCACAAGCGAAAGAAGACAGCAAACGCCTCTGCTCTGACCGCCGCTCCGAGCCAGCTCTGGTAGAGGCGTGGACCTGAGCAGGAATACTCATTCCCTTCAGAGAAAGACAAAGATTTATTTTGTATTAATCCATAAATTTTGCTTCAGTTTCTACTAAAAACAAAGCTCTACAAGTTTTTGATGTATGTGTATATTCCCAAACCAGCCACTCACCTGTGTATCAACTGGTGGCTCCTCTGACTGCAGCCGAGTGCTTTGAAGGTATTTAATCTTGTCCTTCTTGTCAATCTTATAATATCCTTCACTTCGCGCACAGCCAGTCACGTGATCCCTCATACCATCATCTCGACGCTTCTTCTTCACTCCAGGAACGTTGGTTGGTGCAGAGGAGTCAAAGATAAAACTCACAGATGGAACACAAAACAGTTTGATGTTGTTGCTGCTGATAACAGCTTTTTGTTTTTAGTACACACTTCTACCACCAGAGGGAGCTACTATGTGACAACTGCTATAACTATAAAGAACTGTTCTCCGAATAGTTGACTGAACCAGTGTTGTTGTTTGCATTTACTATTTGAAGCACTTTGTAAAACACTGTAGATACAGTGCACAAACTAAATTATTAGAACAACTGATATCTAACTACCTTAATTACCTCATGTTATGTTGGTAACAACATAACATTTCTGGCCATCTGTTACAAAGCACACAGTGAGCATTAAAAGGATATCAGGATGGTTGACCCACAGTGTGTCATTGAGCCAGTCGTTGCAGTTGTCCTGCTGGAGCATTTTGTCGTAGGTGATCTTCAGCAGCCGGATGTCCTCCTCATCAATGCCCTCGTTCCAGATGTCATACAGGATGGTCATCTCCTCAAACTCGGACCGCCGTGAGAAGTACGACCGAGGGGGTGTGGTGACCGGAGACAGACTGTCCAGCAGCAGCTCCCCCCAGCCCCGCCGCGGCCGCCGAGTGGGCTTTACCACTACAGGTTCATCGTCTTCATACGACAGGAAGCCGTCTTCAGTGGGCAGGACAGTATGAGGCACCAATTTATCTTCCCTAAAGTCCAGAGTGGTGCATTCAGGGGACTTACCAGACAGAAGTTTTCTCTCTTGGAGCGTAGACTCAGTTGAGACCTTCAAAGACTCCTCTGCTTCAGAAACAACTGGAATCTTTTTGGATTTGGCTCGTGCAGTCTTCTTCTTGGATGGTGCCGAGTTGGAGGGAACAGGGACATCCAGTGACAGAGAAGCAGGGAGGTCCTCCGAGACTGATGAGGTCTGGTTTGGCAGGACACTGACTGGTGGCTCTTTGAAAACCGGTCCATCGTCAAGGCTGGCAGAGGACGTTTTTCTGTTCAGGATTAGCACTGTGGGGTCAGGGAACACAGGCGTGAAGGTTAAATCTCTTCCTGGGGTGCGTGGGACACCAGCGGAAAGGACAGGGGACTGAGCGGGGTAAGAGAAAGGACTACCAGGAATGTGAGGGGAAGTAAGCAATAGGCTGCTGCCGGTCAGCGGGGCGTCACCTCCAGGTGTGATGGGCACGGTGTCGGTGCTCTGGGACTTGCCCAGACTTCGAGCTCGCTCCATCAGGTCTCTGCCCGGCGTCCGCGGGACGTCCTCGTCTGTTGGGAGCCGAGGCCGCTGGGGGAGGTCTGGCAGTGAAGCGGGGGGCGGGTGGAGGAGGGAGCGACCCTCAAGAGAGGGGTGCGGAGGAAGAGGGAGGTGCATTAAAGATGCAGAGGGTTTGGGGGCAGCTGTGTTTGGATCTACAGAGGTTAGTCGAGCATCAGCGCAGGCCACTTCCTCTGGTTCTGCTTTACCTTTGGCTTTTGTCTCCTGGTCGCTGTCCTCCAGGATGCCCATCGGGGTGGGAGGCCGAAGATTTGCTACAATTTCCCGAGACTCAGCCTTCACAGCTGGAATGTGGCCATCAGAACTCATGTCACGGTCTTTTGCTTTAAGACAAAGAAACATCTTTTAATTTGGCTTCATAGCTGTTAATTTGGTTTCATAAGAATTTTGTAATGTTATTGTACCTTTAGGCGATGGAGGCTTCAGTTCTTCCGCTGGCTCCTCTGCAGGACTTGGAGGTCTGCATCTGGACTTGGTCTTGAGCTCCTCCTTGCTCTTTCGGTCCTGCTTATCCTCTAGTATCCGTCCCACCGGAGAACTCGGTGGCTCTTTTATTTCCATCTCACTCTCGTTGTCAGAAGATGAAGACGATGATGATGATGAAGAGGAAGACGAGGAGGTCTTTTTGCTGCCGTCCTCTAGCTCCTCTGTCCCTTTCTCTTCCTCCTCTTCACTCTCCTCCTCTTCCTCAGAGCTCACCTCATACTCAGAGGAGTCAGAGCTCTCAGCCGACGAGTCAGAGCCAACCTTAGACGAGACTGAACTCTCGTCTGCGAAAAGTAAAGATATCATTACAAAGTAAGTAGCTGACAGAGGTAAGTCTTAGATCGCTTGTTTTAGTTTTATCTTTATTGAGATTAGTCCAAAAAACATTACAATTACTTTTTTGTATAAATTCTATAACTCAAAACCCAATTTTGGCTTTTACGGCATTATGTTGGCATGAAAACAACATATAAATGTTGACGAAATAGTGCATAAACAGACGTAATTAAATTAGCAGTTAGGTTTGAAGACTGTTGCTGAGGTAACAAAAGACTAAATTTTTTTCCCGCAGGAAGTTCAGTTTTTATGTTATTATGCACCAATGCTTTTGTGTATTCAGTTAACTAAAGTCATCTGCATCTCTGAATGGCATGTCCGTAATTAATCTATGCATTACCTTCATCAGATGAATCTGTGGACGCATTCTCGCTAGATGAGTCTTGCTCCCGTTCTTCATCCATCTCATCTTCACTCTCCTAATACATGAAAATATACTGCATTTCAGCACCACAACACCACATTCATCAGAGAACGTGTCATGTAAGAGATTACTTACTTTGTCTAACAAGGCCTGTTCTGTGGGCTCGGTCTCCTCGGGCTCCTCCTCTCGGTCAGACAGAGACTCTTCCTCTTTCTCCGAGATGTCTGCCTCTTCTCCCTCACTGTCCAGTTCAAGAGGTCGGGAATGCCGCCGCTTAGCTGCCATGCTGTCACTATCTATTTTGGATTCATCCGTTGGTTTACCTTCATCCTCGTCATCCACTGGAGTGGAGGGCCGCGCTCGTTTGCTTTCACCAACGGCTGCAGCCTCAGGGGGACCCTTCCGTTTTACCTGACAACATATCACTACCTTTAAGCACCAACTGTGAATTCTAGAACTAGATGTATCCACACTATGACGCTTACCTTGAAGGAAGGCAACCGTATAGCTCCTCTTAAACCAATGCCCAGGCCCATTCCCTCGTAGCCAAGACCTTCGCCCTTGTTCCAGTTTTCCAACACACTTGAAGCTATCGTCTCTTTGGGTTTGGGTTTTTCTTCCTCTTTACTCTCTGCACCTTTTATTGGTGTCAAAGATGCCTAGGTAAAGAAAATACATTCAAATTAATTTAAAGGAGCTATCAACTTTATGCCAAGATTTTACATAAAAAATATTCCACTATGGAAACTGACTGATATTTTTCAATTGCTTGGTCAATGCATTTGACCAAGCAATTAAGAATCATTAATATTAATAATATTAATATTAATAACAACAACAACAACAACAACACACATACATTAAATGTTATATTTAAACTTTGAATATTATATATATTCAAACATCTTGAGGTAAATGAAGTTACCTTTGCTGAGCGCTCCTTCTTGTCCCACCACTCGTCGAAGGCCCTAAAGGCCACCACCTCCACCATTTTGCGGTTAAGGTCCCTTTTCATGATGGCTTTTAGTTCTTTGACAATGACCAGCAGCACTCCGTCCACAGTAGCCTTGTGTGGATCCTCCTTTTTCGAATCGTAACCTGGAGGAGGAATTGTAGGGTTGAACTTTGGTACACTGGCCTGCTGCCACTGTTGTCCATGAGTGCCTGCTCCACTTGCAGGAGAAGCACCCATTGATAAAGGTGGGTACGGCCCCCCAAAAGGCCCAGATGCAGTGCTGTCCATGTAATGCGAGTAAGAATAGGGCCCTCTGGTTTGAGCCATTCGACTCAGTACCTGCTGCTGCATCTGGAAGGACATGGGGACAGTACTCCACTGCTCCCAGCGCAAACAGTTCATTAGCTCCATCTGCACCAGGGGCATCATGCCGTGAGGGTAGGCACCCATGTGGGCTAGCATATGTGGAGGAACTCCATGAGGATCAGCAAGGTGTGGATGTCCTGGGACACCAGAGTGAGGGTTGAAGTGGTGATGTGGGATGGGGTAGCCCGCCTGGTGTAGAGCGAAGCTGGGATGAGGGATGGCCATGGTATGCATTGGTGACACTGCAGAGTTTACGACAATGCCTTTGCCACAGTCTCCACTTGTGATGGGAGTACTGGGCATCTCATCGTCTGAGATTTCCATGTCCTCTCCTGACGACTGATGAACCTGAGGAGAAAAGAGTAAACTGTCAGCACTACAATGAATGTTAAAATGTTCTGTAATGTTTAATTGTTTATTTGTGAATAAAAAAAAAAAAACTGGAATTAAAAAAAAAACTGACTGCCATATGAATTTGAGAATTTTTTTTGAAGCTAAACATTTCACCTCTCATCTAAAAAGGATCTAGACAGCACTGACATTTTAAATGAGGTGGAAAAACAGATTTAAGTGAGCTTAAATAAAAAATTGCAGGGATTTAATTAGACAAAGTATAAATTATGAGTCGAGTTCAAAGGTTAGTCCATACACCGGGATAAAAAAAGTGACCCATGTACTGGATTTTATCAAAAAACTTTCATGGAATATTACACCAATTGTGGATCTTTCCTGTTTATGATTGCAAACTGATTCACAAAAGTGGAGAAATGAAAGTAAAGCAAGCAAAGTAAACGCTTGGGAGTGGAGGTATTATCCAAATGACCCGTTTGCACTGTTTGCTTTGTGGTAACTTGAAATGTGAGACAAGAGGTGCTGTGACCAATCCTGACAGTCAGGCTCTGTAAAACCAGGAAGTGAAGGGCCAACAGCCAAACTGTTTTCCTCTCTACTGTACAAGTCAGTGTCAGAAGAGGAACAAGAGCGTGCAATTCCCCAAAAGCAACAAGGCTCTTATTTTGCCATTTTCCGATAAAATAATAACTTTGATATTTTACAGGTGGTATTTATACAGAAAAAACCTATGTAACATTTTTGCAACATTTTGATACTAAGAGCCATTGATTCTGCTTTCAGTGTATCTTGATTAAAGTGTTTTCTTTTTTATGCAACACTTGGCTAAATGTTTCTAGCAGTGTCTTTTTTGCAGGGTTTGAAGTGAAATACATTTTTTTCTAAAAAGGGGCAAAATGAAATAAGACAACAAATTGGAAAGTGTTTTACTACTACCTCTAAAACTAGACCTCACTTCCTGTCACTCTCTCGTGTAACTGCTGTTACAGTGAGGAGAAAAACAGCCTAATGCTACTGTGATAAACGATCAAACCGAAAATAGTGATTATAAAATGTAATAAAGAGGTAGTTCGATATTACAATAATCTTTAAAAATGGCAAACATTTCAAAAGTAGCTCTCCTACCGTGTCCATTTGATCTGTGGGTGTGTGGTTTCGAAATTGTCCATCTTTGAGGTCACTTTTGCTCTTCTTGTCATGCATGGGTGAGCTGATTCTCTTGAGAAGTGAGGCAGTAGAGGGAATGGGCTCTTCGTCGTCAGAGTCTGGCAGTGGAGTTGGACTAATGTCCTCCAAGCCTGTGCTACAGGGACGGGAGTTTTGCTGGCCACCATGAGAGTTGCCTGTGTAAGGGGGAATTGGGGATAGCTGAGAAGATGAGGAAGAAATGGGACTTCCATCCATTCGCACTTCATTATCAGAGTCCCGCTCGGGTAGGAAAGGCAGTTTTGTCCTTTTTTCCTTTAGGAGCATCTCAATACGGGAATCCAGACTATTGCGCTCTGAATCGATGTCAGGGGAGCCAGGTGACGGGCAGTGCTCTGGCGTCTGAGGGGGCGGGGTGGTCGGTTGGGGCACAGGTTCAGGTGGGAGCTCAGGGATTGGTGGCGTTTCTGGTCCATCTTTGATTGGCATAAATTCAGTAGGAGCGGCCTCGGGAGGCTGAGGTGGCCTCAGATACTCTGCCTCTCTCTGGGCTGGGTGATGGAAAGCTGGCTCTGGGGGGGGGAAAGCAGGGGGCAAAGGGGTCTGGTAGGGGGAGAAGGCGGACTTAAAGTTGGGTGTTGTAGGAGTTGGTGTGTAGGCGAATGAAGGTGTGGATGGCGGGGGTTCAGGTGGGGTGACCTGATGCTGTTTGAAAGGGGCTTGTTCTGATGTGGAACCCCGGTACATGTTGCTCCTGTACTGAGGCCGCTCTGGACGGCGATTGTAAGCGTCCTGAAACTTACTCTCATGTCTGCGGGATTTGTAACCCCCTCCTGAGCTCTCAGCCCGACTGGACTGGTACGCTGGTGTGGACTGCCGAGAGGAGTAATTGGAGTCTTGAGAGAAGGGTGTACTAGTCTGCCGTGGGGTATGAGGAGTTCCTTGAGACTGGGGTGTGTCCTGCCTCAGGCTGGAGTAGCCCGTCTCCAGGGACAGTGGAGTTGTGGAGTTGCTGTGTGTCAATGCTCCTGCTGCAGCACTGCTCTCTGACAATCTGCGGATGGGCTCACAAGCCTTAAAGACACAAACAAATTGAGATGAACTTTGAGGTATGGGATGCAGTTTTAGTGTTACTATAAAAAAAAAAAAGACTTGAGCAGTTACTTCTTCCTCCATTTTCAAGTGACACATCCAAAACAGTTTGAACTGTAATGTCATGAACATTTTCTTTAAGGCAGGTTAATTGTGAGCTGACTCTTGGACCTACTGTTGTTTCCAAAACTACAGCAAACATCAGTTATTTTATATTGCTTTTGTGTGCACTTTCAAATTCTTACTGTCATTTAAAGTCAGCATCATAACAACTTAACAAATACTGCCATTAAATACAAAATAAAACAGTATTCCACAATAAAAGATAGACACTTAAAGGTTATTTATGTAAATAGATTAGGCAGTTACACTTCCAAGCTCACACACGACAGGACCATTTAAAGAGCAAATAAAAGGATAAGAGTATCTAGGCACACTGCCGGGGGGGATCTCAGGATACAAGGCCACAGCTCAAAGTGCACATTTCAGTGGCTTTGTCTTTTCATTCAACAGCCAAAAGAACAGGATAAGGTTTTAATGCGATGACTCTCCCCCACCTGCTGTGCTAACAAAGTGGACTTAAGAAATACATGTCAACTTCATTTGGCAAGTTTAAATCTGTTAAGGTGTACAGAAGCGGGAAACAAAATGGTACAGGTAGAAACTGTTTAACATGATGTAAAATTTAAAGGATCATATAAGTATTGTACATTACAGATTAACTATTTACCAGTAAGGCTTCTGCCAGAGTCCGAGGGGAAACTTCTCTAGCCTCCTCTCCACCAACAGGTAGAGTCCGTGGCGTGTAGCTGCCATTCATTAGAAGCTGAAAGTATCTAAGGCGATTCTCACCTAAAGACGAAATGATGCATAAAATTGAACTCTTAAATGAAGGCTATAGTAGAAAACTTTATTACAACTAATATGACATTACTCTAATATGTGAATAAAAACATGACAAATACAATACTTAAAAAAAAACTTATAATAATAAAATATCTTTCCTGGTCAATTTATTTATCGTTTCAACATATTCACAATAAGGGCTGAAAACAGTAAGGTTCTAACAAACTTATATTTATAAAGATATCTGTACAGACTTCACAGCTGAATTCCCCTTGGGGATTAATAAAATATAGTTGAATTGAATATTCTTTAGGAGGCTTAAGGAAAACATAAATAGCATAATTAAAGAAAATTAACTGTTTTTAATATTTTGTCATCTCTTTATTTAGTTGGCCAGACAAACAGTACAACACAATATCTGACATTACTGCTGACAAAAAACCAAACTGAGATTTCTCTAATTCTCACTCATCAGTAACAATTGAAAGGAGACTGGTTGTGTTTGTTTACAAGTCTGAAATTAGGCGCAGTGGGAGTACACAGCACCCTCAGCTCTGGGCTTGTGGGAGCAGCTTTACTTTCAATGAAATTCAATTAGACTGTTACTAGGCAATGCACGTAAATTGTTGCATGTGAGCAATGTTGTGCTAATAAGTCATACAAGGCTTAATCTTGTAAATATCTGAATAGTATAGCTGCTACAATGATAAAAAAAAAATATGAAAAAAAAAATAACACTGACCATGCATAAATAGATGTTACATGCTTTCCTAGATAGACTGAATCATTGTTTACCTTTAGGGTCCAGCTCCACGTGGATGATATTTCCCATCACGGATGTGTTGTGAAGGGACTGCACGGCCACTTTGGCGGCTTTAACAGTCTCAAAAACAACTTTAGCAATTCCCAAGTGCTTTTTGTTTTTGGGGTTGTACAGGATCTCAACCTCCTCTATTTCTCCAAACTTTTTGCACATGTCGGTAAGAAATCCCTCCCTTATGTTATCGTTCAATCTGGCGAATGTGACCTCCTTCGGGGGCACCGGACCAATGTAGCAGTCATCGATCTGGAAAAGTTGAAGATAAGGTCAACTTAGGAGATTGTCGGAGCATGTGGCTCACCTGACAGCGACACTAGAAACACTTGCGACAGACTGGTAACAATATTTTTTATAACAAACGGGTTTATCAGCAGAATGTAAAAAAGGCATTTGTAAACGAGTATTTATTTGGAGCTTAACAGATGCTAGTGTCATACTTTGGACTCGACATCCCTCAGATGAGTGAGGGGGGTGTGTCTGCAACTTTTGACAGCCCCCGTTCCCACATGTAACTACTAGCATCTGTCTTTAGCGTCTGACTGCAGACGTTACCTTAAATTTGGGCACCGGTAAGTCGGTCTCTTTGTACTTTGTCCAAAGACGGCCGAGCCTCGGATCTCGAACGGTGTCCACGGGAGGTAATCCGGGGTTCTGTGTGAAGAGAGAGGGATACACTGTTGTTATCCTTCTCAGTCAAAACACCACACGCTATGAACTTGTTGCAAAGTAGGTTTACAGTGTTCACACACTGTGTTCAATAGCAATAAAGTCTGTCGACACTCCACGGGGCTACGGCTATACAGCCCCACTGAACCCATCATGGAGGTCGGCTACTTGGTTACTATTGTAGCCGCGGTAAAGGCGGTCCACTTACAGGCATGCTGAAAGTCTGCCCATCGTAACGATACAGTTTGTGCGAGCCTTTCTTCAGCGCTGGGTCGATAATCAACTTGTAACTTCTCCAATGGTGACTCCGCTTCTCTGCCGAGCCGGGATGGCTGTCCATGCCGTTCGCCAAACCTGAAACGACAGAGCGACGAGAGCCTGGGTGAAGCAGCGGCGCTAAACACGGTCCTGGTAGCAACACCAACACTTAAAACAGAATATTACACATGCATGACTTTGAATCTGATGGCGAATGCAAGGGTGAAAAAATATGGGATATAGCGTATATCCCAGTCACGGAAACAGGCATTAGAAGGGAAAGAGGGAAAAAAGAACAAGCTTACTTGAACTCTGCTTTCTGCCATGGTCTTCGTTCAATCTGTTCCTCTCTCCTGGCTTGGACATGATTCGTCCAATAGAGTGATATTTCTTTAATTGATGAAAAGACGAAATCGCTTTCCTCTCGCCGCTTACATTACATGATTTAGCTTGAAGAATACTGCCTCCTTTTAGGCGAGAGCCAACACATATTGTGTGCCTCTGGTCTGTAGCTTCTGTCTCTCCCACAATACACCACTAGGCTTATCCTCCTCATATGCTGGTCGCACATTCGATACAAACTTGTTTCTCTACATTTGGGCTTTTAATACAATGGCTACTGTCCTAAATATTGGCGTTTAAAGGAATCGACGGATTATTTATGTGTTTATATCCTTTGTTAAAACTGTCTTTCAGAAATTTTGTCATCATTCCTCTACATGTTTTTGTGTAGAATCTGCTTTTTGAATGTACACGGACCGACACAGGAACGATATTCTGCTACTCAAGGCTAATAAAAATGGTTTATGTGGATAAATTAGCTTTCATACGAAAACACTCTTATTATTACAACCGATATGTTGTGTCCAAGACAACCAATATTTAATCTTGAAGCACTGTTTATGGCTAAGTTTTTGTTTGGCTAATTGCAATTGTAATGTCGTTATTTTAAGTTGAACGTTATTTGGACGGGACTTTGTAACTGTAACTAATCAGTATTGTTTTTTGTTGTAACATGATGTTAAAATAAACTGAATGATTAGACTAACAAAGTTGTAAATAAAGCGCAACTTTCCATTAGTTTGCAGAGCAATGACAACAGCGCTTGTTTTACGACACTTTATATTTTGTCACATATGTTTTACCCTTTAAATGTCGTTTCTATGTTGAGATTTTATCGAATTTCAAGGTTTTGTTTGACATTGCTTGGTGTGTACAGTGCTCGGGCAATTGGCTGGTTAACAGCGGCAACGCGGCGAGCCAATCAGAAGGCAGCAGCAGAGGAGCTGACTGCTATTAGAGGCACAACTCAGGAGTCCTTCAACAGAGAGCAGAGAGAGGGGGCAGAACGCTCTCGGCAGCCATTTTCCTGAAACAGGACTCAATGGCCTATATGGGTTTCCTTTGTTCCAAAAGGGATCTTATACTTGACCTTCTCTGGACTATGATAGAACTATGATTTCTCCTTTTAAAGGATTGAGAAGAAGGAAGATAGCCTAATGTACTGGACATTTTGAACCTTTTTTCCTCTACATGGAATCCATCTTTGTCTTAACTAGGTCATGGCACACCCATAAAAGTAGTTATATTTCTTAAGTGAAAAGTATACAAATGTTGTGAATAAACAACTTCCTTGTTTTGGAAATGTTATTTCTGAGAGAAACACAATTCCAAAGTATATAAAACATGTAATGGCAGATTGCTGGCATTGCACTTTATGGCCTTGTAGGATAGAGTTGCAATAAGTAAGTCAAACTCTTTTATAATCCTTTTAAAGTTGTAGTAATTTATAGGCCTGAATGTAATGTATGAGGCATGCATTTCTGTTATAAAATGTATTTTTTAATACTTTTATCTTTTCAACTTTTGTCAAAAATTGATTACAATAGAATGGCTGTAATGTATGTTCTCAATGCTAAAATATACAGCCATACAGGTCTTATGGCACAGAAGGAAGGGGTCATAGATAATGTATGACCTATTGCAAAACATTGTGGTGCTTGCATTTTTACAGTTAATTGACAATTCCCCTACTAAAAAACAAAAACATTTAACACAATTTTCTCAACAGTAGTGCTTTAGACCCTGATTAAAGCCCTTCCTGTGAGTGAGAAGACATCCTTAAAGCACCATTAGGTGTTTGCTGACCATTTGCATTTTCAGCCCCAAATGCATTCAAAAAGTAAAGGCTAGTTTGTTTGGATAGAAGATCTTGACAGTTTAGTTCTATATCAGTCTTAATGCATTTTCCACAGTTTCACTGGGTATCACAATAGACTTACACTTCCATTTTGGACTGGAAAGAGATCTCTCATATTTACCTCTGCATTTTGAAGGAATGCAGTTAACGGGCCTAAACGGAGGGACAGGAACAACATTTTCAGCTTCATCTTCGGATCCTCTAATAAAGGCATTAATAAAGGGCGGGATAGCGTCGCCTGGAAAAACAAGAAATCCATTAGCACGACAGATAGGAATCTTTGGGAAAAAAAAACCTCGACCAGTGTAGGCAGTCTCTCAGCCTGCGTATATGAATCTTTAAGCATCATCTTTCTGGGCAGTATGTAAACCACTTCTCTCCTTGAAGACAGGATTGCAGTCAAGTATTAACCTTTTCCATTTAATTTTTTAAAGCTTATACAGTCACATGGAAATATTTGAAAGGTAATGATCTCTGTTGTCATTTTTGTCTTAATGTATAGCCTCAAGAGTTTCAGACACGTGGTAAATTGGATTTATGTGTTTAATACAGATTATTGTAAACTACAACACTGTTGAAAAAAAAAAGATAATTTAAACAGTATGTTCAAATAATAGGCTATGTTGTAAACTTACATTTATCTAGCAATCAAACATAATCCCAAAGACTCTTAAACGACAAGTTAGATCTTAAGGGAGATGTATTCAAAGATTCCCTGCATCCAAAGAGAACTTTTGGAGGCGTTACAGCTAAGCTTGATCAATGGCTTCTCTGCTGTTATCTTTCTCAAAATGGCTTCTTCACAGACAAAGGACAGCACTGTGCTGTAAAATGTAGCTGCGCCATAACTGGGTGAGGCTCGTTTACTCGACGATACTACCGCGTTCTGGGGACCTCTCGGTGTTTCCAAGAGATTTGCAGTACGGTGGACTTTTCATTTTTAAGGCCTATGTGATTTATTGGAAAATGTAAGTATGATTAACATAAAATACCGAAAAGGAAAGGAGCCGGTGGGGAAACGTTTACGTGGCGTAGTGTGCCTCACGTTGCTGGGCTGATTGACTCGCCCTGGCAACAACAGCAGTAATCCGAGAGCTCTGGCCGGTTGCCATGACAGCCACGTTGCCATATAAGGTCATCAGGAATCCTCAATAACAGCAACGGAACCGCCTCTGTGTCAGAGCGAAAAATAACGCCAGGGGTGTCTGCTCTTTCTCTCCAAACAAAGATGGCCTTATCGCTGCCGTTATAGGCTTATGAGGTGCTGTATATAGATAATTTGCTTCATGCCAACAAGCCTTTTTATTCGCCATTGGAAATGAGTATAACGAGGGGAGTCATGTATCGCGTGGTCACAGGTGCGCTTCTCTTTTAGGTTGTTAGCCGATGCATAGGACACACAATACTAGAGTCGCCCTGACTGCTGCCAGAGGCCTGTTTGTGTTCTTTAGCACTGCTCATGACTGTCGACGGCCAAGAGCACGCATTCCTCTATTTGCAAGTCACGAGGTTGCCGAGACAAATAGTCCTCCAGCTCAGCTCACTAAACCCAACCCCCACTGCTATGGAGAGGAAGGTGCCGTAAATGTTTTGTTTAGCTCCTAATATCAACGGTGAAAATATTATATGGTCTTACTCAATGATTTGTATTAACTTCTACTAAAATGTTATTTATAGGCCTTTTGTTAAAAAAGAAAAACGCCCTTCTCGGTCCCCGGTGGTGGGTTGCGCATTACTGGACTGACTGGAATATTCCACAAAGAGGATTGGCCTCTCCCTACCACAGGACAGCTGTCTTTGTGTTCAGGGGGAAAACATTATTTTGGCGACCTTCTTAATAGTCCATTCTTTGTCTCTCATTCTTTGGGAGGCTATGGATATTTTGTTCTCCAACAGGATAAAAAATATTATTTTGATGGCATTTTAGACTGCCATTTTACCCTGTAAGTCTTTTAAAGACTCTTATTTATTTCAAGTCTTTATTTTAGTTG
This sequence comes from Neodontobutis hainanensis, assembly GCA_024349245.1. Taxonomy (NCBI): domain Eukaryota; kingdom Metazoa; phylum Chordata; class Actinopteri; order Gobiiformes; family Odontobutidae; genus Neodontobutis; species Neodontobutis hainanensis. The sequence continues at coordinate 3,383,123 of JALDNG010000041.1, forward strand.
CATGTACAACACAATGCATTGCATTATTCTATATTTCTCAAGATGGCACATAATAATGAAAGCTATAGGGAGCTTGGTCAGTGAAAATTCTCTCTTTATTCTGTCTTAATCATCAGCCTGCTATTCTGATGGATTTTAAGCCAACTATCCTCGGATCATAATGTGTCTTGATTCATAAATATGGGTATGTTCTATTTAAGTTTTCACATTTAGACCATCTGTACTATATTTTATAACAAAAGATATCTTGATACATACAGTATGGTTTGTTAGCATGTCTTGTGTAGACAAGTATTGTACACATGTCACTTTTACCTGAGGATTTTATCTCTCTGTGTTTGTGTCTAAATAAATAGTCTCTGCCTTTAATGGTAATGCTTTGTTGTCATAGAAATTCAATTTTGTTGTTCGGTTATATAGATCTTCTTGCATTTCATTCAAGTTTAAAATCACATACTTGGTACATAATATTCCTGTCACCAAAAACAGTGAAGGTGACACGGCACCGCAAACCCTCGAATGAGGTGTGTGTGTGTGTGTGTGTTAAAGTAAGCTACAAACAGTTTAGTTTTTCTGAAAATGGCCGCTGAAATATGATCTCTTTTAAGACACGTCTTTCAAAAATGTTGTATGAGCAATTTTCAGTTTCTTTGATGGCTGACCTAGAATGCGTACATTTGATGATTTCTATGAAGATGATACTTATTTATGATCTGCTCTTACCTGACACACTCTATAGGATATTGACATTTGATTCAGAAAGACCTTAGTGTTAAATTATTTCTCACATAATCCATTTCAATAACTGATGAAATGTGAATTACTTTTTCCTCAAACTGAAAGACAAATTGGAGTGTACACTCGTCTTTGGTACTTTTATTGTGACATTAACAGTAAATAAGAATCATAGACATAATCATAAGCTCTTACCAACACACAGCACGTAAGAGTAAAATACAAAAGTCATACCATGAATCGGTATAAATCCTCCAGCACATTAATTTGGCTGCTGAATGACATATCTGTTCACGTTATGCCTCCAGGAAAGACCAGCCCACTGTGATGTCATTGCTGTGGTAAACATCTTTTCTGAACAAGAAAAGTCAGGATCATATCCTGCTGTGTACCTCTAAGAAGTCAGTGAGATTATGTCAAAGAAAAGACTTACTAAATATAATAAACATGTAAATTTTCTGCGTAGTTTGCAACCCATTTCCAAGGCCTTATTTGTTATGTAAATTCTGAAGGTCACGACCCTAGTAGCACTAAACCGTCGTTAAAACCAGCTCGTATGATGAAACAAGAACTAAAACAAAACTAATGGACTAAAACGGATATAAAACCTGGATTACCTAAAACTAATCTGAACAGATCTAACCAGCTCTACATTACTGTTTTCCACTGACAATATCCCCGCCTCAATCTTTGATTTTGAACAATATACATGAAATGAGTTAAGTTTAAGGAATCTAATGTAAAAGTATTTAAGCATCATCTTCAGATGTTCCTTTTGGGTGTGCCCAGTGACTGTCATCAGAGCAGTTTCATTATTCACTACATGACATGCACACTTTCTGTGGCTATAACGCTCAATAGAGGAAGTGCTACAAATATGGTAACCTCCCTGAATTGGCTCATGCATTAGAAGGAAGAGGGAACAGCTAGATTCAACTCAATTGCAATATAGAGATGCGCGACTATAGGACAAGAAAAAATGTGTAGGGGGTCACCTGGAAACAGCTCGAGTCTGACAGGAACAGGAAGTGGTGAGCAGCATACCTGCTAAAAAAACATGAGGCAGATCTGTTCCTCTCTCTTGACACTGCCTGTAAATCTTCTAAGCCTTTACAATTATAGTCTTTGTCATGCATTTAACTTAAACCTAGGAGGTAGAGTATCTTCAGCCCATTCCTCACCTACACGTTTGATTATTTTGGCTCAAAAATGACCCAAAATGGTCAAACTAAAACTGGTAAAGAACTTAAAATTGTGATTGTGGGAGATGGAGGCTGTGGGAAAACATCTCTCCTGATGGTGTATGCCAAAGGTGACTTCCCAGAGGTAAGAGAAGCTTATACCAATTTGTATCTCATTATAGTATTTCAATTTCAAACAATACTAGTGGAAAAGTATAATGTCAATTATTGATTCAAAAGGAATTTTATTTATAGAGATATGCTCCATCTGTTTTTGAAAAATACAACACAACTATCTCTTTTGGAGGAAAAGAAATAAAGCTGAACCTGTACGACACAGCTGGTAAGGATTACCTACATTTATATTGAAGTTTTTACACTCCACATTACATTTCATATTTCCTTTATTTGGTCAGGTAATTTTAGCACAAACAGCACTTTTGAGTCGTTTTTTATTTGAGTTGGAAAAAAAGTTGATTTTATTTCTTGCAACAACATTTTTCAATATCCCTTACTGTGCTCCTTATCTTATTGCTCTGACACTGATGGACACTGTGGAAGTGGTAAAGGTCTAAGGTGAACAACAGCATGAATTGAGTAACTATACCATTATAGCTGAATAAGAAAAAGTTCTAGGTTTGTTGAAACTTTTACTTGATTATGCTCTGGATGATTGAGAACATCCACAGACATTCAAATAGATAATTGCATGCTTTAATTTCTTTTACATATAAAAAGTCAATTTGAAAGCACCCAATTATTACATTCTTCTCTTGAATAATGTTTTCTGAACATTCTATAGAACACTTAGGAAAGCCCTGTTTTTCTTGATAGACCGCTATCTTGTGCAAAACTGCAGTAACTTTGATGAGCTGGAAAGGAAGCTGAAGCCAGGATGTGGTTTCCACACATTCAGCCTAACTTTGTAACACATAAATGTTGATGCCAGGGTGTTGCAGCAACTCATTTTATAGGGTTAAAGGGTTCTTCCATTCTTGTGTATTGTTTACATGTCTCCTCTCATAGGACAGGATGACTATGACCGGCTGCGTCCACTTTCATATCAAGAAGCCAATGTGGTATTAGTCTGCTTTGACGTGACAAACCCCACCAGCTTTGAGAACGTCTTGATAAAGGTATTTCTCTTACATAAAGAACTGAAGAGTGTAACTGGACTTTCAGGTTTTGCTTTTCCAATTCATTTCTGTAAATGATTGCTGAAGTCTGCTTTGCTGATGTTGGCTGCATTCCAGTGATTAACTCATGCAAAATAGTCCACTGTGGACATTGACCTCAAACATGCACACGGGACCCTCTATTCAAAACAATTTGTCGGTAAAACTTAAGGCCTTCAAACCCTTTTCCCCCAAACAGTGGTATCCAGAAGTAAAGCACTTTTGTCGGGACATTCCCCTCATCCTCATTGGCTGCAAGACTGACCTGAGAAAGGATAAAGAATGTTCAAGAAAGTTGAAGGCCTTGAACCTTTCCCCCATCTCTTACACACAAGTAAGAAGTGTGCACAAATATTTATCTGTATAAATTCTATCAATGTTGTTTGGCTTTAGCACAATAATGATTTTTTTTTGCTGCCAGAGTCTAATTATGTAATGTTTGCGGTTAGGGTGAAGAGACCAGCCGACAAATGAATGCTGATCTTTACCTTGAGTGCTCAGCTAAGTATCAGGAGAATGTGGAAGACATTTTCAGAGAAGCCACCAAAAAGGCATTGATGTTTAGTAAAAAACAAAAGAACTATAAAAGAAAAAGGAAATGTATAATTTTGTAAAGTCCCGAGTGTCCACGCAGTGAAGTCCAATAAGTAGTTTCACATATTTGTCAGAGTGGTCACAGTGGCAGATTTGAAAGCATCTGACCACTGTTACTTTAACAAGAAAATGACTCAGGATGATAGAACAGATAAAGAGAATTATGTAAGAGAAATACATTTTAGAGGAATTACAGAATAACCTTGATGTGTTTACAAAAATTATATCCTGAATTATAACAAAATACTGCTGGTCAATACTTGTACAAAAATGTTTTTTTATATATATATATATATATTTAAGGTTTTAAAGATTGTGTCATTGTTCATTTATTGTAGATTTTTTAAGTCTGTAGTTATATTGTCTTTTAACATTCAAATCCCATTTATCTGATCACTGTATTTTTCTTTTAGTTTAAAAAAATATATATATATATATATATATATTTTTCTTTTAGTTTAAAAAATATATATATATATATATATATTTTTCTTTTAGTTTAAAAAAATATATATATATATATATATATTTTCTTTTAGTTTAAAAAAATATATATATATATATATATATATATATATATATATATATATATATATATATATATATATATATATATATATATATATATATATATATATATATATATATATATATATATATATATATATATATATATATATATATTTGAAAGATTTAGTTACCCCAACCACAAAAAAAAGCCTGAATACTGCATTTCAAGAAAAAGAAACACGAGTCACATCTTAGCTTTACCTATAGCGCCCACTAGTGTTTGAATATCTAAATGACTAGGACTAACAAGGTAAGGCAGGCAAACACAACACAACAAACCCATTTGATTTGTTTATTTTACAACAATATACACAAAATGACACACCGTCTCCTGTTAGTGGTTACCTTCAAGCATTGCTTTCAGCTGTTCCACAGACCATAATCCATTTGATAATTAGCTACATCTCATGAATGACATTGTGCATGTCCTGGACGTTGACTTAAGTATTAACATTTTGGTGTGTAACCTAACATGCCTTTAATATTCCCTTAATAACAGACTTGCAAAAAACTAATGACCTGTGATGGGGCCTGGAGTCTTATCAGAAAATATTGTGAATTTAATGATGTCACTCAATTATTATTAAAGTTATCTTTTAAACAGTGCTTCTTTGCTTTGGTGAAATAAGGCTTTTGGAGACATGCTACAGCAGCTGATCCACTCTGAACCCATCTGACCACGTTTTTAACTAGTGTAATACATTAGAAGCAGCATTACACACAGACACCAACCAATGAGAGCGATGTTTCCAGCGTTAAAAAGCAGCATTTGATACATCTCAGTTAAAGAGGTTGGTGTGACATGTACATTTTGTACAAAAAAATTAAAGTTCCAAATAGTGCAGCGATTCAAGTTTTACAGGGAACTTTAGCCTGCTTTTAATATTGAAATGGTGCAGGTTCATTACAAGAAGAGGAAAGGGCCCCACCGTCTGTATACCTAAAGGAAGAACAATTTTTCTCGTAATCTCCATAAATCTGAATTGCAGCTGTACTGGGCCGAAATGCTATATTTTAATGATGGCAAAGTACAGTGACGTGGGGCTTTTTTTATTCCCATTTAAGTCTGGTCAAATATTGTTAGGCAGAGAACAATAAAATAAAAAGCAAAAACTTTGCAGTTTCTCCAGAACATGCCAGGCTGAACATGTCTGAATTTTGTTCAAGCTAGAGTTTTAGCACTTCATAGAAGTATGTACATGACAAACTTGGGTCGTCGAAAGGCAATCAATTTTCTGTGAAGTGGAATTACCTGCCCTCCTTTAATTGCATATGATTTGACAAAAGCTCTCTCAGATTCATGCACAGACCCAAGTATCCAAATAACATACATTTTTTTTTTTTTTTATGTACAAAATGAAAACAACGGAATATTCAGCTGGACACCACTTTGTGTTGCAATTGACACTGCAGCAAAATAAATTAAGAGTCATTAGAAAGCAAAAGTCATATGACAGTCACTTTGGCTGGGCGCTGTTATAGTCATCAAAGCCTGAGACAGTGCTTTCAGCTCGTCTTCTCCTGGCTTAATTGCACTGCCAACAGACTTTTGAGTGATTGTGCGTTGTTACTTCAAAGTTACTGGCCTTTTGAGGCGTGTTCCAAGAGTTCATTCTCAGTCACTTTTCGTAACCTTTTTAGTGGATTTCTGAAATTTCTGGTGAACAACCTTCAGTGTTGTGAGAAAATTTCCCAGGAACAAGACAAGAAATGTAAAGGCCAGCATTAAAACCTGAAAAGAACAAAATGATTGTCATTTCAATGTATATTCCTAAAAACCATAAGAAAAATCTTCATAGCTCTCACAAAAAAAAAAAAAAAACGCCCTTCTCTTTGTGAATGTTTTACAGTGTAATAAACAGGAACAAGAAGAATCCTGTCTTAAGTAAATTTTTTTGTATTAACATGTTGCTGTTGGGCAATGGATCCTTACCTGCCACTCCTTACAGTCTTCATGTCTTGCCAAGCGAAACAAGGTCACAGAGTTGTAGAGCTGCCAAAACTGTGGCGAAGAGATGTCATGTCAACGCAAAGAGGTGACACAAGCACATTTTGCTTTGATATACATTACTGTGCCTAAAAAGCTTCATTCAACATATCCATAGTAGACATTATACATAACAGTGTAGGTTTATATTAAAACTTATATATACACATTTCAACTTACATGGCCAAAAAACAGAAATGGTAAAAGAAAAGTGAGGCCTCTCCACATCCAGGACTGAAATCCCTCTGTAGAGAAATGGGACAGTGACCTTGGAACAACATGACCCTGACTAGTCATGGCTTGTGTCCTTATCCACTTATCTTTCCAAACAATCTGGCCTTTGCGATGCTTATGGATAAATCTAGGCATGACTCAAGTTACTTAATGTTAACAACTGTCACTATCACTGCCCTTTAGCCTATATTTCCACACATGGTGTTGCAGATGACTTGAAGGTTCAACCAAAAATAGATAAACAACTTACCCACTGTGAGGTCCAGCTGATTTCTCTCTCCCAAAGCTCGGAGCCTGTATAAGCAGCCACTCTGGTAATAATACTGCAGGAACTGTAAAAAGCCTAAGGGCAGCAAGACAGATGATGGTAGGTTTATTACAGCTCAGATGATCAGATTTCCCAGAGTTACCTAAAACATCTGACTTTAAATAAGTCCTCAGTCAGTTACCAACCTTTATTGCTGCATCACACCATGATTTCACATGTAATGCTACATGACTTGTGAGTGGGTTATGGTCTCAGTTCTGCATTTTGGTCAGCAGCTGTGGGTCACATTGTCTCTAAATCCAAACGGTATCACAATTCACTACCAATTTATTTTTTTAAATTACTGTTTTGCCGTTGGTGCACAGGCTGTGGACACACAATCCTACTATTGGCCGATTAAACTTTGCTTAAGTAAGCATTTCAATGCTATCCATGCCATGAATGTGCTAATTGTGGCACAAACAACAAGCTAGAAACATGCACATGGTCTTTTGATGCTTTTTATTATAAATAAAATCCCAAATATCATATTTGAATAATAATGTCTCAAGTGTGTGTGTTTTAAATACATTTAGAGGTCTTACTTTGATAAATGGAGAAAGCAAGGAACTGACTTCTAAATCGTTGATACATTGGTCCTTCTGGCCTGTACAAAGTATAAGACAGTTCATGTTCATAATAGGTTATGTTTAGATATTGTTTACATAATGCCATGATTTTTGAGTTACAAGCTCACCAGGTAAGCATGACACCTGAGAGAAAGGTAGAGACGTAATGATGAGAGACCCACCAACCTTTTATCCTAATAGAAGCACATGAGAGTCAAGAATTAAAACTACAAACACAATACAAGTTAATCAAAAAATGAATCTGCTACTTTCTCCATGTCCTACACACCTAGAGCCATTGCACATGAGGATGCTTTCCCTTATGGTCAAAGTACAGTAATACCACACAAGCAAAAAGTTGAAGATTTCATCAGTGACACTAAACAAAAAGACAGGAACAGTGTACATAAGTGGATTTTTCGTCATAAGCACCATTCATTGTTGATCAATTATTAACAAGGTCTTTAACTTACCGATAGTTTAAAAAGAAGAGGCAGGTAATGGCTCCAAACAAAAGGATTATTGTCATATAAAGTTTGAACTTCTCATACTCGTCTTTGTAAGCAAATCTGTGCCAAAATAAAAAGACAAATGATATGCATTTTTTCCCCAAAGAAATTTGGAAAAAAATTACATACTTTGCCTGATTGCTGAGAAGTGTGACATTCACATTTCCTAGAACCAAATTTAGATACAGTCTGAAAGAAAACCATAACAAGAGGTCAAAGAAAAGACAAAAAGAATAGCTGGGAACTTGGTTCAGAATAAAGTGTCAACATTAAAAAGTACCAACCCATTTTTCTTTGGCAGGTATGCTTCCATATCAAAAAACACATTTTCTCTGTCTTTAATTTGGGTTTGGATGTCTGCTATTATCGTTAGTTCATTCTCATCAGATGTTTGGGCAGACCTGTAAAGAGAAATATTTACATTTATTAATTATCCTCTGTCTAATTCAAATGATCAAACATCAGATAATTTTCTATAACTAACATACAAAGCTAGAAAACGGAAAATTTTTTTACTGCCATAACATTGTCTGCATAAAACGCATACTTAATGTTTCAATAAAATGTTATCCTCTCTTTACTTGCTGACATAGCATTCCCCTGATGATGAAATATCAACTTTCAGACTCTCTTTCCACAAGCTGATCAATACAGAAAATGATGCAAAATGTACACAACAAATACACAGAGTGTACCGAGTTAAAATTAAACGTACTTCTTCAAGCTATATTTGATATCCTTTAGACATTTTCTCTGTTTGCTGATTGCATTGTTACAGGATGTCTGAAGACTGGTGAGCTCCTCAAGTTTCTGTCGGTAGATCTTGTGAGTTTCCTTGAAAGAAAAAAAAAAAGTTCAAAAGTAGTCTAAATAATTAGGCAATTTCTGATTAGAGGTTACAATGACACTTGGTACTGAAAAAGAGTTACTGCAAAAGTCATGTGAGGAACCCATTTTAACAATTGTTAAGTTGGGCTTTTATGTACAAAAATGGAAGCAACAACCCTTTAGATAAAAAAGTTAATTAGGGTTTTAGGTAAATAAGAAAAATTTATGTGCTTGCCAATAATAATGTGTTCATAAAAATATGATCAACTTTTATTACACCATTTACAAGTGTATTCTAAAATAACCTACATTTGGCAAGGCTGGGTAGCAGCTCCAGATAATAAATAGTTTGTTCTAAAAGAGCATTAAAAGAAGAACTGTCCAGCACTTGAAAATATAACTTTTTTTACTCTAGAGTAGACAACACCCTGCCTATTATCCACTGTTTATTTGTTTGAAGTTATCTAGCTAATGCGCTAAAATAAGCTAGCAATCCTTTAGGTCCTTTTTAAATCAGTTGAGATAAAGGATTCGCCATGTCAAGTGGTCGACTTTAGTCATTCAATATAACATGCAATAGAAAAATACACGTACTGTAGCAGCTTGTTAGCAAGGCAAACCACGCTGCTAACATTAGCTGAATATAAATTATGGATGTTTCAGCAAGTTTAAAAAGGAGCGAACACAGTAAACATATCCCAGCCCTCGCATTCTACTACTTCATCATAGTTACATCTCTGGGAGCTGCGTTTACGCTAAACTAACGCTAAATGATTGGGTTATAAGAAAGAGTCATAGCTGCAACAGATTCTGGGGGCTGTGATGTTCCCGACACACTGAAACACAAACTCAAAACACATTCATGACTAACTATTTCTGTCACCTGTAATTGTTGATATTCGTTGTCAATTTCCTCCCATTCGGTTTGAAAATTAGGTTTTGACATTGTGCTACCGGAGCTGATTGAGCAAAAACAGCGACACCGCCGGATTGTTTCACGAGAGTCTCCCAGTCCACTCAAACGAGATTTTAACCGGAAAAGAGCGCGCATGCGTACATGGCAACTCACTGTAAGAGGTGTTAAAACTAATTCAGTAACGGGTCAAATAGAAGACCTAATTTCAAAGATGTTGGGTAGCGTAGATGTTTTCGTACAGGTTATTTGTTGACACTGATTGCTCATTATCTTTAAATATGTTACAGTTGTCCTCTTGTAATCCTTTAATAATAATAATAATAATAATAATAGTAATAATAATTGGTTATTAATAATAATTGATTACAACTACTAGTAATAATAATAATAAACAGAGCCAGAACCATAGCTAGTATAAATAGGCCAGAACATTATATTGTTCTTATTATTGGTATTGTATAGCTGTGTCATGGAAGCATTTCAATTAATAAAATAATTGTTGTTTAGGCTATTCATGGACCCCGGGAAAACTAGCAACCACTTTGTAGAAAGGTTCCAAATGTAGAATAACTGAATATAGCCCGGGGCACGGGGTTAGACTTGTCACTTTTTTTCTAGCTCTTAACTTCATCACTACACCGCACAATTCCGTTGCTATGATACGATGTACACTCAACCCTGCGATGTACACTGACCCAACTGCGAAAGTGAGTTTAAGTAAATAATCCACGGGAACAGACCATTAGCGGTATAGTGTATTTGCTTATTTTTATTTTTTATTTTTTGCGAATTTTATATTATTATTTCTTGTTGGCCTATGAAAAGCTTAGTCTAACACAGCTAACAATAGAACTTCCTCAACTTGCTAATACCTGTTTTTGTGGGTGTATTGAGTGGGTCTGCACGGTTTTGTAGCCTAGCCTGTAACAATTCGTTCTATTGTTTATTTTATAATAAAGGTTGACAACACTAAATGCAACAGTTGTTTGCCTTTTTGCTACAGGGGTACCACCAACTTAATCTCCAGCCATGCAATATCTTAAAGCGGCTCACAAAAAACAGCCACTGTCAACAGTGTCTGATAAAAAGGCCCAAAAATCTGGACTGAGGCACACAGTTTATTCTGTCAATGGAAATACATATACTGGAGAATGGCAAGACAACAAGAAGCATGGTAATTAACTTTGAAGCTACACTCAACAATGGGATCTATAAATTATGGTGATGTGAACAGTTTCTTGTTCCCCATTCATCCTCTAGGCAAGGGGACTCAAGTTTGGAAGACGACGGGTTCAGTTTATGACGGAGAATGGAAATTTGGGAAGCGTGATGGATATGGTACCTACAGCATTGTAAATTCACAATCCAAAAAGTATACACAAAAGTACTGTGGAGAATGGAAAAATGGAAAGAAGCATGTATGTATTTATAGTGTATATAGTCACACCCAGTAATACTTATTAATACTTTCTATCACTGGACATTTTTATCAATCTTAGGGCTTTGGGACATACTCCTACAGTTGTTCAGCAGTTTACATAGGGGAGTGGAGTGAAGACAAACGAAATGGCTGGGGAAGAATGTACTATGCCAATGGAGATATCTATGAGGGAGAGTGGCTGAAGGAAAAAAATCATGGTCGAGGCACTCTTCGATGTGGTAAGACAATGTACTTTTTTACACAATAATCTTACATTTATTGACATTATTTCAAAATTGGACTACTTGATTCTCAAAAGCAAATGAAAATTGGTATGAAGGCACCTGGAGAGATGGAAAGAAGAACGGCAATGGAAAGTTTTTCTATTTTGACAAAGGCCAGGTATATGAAGGCATTTGGTTAGATGGAATAGCAAAATGTGGCACTCTGTCTGATTTGGGGAGGAATGAAGCACCAAGGCCTCCGAAATATCCAATTCCTGAGGTAAGTTATTAAGGTTGTGGTAGATGTTTTACTTAAAGTAATAACGATAGTTAAGTATAGTATAAAATGTAAGCCATTCCTTGAAAAATCTTTCCCTTTTCTGTCAGATAGAATGATCTTTAATATTTTCATTTTCTTTTTTAGTGTCACCTGGCGGATATGCAGTTGGTAGTGAATGAAGCTCAGTCAGCCTACATTGGTCAGTTAGAATCAGTTACAACAGTTGACTCAAAATAAAGTCCCACCTAACTAAACAAAGAAAAATAAAGAAAAGGTCAAATGCAAATGTGTATGTATTCTTGCAAATGTCATTGTGTGTAATTATAAAGAAACCTCTAAGATACCCTTCCAATCACATCCCACAGAAAAATATGGTAAATTATTTTATTTTCGGCAACATGTGTAAAACAAAACCGTGACACCAACATGTTAACATGGTTATAGTTTATATTGAATATAAAAAAATGTAAATCCAAGTAGGTAAATATAAAATGTTTTAAAAAGTATATTTCTTAAAACCACAACTCCTTGCTAATAATACTGTAATTTTAGCATGTGTTGTCATCTGTTATGAATTGCATGCAATTAAATTGCAAACAATAAGTATTCATTCAACAAAAATCATTCATTGTGAATTAAGGACAAGAATTCTGGTTTACAAAACACAAATTATCAAATAATTATTCAACAGTGTTGATAAACACAAAAAAAAATCCAGCAGTCAGCAGACAATTTCCCGTCGTAATACAGGTATTTAATCAAGCAACTAAGTTAAGACCTTTTATACAATTTAAACATGCATCGCAATTTATGATTTCACAGTCGCTAAATAAAAAAGTAAAACCAGCTCTTCACTTAAACAAAAACAACAGAGGTGATGTATTATGCTGCAAAAATAATTAGTTTTCTAAAATCCAAAAGGAGCCAAAAGCTTCTTTTCTAAGGAAAATGTGACGATGGAGATTGAAGAATAGAGGAGTCCCCTCTGTTGTCCAACTCATTTTGTAGTCTGGTGAGATTTGATAGCTCCTCAAGCTCCTGAAACTGTCTGTCAGTCTTGTGGCTGACTAAGGAGCGGTAGAAATGCACAGCAAACACTATGAAGACTAACCCAAATGGGACCATTATAGAAGTGGATGTAATGGCAGCAGCTACACCAGATGAAACAGTATTATTGTTGGATTTGTTAGGTTTAATAGGCAGAAACTTTACCCAGCAAAGTAGCACCACTTCAGCCAGGAATAGCAAAGTACCTATAACAGTTGAAAAAGCCCATGCTAGTTCAATGTGTCTATGCATTCGTTCATGTGGAGACTCCTTTACAGAGTTGAGATTGTGGACATTGCTGACTGCCTCAATATTGGGCAATATGCAGGTGCTGACCATCAGAGCAAACAGATGAACAGCCACAAGAACAGTAGTGCAGGCACTGAAGGCAATGAGGAGAGCAGGAGGGTATGGATAACTGTTGTCCAATTGCACTTCCACCATGGCCACCTGACAACAAGGGAAAACACGGAAACAACTTCAATGATTTATGTTTTACATTTTTTTATATAATGTAATAAAAAGGGAAAGTTTATGAGAAAGTTACCATAGCAAATCCAGAAAGAAGTGCTGATGTCCTACTAGAAGCCTTCAGTTTAGCGCGGCTAAGGTAGAGCTTTCTCCAGGAAAGTGCTTGCAGTGAATGCTCGTTTAGACTCATGTTGTGCTTTGCATAAAGAACCGGTCTTCTGACCGATCGAGCGTAGGCCTACTTACCTTGATAGTTTTACCAAACTCGATTAAAACAGACTTTCAGCATGCTAACAGGCTACACTGACAATACATTTAACCTTGCCAGCTGACAGAGGAAGCTATTTTTTCCACCAGCAGCAGTTCCCGGCTTGCAGCGCTAACACAGTTGCTTGCACCTTACATTACCCACAATCCTCTGCGCTGAAAGGAACATCCACTTCCTACTCTACATAGTAATAACAAAGTTACCAGTTGTGTTTTATTTATAACAGTGTTAATGTCATGTTAGTGTCTGGTAATAAAATTATATATTTGATGACTGACCGAGTAAATTGATCCTTACTAACACTCTAACCCACGTGACGCGTGTCACGTAGGCTACACGTACAGCCACAAACTGCAATTACCATTACAATGAATGAAACTGCAATCATAACTGTTTTCGTGCTATATGGGTCGTTTCCGAAATATATGCATTAAATGCAAACAACCTACACCGAAATACTGATGGTCCAAACTGAGGTCTGTCTGAAGTAATAAATGTTGCCTGGCATTAAAAGCAGTCAAAAGCAGTTCATGCCGTGACGCTGTCCAACAATGTTTTGGTTCCAGGCGGTGACGTAATAGACAAAAACATGGTTCCCTTGTTTTGAACCTGAAAAGCGTGCTAAGTGTGACTTTAACTTTTTACAGAGGAATATGCTTTTTCAAAAACTGAGAGACTGAGCACCGTTCACAGGAGAAGATGGCTCAGTCTGCGGAGACGTGTGCTGAGTCTGGACGCAGGCTGGTGTGTACTATCCTCCGTGAAGCCTATCGTTAGCTTCAGAAACGATACTGGCAGCTAATTAGTAGCTAAGCTAACCTTTACAACCGTAAGCGCTGTCATTACTACTGCTTAAGTTCAGTGCCATTAAAAAGTATAAAGAATTTGTGCTTCGGTTACTTATTCTTTAATGTGTCATTAACATAAAAGAGCATCTCAGTATAAGATAAACCTGAAATAATGAAAAATGAAATCTTGCAAATTATTGATAATTTCTGTTTTATAACAGTTAAAAAAACACCATTTAGCAAGCATTATAGTCTATACATTAGTTGTAATTTTACTGTTCAGGCAAAGAAACCTATCAATAAATAAAGGTTAAAGCAATAAAGCATTGATAGAATTTTATTTCTGCCATAATGATTTATAAACGCACTTTCACGGAGAAATACAGGGGTACAGTTAAGGTCACTTATAAATTTACTTAGTTCATTTGGTTTTCAATGGCAGCGCTCCATCTGCCGGAGGATGTACGACGAAAACGATGATTTGTCTGATGTTGAAGAAATTGCCAACATTAGAGGTTTCAGCGTGGAGCAGAAGCTCATCAGTGACATTTACACCTCTAACTTTGTGCACATGATGGAGGGAAAAGGTAAAGTGGCCATGCTCACTGGACAGATGCATGCCCTCCTTTTTCTGGTCTAAAATAGGTTAATTGTTTTTCAGATTTCACCTATGAATATGTGCAAAGGGAAGGTCTCAGGAAACCTTTAATCTTCAAAGAGAAAGATGGGTTAGGAATAAGGTAAGAGGTACCTTCTTAATTTAGGTTTACATCATAGCTTTGCCCTCCATGCTAAAGTAAAAACTAAAATAAAAAATGCAATTATTTTATTTTTATTAAAAGCTATTTTACATTCATCATTATTACTTGAACTTTCTAATTGCATTGTTTGCGAATAGATCTAATGTTATTTATGTAGAACTGAATGACAAATGTAGTTAAATTGAAATAAAGTAAAATAACTAACAATAAATAGATTTTTAGAGGGAGCAATACAGGAAGAAACACAATTACAGATGTATTATTACTTAAAATGCATTTTAGAGGGAGAAGATAGTCTTTCTGTATCTCTTGCTGTGTATGGCAGAGCATTGTATTGTTTAATTGTTTAAATTTTTATTATCATGCATAATATTTCATACTATAGCCTAGTGGCTTGTATTAGATTCTGACCAACCCATTTTAATTTACACAGGATGCCTGATCCACAGTTTACAGTTGGTGAAATTAAAGGCTTGGTTGGTAAGTAAAATTTCAAACTGTTCCTGCACTGATTTGCTTTATGTTAGAGGTTTGGCCCCTGGGAGACACTCCGTAAACTGTGTGTGTGGAAAAAGCAAAACCGTAGATAAACAGAAAGAAAAAAAAAACAACCTAACATTTTATTTACCTACCCCTCTCAGTCCCAGTACCATCTATCTATCTCAATGACAGTCCTTCAGCATGTAATGGAAAAGTCCAATTACTTTTTTATGCACTCAGGTGCTTTTGTGTCCTGTTTAATAAATGAGATAGTTGTTTGCACCATCTAGTGGAGAAAGTCATAAACTACAAATATGCAAATGATAACATGGTTATTAGCAAAGAGAACTATTTATAACTTGATTTGACCTCATGTCTTGGCTTTTGATTCACAGGCAGCCGCCGGTCTGTTGATGTTATGGATGTAAGCACTCAAAAAGGCTCTGAGATGAGCATGGCTCAGTTTGTCCGCTATTATGAGATGCCAGAGGAAGAGAGAGACAAACTGTTTAATGTTATTAGTTTAGAGTTCAGCCACACCAAGCTGGAGCACCTCATCAAAAGACCCACAGTGGTAAGACGATTCTGTCTCAAATTTGGCAAGGTATTTTAATTGCAACTTATGTAATACCTGAATTTATAGATTATGTTTTGGTTGCTTTCATAGATTGACCAAGTTGACTGGGTGGATAATATGTGGCCTTCTGACCTTAAACAGAGTCAAACAGATGGCACCAATGTCATATCAGAGATGAAATACCCTAAAGTTCAGAGGTATGGCTTTGGTAAATATTTGTATTGTGTTTCAAGATTTACTTTATTTTTGATCTATACGTCAGCCTGTATTTTTTAGATGAATTGTTGTTTCCTTCATCGTAAACACAGTTTTCTTCTATCATCTCAGTGCCTCATCTGTTACATCGTAACTGTACAGTGCAGCATGCTGTCAGTGTAATTCACCTCCCGTAAGTGCTCTTGATGGTTGCTAGGCAGCAGTTTTCCACGTTAGAGGATGGTTTTGTAACAGCTGTGGTCTCAATGCACATATCCTTTCAGCCAATCAAATGCTTGTTATTCATACAGAGCTAAGAATCAAAAATCACTACTGCTTTTCTTGTATTTCTACGTCATTCTGCACCACACCATTCCTATCTGACAAATCTTTATATTTACATTCTGGTCACACAATATTTGGAAAATATAATGTCATCCCAAAATCATGAGTTTGTGCATTATACATATATACTTACAGAAAAAGACTGCATCGCCTGCAATAATTTAAGCTACGCTATTCCATGTGCCAAGCATCCACTGTTCTTTCTTAATATATTTGTCCAATCACAATAAGCTGAAAGCACAAGGAATAAAACAGGAAGCAGAAAGACATTCAAGACAAACTTTTTTTCATAGTTTTATTTATTATTATTTTTAAGAAATAAAATATTAAATTAATATGTTTAATTTATTTTTTCAACAGTTTGTGTTAATGTGCTCCTATTATTGTGCAGCACAAATGTACATGTGTTTCCACAACTTGAGAGGGTTGTTGACCAGCACAATTAAAAAAAAATATATATTTATATATTTATATATATATATTTTATATATATAAATTTTTTTTAATAATGTAAAATAATTTAGAATCCCTCTTCAAAGTTCAAATTAAAATTATTCTTTTTTTTTTTTTTCAGCTGAGAGCTGTGAACAATTTTCCCTGTTGTAATGCGCTTGTGATTAATTCTTAAATAGTACTGTCCATATGTATTTGTGTCTTTCAGTAAAACTCAGTATTTTGTGAACTATTTATCATATCATACTTTTTTTTTCAAGGTATTGTTTGATGAGTGTAAAGGGCTGTTACACAGACTTCCATATTGATTTTGGGGGAACCTCAGTTTGGTATCACGTCTTTAAAGGCAAGAAGGTAAAGTTCATATAGTCCTTGCTATCATCTGATAATTATAAGATTAACAAAATTAACCTTTGACTTTCGTACTGGTTTTATGTCTGCTTTATTGTGTTTTGCTCTCAGGTATTCTGGCTGGTTCCCCCAACCTCTTATAACCTTTCTCTGTATGAGGACTGGGTTCTCTCAGGCAAGCAGAGTGATATCTTCTTAGGAGACCGGGCTGACGGATGCCAGAGAGTAGCGCTTAATCAAGGATACACCTTCTTTATACCGTCTGGTAAGTTGGCTTCATCATTGAAAGTATCCATAGTAATGTCTTTAACAAAGAGTCATCTTTACCTGGCCTTTTCACAGTCTGCTGCATTATCTTAAATCTCCTAATGTCTTGTGATTTAGGTTGGATCCATGCCGTCTATACTCCCGAGGACACACTGGTGTTTGGAGGCAACATTTTACACAGCTTTAACATTCCTATGCAGCTCTCCATCCATGAGATAGAGAACAGGACCAAGGTAGGATTCTTACTGAGTCCTACTAATCTCTCTCTGGTCAAGCATTGACCTGCATTAAAACTTGAAAGATATTTATCTCCCTGAGAAGTATGGCTTTTAATTCAGAAGCTTCCTGCTGTGATCAAGAACTTGTCAAGGTTTATCCTTCAGAGCTGCTCTGGCACACTTTTGAGACCAGTGTGAACATAGCTTTAGGTGCTTAAGTGAAGAGGACATGAGAGGACATGTTGGTTGATAATGACAGTTTGTAAAGTCATGTAATACTTGCTATGTCTTTTTTTAGGTTCATTCCAAATTCCGCTTTCCTTTTTACAATGAGATGTGCTGGTATGTTCTCGAGAGATACTTGTACTGCCTGACTAAACAGTCCTACCTTTCTCAGGAGTCCCGCAAAGAGCCAATGCTCATGGGTAAGTTAAATTCAGTAATGCAGTGTTATCTATCATTGGGCCTGATGAAAATTTTCCACTTAATATTTTTTTTCACTATTTATTGAGTAATCATTTCTCTGTTGTCTTTCTTCTATTACTATATTTTGTCCAACTTTGCAGTGTGATAAACGGTGTAAATGCAGTGGAAACATTATTATATATTTTTGTATAATTTTAGACATTGAGACCAAGACAAATACAGAGAGTCCCTTCTCTGACTCAAGGAGCCAGGACACAATTGAGGACTCTTGTGAGAGGGTTTCCCAGGACGGTTCGTGTTCGCCTGGTAACATCAAGGGCCAACACCTCAGAGCAGCTCTATCTCTTGACTCTGAAGACAGCTGTAATCCTGGTTCAAACACATTAGATTTCCCCAAAACCCCACTGGACTCTCCTTCCTCAGAGTTTCAGAACAAATGGACTTATTTGACTGAGTTTGAACTGAGCGGTCTTAAGACACTGGTGGAAAAGCTAGAGTTACTACCTGAAAATAAGAAATGTGTCCCCGAGGGAATTGTGGATCCACAAGGACTGCTAGATTCCATGAAGGTACAAAACAGCAACTTTACAAAACGCCACAAATTGCATATTGAATTTATTTTATTGTTTTTCTTATTTGTTTGCTCCTTCTTTTTGTTGTTCAGGTTGTCCTAAAAGAACATGCTGACGATGACCCCATGCTAGCGATTACTGGAGTTCCTGTGGTGTATTGGCCTAAAAAAAACATGAAGGTAGGAATAATACACCTTCAATGTAAGAATTAATGCTGGTCTGCTTCCCTTTTCATTTTGTGCCCTTAGGTCTGTTTTGATAGGGCATAAAGAATATGATACAGACATTATGGATCTAACTTCTTCTTCTATTATTCTTTACAAACATGTCAAAGAGCAGTACTGTGTCGCTGAGGGAAATAAAAATAATTTCCTGTCAATTGTCTGAATTTAAAAGTTTTCAAGGCTGGCAGTAAATGGTATGTTTGTCCCAGTTTATGTCTCAATGACTCATGTTTACAGTTTTCAAATTATGCTAAGAAGTTCTTAGATATGAGCTATGTTTGCATCCATATAATGCATTTATTTCACATCATCCTGTTTTCATCTCTCACTTGAGGAGCTTTCATCTTGGTTCTCTGGCTTTACATAAACCTATCATCTTCTTTGCTCTTGTTTTTTCTCAGTTTAATCTGCTTCCCACTCTTCAAAACTCATTGTACTCATTCCCCAGAGCTGTAGATGTACTTGTTTGCATAATTTAGATTTAACAGCATCGCCGAACAAAGTAAATAATGAGTTTTTTCTTTTATGTATTTCTGCACTCTCATCTTCCTGCTCATCACAGCTGGTCGCTTTACAGGTGGCCAGTAGTTGGATGATGCTCTGTGAATCAAACCACTCCGCAGAGCTGCTAACACATTTTATGCCAAAATTCTTCATTGAAACTTATGTTGTTTGGACATAAGTTTAGACGTGTCCTCCTTTTCAGTCACTGATGTTTTCTACCCAGTCAAAATAGCTTAATTGTGTAAAGTATAGAAGATCCATGCCATGTTGGAATGTTGAATATTTGTCCATTATTTAATCCTGGTTGCAGAGGTTGTTAAGATTAGAAATAGCTATAAAAATCCTCCTAAGGGTTAACTAAATGAGTAACAAAAGAAACATTTTGAGTGCCACATTATACAATGAAGATTTGGCATTTTAAACCAGCAGAATGACTCACTTCTACTAGTGAGGATATAAATAGCAGTTGATGGTGTTGTAGTTAAGCTTATATTTTTAGAATGAAAGTACTTCAGCAATTGTGAAAGAAAAACTCCTTATATTTGTTGAGCCTCAACTGTGAAACGATGTATTTCTAAAACACAAAAAAAGATGTAGACAACAAATAATAAAAAGATAAGAGGATAGAACAACCCACAGTCAATAACTACTATAATGGGAAGCATATTTTTCCCCCCCCTCCCGATGTAAAATTTTCTAAAATTGGTAATTCATTAAATGAAAAAAATTAATTTTATGAGATGACGTCAACAGAAGTTGGGTATGAGTATTATTCACATGTGTGTATTCAAGTGGTTTTTGTGGGTTTCTGGACCCTCTGGATCACCCCCCACTTATCCCTCCAGGCCAGCTGCTGGTCCCGGGGCCTCTTTTGTGTTTGCCTTTTGTAATGATATGCCATCTGGCTCTATTGGATGAGCACAGTCTTCTTTCCTCTCCCTGTGATACTCATGAATATGACCATGCTGTTTTTGCATACTGCTCTCTTATTGGACGACAGCAGTAAATATTTAGATGTACTGTGGCTTCTCATTGGCTGAGTATTTTCCAACACCCCTCCGCTTTTCCTGGGAGCCAGTCCATGTTAATGAGGCAGGCTTGTCTGTGTTTTCTACATCTGCTTGTGGTATTGTGGAGCTTTGGAGCAGGAGGGAGGGCTGTACAGGCCAGACAGCAGGAGCAGGAGTAGAAGGAGGAGGAGACCGCAGCCATGTCAGTTTGCTGTGAGCTGGACGCTGTGTGAAAAAAAAAACAAAAAAAAAAACAAAACCAGCCATGGCCATGTCGCTGAGCGCGGATGATGAGGACTACGATTCCGACTCTGAGCAGGTTAGCACACCAAAGCCCCTAAGGCAGCCATGCAGAGGCCACCAAAGGAATGCTTGTGGCAGACGGAGCATTGTACAGCATCACAGGGCTGAGAGGAAATGAAGATACCTGCAGATAATGGCACAGATTCAGATTACCATTCTTGCTCATTATCGTTGTATTGTACATAAGGCTTGCTCTAGGTATCTCTATGTATGTGTGCATATACATGTATTTGTGTTTATTGTTTTTAGCATTTATTACATTGTTTAGCTTCACACACACACACACACACACACACACACACACACAAACACACACACACACACACACACACACACACACACACATATATATAATATAGCTAATCTAAACGACAGCTTAGATGATGATAAGTCTAGTGTAGTCGGTCAAATTGAAGGTCTAGATGCACATCATTCTTACTGTAGCAGTAGTAAGAATGTATTAGGTGTTTATGTAGGTGAATAACAGGTACATGCTCTTGCTTACACAGCAGCAATGTGGTTTGTAAATGTAAATAATTGGGCCACACCCCTTACATTTTAAGATGCAAATACCAGACACTAATGAGAGAGGTTTTTTTTACCTGACAAATGTAAGCAGAGATTTTATTTATGTATTGAGTGTCTTGACCCTTCAGGTTAAACCCTTCTTTACTTAAAAGATTCAGTCATTTGCCAAAAATTACAAATTATAACATTGCACTTAAGCATGTAGCAACAATCCATTTCATTTCAGGAAAGTTCCTTGTTGATGTAATGTGCATAGAGTGTGGGGTTGATCAGTTAACATTCATATTACATTTTTATTTGAGAGCTATAAAGACAACAGTACACATTCATTGTAGTATTTGTGAAGTGGCATCTTTTTAAATCCAGCATGTGTTTTGACTATCGTTGAGCTCAGCGGGAGCTTGTTAACCCAGTTTTTGTCAGTTCTTTTCACATGTATTTCTTGACAGAAAAATCAATAATTTTGTAATTATAGCTCCACAGTAGAGTTGAGAGTTGTTGAGACTTGAAATATCAAAGCTGCTCCAAACTAAACAAGATTTAGCTTTAAAAGTAAAGCTATTAATGTATAGTTTTTCCCCTCAATGAGAACACATCTGACTGCTAGAAATATATTTTTGCTTTTAGTAAACAAAATGATGTGTAACGTGCCTTTCTGTAAAACTCAATATAATTGTGAACCTCTTATTCATTCTCGTTCTGGCTGATTATAGTCTAAATGTAAGTGATTTTCTCTAATGTTGGCAAACTCTGTTGTTATTTAATTCTGTGTCAGTGGGATATCTGCTTTAGAGATCACCCACTTAGCAGACAGTGGGGTTGAAAGGGATTCAGGGCAACAATATGGACATCTCTAGTATTATTTCATTCAAGTAGCTTGAATAAAATAATGCACTTATGCAATAGAAGGCAGTGTACAGTCAGTCTAAATAACCAATGGTTGGTTTCTTTTAGCTCTTCTTTGGTTATCTTGTGTGATAGCTCTACCTGTTTTTTGGCTCGTGAAGAACCTGTAAAAAGCTACCACAGCAGCAGTAGTAATTTCGATTTGTCTTGTACAGTGTACATACGATTACTTGACTTCATTTCAGTTTTCATCCTAAACAGATGTGTTGCCTTTCTATATATAATCCCTTCAATACCAGCAGAACTGTCCTGTACAGATTGCATGCCCCCCCACACCTCACCACAAAGTCTCTCTCTAATCCTGTCTTGTTACCACATATTTAACTGCTCATGTCAGTGTATTTCATGGCTATTGTTAGGATAATATATTTTAACAAGCCTAAGATTGAGCCTTTCTGTGAGAGTCTCTCAATACAGATCTTATTGGTTACAAGTCTGTGTGTCATAGACTGTTCTGTTAGGGAATGGGACGTGGCTGTTGCTATGCTGACGCTAGGAAAATCTGCACTGCCGATGTAACTAAAGAAATCAGATCTTCATTTTCTTACAGCTTTTTGTAGCCCTTGTTTCTTTTTTTAAATCACATTTTCACATACAACTCTGCAATGCATTGTATGTTTCTGTTTCAATTTTTTATTTTATGGCCAAAATATCATCCTTAAATTTCAGCCCCAGAAATAAAAAATAGGTAAAAATATTCCAGACAGGAACAATAAGGATAAAGATCGAAATAATCTTATCAGCACTGTCTAGTTCTATGAAATAGACCATATTTAATGCATTCTGTTGTAAATCAGCACAAACGTCCTCTTAACTCAGAATAGTGGCTGCTTGTGATCCATGTGTGAAATGTAGCCATAAGTGCAGTTTCTCTTTGAAGTAGAAACACGCGAGTGCTAAATTTGGACGGTGCCTCCAGGGACAGTCTTGATGTGTTTGTTTCCCCTGTATCTTGTGCTTCAGCAGCCTGCATAATTTGTCCTCATACACTCTATTAGTGATGTTGGAGATGAAATAAGTGAGCATCTTGTTTTTTTTTTTTTACAACCTGCACTTGTGCATTTGTAGCTGTTTGTCCCACATGGCGGCTCTCACACTGACTCTGAGTGAAAAACATAAAAGGAAAGTATTATATTAATTATAGCTCTGTCATATGTTCAATGACGCATACATTTTTTACTTCTCATGCAGTTCAGAAAAAAATCCAAATACAGTGTTATTGTTTTATTGTATGTGCAAAAAGCATAGATTATTTTCTTTGCAGAACTCCTTTTTTTGCTTTTGGCAACTATGACAGACTTGCCTGATCTTTTGTATTGTAGTTTGCTCCCACTGTATCCTCTTTATCCCTTTAGCCGCGGCCTCCCAACCGGCCGAAACCTAAGATGGCAGCTTCCCCTGCATCAGCAGTCAAACTGTCAGCGAGTCGAGGAACGTCTGGTGCGCGCCGAAGAAGGACACGATGTCGGAGGTGTGAGGCATGCCTCCGCACCGAATGTGGAGAGTGCCACTTCTGCAAAGATATGAAAAAGTTTGGTGGGCCCGGCCGAATGAAACAATCCTGCATCATGAGGCAGTGCATTGCAGTAAGTTGTAAGACAATATAATTATTGTTCACAGTGTCACAAGGTCCAATTTTTATGGGTATTTATGGGTATTTTAGGTAAAAACTGTGATTGTGCAGTTGTTTAGATTATTATGTATATAGCATTATTATGTATAGCAATGCATGTGTATTATTCATATCATACAGTTAAGTTTTACATAATATATTTGAATGGCAAAGAGAAAAGAAAATGCCACACTGGGTTTATCTGAATTTGTCTTTTTCTTTCAAATACCTTTGAATGAATAAAATTTTTAACATTACACCTCTAACATAAATTATGTGGTCATTCACTCTTATCTTCAGATTAGAGATTTAAATTTGTGTATTTTTCAGCCGGTCCTGCCCCACACTGCAGTGTGTCTAGTCTGTGGAGAAGCAGGGAAAGAGGACACAGTGGAGGATGAGGAGGAAAAGTTTAACCTGATGCTCATGGAGTGCTCCATCTGCAATGAGATCGTGCATCCAAACTGTCTTAAGGTGAGTTACTCCCTCCTTTTTACTTCACACAATTTATGGATTAATTTTTAAAAATCTGTTTAAAAGTTTGTGTTTCTTTTGTGTTTTAGGTTAAAGATTCAAATGGAGTGGTTAATGATGAATTGCCAAATTGCTGGGAGTGTCCAAAGTGCAACCATGCTGGAAAGACTGGGAAAGTAAGCTTCTCTATAGAATGTCTTGTTACAATTTCTTAAATAACAATGTCTCTGGTGGTCCTTTTGAATGTTATATTTTTCTGAATTATAACAATTGGTTTGCTAAAAGAAATCTTGAAACCAGACGAGTAAAGTTATGCTCTCTTTTTTTGAACTTTTTGGCTTCAAAGCAAAAAAGGGGTCCAGGGTTTAAATACGCATCAAATCTTCCCGGGTCACTACTCAAAGAGCCACGACCAAACCGGGACCAAAAAGAGGAGCCTGAATCTCCAGTGATGGCTACAGCAACTGTCACCACTTTAACATCTACAGCATCTCTTCTGAAGAGGAAAGCAGAACGGGACGAAATCCCAAAGAGAGGAGAAGATGAGCCTCCAAAGAAACGAGCCCCGCTGCTTTCATTGGATGGTATGACCCGACCAAGGCTTGAGGACAACCCTCTGAGGAAAAAGAAGAAGCTATTTGACACCAATGATGAACCTGTTATTGTAAAAAAGAAGGTTAGAACATTTATTAATCAGACATTGTCATTGTCAAAAGATAAATATAAAAGTGTGTTTGCTTGCTGTTTTTTTTTTTCAGAAGAAACTTTTAAAACCTGATGATTTAATGTCTCCAAAGCTCTTCCGGCAAATCAAAACAGAAAATGATATGGAGGATGACCATAATGATCATGAAGAAGATAGAATTTATTTTAAAAAGAAGAAGGAGTACCAGAATGAGGACCAGGGAGAAGAGGAGGAAGAGCCATCAACAGGAGAAAAAGAGAGCAGCACAGAAGACAAATCTAAGGTCCCCCTAAACCCCATACTAAGAAAATCAGGAGTGAAAGAAAGTGAGCAGCCGTTGTCGCACTCCGCTCGAGCTGGGCCAAGTGCTGAACAAGGTGACTTACAGGACAAAAGCTCTGGTCAGCTGAAGGCTCGCCATCAACGAAAACGGCCTGTGAAAGAGAAGGAGAGTAACCAGGACTTACCCAAGTTGGAAGAAAGTATGTTGAAGATGGAGGATAGCCCAGCCAGTCACAACAGACGACCACTAAAAAATGAGGACTGCGTGACCAATCAGAACCGCAAACCTCTAAAAACAGACGACTTAAGTACAAATCAGAACCGTAGGGGCCTTAAAACTGATGATGGTCTGCCCAATCAAAACAGACGTCCACTGAAGACAGAGGACAGCCTGGCCAATCAAAACCATCGGCCCGTCAAAGCTGAACCTGAGAATGAAGTTATTGAGCCAAAGTCAAAATGGCCTCTCAACAACGGCAGTGGTGATCTAGGGGACTGGCTGCGCCACAGGGGGCGGGACGTGAATGGGACCCAAAGAGGTTACGCAGCGCTGGGATGGAACAGGAACTCACCAATTACACCCATGTGCCCCCGACCTCCACCCTGTCGCTCTCCACCCAAATCTATCCAAATGGAGCGACACGTAATCCGGCCCCCTCCCATTAGCCCCCCACCCGATAGGCTGTCCCTGAACGATGGCGAGTCACACGTGATGCGACGGGAGGCGTGGATGTCGGTGTTCAGTCATCTAACTCACAAAGATCTGTGTGTGTGCATGCGCGTCTGCCGCACCTGGAACAGATGGTGAGTATAGGACGAGAGGCAGACCCGAGGCTTGTCACTTTGTCAGAAAGCAGCAGTCTTAAAAAAATATATATGTCTGTGTCTGACTAGGTGCTGTGACAAGAGGCTGTGGAAGCACATCAATCTTAACCGATGTAAGTCCATCACACCTCTTATGCTCAGCGGCATCATACGCCGACAGCCAGTAGCTCTGGACCTTAGCTGGACCAACATCTCCAAGAAGCAACTCAGTTGGCTCATCAACAGGCTGCCAGGTAAGCTTTACAGCAATATAAAAAAGTGAATTTTTTTTAAACCTGAGCCGAGATTTAAGTCCAGTTGCTTTGTATTTGTATTTTTCAATCATGTATCTGTGAAAACACTGAATACTAAAAAAAAGAGGAAAAAAATTAAACAAACTTCTGTAACAGGAAATGTGTCAGTATTGTTGGGTTGCTTATAGGTTTTCTTTACACATTCAGAGGAAATAAGTCTGTAGTGGGTGTTAAAATAATTATTGGGTTTGGATCACAAACAAGGGGCGACAGAGACGTACATGGTAAATTTAGGAATGGAAGACCATTGTTTAATTCTTGCAAGAATAAAAATAAATCAGCTTGACATGCAACACTGGTACATTGTGATTGTACATGTTTACAGTTTTTATAGGTGTACATTATGCCCGCCTCTCAGCTCCAGGGTCATGGATGGACGTGTATTGAGCTGACGTGTCAGTCATAGATATAAGTTTACGTGTATATGTCACTAAGTGTACCGAACAGAGTGTCCCTGAACAGTGATTAGATGTAGTGCAAAGTGATGTCTTTGTCTTGTTTGGATTAGCCTGGCGCCAATAGGAGATACAGCTAAAGACATTGGGTCATAAGTGTATGTGGATAAGCATATGAACTGGAGCAGGACCGAGAGCATATAATATATAATATATACAATTACTATGACAGTGGTGTGTTTGAAAAGTGCTTTGTACTTTGTTCACAGGTCTGCGTGTGCTGCTGCTGTCCGGATGCTCCTGGGTGGCTGTCTCTGCTCTCTGCACTTCAAGCTGTCCACTGCTGAGAACTCTGGATGTCCAATGGGTAGAGGGACTAAAAGATGCTCAGATGAGAGATCTGCTTTCGCCCCCCACAGACAACAGGCCAGGTAGCAGCTCCATATGCACCCAAACGTTAATATTTAAATCTGTATCAAACAGTAATCTGTCCGCTTCCTTCTAATGCTTTGTTTTGGCAGAAAAAAATCATGTCATCATGTTCTTGAATAACCTAACGCAAACGGGTACACTGTTACATTATAGGTGGCACGGAATCAAACTAACCTGAAGCAAATAGTTATGATAAAATTTAGCACCTTTCTATTCAGATGAATTAAGTTTATCACTAACATCAGTGTAAAAAATAAGTGACAAATCTCATATACAAGAAATCCAGGGTTTAAAATGCACCATCATTGGTTATGTCTTTTTGTTGTTCCCCAGGTCAGTTAGACAACAGGAGTAAGCTGCGTAATGTGGTTGACCTGCGTCTGGCGGGACTGGACATCACAGACACCTCTCTACGCCTCATCATCCGCTACATGCCTCTTTTATCAAAGCTGGACCTCAGCTACTGCAACCACGTCACCGATCAATCTGTCAACATCCTGACTGCAGCCGGCACAACCACCAGAGACTCACTCACGGACATTAACTTGTCAGGTAAGGTAGGGTAGGGGTTTTTGATGTTTTTTAATCAGAATGTAAAATGTAAAACAGAACATGTTTTGTGTGCAAAAGAGTTGAAGACAATAACTAACTTAATGCCTGGACTGAATAGCAGTTAAGTTATAAGCTGTGACTTAAAGCCCATTATAGACACAACTAAGAGGGGACTGATCTGAAATGCTGCTCATTACAATAAAGGTCTTTGGATTTAATTCTCATTTCAGTTTCATTTTAAAGTGGTGCTTAAGCTATGTGGGTCATATTAGAAGTGACCTAGTATGCATCATTTATTCTTGTTCTTCTAACCTGATTGTTGTGTGCAGTGTGCAACCGGGTCACAGACCAGTCTCTGACCTATTTCAAGCGCTGTGGGAGCATCTGTCACATCGACCTGCGCTACTGCAAACAGGTGACCAAGGAAGGCTGTGACCAGTTCATTGCAGAGATGTCCGTCAGTGTTCAGTTTGAACTGATTGAAGAAAAGCTACTGCAGAAGATCAGCTAGACAGGAATTAGATTAAAAATGAGCAGTCAGGCCACTGTCCACAAGGAGGCAGCAGACTACTGCGCAGTATTCAAGAAGGCCTACTGAAATGGCACAGGGCAGTAGTTTCTGACTCTAAGGCTGTGCCACTGAATGTTTTGTGAAAATCTGTTCTTTGAGAGCAATATTGTAAAAGCTTTCTGTTATTTCCTAAAATATTTGCACCTTTATAGTTTATTTATTTGTGAATGTGTTTTATGTATTGGATCGTGATTATCCCATTGGTGTTCATAGACTATTATTTTGTTCCAATGGAAAGTGGACTGCATTATAGAGTAATATTTTTGTATCAGAAAGTGTTTTCATACATTTATGTGCAGTATTCAATGCACCAGTGTACAGTAAAGTTTAAATTAAATAATTATATAATCTACATTACTGTTGAGGTTTATATGGTGGAGCAGCAAAGGTTTTAAGATTTGTTGCCAAACTTTCGGCCAGTAACTTGTGACTTTGGGTGTTTTTATCTTACATTACAGCTGTCTGCTTTGACCAGGGCAAATGTACTGTACACATAGTTCTCAATAAGGCTACTCCGAATGTTCCTACGAGTTTAAGTATAAGAGATGTTAAAACATTTATTTGCACTGATACCACTGATATGAATACTTGAATGTATTCACAGGTACACTATTGACGTGTGCAGTGTACATAAAGCATATTTTTTCAAAGCTAGCTCTACTATCAGTCAGTATTTAGACACAGTTGTATATATCTGGTCTGTCCATTCCCATTATTCTGTATTAATCCTGGTGCTTAGTAAAAGGAAAGTTTGTAGCTCTGCATGCAGCTAAGATATGTTTCTGCCACAGTTAATATATTTAGTAAATGTTTAATATTTGTTTATCTCCATCCTAAGCTAAACTCCATGTAAGACTTCAAAGAATCTTTACATTGGCACAAATCATTCAGATACGAACGCCTTTTCCATGTGATAAAAGTAACTCAGGTGTTAACAGTAATCAGATTATCAGTTGTTTACATGATATTACAAAGGGCTGCACTTCTTTTTTTAAAATAAAATAAACTTTTACATTGTTAAACGGTAAAAGGCAGGTTCAAATACACTGGACAATAGCCACATGCATTCAGTCTGTGCATTTTGGAAGGCTACACCTGAAAGACTTGTGCAAATGTAATGGTGAAGATGATGAAAATGAATGTTGTTTAATATATACACTGGTTGTATTTTTTTAAAATATAACATTTTATTTTTTTAAAAGGTTTGTTACTTTTGAGTTAGACTTTATGTGAGACTACATTGTGTCTTTTGGCCTTGTTGCTTGTTTGTAGTTATTTAAAATTTGGCAGAATTGCTGCTGGACACATTTTAGCATATAATAGGTCTATGTATTATTTTTTTACTTTTGTATAAATGTAGTTTTTGCTTTTTACTAAAGATGTCCATGTTTACATTTTAAGTTTTTCATTTTTGTTACAGTGACCATCTTTTAGTAAATTTATCAGGGTATCCGCGGATCCTTAAAAAGTCTTAAAAGGTATTAAATTCCATAATTTAAAAATAAGGCCTTAATTAGCATTAATATGTCTTAAATTCATGTTTCAAAGGTCTTAAAAATGAACCGACAACATAAAGAAATTTTAATTTTAAAATAATGTACAGCTACGTCTTGGTCACGCAGAACAAAAGATTTGCTATGAAATAGGGCTTATATTTATTTTAGATGGTCTTAAAGTCTAAATCTCAGAAACCTGCAGATACCCCTGAGTGTACACACACCTAAAGGATTATTAGGAACACCAGACTAATACTGTATTTGACCCCCTTTCGCCTTAATTCTTCGTGGCATTGATTCAAAAAGGTGCTGAAAGCATTTTTTAGAAATGTTGGCCCATATTGAGAGGATAGCATCTTGCAGTTGATGGAGATTTGTGTGTGCCTGTTCCACAACATCTCAAAGATGCTCTATTGGGTTTAGATCTGGTGACTGTGGGGGCCATTTTAGTTTAGTGAACTCATTGTCATGTTCAAGAAACCAATTTGAAATGATTCAAGCTTTGTGACATGGAGCATTATCTTGCTGGAAGTAGCCTTCAGAGGATGGGTACATGGAGGTCATAAAGGGATGGACATGGTCAGAAACAATGCTCAGGTAGGCCGTGGCATTTAAATGATGTCCAATTGGCACTAAGAGGCCTAAAGTGTGCCAAGAAAACATCCCCCACACCATTACCCCACCACCTCCAGCCTGCACAGTGGTAACAAGGCATGATGGATCCATGTTCTCATTCTATTTACGCCAAATGTTGACTCTTCCATCTGAATGTCTCAACAGAAATCGAGACTCATCAGACCAGGCAACATTTTTCCAGTCTTCAACTGTCCAATTTTGGTGAGCTCGTGCAAATAATAGCCTCTTTTTCCTATTTGTAGTGGAGATGAGTGGTACCGGTGGGGTCTTCTGCTGTTGTAGCCCATCCGCCTCAAGGCTGTGCGTGTTGTGGCTTCACAAATGGTTTGGTGCATACCTCGGTTGTAACGAGTGGTTATTTCAGTCAAAGTTGCTCTTCTATTAGCTTGAATCAGTCGGCCCATTCTCCTCTGACCTCTAGAATCAACAAAGCATTTTCAACCACAGGACTGCTGCATACTGTATGTTTTTCCCTTTTCACACCATTCTTAGTAAACCCTAGAAATGGTTGTGCGTGAAAATCCCAGTAACTGAGCAGATTGTGAAATACTCAGACCGGCCCGGCCCGGTCAACAACCATGCTACGCTCAAAATGGTTTAAATGACCTTTCTTCTGACATTTTGTAGTTTGGTGTTCAGGAGATTGTCTTGACCAGGACCACACCCCTAAATGCACTCAAGCAAGCGCCATGGTTGATTAGATTCTTGCATTAATGAGAAATTGAACAGGCGTTCCTAATAATCCTTTAGGTGAGTGTATATATGCTAGTGATGGGCATTCCGGCTTTTTTGTGAGCCGGCTCATTTGACTCAGCTCACTGAAAACGGTTCTTTAAATAATAAATGTTTTAACTATGACTATGATATGTGTAAAACAGTTCTAATTAAATTAAATCATACTCACAATGTCTCACAATTTATTTAAAAATGCATTGATTTGTTATATAAAAAAAGAATACTATTAAACATTTGCATTTAAACATTTTTGCCAATGTAATATCAGTTTGAGATCTGGTGACTGTGGGGGCCATTTTAGTTCAGTGAACTCATTGTTATGTTCAAGAAACCAGTTTGAAATGATTCGAGCTTTGTGACATGGTGCATTATCCTGCTGGAAGTAGCCATCAGAGGATGGGTACATGGAGGTCATAAAGGGATGGACATAGTCAGAAACAATGCTCAGGTAGGCCGTGGCATTTAAATGATGTCCAATTGGCACTAAGGGGCCTAAAGTGTGCTAAGAAAACATCCCGCACACCATTACACCACCAACTCCAGCCTGCACAGTGGTAACAAGGCATGATGGATCCATGTTCTCATACTGTTTACCAAGAATGGTGGCAGAGTGGTTAGCACTCTGGCCTCACAGCAAGAAGGTCCTGGGTTCAATTCCCATCCAGGACAGTGCCATTCTGTGTGGAGTTTGTATGTTCTCCCTGTAGGTTTTTTCTGGGTGCTCTGGTTTCCCCTACCACCAAAAACATGTAGCCTACTATGGATGGAATTTAGCTGTTAAACTCTAATCTGGTACAAACATCTCTGATCTGGCTTAATGCACATTGTACGCTGTCCTAAAGAAAAAAACTAATCTTATATAATACTGGATGTTTTTCCCTTTTCACACCATTCTGTGTAAACCCTAGAAATGGTTGTGCGTGAAAATCCCAGTAACTGAGCAGATTGTGATATACTCAGACCGGCCCGTCTGGCACCAACAACCCTGCCATGCACAAAATTTCTTAAATCACCTTTCTTTCCCGTTCTGACATTCAGTTTGGAGTTCAGGAGATTGTCTTGACCAGGACCACACCCCTAAATGCACTGAAGCAACTGCCATGTGATTGGTTGATTAGATTCTTGCATTAATGAGAAATTTAACAGGTGTTCTGCATGTTCCTGGGTGAATACAGCGCCGTGTTTACAGGTCAAATGACCAGCGCATAGTAGTGCACTGCATTTCAGGTGCAATCACCCTACACTACGTTGCAGCTCTGGCGAGTTAGCTGGTCAACTGCTTTTCCCTTTCTGGACTCGCTGCTGTTTATTTGTTCCTTGGGTTGTGACTGTCACTCAGTGTGATTACTTTTGGACTGTTCTGAGGGGTTACCTCCATCAGTACTGCTGGCAGGGGCGAGTGTCCCACTCTTCGGCTGTGTTAACACCCTTGATTTATTTTACTGCATGGACAACTGTGTATTTATATTGTAAACTAACAAACTGACATCAGACCTGTTTTTTTGTGATTCTTGTTCTCTCCAGGCATCACCGTTTTTGTTACTAATTTAGACTGAACCCCTGCCCAGTACAAGGGGAGTGTATATGAATTTTATTGATTTTGTATGAGACTATGTTGGAGTGCTGAGACTTGTTAATAATTTAGCAGTCAGGTTTACATCGTGTTACAATCCACAAACCGCTCTCAAATCTAAGCCGTCTATGTTCGTTCTTTCTCATCGACACCAAAGAGACACTTTTAAAATGTGGTCACACTCACAAACAGACAAAAACACGAACAAACCTGGATTTTTGCAGGCGTTTTCAGAAGTTTAGCTGAAACCCTGACTAGTCTACAAAAAAAACATGTTGTATATAAACAGACCATTTCC
Source organism: Neodontobutis hainanensis (assembly GCA_024349245.1). NCBI lineage: Eukaryota > Metazoa > Chordata > Actinopteri > Gobiiformes > Odontobutidae > Neodontobutis > Neodontobutis hainanensis. Next base: position 3,416,205 of record JALDNG010000041.1, read on the forward strand.
TGCTTTTTCACATGTAATAATTGCTTAATGTGCATCAATAAATGATAAAATTAACCGTGAATGATCAATCAAAAAACTACTTTAAGATGGTAAATCAACAGTGAAACTTAGCATTATAAATGGAGATGAGCTGTATATTATACATAAAACCATTCATGATATGCTGCTTTTTTATGTTGTACTAAGTTATATTGTAAATTTCCAAAATACATCTTGAAAAAAGACAAGAGGAAAATATCACTTTTTTTGGGAGGAAATTTATTTAACAGCCATTTTTTTTAACAAAGTTCAAGTGCCAGGCACACAACAACCCACAGTCTCCCCTTCTGGAATGATCCACAGTATGGTATAAACGTATCTATCTTCATATAGACAATCGGGTGATGCCAACAGGCCAAGTTACAGGTCAAATCTATGTAGAGGCGAGCCCCCTCACAGTAAGAGTTCACATTTGTTAAGGTATTTTTTTGCAATATGAACATAGAATTGAGCATTGTGTAAATCAAGAACATCTTCATGAAACACACAAGTGGAGGACCCTTTACCAGAAAAGGTTACATAGAGCACAAAAAATGCAACATAAATTACACATTGGCCCTAAATAACCATAATGCACATTATTCACAAAGCAAAAACTAACAGTACCTCGTCAAACAGAGTCCACAAAAAGAGTCCATATTTAGGCTTAACGCCATTCGTGATCGGAGAGTTCCTGTATCAAGGTGAGGACTCGAGGGTTCACATTGAGACGACGCTTGGAGTTTTTCTTTTCTACAGTTTTTCTACTTTACTTTCTTTTTCTGGGTTTACTGAGAAAAAAAAACACCTGTAGAATAAAAGGCATATTGAGCATTTAGACAGACTCACTGACTCCGGGTCCGAGCCCGGCCAAGACTCAGAGCCAGACCGAGACTAAGACTGGGCTTGAGCTGGGCTCTTAGGCTAGGTCTGACTTGAGTCCCAGTCCCATCCTTAGTTGAGGTCCGGAATTAGAGTCCCAGGTCTGGGAAATGGTTAAGCCATATTTACTCACTTTTGAAGAAACTCCAGAGTTGAAGCCAGCTCAGATGGGTAATGGATATTAAAACAGTAGTAGCTCCTGAACATGAGGCACAATGCAGAAATGAAGGAGATGTTTGTGTTGATAAGGTTCTGATCGAGACTCAGCATGTACCTAAAACAAAACAGGTTATATTAATAAGTATTGCAGTGACATGACAAATTATATAAACAGTGCAATAAAAAAAATAAGGATATTAAGGAACAGACTTACAATAACAGCAGGTGTCAAATTGGACCTCTTCTGCCAAACATGCATCTTCCACATGGAAGAACATGGACGACTTCTTCTCTTTAAAGTAGCTGAACTGAAGAAGGAGCATCTCTGTAACATCACGTGAGCAGCCACTCTGCAGTCCCCGCATCCTCTGAAGCCTCAAATAATTCTGAACTTCTTGTTTTTGTTGACATAAACTGTGGTTGTGTAGTCGAGAAGCCTTTTCCCTTTCAATCCAAAGGTCATGACCTAAAGAAGGCGGGAGTCCAGGACCACAGATATTTGGATCAGCTACAAACTCACTTCCTTTGATTTCACAATAAGTTCTCAGTAAACCCACCTATGCAATGAGAACCCAAGTTATCCCCAGCAATGCAGTAAAGACTCCCTTTTAATGTTTCTCCATCTACAATTACAGTATTACATCTGTTTCCAAGAATTTACTCCAACAACCCTGAGAAAACTTTGGCTACTCCAAAATGCTTAAGGTCATTCTCAACACACAACAAGTCTAAAAACATATTATCAGTATATGAGCACAAATTAATGGGTAAATTTGCCAATGAAAGACAGACTGCAAGAACTTTGTGCGTCTTTTTAGCAGAACCCAGGGGATTCACAATTTCAAATGAATCTTGGTACAAAATCGGTTTAAGGCTTTCAAGGTTTTTATCCATCATATAAGTCCGTAAAAACGTCTACATCTGGATTTCCAAACTGCTGTGAGTGTATATTCTTCCCTAAATGTGACTGTAAAAAACTCTTCAGTTTCTGCCACTGGTATGTAGTAAGCACATTTTTGTGTCTTTTTTCATCCAATCCCAATGCCACTTTTTGGGGTTCTGTGTATTTAAACATTTTTGTAAATGTTTGACTTCTAGAGTATGTTGTTCTTAATTGTCCCTGATGACAGACAGAGAACAAATCTGACTCTTTAATGCAGTCACAAATTTTAGTGACTGCTTCATCTGATAATAAGGAACTTACTTTAGTTATTGTATATGCTTGACCTAACTCATGCACATTTTGCATTTCCTCAACAACAACACCAGTCTGTATAGTAGAGGCAGGAATCAGCAGCTGTCCTCACAGTTTAAGGTAAAAAGACTATCATTCTCTGACATATCACTGGCTGAACTAGCTGTTGGCGTGGCTTCATGTGTGTTTTCTGAATAATCCGTACTGGCAATGACACCTGGGGTCTGGGAGTTTCCCTGTACATGTTATCAAAAGGTTTATGCTTCCTACAGACATGGACATGACACAGACCTGCCTTCACCAAGATGATCATTCATAGGCAATAATAATAAATGTCTATCTACTACATTATCTTTATGGATGATAGTAAATATTGTAAATGTATAGTGCTTTTAATCAAGTTTGAATACTTTTTCTTTATTTTTTTTAAAGACAAAAACTAAGAGGTACAAGATATCCATTCCTGAGTGAACATAGTTGTAAAACTGTTAAAACAGATTTATGTAATAGTTTACAGATGGAGCCACCCACAGTTAACAGCATCTGCCTAATTTGGTGATTTAACAGATGCCAACCCACCTCCTAAAATATTGTGTCTGTTTCTATTAAAAGATGCTTTCTGATCATTTAGTAAAGATAGTAAGTTTTATTTGTCCTGTAGGAAATGCGTTTTGAGTGAATAAAGCACATGACACAATAAAAACATCATTTAATGACAGAAATAAAAAATAAAAAAACATTACAAGATCCTAACTCAATTTAAATCCACTATACAATACGATAAGATAAAAGAAACCGGCTTGACCAGGCCCCTTCTATCCCTTCAGCGTATACTCTGATACGCTGGATGTTTTTATTTCATGGACTGTCAGAACAATATGCTCTTATAGATTTTACAGTGGTGGCCAAAATTATTATAACACTTGGAATTATTTAAGAGGTTTTGGTTGTTTTCGTTGAATTGGCCATTAAAATACCCATAAAAATAAATTTAACTTCAAAATGATTATTTATTATATTAATCTCCAAGAGGAGAGCCAGTGAAATGAGTTGATTTAGTTTCATTTGTCTTCATCTGCTTTACAGATAGATTGTAGGGTCTTAATGCAGTTGGGCAGAAGATCTGTCCTGCAGCTCACTGATCTCAGACGTCCACTGGTTCTGTTGTTCAAAAGCTGAATGCAGAGCGTTGTCCATGTTGTTCAGTATACAGGGTATCCACGGATCCTTAAAAAGTCTTAAAAGATATTAAATTCCATAATGTAAAAATAAGGCCTTAATTAGCATTAAAATGTCTTAAATCCATGTTTTAATTTTCATTTTAAAATAATGTTTGTCTTGCAGAACAAAAAAGGTGGAACATTACCTGTTTTTTTTTTGCTATGAAATTGGTCTTAAATTAAATTTTACATGATATTAAAAAAATCATAAAAGTCTTAAATCTAAATCTCAGAAACCTGCCGATACCTATCTAAATGTACTTTCTTTTATATATAATGTAACGTCTCTAGGAAAGAGTTATGACAGGCTTTGAAATATTTAAACCATTTGAATTTGAACTCCTTATGTTATTTTTGTCCACATTTTGAGATTTAAAGCCAAACTCTGCTGTAAAGGAACAAAACGAGAGGCGGGTTTTTACTTTTTGGTTTGTAGAACTGCATTTTATTCAATCTAATAAATTATTTTCTCTTGTTTACCAAAATAAAAAGGTTCAACATTCCCAAATATTGATCCAGGATTCGGTGGTAATGCTGTAGCTGCCTGTAAATGACATCTCGGAGAAACAGCAGCATGAATGAATGAATGAATGAGTTACAGTGCATGGCGTCAGTGTCGGGTTTGTATCCCAAGCAGACAAAGACAAAAAAAAGGACAAAACAAAATCTTAAAATCTTAGTGAGATGCTACATAGAAACACTGCAGAGAAAATGTCCCAGATCTGATTTTCATTCACAATCCTCGCTGTCCAACAGTGGAGCGTTGTTTAAAGGTGAGACAGAAGTCACATGAACCAGAAAAGATTTGGAGATAAACACAGAATGACAGATTCCATGTGGCGTGTTCACACTGACATCAGCAAATCTAATGTAACCAAATCTGGGACTCTTCTGAAAAAGTGTTTTACCCCATAACCTTTACACAAATTAAATTTTTAGAATGTCAAGTACCAAGTGTAAAAATATACATTTAATAACTTATAGGTAAACAACAATAGACATTATTTATGCATTTTTCTTAAAACACTTTTTTTGTTAAGCAAACCACACGCATTCCGTACACAGATTTTAGTGAGAAAATGACAAGAAAACAAGTTTCATTTGCATAACAGGTTAAAATAAACCAGGTTTCCTCTCTGGATGACACAACAGTATTAGTGATGTTAAAGTAGCACCTACCTTGGAGCTGGATACAAACAGACAAGAAAAACATTTCTAAATGGTTCTGCTTGGTGGGAATTAAAAAGATATAGGTTGGACCAATTTTTTTTTAAAACTGTTAAATGTCATCCAAGCTAGTTTTTTTTATACTTCATACTACTTTAAGTTTTACTGTCTCCTGCAGAATCAGTAATTGGCCTTACTGCCTTTTCTGGAGTGCATCTTCAAGACTACTCTACATATCACCATTTAAAAATCAGGAAGTATCTGTCACACAGTCAGTATAGTTCAGCTTACAATACACTCTGTTCGAAAAGAAAACCCCAAAACAATTACATTGATCTTGCTGGTTATGAGATGCATATACCATAAAACCAAATACATGTTAAAGGCATGACGCTTGGCACCTCCAACCTCCTGTGTGTGTCCTGCCACAACTTGGTGCATACAGTTAAAAAGTAATCTAGATTCATCTTCTACAAACACATGTAAGTCTCTGTTTTCTGATATTGCACATCCAAAAGAACACTCAGGGCGAGATATAATCCGGTGTCACATCACTCCACTGTGTAAACCGTTGTCTCTCCCACTCTGGGATCTTTTTATTATAATTATTTTTTTTCAAAATACTCCATACTTCAAGTACCTGAAGGACTGAGCTACTGTCCAAGATGAAGTAAACAGTGAGCTGCTAGTGATGCCAGGAGGTCTGCTGTGTTTGTAACAGAGTGAAGCGTCCCATTTGGGCTGATGAAGGGTACTTGAGTTAGTAGAATGGAGAAAACAAACTATAAAAAGGCCAGAGGCAGCAGTCTGCATTTGAACAACAGAGATGCACACGCATGTGGTAGTCTATGGCCCTATGAGACGTCATGCGGCGCACTTTAACCCTCAGAGACTTCAGTTCAGGGCTTTAACCATGAGCGTGCCCAACAACAACTTCTTTTAGGACTTGAAGACATGCACGGCCCGCACAACGTACTGCCTACATATGGGACACTCACTCATCCGCTTTCCACATTTGGTGCAAGTGACCATGTGACCACACTCTAGCAGCACACAGTCGATGATGGCGTCCATGCAGATGCGGCACAGGCTTTCATCCAAGGACAGCTGCGTCTTTACACCATCTGTGGATGATAATGTGAAAAGTTACTCCCACGCTACAATTCACTGCAGACTGTGCACAGACTTTTTTAGAGTTTGGAGACGTTTGTGTAGATTTCTGCTTCGTAACCCTAGTTTATTTTTAACATATATTTTTCAGAGTTAAAATGCTCATTGCAAAATGTCCATGCGTATGTGAGAAGTGATGTTACAACACATGCATATTCAAATAAACCCTTTTGGATTTACACCTAAACATTCTTTCACACAGTTAACGATATCCAATGTGGACATGTCTCTTACAATATTAAAATGGATTTTAATTGTAATAAAAGATTACTCCTAGTTAATGTTAACATATTCTTTTAACTTGTCAGGGTCTTTCTATAGATAGACTGGTAACACGTCCCTGAGACACTCTCAATCTCTTGATAACTTTAAGGATTTGGTAGCACTCAAAGAGGTTTTTCAACACTTGGCCCTGTATTAGTCGACAGAATAGGGTGTTCTCTGTTAGCTAAATATCAGGTAATCCTCTCTACAATAAGGCTCTTGGTATAAAAATACAAGACAGTATCATTAATTGTCACTGAATTTGATAAATAATATTACATAAATCCTTATATACATTGCCTTAAAGTAACTTTTCAAATGCAATCAGCTGGTCTTGAACACTGAGGATGATCAGCATCGTCTCTTGCCTCTACTGTGCCTCCCAATCTGCTCTAAGACTAATGTGATCCTCGAGCCCTTCATGTCAACACGAGTCTCAGTGAAGCCTGACAATGTAATTACGCGTGATGAAGACATGCTGCCAATGAAGTAATGCAATGGCTCATCAGGAGGTAAAAGCTCTCACGCACTGCATTAAAGACGGCCCGTCACAAACAAAAGAGATGAGGCATGTTAGAAAGAAAAGCCAGGAGTAGGAGGTGGAGGTGATTCGATTGACTGTAATATGATAATAATAAAAATGGATCACGTGACTAAATGCATGCCGTTACTATATTTGTTTTACAATAAATGAGGTGTGACATGTGGAGTGCAGATGGCTGAGATGTGACTTTCCATAAAAGCATCTTACCTCCAACCCGTCTGTTGCACTCAGGTGGAGGATATGCAACCACTTGATTTATTGACATGCATAGGTAATAATAAAGAGACTCTATTAGTTTATGGTACACACTGAAATGGCTATTTAAGACAAAACATAGTGTTGCAGTCAAGACAGGACCAGATCAGAGTCTAGTGCATAGTCTCCATAAATCTGTGCAGGTCTGACATTAAAAAAATATCAGGGCCATAAATCCAACAAAAAACTATGGATTTGAATTTTAACAGAACAAATCTGTAATAATATTTAACAGTTTTATTATGATCGGATGTGAACCTCTTACCTGCAGTGATGCTCACGTTTTCCACTGAAAGAAATGAAAAGAGGATGTCACACGAGAAACAAGGTCATCACCTCTGAACGCTCGGAACAGAGACAACTCACTGGACTTCCTGTTCTGCTCGTTCTCTCGGTAGAGCCGGTGCACTCGCTCCAGCAGCTCCCACTTCTCGCAGCAGCCCGAGTAATTGACAAAGTTTCTGGCCAAAATCTCTTTGAGCTGACGTACAGACAGGTTCTCAATGGCCTCCTCGTTGTCCAGATCCGACAGTGATGCTCGGATCCTCCTCTGAGTGGCCGGACTGACCTGCAGCCCAAACAAACTGTGTGCAGTCTGGTGCTTTTGTCATTTATGATATACACCATTTTATAAAAAGATAAATTTTTCCACTGCATTTTAATTTCCTGAACGGTTTTCAAGGTTTTTAAACAAGTACATGAATAAAATACAGTATAATGGACATGATAATAACTGTGCTCTCAACCATGCAGTGTCAAATATCTCACCTCCATGAGATTTTCAGTGGGCTCCAGGTTCAAGAGTGATGCTGATGGAGTGTCATCATGCTCCTGAGTGAACAGACAAAAGTATTACATTATTCTATTCAGATTATTATATCTTTGTTTGATAAGGTGTCAGAGAAGGTGAAAAACTAAGTCCTTTTAATAATATATTCAATGGCCGTCCTGGCCCAGGCCTCGAGCCTTTAGTCTCTTCGGAGTCTCCTCAGAGACAAACTACAGTCCACAGTCCAGAAGGTTACACAAACCTGATAAACGTCATACTACTTTTTGGTTTTATAGATGCATTATATTAATATATTGTTTTACATAAGCAGGATCAAAAATGTTTGACCACTATTGTGACTTAAAAACAGTCTTATATTAATAATAACTATTTTATTTATTCAGTCAGTAATGCTTAAAAATCACACAAAATCACAAATATATTTCTAAATACATGTAAATGTACCCATTGCTTTGACCGTTGTGCCTACACTTAATGCTTGTATCTCCAGTGAGTCTGTGTCCCACTAACTAAGATACTTTGATGTTTCGACTGAAGTCTCAGTGATTGTTTATCTTTGCTCAGAAGTGTTTTGTGTTGCTGACCATTCCCAGCTCAAGTGTTTATATAAAAAAATGTAATGATAATAATAATAATAATAATAATAATAATAATAATAATAATAATAATAATAATAATAATAATAATAATAATAATAATAATAATAATAGTAATAATAGTAATAATAACACAGCACTTAAGTAACTATTGTATAATATAAAGCTATGTCAGTGTAGTGTTTTATCTAGAAAATACCTCTATACACATAAAAATGGCACAAATGAATAGTGATAACGCTGAGCTAAGAGCAGCGCTGTCATGTCTGTTTGCTGATGCAGCTGTGATGCTGTGGGCAGTTCCCAACCTGCACGGACATTGCATAACACGCACTGCCTATGTAACCGACCTAAAAAAACTAACAGACTACCTCAGCACCGAAGCCAATGCAGCCGTTTCCAGATGTCACATGGACACGAGCACTGATCGAGAAATGTGTGTAAAACAACATGAACCACAGCAGAGCAACACTGAAGATGGTAAAAAATGTATGAAATAAATTAATTTGCACAAGAGGATTTGTGTCATCTTCAGATTTAAACTAACACTGACACGTATCTATGAAAGAATGAGGGCAGATGCAAAACAACATGCACATTAACGCTGTGTGATTGTTTGTGGGGAGCTCTGAGAGTAGGCACAACCTCCAGTGAGTTCACTCTGACAGTCATTGTCTCATCTATTCTTCTCCGAGTATTTCCACCTTTTTATCATTTCACACCTTATTGACATTAACAGAAACATTTATGTGAGAAACATTGGGCACATTTTGGTTTGAAACCGAATGGAAAGAGAAGTCTCATAAGCATGATAATGTTTGTGAGTGTCCAGACCTGGCTGGTGGTCCCTGAGCTGTCACTGGGGCTGAGTACTTCTTCCTGAGAGGCAGACAGGACAGACTGTTCCGAAGTGGAGCGCGTGGCCAAAGGAGGTGAGGCCTGGGAGGGGGGCGGTGAGTGCAGACTGTCCGTGTCGTCCTCTGCTTCATCCTCATCTTCATCTCGTGTCTCCTCCTCTTCGTCCTCGTCCTGCTCTAGCACGCCACTCTGGGTCTCGCTGGCCTCTTGGTGGCAGAGCACCAGGTCCACCAGGTCCTCCTTCTCACGGCAGGTGTCTGTGGGGATGTTGCGCAGCAGCAGGTACTGGCGCAGGTCCTTGACACGGAGCTGCATGAGGCGAGGCCGCTGGAAGGCCGTGCCGCGCAGCAGGTGGCAGGTGGTGCAGCAGCGCAGGTTCTCGGTCAGCACCGAGCACAGCGCGCAGAAACTCTTCTTACAGTCGCAGCAGATGTGCTGTGAAACAGAGACCAAACAAGTCATCAGCCAGTCTGTCACTTCTCACTTCACAAACTCACCCTCTCAAAATGTCAAACTGGGCCTGATCTCACGTTGCTTCATGCATATTTTTTGCATGTCTCTATCATGAATAAGTTAACCATCTGCTAAATGAGCTTTGAGCTTTTCAAAATGGGACAAATACACATAGCACTCCAAGCTTTTGTTGTTGATTGAGCAATTGTTTTAACATAACTAGGGCAGTTATTATAAAGAGGTGGTGTTTGTTTATCAGTTCTGGAGGGAGTTTTTTATAATTATTTATTAATCATGGATTTACAAAACTCTTCTGTTCCACTTGATGGAACAGGAACTTATTATTAAACAGTAAGATTAAAGTTTACATTTAGCAGACGCTTTTATCCAAAGCGACTTTCATTAAGCTTCCATTCACCAGTGTTACAGCTGGAACACCACTGGAGGCAAGGTGGGTTAAGTGTCTTGCCCAAGGACACTATGAACTGTGGGGAGACCGGAAATCAAAAGCGCCAACCTTCCAGTTTTGGGACAACCGGTCTACCACCGAGCCACTGCGCCCACAGACTAATGCAAGATAAGCCACCCTAAATCACACATTACTTTTATACTAAAGACCTTTTATACATGTTAAACTTGATGGAAGTTATTTTACTGCAACATGGTAACATGGAAATGCCTTTTATGTAGTTTTTTTAGGGCATTAAGTAAAAACTAGTCTTGCCATTAAATTGACTGAATATCTTAAAAAATGCAGACACAAATAATCTTTTTTAAAAGTTGCTCCTAATCTGTGAGGGCCGAAAGAGGGGAAAGTGTGCTCCTGGTGATGCTTGACATTTTCCCCCTAAATACTGCCTCCTGAGACAGAAAGACACTTCAAATGTTCTAGAAAAAGAGGTTGGTCACGGCTGTAAACATTTCCTTATCACTACTTCACAAACATGCTCTGGTCTGCAAGGTGCACATTTCCACCACAACACTACTTTTCTTCAACCATTGGTGGTTAATTCCGTGGCACGTCTTTCAGCGTACTATAAAAACATCACACTTATGTATAAATGTGTTTATCGAGGGAGTCACTCTGTTATCTGGTGTGCGGCACATGATAGAGTCATTTGAAGCAGAGGAAGTCTAGCATCTCATTTTGTCTGAATGCCACTGCAATTAATCCGTGACACTGTCAGACAGAGGAAATGTCACAGTGAAGGACAGGACCATGTGTGTTTTAATGAATGAGAATGCAGGTCTTAGGTCTAATTTAAAATGCAGACAGAGCAATTTCAAAAATGATGGGTTCCATTAGACTTCAGTCATTGTTGTGTACTTTTGTAAATGTGTCTGCACAGCTGAGACATTAAAAAGGTCAAGAGAGTGGGGCAATTAACAATCTGTACAATGTCAACATTAAGCTCCAAACAGTTAAAAATGTGGGAAAATGCACTTAATATTGGAGAAGTAGTTTCTTTTGACAAGTCTGGAGTCTGTGAATTATCCAGGTTTGTGTTGAGCTGGTGATAACTTTAATTATGGATGTGATCTTTCCTGAATGCACCGAGGAAAAGTCCCCGCTCACAACGTCACACAACTATTACATAAGACTGAAAAAAACCTGACTCAGTGTCGGATTACCAAGGCCTGTTGTCCATCTGCAAAGGGATGTTTACAGTGGAAGTGTATCCAGGTTTGTACAGAGACTGTGTACAGCCGCCTGTTGTTGTTTTGTGTTTACCTTGCGTCTGAAGACAGAGAAAGCCAGCCCACAGGCCTTGCACAGCTGTCCGGCGCTCCCTGAGCTGGTGGGGGGGTAGGTGGAGTAGCCTGCACTGGGGGCAAAGCGGAAGGGCCCGGCCCCTGCGCCAAAAGCCGGCTGCTGGGCCCGCACTGCGCCTGTGCCCATGACCTCGTTCAGCAGCCCGCAGCATGACGCCCACATGGACGACGCCCCCGCCTACGACACACAAAACAGAGAAAACAGAGACCCAAGGGTGATCAGAGGAGGATTAGCTGATATAAACTGGCTTTAATATCAAATAACATGTTATTCTCATGTCAATCCTAACAACTGTTTTCTGTAAGTTTATGTGGTATGTTTTCTAAAAACTAATTAAGAGCTAAGAGTGAAATCTGACTCTTTTCTTTCTGATAAAGGGCTACTCAGTTGGTGCTGTTTACAAGGACTAAAGTCCCATTCTGTCATTGTTTACTCACCACACACTCATCGTGAGCCTGTGCCCTGTTCTCATTACAATATGACTACAGCAGAAAATTAAAGAACAGTAATGATTTGGAGAAATGATCTTACCACAACCTTGCTCATTCACATTGTAGTGTTTGCTTTTGTTTGTCTGTATAGTTCAATGCAGATATTTTCTTTTCTAGTCCAACAACAACATGGAATTTTCAATACAATTTACAAAGCATCTGCCAATATCCCACAAGCCTCTAATTTTAAGAGGCTTTTAAAGAAAGGTTTGTCCTCAGTCTGTAAAGCATTACGGTTGGGGGAAAAAATAAAGGACTTAAGTAGCTCGCCTCCTGTGGGGTTAAGAGGCCGAGACAGAGGGACGAGAACGCTGTCTAAGAGTGCTGACTGAGGTTAGACATAATTAGACAGAAGTGGACTTTAAAAGCTCCTATTAATGTGGTCCTTCACTATATCATATTAAACAAGTGCACTGTGCAAAGTGTATTTGATCTGGAGTCAGGATAAAGTGTCTTTGTGGATTTGGGCAACGTATCACCTGGGGTTTAAGATCTTTTTAATTCAGTTGCAGCTGCTTATTTTACTTCAAACTCTTCAAATTCAGAGCAAACATCATCATAATAAAAGAACCATTAATAATGTTCAGTTTTTGTTTTTTAGCACTAACTATTAACTGGTAACGCAAAGCTTTAGTTCGAATCAAATCTGAAGTCATCCCGTTGGTACTAATCTGATATCAGGGACAAACAGTGCAATGTTCAGGATTATTTTTAGCTATTTTTGGCACATTTTGTAGCCTTTTATTTGACATTGAAAGTAGATAAACAGAAAACATGCTGAAGGAGAGGCCTGAATGGATCCAGGCCACTCCGTATTTAGTCTATACATAATCATATTAAAAGTAAATACTATTCAATGAGGCTTAGTAGAACTGTCTAAAAGTACTTCCTCACTTGGACAGACCATGTTGAATCAATGTAGTTAAATTTAACAATTCTCTTCTTGCAGGATGAACCAGAAGGAAACAAAATCTCACACTTTTGGGTCAAATGGGACAACGTTCATGTCCCGGGGAAATGAAAGTAGCTCAAATAAAGCCACTCATGCTGACGGCCCACGCACCAGGAGTAAGTAGGATGGGTTTGTTGACCATAAGATTTGTTTCGAGACGGGAGCAAAGATGGCGTGAGGGCAGGCTTGGCTTCTCGGAGCATACTGATGAGCAGGGGCGGGGGTCATGGGGGGCAGGGAGTAAAGAATATGTCTTCTGTGTTCTCCCTTAGGCTGCACAATCAATAGCTGAGCATAATGTCCGCTTTCTCAGACGATGCAATTCACAGGGCCGCGCTACGTGTCTTCTTAAGGCGGCACTATGCCTCGGCTCGTCACAAATGCCCAGCGATCTGACCTCACCCATCTGCTCTGGGATCTGTTATGTAATGTCAGAAGAGGGCTCTATATGTGGAGTCAGGGCGTGAAAGAGGAAAAGCCCTGGCCTCGATGCACTCTTGAGAGAAAAGAAAAACATTTCAAACAGTGACAGACAGTAACAGTCACTGTCACTGCTCATGTAACGGGCAATTATACCTCTTCTGTTATTAATGCTGTAAATGAAGAAGATGAATTATTACCATCATAGCTCAAGGGGGTTGCTATTTTAGTCCAGTCATTAATTTCAAAAGTAAAACCCAATCCAATGGCTTAGATTAAAGAAAAAAGATAAAAAACAGGGACTGGAGGAAGACTTAAAAGGGATGGACCAGTATTTTTGTAAAAGGAGTTAAACCCAAATGTTGTGAATTTCTCTGCAATATTTATTGTGGAAATATCCTGCATTTAATTGGACATGATAGTAGTCGAAAGTTTAAAACTAAAATTACACTGTAATAGTCTCTGTATAATTCTCCAAACTTAAGGCAATAATTTAGCCATCCAAAAGTACCAAATAGAAACTCTCTGTGTTGCTACGACCGCGCCGTCATCTTTACGGACGGCATCTGTTTACAAGTGTAGACTATCCAGACGGCAGGTTTGGGAAAAAAAAAAAACTCTTCTCAAGTCCAGTGTCTTGAACTATTTCTGCTCTCTCTCTTTGAGTGCCTTAAAGTGTGTGCCCCTTTAATGTAATAGTAATATGATAATAGAACTATCATTTTTAACAGGAGACTATAAGCATTTAGTTTTGGGCTTAGTCAAGGCATATTGAGATCTATTTTATAATAGTTTGTGTTTTTAATAATTAAAACATTAACTAAAACACACAAATACCTATGTTTAAATATGTTGTGGCATAATGTGACTTCAAATTTTACTTTGGAATGTCTCTTTCTTTTTGTGAGTGAGCTAACTCCATGCACCTCCCCCTCATTGTGTATTATGAATGCAGCCATGACCTAAAAACAGTCACATTTACACAAGTTGTAATATCTTCTGACAGTTCACAGCAGCCCAAAATAATTATCTCGCTTTAAAAAGTAAACCCAAAAAACAACTTGCCCGTGGCTTTATCTTGACCTGATGTTCCCTTGCTAAAATATCTCCAAGGTTAACGACAGCCTCCTGATGCTGAAGTTAATATTTACTGCCGTCTCCGGGACAGAGACAGTGCAGTGGAATGACTGTCTGTGGCTCTGAGCCAGAAACACAAGTTCCCTCTGTCACTTCAATTAGTGCACTGTACGAAGGACTCACGTGTGGTGCATAAATCCTCTACAGCTAGATGTAAAATGATATTGTTCAGGTGCCTACTTTACAAGAACACTAATAGAGAAGACCCAAACCACACAAAATATCTGAAACCGCAAAGCCTCAGCGAGAGATGTGACCTCTTCAAATGCTGCTGAGGCAAAAACTGCAGTGGCATCGACAAGTGTAACCCACATGGGGGCGAAAAAGATTTGACACTTTGAGCAAAACTGAGTCAACATTTACTAACATTGTAAAATCTTTGTTGTAGGTGATATTTGAGGCTGCTCTTTAATTTCCTTATGTGCCTTTCTTATGTCTAATGTCCTCTAATACAAGCGCGATACAACCGAGTCATCAACATAAAGCATTATGAAGTCTCCAATGAAAAAACAGCGCAGACTATATTGAGTCTGGAATATCATCTCATCATCTCCCCACAGTCTCACATTTCATTTCCTCTGTCTCGCCCTGATTCTTCTCCTTACTCTGACATCTTGTGAAAATGTCACTCACACTGACACAAGCCTGTTTAGTCTGGAGAGTAAAAACTGTCAGGGCAAATCGACTTAATCATTTAGCGCCTCTTGGCAGTTGTGTAAAATTGATGTGAATAAATGAAACATTGAATTTGAATAAGACTTCTTTGAGATGAACATAAGTCTAGTCTGGAGAGAAAACTCCCGCTGCTCTGGTCCCACGTCTGGATATAAAGTGTCTGTGAAGTAACACATTTACACAGCCTGCTTCAAAGGAAGACGAGGATTTGGGCACAGAGAATATGTTTGAAGTAGTACAAACACATACTGAAAGCTGAAGAGAATACAGTGAAAAATAAAAACAGGAGTCGACCGTTTTGTGCCCCCCAACCCCCCTGGACTCCAGCTTTAGCCTTTACTGATCCACTTTAAAAGTCCTCAGTGAATTTAGCCTTATTTGCCGGCGCTATACAGAGAGAGTTACAGCCAAGAACGTTGGCAGAGATCTCTCCATGAAAACAACCAACAGATGATTGAGGACAGATTACAAGTGTGCATTTTACATACTGTATCTACTCTTCTGCAATAAACTGATAACACAGGCAGGATTAACACTGTCTACCTCCACAGGGGCACAAATGCGGCTCTACAACTTAAAATCAGATGAGTCGATAGATATCTTCTTTGGTTTAGGTAGGACATAGAAGAGGAAAATTAAAGTTTATCATAAGGGAAACACTATGGAACACTTATCTATCTTAATTAATTAGTGATTACAAAAGAGTAAAGAAGTGCTTTTGACCTTTTAAACAAATGACAAATGAGATTTTGGCCCAGTTTCTAGTGCTATGTCAATCTTTTGTATACATTGCACATACATTGCATCTTGAGAAATTTCTTGTATTATTGAAAATCCATACAAACCAAAAATAAGAACTTCTAGAAAGCATTAAAGAGTGTTATTGTCATCATAATCCACAATAAGAATTTGTCATTTTACAGCGCAGCTCTGCACTGGACATTTTTAAATTGAAGAAAAACTGGGGAATGCCCGTTTGTCTCTGGAATACAAATGATAGAAATTCCCCGAAGAAGAGTAGGACACAGGTCTCTGCCACAAAAGGTTTACACCACTGCACGTTTGTGGCTTGTTTCCTGGTGACAACACTGAGGCGCCACAGGATCCTGCAATAACACATCCCCAAAGGTTAAAGATGATGATGGTTGTGGTGAATCTATCTCCTCTACCTCACCTTTCATGACAACCTTAGCACCAATGACATCATCTTTATCATCTCCTGTGAGCCTATGCTGCAGTGGGGGGCACATAAGCCCTCCACAGGGAGATGGGGAGACTCCGGTGTACCTCGGTGTCCTGACACAGCAGACCTGAAACACACAAACAGAGAGAGGAGATCCTCTCCCACACACACACACACACACACACACACACACACACACACACACACACACACACACACACACACACACACACAGTCTCTATCCCATTACACCGGATTAAAGGGCTGGCGATGAATGGACGTCGCTGCAGAGGCTTTAGTCCATTCAACTATTACACTGGGGTCAACGCAGGCTCATTAGAAGAGTACACACTGTACCTACTGTTTGTAACCAATAGACGTTTAGAGAAAGCTATGAGGATGATGAGTTTGGAGTTGCTTGAATAGATTTTCTGCCTGTTCGTGGAATTACCTCAAAGTGGCATTAATGTTAAGGTATTTCCTGTTTGCAGCTGCAGCATCCCGCGTTAAACACAAGAAATCGTTAGGCATGGAAACAGCAGGATCAAGCACAGACTCGGTTAAAGTGGCATACCTTCATTGCAGCTTCCGTTCGAGGAATCTGCCGAGTAATGTCAGGACGACGACCATCGCAAGTGTTGTGCACGGCGGACTCAAACCATTACGTCTTCCCTCTCTCTCCAGCTGCTGTGTGCGCGTGTCTGAGTGGAGTAAAGAGCATAACGTAATGGCCACAGAGAGCCGCGGCCAACCACAGCGCGCACGCAGACGACGCTGGTGTGTTTAGCAGCCAATCAGAGTGAACACACGAGGAGTGGGCGTTCAGAGACCGTGCGTAAAGACGACAGACGCATCATGAGATATTTTCACAGATTCAGTTTTTTATTTTCACGGAGTTAAATCGGTTTGGCGAAGGTTGGTGTGTTTTATATTTGGTGTGAGCTGATTCTGAGGTGTCAGAATAACCCGGTACATTGTTCACGCAGTTGTTTTTTTTCTTATATTACACTGATGTTTCAAACCATGAACATACGCTGCAGTATTGATTTAGGAGGAAGTAAACCGAGGCCGTAAACTTATTGATTGACGTCCGTATAGGCTACCAGCCAGGACTAAACCAGGACTAAATAAGATCATTACTTAACCAGGAAGGTAATTTAACAAACCCAAATTTAGAACTAAAACAGAACTCAGAAACGTAAGATTAAGCAATTAAACCTGGATTAGACCAAATGTTCTATTAATAATGCAATTTAGGCATAATATTGAAATAAATATGTTTGTGTTGCATCCACACGTTGTACTTTTCCTCAAATCCTCTTTCAAACCCAAAATACATCTACATTCTGAGAATGCGACATATTTAGCACGTGCGCGTGCGCTGTAGCCTACGCGCGCGTCAGGCTGCTGTCTGCACAGAGCAGATTAGAAGGAGTTCCGTGTGAAAGCCGTGGCCGGTGCAGACTGTGAGCCGCAGGGGGCAGCAGACCGCACCGACATGTCTCTATTTTCATTCTGCGCGAGCTCCATCCATGAAGCAGAACGAGGCCAGTCTCACTTTGCTCCTCTGCGGAGTGTGTTTGAGGTCTACGTCTAAGGTGCATGTAACTGCTGCCTAATCAGTTTAGGTTCTCCGCTGTTTACATCAAACACCGTCGCATTGTGTGGAGCCTTGGGGCCAACAGCTGACACACTTTACATCATTAGATTTGGCCCCAATATCTCTGTGCTCCCTTCGAAGTTCTTCTGGAGGATTCGAGTGTGAACACGTTTGAACTCCTAGAAAAAGCGCACTTAACTCCATAGGGCTGTACTCTTTATGAGGATTATGTGGGTTATGTGACAAAAGTCAGCTTGGATGTGAGTTCCTCCGAGGATTATTATTATTATTATTATAGGCCCTGTCTAAATCCCAGCCTCACTGTGACCCTTTATATCATTGTCCCTGAGTCAGAGATGGAGTATTAGAGTCCTGGACTCGGACTCAAGTCGAGTCATCAGGCTCATTTTTGTGACTTGTGACTCAACTCGAGGCTCAGGCTCAAACTTGGACTTGTTTATTCTCAGACACAAGGATCTATGACCCGCCTTGGACTTGAGAACTGATGACTCAGACTTGAGAACTGATGACTCGCAAGTAACGCTCAGCGACAACATCCCACAACCTCTGCCTGTTGCATGTGGTCACAGCGGGATGAGCTGCTCTCATGTAACTCCAGCCTCTAAGTGTGACCAAGAAGTTGAGCCTAAATTAATAAATTTCAAAAATATATGCCCACATAGGCTACAACCTTAATTGATTTGCCACAATCAAAACTTCAAATGTGTTTAAGGAAAAAGGCTTATACAAAACTAAAATGCCAGTCAGTGTGTCAGTTTGGCTCGCACAGTTTTCAGATTTGTAACTCACTTTGGTGACTTGGACTTGACTTGGACCTTTCTTTAGTAACTCGGACTTGTAGGGCAACTAAAGATGATTTGACACAGACTCAATGGAATTTTTGGAAAAACTCGGACTCGGAGTTGTACTTTAAGTGATGATGACTCGACCCGGACTAGTCTTTTGTGACTTGGACTCGGACTCGAACACTGACGACTTGAAAGTGACTTGGACACAAAAACTGGTGACTCAACACTACAACACTGCCTTGAGCTCCTTTCTTTTAAAGTGCACGTTTCCTAGAGTTTTCAAAACTAAAACGGGAGGCAGAACTAAGGTGTTCTGAGTGTTCTTCCTCTTTTTCAGAGGAAATTGTCCCACTTGCGAAGAATCTAGTCCTATCTGTGTGAGATCTGGGTCTGTGGGAGTGACTTGATGTATACAATAAATACTAATAACACAGTCTTTTGCACTCAGTTTGTCCCTGAATAGTTCAGAGGCTCATTTAGTATTATTGAAGGAACAAAATACAGTGGCAAGAAAAAAATATGTGAACCTTTTGGAATTTCATGGTTTTCTGAATAAATTTGTGAATGAATTAATGTGATCTGATCTTCATCTTCATCAAGGGTATTGATAAACATAATCTGTCTAAAAATAATTACACAAAATGATTCTGATCTTTTATTTCTTTATTGAACACACTCATTTAACATTTTAAATTGCAGTGGAAAAAGAAAGTGAACCCTTAGAATTAATAACTGGTTGACCCTTGGCAGCAAGAACCTCAACCAGGTGCTTCCTGTAGCTGTGGATCAGACCTGCACATCGTTGAGGAGGAGGTTTAGCCCATTCTTCCTGCAGAATGGATTTAGCTCTGTCATATTCTTTGGAAGTCTCTTGTTTATGGCCCTCTTCAAGTCAATCCATAGCATCTCTATTGGGTTGAGGTCTGGACACACTCCAAAAGAAGGATTTTGTTTTTCTGAAGTCATTCTGCTGTGGACTTGCTCTGGGGTTTTGGGTTTTTGTCCTGTTGCATCACCTTCTACACAGTTTCAGTTGATGTACAGACATCCTCACATCATTTCTGAAGAATTGTCTGATATACTTGGGAATTACATTTACATTTATTCATTTAGCCGACGCTTTTATCCAAAGCGACTTACATTGTTCTACAGTAATTACCAGTGTTACAGATACTGGAGGCAAGGTGGGTTAAGTGTCTTGCCCAAGGACACAACAACAGTTTGAACTATGGGGAGAGCGGGAATCGAACCCCCTACCTTCCAGATGAAGGACGACCGCTCTACCCACTGAGCTACTGCCGAATTCATCTTCTCTTTAATGATTGAAGCTGGCCAGGCCCTGATGCAGCAAAACAGGCCCAAATCATGATTTACATTTGCATTTATTCATTTAGCTGACACTTTTATCCAAAGCGACTTACATTGTTCTACAGTAATTACCAGTGTTACAGCCACTGGAGGCAAGGTGGGTTAAGTGTCTTGCCCAAGGACACAACAGCAGTATGAACTGTGGGGAGAGTAAGAATTGAACCGCCTACCTTCCGGTTGAAGGACGACCGCTCTACCCACTGAGCTACTGCCGCCTATGATGTTTCCTTCACTAGACTTTACAGTTGGGAGGATGTTTTCATGATGATATTTTCATATATGATAGGTCCTTTCTACTCCAGATGTAGCGCTGTGTGTTTTTTTTTTTTACAAATGGTTCAATCTTAGTTTCATCAGTCCACAAAACATTTTGCCAATACCGCTGTGGAGTATCAATGTGCTCTTTTGCAAACTTCAGGCGTGCAGCAGTGTTTTTTTTTTTAGTAAGCAGTGGCTTCCTTCGTGCTCTCCTGCCGTGGATACTCTGCTTGTTTATTGTTCAGTGTTTTACGTGTTGTAGACTCATGAACACAGATGTTAGGTTAGGGGTTGTTTCTTTACCTCATTGATGAGTCTTTGTTGTGCTCTTGGTGTCATTTCGACTTTTTAGAAGAGCATTTCCGTAACTGTAGACTGGTGAATTTCTAAAGTCTTTGGAAAAACTTTGTAGCCCTTTCCAGCATTCTGTAAAGTGACTATTCTTGATCGTAGCTCTCCTGAAAACTCTTTTTGGCGAAGCATGACTCACATAAGCTTGTTCTTCTTGTGCAGAGCAAACTCCAAATGTTTGAGGGTTTTTTTTCACAATAAAGTAAAAATAGCTAAAAGTTAAAGTAGCTGTAGGCCACACCTCCAAACAAGACGGCAGGTGTGCTAAAACCTGACTCCAATGAGCTTAACTCAAGGGTTCACTTTATTTTTCCCCAAGCACTATGAGGTATTTGGGTTGTTATCAATAAAAAAATGTTGTGTAATTATTTTTAGACACATTATGTTTGTCAATACCCTTGACTTAGATGAAGATCATATCACATAAGAAGACAGATTTATTCAGAAAACCATGAAATTCCAAAAGGTTTACATACCTTTTCTTGCCACTGTAGGTCCAGTGATGTATCCATTCGCCTAATGAAAAAGTCAATTGTAGGTAAATTTGTACTATTTCAATTTTGTCTTTCATCCAAATGTGTGCAAATTTACTTGAAAGATGTTTGAAAATTGTTTGTTAATGCCATACCTAGTTGCAGAGGTGGGTAGAGTAACCTAAAATTGTACTGAAGTAAGACTAGTGTTATTTAGAAGTAGAAGTAAAAAGTAGTCATCCAAAAAACTCATGTAAAAGTAAAAAATGTCTTTTACAACAAAAAAAAATTAACAAGAATGTAATCAGACAGAAGTATAAAATATAGTGCATTTTTTTGGTATTTCTAAACAATAAAATAAGAAATGAGTAACATCTTTACAAAAGAACAAACATTTCTGCCTTTACAGTTTGTAAGCGGCAGATCTCTGACAAAAATAAAGCACAGAATGTGTAGAATAAATGGTCAAAGAAAAAGTAACGGGTGCAGTAAAACTACTCTTGGAATCAATATTTAGAGTTATTTAATTAAATGTAACAAAGTAAATGTACCTTATTACTACAGCCTCTGCCTTGTCTTCTTAAACAAACAGGCAGAAGTGAAAACATAGTCAAGTCTTTCATGACAATGGTTGTTTCTTCTCATGTGTGTCTCCTGTCTACATTGTTGCACCACTCTTTAATATGAAACAGAACAGTGTATCATTTTCTTACCATAAACATCATTGATATTACACTCATTTACCAGAAACGATGGAGGTACTTACAAAATCACTCAGGAATCAAACTTTCTTTGAAAATTTTTTGGTTTGTCGGTGGTTTATTGTTTTTGTTGGCTTTTTTACACACGTTTTTGCAACATAATCTCTGGGAGAGAGTCCAACTCACGTCATCTGTCTTGACGATTGTGAAACACTCAAATCCAAACACATATTGTGCAAACTTTAACTGTGGCACAAAATAAACTTCACCTCTCAACCCACTTGGCTTCACGTGTCTCCAGTTTCCTGTAATGTGTCGGTAATGCTTTTAGAGTCACAGCAGCATGGATCATTTGATTTCACTTTAGACTCACACTGAGCTGGCTCCTGTGCAAACATGCCCCCCCTCTAGACTCAGAACAGCCATCTGGCTTTCTGTACAACCAAGTATAGCCACTAGATGGAGCATGTGCGCTTTATAACAGGCCTCTCCATCCGTTTTTGTTTCGACTCAAACCAGATTATATGCACTGTAGGTTAATTGAGAAACTTTCTTCTGGTATTACAGCGGTTCCTAACCTTTTTAAGGTCAAGGGCGACTGTGAAAATCAAGACAGCTTCTGACCTTCTTCTAACCCGTTTTTATCTAGAGCATCTAGTAATGTTGGTACCAGTAACCAATCAACGTTAACCTCGGCTTCATGTAATGGATTGGTTTTATATAGCACGTTTTCAAGGCTCTCAAAGCGCTTTGCAGAGTCCATTATTTATTCACTCCACAGTCACACACTGGTGGTGGAGACGTGGCAGCCAATTTGCGCCTACAGACTCTCCAACCTCCAAACATTCACACACATTCTCACAAATTCATACACATTCATACACCAGAGCGGTGGCACTGGAATCAAGGTGGGTTAAGTGTCTTGCCCAAAGACACAACAAGAGTGAACTGTGGGGAGAGTGGGAATTGAACCGCCTACCTTCCGGTTGAAGGACGACTGCTCTGAGCTACTGCCACCCAGATTCATGTGATGCTAAGCTACATAATCAGCAGTAGGTGCAATTTTTGTGTACTTTTTAAATGTTTGGAACCAGTGTGGTGGCAATAATATGCTATTAAACCTAGCATCGTGTCACAGTGCAGATTTAAATGGTTGAAACGTTAAAGTGAACCAAAGCCAAAGTAGAACACACACTGATGACAAACCTATCACTGCTTCATCCACAGGCTTCCCAGATTTCTGAAAGGCTCTGCCCAGACATTGAGGAGATAGGACTAATGAATATTATATATGTACAGTTAACCATAACTCAACAGCTAGATTAAACCAACACTAAGTCTCTTCAGGGTTTGTGCAAAGGAAACGGTGTCCGCAACAATACTGCGACAAACTCACCTTGGATTTCAATGTTTCTCTTAACCTTTGTTCTCTGTTGGTTGACGGTTCTGTGTACATTTTTCTTTGACAGTTTGAGGACGCTGCACACATACTCAAATTTCTTCATGCCATTAAGCAAAAAAACAAGGTGTTTCATCAAAGCTGCAAAAGACTGACATTTAGGGACCTCAGTGTTTCCTTTTGTTACATGAGAACTATGGAAACACACACGTGTGGCAAAAATCTAAACAAAAAGTATTCTTAAATCAGTCAAATGTGGCTCTTCATTAAAGCCATTTGTTTATGTTGTTATGTGAATTAATGCACAGACTTGGAGGTGTGCATTGCGTTTTAGTGTTGGCTCTGTCCCAGAGTTGACGCTATCTGTGACTGTTCGGTTTCTTTCAGACGAGGAGCTGGGTTTGAAGATGAATGGCCTCAGGCTGGGCCCCTGCAAACACAAAATGCCTCTGTGGCAGAGCGGCTAGAGTCAGCAGGATGTGGATATTACTCTGTTCGTGACAGGTCCAGACGGGACAGCAAGCTCATCCACGCGTCCCACTAAACGCTGACACAAGACCAATAGCATTCACACTGAAATCCTCGAGGGCTTTTCAAATGTCTGTAGTCTGTCACTGTAACAGAATTCATATGCTTTCTGGATGTAGACAGAATATAGATAATCATGTCAGGGCCAAACTGTTCGCAGGTTTATACAGTTCCACTTTTTGAAATGGGAGACTTTTACATATTTATGAAAGAAGTGTGAGTCACAGAGGTTTGACACCAGATAAAGTCACATTATTCTTACTAAGGCACTTGTACTGTAGATGTCCCAAACTACAGTACATACTATACACACACACTTTATCACTATAAGGTCACTCTGACAGTTAGGTCACCACAAAACACAGCACTCATAAACAAAAGAATTTGAAATTATAGAACAGCTTCTAGTTTCTGAAATCCGAGATGTACTTTTTTATAACATTTTGTGGTGACTCGATCTTAAGGGAATTTATAACTAGGATCGTTGCAATGGTCCTGGGGTGGTCTTCATGTGTTCCTGGTCTAAATGTGATTTTGGAACTAGTTTAGGTCGGTCTATGTCTAGTTTTGTCTTGGGTCTGGTACTGGCCTTTGTCTTGTCCTGAACTTGGTCTTGTTCTGGTTTTGGTTCAGTCCTGGTCTTGGTCTGAACTTGGCCTGGTATGGTCTAGGTTTTGGTCTATGTTCTGGCCTTGGTCTGGTTTAGACCTGGTCTCAGTATGGATGCATTCTGGGTCTGTCCAGGTCTTGGCCTTAGTCTGGTTGTGATCCGGGTTTTGGTCCCGGTCTGGTCTAGGTCGGGATCTGTTCCTGGTCTGGATCTGGTCCTAGTATGATATTGGTCAGGTTTTGATCCTGGACTTGGTATATGGTCTTGGTACTGGTTTAGTCCTGGTCTAGGTGTGGTCTTGACTGGATCTGGTCTTGTCTTGGATCTAGTCTTAGGCAAACCAAAGTGTCTTTTATTAAAGAGAGGGACTGGAACACAATCTTCTGACAATGGGACTCACTCTATTAATGGAGCTCAACACTGAACATGTTTAGAAGCGTTAACGGCACGAGGCTCTGCTGAACGCGTGGATTTAAGACTTATGTCGTTTTGATGAAAGCGTCACATGTAATAATTCTGTGTCTGAGCAGATTTATGAGTCAAGGTCAACATGAGTTAATAGCGTACGAGTTAATGGGGGGAGATGGAGTGACATTCTGGGACTGTTGATGCTCTAATTCAAATTTGTTCCATTTTCTAATAGAGATCAAAAATCTGTATGTTTTTAATATATAATATGTTTACATGAGTAAAATTAGTGAAACTAAAAAGGGCACACTCTGGCAACGGCCTTAAAGTGAGGAAAACCAAAAAAGTTTAACATTATTACACTGCGACAATGGAAGAACCGTAAAAGTTACAAAAATATTTAGCAGGATTTTGCATAAGATCCATAAAAAAAAATATTGGAAAAAACATACAACTTAAAAACATAAAAATTACAAAATCTATAAAAGGCATAACAACTATGCAACCACCTAATAAAGACGCACAAGAACAACAGGTGAGTGCATTTACTATATGTCGCCCACAGGTCAGGTGTGTGTATTACATGGTTACAATTGATTATGGAAAGACAACTGAGTCATATCATCTTTATTTAGGAAGTGACAGCAGGCAGATATGACTTTGACTCTAAATATTGATTAAAAAGGAATTTACAAATGATTTTTATGAATTGGAGAGAGGTTGACCATATGTCAAACTGATGTTTATGTAAATGTATATGTTTATGTGTGTAATTACTCACAATGTTCATTTTAAGACAGTAACAGCCCATAAAAAAATCAAAGCATGTGCTTTCAGGGATGTAGTCATCCTTAAAGTGCAAATGAGTAAACACTTCATTTCTGCCATCAAAGGTAGGGATTTAATCTGAACGGCCATAGCCATGCACTAATTACACTCCCAGAAACCAAAACACAAATGTCCTCTCTTCGCCCGTGAACACAGTCCCCAGATTTCTGATTGTGTTTGGCGCTTACTGCAGGTGAACACATGCTTTCTGCCTCTGGGGTTGCTGCACTGCAGAGAACAGTCATGCCCACTTAATAAAGAACAATACAAAAACATAAAAATACGTAATAAGAAATGGTTGCAGTTAATCCATGCGACAAAAACACACATGTGCACACTGTCAGAGCATGAAGGAGGAAAAACATTTGGATCACCGTCAGTCCTTGCTTTGAACAGAGCGAGCATTTCTTTCTGTTGCTTCTGGTGGGATCTATAAATAGATGTAATCATAAAAGACTGGAAACATTATCTGGGGCTAGTCCTATTGGCTAAGAAAAATAGATCCTGTGTTCCCCATCTGGGTCTGAAGGAGTCTCGAGCTGCGGTGATTGGCCCATCTCTATTTCTCGCCAAAACATTGTCTGTGTGGCTCAGGCTTTCCTGCTGTCTCGGTTTAGTAACACTGTCCATATTGAGGGAGATTCCTTTTAAAATATAAATTATCTGCAATGATGATACAACACATATCAACTGTAGGGCTGCCCTTGTAGAAAATGATGAGATCCGCTTCAGTCGGTTATGGCCAGAAGGCAGGAAAATTATTCAAACTCATCATGCTAAAAATGTACATTATCATTTCCACTGCGGTGTATGAATTAATTACTAATGTATTGGGTCAAGTGAGACTGTCAATTGTTAGCCACTTAATTCACAGCAACATTAGACACCAAAGTGCTTACAACACAATTTTGAATAAAAAGGAGTAGGCAGTTTTATTAACAGTCTCACACCTTTTGCCCCAGCTCTGAATCTGCACTGACCAGTGATCCAGGAGGCACTATACTGCTGTTAACTCAAAATCTTAATTGTTTCTCAGTTCAGAGAATTTCTGGCAGTTGATCTTAAGACACCTGAATCAATATGAACAAGAATTATTGTCCAAATATATATACCAGCAGTGGGGCGGATTTTACATTAGGGTCTAAGGGGAAAAGCCTAAAAGTATCACAACTGGTATATGTGTGTAATTCATTTGACTATTAGTCAGTAGGGCAGACATCACATACATCACAGTAAGAAGTCGCTAAAATTAAACAGGTCAATCCACTGTGGGCAGGCTGTTCACAGAAATAATATGCCCATTCTAGTTTATTACCCATAATGCAGGCAGTTGACAGCCCCTATCTAAACAGCTAAAGTGGCCCTTATGCAAAGGCACTTATCCCCAAGCTGCTGCAGTGGAGCTGCTCAGAGACAGAAACTGACAGATTCATTTAAAAACATAAATCACTGGAAACGTCCGATATCCCTGGATAAACAAACAAAGTTCATAAATAAAAATTTGCTGTCAGGAGAAGTACAGCTCAGACTGAAGTGCGGCAGGGTTTTGAAGTCAGGGCATCCGCAGACCACACAGTTATACGTTTGAAAGTTATTTTGAGCGATGCTGGGGTCACTGTGAGCATCATGTCCCACACCAGCTCAGGGAAGTGAGAGCCTGGCAGTCAGCGCAAACAGCTGGGGGCGATCACCTCCCACTAAAGTGCACTGGTACATTTTTTGACACTCGGTTCTGTCGAAGCCCCCAGGCGTGCAACTCCAGCTTGTCTTCTTCCTCCGCGTCTCGGTCGTCCTCTTCTGCTTCCTCGTACAAACTGGGTTCCTCCACTGAGGTCTCCATGTTCGGGGTGAAGCTGCTGAATGTCTGCACCTCGCTGTATTCATAAATTGTGGGCAGGCTGCTGCGTAAACCAAATCTGCGTCGTAAAGCTACGAGCAACGGCTGAGGGACAGTGTATATGTCCACGTTGTTGCCCAAATCCACCCAGGCCAAGCAGGGGAACTTCTTAGGGTCCTTTACAGTGTCAGTCAGGTCTTTGAGGATGGCCACTGTGAGGCGGTTGCCGTTAATGGCGAGGATGGTTAGTTTTGCCATGCAGCTGAGGGAGGGCAACAGGAGTCGTAAACTGTCGTCCAGAAGCTCCGTGAAGCTTAGATCGACGGCTGACACAGAGTCACTGCTGCTCTGGAGGTAAAGAGCCACGCGATGGATGTCCCGTCCCGACAGAGGGATGCCTGACAGGTTCAACACGTCGCCAGAAAGTTTCTTCTTCAGAGTAGTTTTCAAACTGAAAAAACACAGCACAGTTAGGTCAGTTAACTGTGCAGTATAAGAAGTAGGTTAATCCCTCAGCTTTCCAAAAGACAAATGATCTTTACTTCATGATAGAGTAGTTATTGATTTAAGAGCAATTGTAATGGGGTGCCACAATGTCCCAAAAGTACACAGAACTGTGAGGTATGCAAAAAGAAACAGCAGCCAGATGAGTGTTGCAATCAATAATGTAAAGAGAGAATTTGCATTTAAATGTGTCTCGCTCCAAGTCCCTTAAGCAACCAACTCTGTCTCTTGGGCTGAATGTCATCCACCGAAATGCACCAGCTGTTTTTTGAGATTCAAGTGTCACTTCTTTTCAGAAAAAACACTTCAAGCTGTTGCCAAGAACAACGACAACCATCAAACTGCAAAGGATAGTATGCAAGTACTGCAAAGAGAAATAAGAAAGAAAAGTATAAAGAAATAATTCTGCCATCCTTTCACTGATAATCGGGCACTAATATGTTTTGAATTTGATTAAAAGAAATGTGAAAACACTTACAGTAGATTGTCTGTAAATAAAGTAAAGAGACATTTAGAAGGTTCAAAAGAATGAGGAAAGAGTAAATGTAGGGTATGTATGTAATGTAGGTTTAGTTTGGAAAGCTGTATATGTTTTATATAAATAATGACAGGAACTGTAGAGAGCTATTGATGATTCATTCAAAGTATACAAGCCAGTCACATCCAGTGGTTTTCTACGTTTCTAAAAAAGACCCTCTATGACATGGTTACATTACGAGGCTTTGAGCCTTTTCCAGTTTATGCAAACGTGACCAATTATACTGTTCTGCCTCAATACATCACAAGGTACTAAATGTCACTTTTTAGAAGTTTTTAAATTGTGCTGAAAACATTAAAGCTATTATGATGATACAGCCATCGAGTGGGCTAATTTTATGTCTAGGCTTTTAACTTGGGCACAAAAAAGAAGAATGCGCACAGCTATAGAAAGTGGAGTAGGTGAAGTTAAAAGCTTGAGGCTGACAATGTATTTCAGTCTGAACAAGTTGAGCAACAGGTGTGAGAGGCAACATTCGCACCTGTCACATTGTGTTATTGTATCTGCGAAGCCACTTTTCTCTCTGAAATGTTCCTTCTTTAAGCCAATGTGGTTCAAAATGCATATGGGAGCTTTAAGTAAGCCACACACGTGACTGGACTGTGGGAATTCTTGAACCTCATGGCAAGTGTTTGAAGCTTTTGTTTTCTGATTGCTGTTTGGATGAAGAAATGACGCCTGCCAAACAAATGAGGTGAAAGTGCAACCTACAAGATGTTATTGTGCTTGATTTCGTGGAGAGAGTTTAAATTACGTTGGGTTTTACAGCTTAAATGTACCTGAGTAATTTAATCAGATGGATTAGACATTTTCTTTAACAATGTTGTATGGTTTTACTTTTTGTCCTGTTTCCTGTGACAAATCCAGGACTTCTCCCTGCATCTCCCCCTCTGTGCTGTGCCTGGTCGTCTCATAAATCGATCTCTTTCTGCTCGCTTAAGGAAAAGAAAAGATCTGTAGTACATCAGGTTGTGATTCACTACATTATTGATTCCCAGGAGCAGCCAATAATTCATCTCTCCCTCCTTCATATCCTCACTCCTGCGCACACTTTTATCCGTTTCTCTACAATCTCACTGCGGCTTCTACTAAATTTAGTCTGCACTGTCTGTATTGTTTGTTTTTGTGTGTCCTTTTTGTGAAAGGGCATTTTAAATTCACATCTGGCCGCCGGAGCTGCACAAATGTAAATATCAGGTAATTTTTCATGTGGCACTACTTCCTGTGTTTACTAATCTCCATTCAACCACAGCACAACAAATACTGCTATACATATTTATAAAGGCCTTTCTACAATAAGTTACAGTCGGTTCTGCAATTTTTCATCTTGTGGCCAGTACCTCCTTCAAGAAATCGCCGAGGGTCAAGAGATGATGAAGCACAAGAAAACACAATATTTTCTCCAAATCTATCATGAAGACTAACACGTCTGAATGTTCATATTAACACCAAAACAACACTTCATTTCACATTTTAAGAAGTTGTAAACACTTGTTTTTTTTGTTTTTTTTATGTTTAATAGTTTGTTTTTTATCTCAACCAATAACTATTGACTAATGTACTTTCATCAGATTTTAAGATTTTTATTATATATTCATATACTATAAAGAAACACATAAATGCTATATCCCTTTCTGCTCGATATTAACTCATATCACAACTTATCCAAGATAATTGGAGTTTGAGTTTGCACAATAATGATGATGATGATGCAGAAGCTAACCTCTCTGGTGTTTTTTTTTTTATTATATTCTATGTTACTAACTGTACTGCATTACATGTGTTGTGGGTGTGGCTGACTTTCCTGCAGCAGGAGAGACTCACCTGTTTCCTATCTCCATAATCTGTCTACAACAGCCTGGCTCTCACACCCCCAGGTTGCCAGATAATTCTGTCTCATGCAGTTGTGCTTGTGCGACAGGTCTTCATATATTGATTGTAGAATCTTTTGCACCCTTTTTTGGACCTACTTGTGTTTTCCTCTGTGTTCAGGACCACCTCTCTGCTCCCTGCCACTACAGCATGTCTTTTGTTGAAATAAAGTCTTGATCTGAACCATTTCTCTGTCTCTGCTTTGGGTAGTTTATCGACATGTGTGTGCTGTCAGTGGCTGGGTACTGAACATTACTGAGGCTCAATATTAGGGGTGTAATGGTACACCAATGCCACGGTTCGGTTCAGATCACGGTTTTGGAGTCACGGTTCGGTTCGGTTCTGTTTGGTGTGGGGGCAGGGTTCATTGCAGGGCACCAGCAATAATAACACTAGATTCACTTTAACTTAATAAAAACAACAACAATAATTTAACTTATTAACTTTATCTTTATTTACTTCTTTTTATACATTGGCTTCACGTTTTCTTTAGAGCAGTTAGCACACCTGTGACAAAAAATAATGAACGTTGGGCCGGTGCAGCAGGGGGCGGGGCGCGTTTGGTTCGACATGCGATTATCGCGGTTCGAACTGTGGCTGTGGGTTCGCGGTATTTCGGTTCGGTTTGAATATCGTTACACCCTTACTCAATATTAAACTGCTCTAGGCTAGTTTCTGGATTTAACTATGCTACAAGTATTACACCTAATATTACCACATAGAGGACCACGAGTCCTCTAAGACAGCTCAATTTATTGCTAAAAAGCTGGCATTACAAACCTAAACTTTATAAAATTACATATGAAGTCCAGTAACATGTATATTCAACTTGTGGTTTATGTGGGAATATGTGACAGCTATAACTTCTTAGCATTTCTGCCCCATCCAATGGTGGAAAGAACTCATTGATTTGAAGAAGAACATCAGAGGAATATGTACTCTGGTAAACATGCATGGGATGACAAGTTTTCTTGGAGCCTCTAAAGCTTCTTTGAGCACTAATTAACGAACGGTAAACAGTTTTTTTTTGTCTCCACAAAGTAGGCGTATATATTTTTTATGCTGTTTTTTGTAGAAGGGATTATATTCATCATTCAACACTTGGTGGTGGTTGAACGTAATGCTGAATGTTCGCTGGTTGACAGATGTACCAACACAAAAGGCCAGGAAAGTCTAAATATACTCCTGAGAGACTGGCTTTAGTAGCTGCGTTCATTTTTCTCTGAGAGGAATGTTCCTGATTTGTCTGCAACCCTCATCTCTCTTGTGCAGAGATCAACACTGGAGGAATGGCTTTTTTGTGCTCATCCTCCATCAAACGACAGCGGGCCGTGTGCAGGAGGTGGCTGAGTGGGTGGTACGAGGGAAGCATGGGCTGTAATGTACATTTAATGTGATAGAGAGCGCCTTTGACTTTCAAACGCTATACGTCCACCCACAGTCCACTCGGCTGGCCATTGACGTAAGTAAAGTCTGTGTACAAGAAGGTTGTAAGCATGAAAATATAAAACTCATAAACAACAGAGCCTCTGATGTAGCTGCTTGTAGGCCGCGATGTACACTCACCGGCAACTTTATTAGGTACACCTGTTGAATTGCTTGGTAACACAAATTGCTAATCAGCCAATCACATGGCAGCAACTCAAAGCCTTTTAGGCATCTAGATGTGGTAAAGACGACTTGCTGAAGTTTAAACCGAGCATCAAAATGGAGGAAGAAAGGGGATTTAAGTGACTTTGAACGTAAAATGGTTGTTGGTGCCAGATGGGCTGGTCTGAGTTTTTCAAAAACTGATGAGCTACTGGGATTTTCAGGTACAACCATCTCTAGGATTTACAGAGAATGGTCCAAAAAAGAGAAAATATCCAGTGAGTAGACAAAAATGCCTTGTTAATGTCAGAGGTCAGAGGAGAATGGGCAGACTGGTTAGAGAAGATAGAAAGGCAACAGAAACTCTAATAACCACTAAGGTCTACAGAATAAATTTCTGAACGCACAACACGTGGAACATTGAAGCAGACGGCTACAGCATCAGAAGACCACACTGGGGGCCGCTCCTGTCAGCTAAGAACAGGAAACAAAGGCTACCATTCACACAGGCTCATTAAAATTGCACAATAGAAGATTGGAAAAAAGTTCCCTAGTCTGATGAGTCTCGATTTGTGCTGCAGAATTTGGCGTAAAAAACATAAAAGGATGGGTCCATCCTGTCTTGTCTCAATTCAGGCTGGTGCTGGTGGTATAATGGTGTGGGGGATATTTTCTCAAATGGCCTCCACAGTCACCAGATCTCGATCCAATAAAGCACCTTTGGGATGTGCTAAAGAGTCGCATCATGAATGTGCAGCCAAAAAATCGTGATGCTATCCTGTCAATATGGACCAAAATCTCTGAGGAATGTTTCCAACACCTTGTTGAATCTATGCAATGAAGAATTAATGCAGTTCTGAAGGCAAAAGGGGGTCCAATCCAGTACTAGGAAGGTGTAGCAAATCAATTATTAATAAATTTATTTGACTGGGACAGTGCATGTTGACGAACATGAGACACATAACATGCCAGATTGCAGCCTTAGGCTAATTTCCACCTGTTTTCTCTACATTCTCACATTCATTAACCAGTGCTGTGTCACTGGAGGCACGGTGGGTTAAGTGTCTGAACTGGGGAGAGCCTTCTGGTTTATAGGACGACTGCTCTACCACTGGAGCCACTGCTGAATGTTGAACAAAAAAGAAAAAAATCAGCAAACAAACATTTTCTGACAAGCCCCAGTGTGTGGCCGGTGAGTGTATGTGCACATGAACAAGTATCTTCAAAGCACAGCGGCAACACAAGAGCGTTCCCGACTTCTTTAAACGCAAACAACTGTGGCAAATCTGTGTATCAAATTCCTCTGGAGCAAACTGATACAACTGGAGGAATCTAATAAGGGCCGTCCATGTGTCAGACTATTGGGTGGCTAAATGTGGGTTGGGACTCACTGTCTAATTGCTTTCATAGACTTTGTCCTCGGGGATGTTGTTAACTTTACCCACTGAACAAGGGTCTTTGCTGCTCCACAGTTATGTAAAGCCCAAAGGGAGGAAGTCAAACAGCTGGGGCTTGTGCTGTTGAAGCGCACTGCAATCAAAAGGATCAAAACCACAAAAAAGGTCTGGAGAAAACTAGACATTTTTACCTTTTAATGAGGGCTCTGTCTTGACTTAAATTTACAAATAAGGATCTTTGGAAACTGTTTGTGTTCAAGCCATAAAGTTCAGTCAGTTGTGCAAAATGCATTAACGTTGATTTGGAAAGCAACAGCACTATTGATTGAGCAGCCAAAATATTGTTTTTGTTTTTAAAAAGTCAAATATATTTAAAATATCTTTATTTATTTATTCACATTTTTGTGAGGATTAATCCCTTGAGATGAATCATCTCGTTTTCGAGGGGTCCTCTTACTCACATTCATTCACTAGGGACACTTTAGATTTGCCAATTAACCTATACATGCATGTCATTGGATGGTGGGAGGAAGCCGGAGTACCCTAACCCACGGTAACACATGGAGGACATGCACGTGGATTATCTCACAGAAAGACCAGAGTCAGCCGAGAATTGTTTGAGTCGGCCGGGTTTTGAACTCACAATCTTCTTGCTGTGAGGCAGGCATGTTAACCACTCTGCCACGTGCACCGCCAACGCAACAGTACAATAGCAGTAATACAATAAAATAACATAACATTGTAATGGCTAAAGCCTGTGGCTGCTGAGGCCTCCTATAAATGCTAAAGAAGCTGAATTGTCAAAAAAAGAACATTTAAATTTTTAAATAAATAATTGCGTGAAATATGTAAAAATGTAAAAAATTTAAATGTGAATGTTGACAACACGGCTGGAAAAGTGCGGGAGATGTCGCATTCTCCAACAGTGTATTAATAACCAACAAACAAAAACTGTGATAATACTAAAACTTTCAAAGAAAAAAAAGAACTTTGGATGAAAAACTGAAACTGTTTTAATAATACTAAAATGTTAAAATATGCTAAAGTGAAAAATGGCTGAATGAGCTAATGAATGAATGAAGGAAAAAATGGCATAAAGTTTTGAATAGCTGATAAATAAATAATAATTAAGTGAAAGTTTGAAGTAGTTGGTGAAAATATTTGAGGAAAACTAAATAAAGATGAAAGAAACAATAGATGCTTCAAGGCCTCAACAGCCACACAATAAAAGTATAAGCTCTATATTTAATGCATTCACTCAATTGGTCTGTCAGTATAAGATAGTGATATTATTAATTGACAGACACCATGTAATTCATAGTCCCATGAATCCCCATACAGATTTGTAATATGTATAAGATAATCTTGTTTTTGGTAAGTACATTAAATTGCTGTGTGTATGAATTGTACTATACAAATAAAATTGCCTTGCCTATGTGTTTCTGGCTAGAAATAGACCTACAAAAAAATGGGCTCCTAGGACTGCAAATTTTTTTGTGTGTTTTGTCTATTAACGTTTTTTCCCTCTTGGTCCTTTCTAGTAAAAAATAAATCATCTCAATAAATTAATGCATGTTTTAATCTTCCAACCCTTCAATACGGTGCCACTGGGGCGAGAGTTAAAAGACAATGTCAGGCGAAACTTGTAAAGTGTCTGCCCACATCCTATACACGTTCCCCTTCATTTACTCTCATGAATCAGTAACACACCGTGACTGCGGGAAGTGGGAGAGCTTATACTTATAACTCACTGTGAGATTCAATTCTCCAATGAGCCATGAAACTGTACAGTAAGATGCTGCTTAAAGGGATGAAAAAAGATTTGTTTAAAATATTTTTTGATGTCTTCTAAATGTAATCTTTTTTGGAATCAGTAACTGTGCTTGGGACAAAATTATGTTCCAAAGTTGTATCACATAATTCAACTTAAATGCTTATGTTATGTAAAGAGTGAAAAAATAGCAGGACAACATTATGATGTAGAAAAATCTTTGAAATACAATAAAGATCTGACTTGAAATCACAAATTATATCTAAGCATAAAACAATAATGTCACTTCTAGTGTCAAATGTCTGATTGTCTTATTTTCAATTTCCCCTGTAATATGTCCCATCCATTGCCTGAAATTTGTAGAATCTTTCTGACAATAATTGGCATCATATATAAAGCAATGTAGGAATAATGGTATTTCCACTCATGTTTAGTGTTTAATATGTATTTTAGTTGCAACATCTTTGGTCCAAAAGAAAACTATGACTAAACGTGTCATTCTTTAAAAGACACATTAGAACGATGATGAAAACAGAAAGATGAACTGCGTGATGCAAATTCAAATGCAATTTCTGCTGAGTGTGCAATCAGACACTTGAGTCATCTGATGCAAATGAAATAACAGCACTTGGAAAACATTGGATGTGCATGGTGTTCCTCAGGCCCTGGAGATTGGCCCGGATCAATGTCTGCTTCATCAACTCTTTGGTCTTGACTTGTTTATTCCTGGGATCGATCTGAAGTGTTTCGCCTGAGGGCACGAGTATTATACATGCTCAGCTGTGGGAGAGCCTACGAGGGTCTGTGTGAGAAGTGAGCCAAAAAAAGACTGATTTGTGCCTCTGGATGTATGGATGAACCTTTTTTGAACATGATCTTCCAAATGTACGTTTTTATGTGGAGAAAAAAATATTTGCAAATGCATTATTTTTTTCAACCAATATTGTGATTGCAATTATTTGCGATTATAATTTTCCTGTTTTTTACATACCATTAGATATGGCTGACACTTATATATACACTATATCTTAAGAAATTAGATGATGCATGCTGCTATATGAATGACATATTTTTATTTAAAGCAACACTCCGTAACTTTTAGCCACTTAGCCGCAAGATGGCACAGATCCCTTGACAGACTGTGTTGTTAGTTTTCAAGAAGAAACTGTCCAAAACTGGCAAATTTTGAATAAAAAAAGATGTCATCTGAAACTGTAGGGTTACTTCAGCGTATTTTGTACAAATAAAACTCTGCTAGGGTCCAGTGTATCAGCCTTTTTCTGCTCCCTGTGTTTGAGCGTGACTCTCTTGTAAAGTCTGCTTGTCCCAGCGGCATGTAATTATTTATCATTTATATCAGAGCTTTTTGTTTAGCTGAGGGTACTGTGTCAGTGAAATAGGTATGATTCTACCAATCAGTGTCTAAGGACCATTAAATTAATTTGAGAATGTGTTCATTGTTGGACTTTATTTACGTGACACGACTAGCTAAAGTACGCAGTGTCACTTTAACCATTTAAATTACAGGACTGGTCTTTGTTTTGTCCTCTTGTGACATACCTTATTTTTCTCTGACAGTGATTAACTTTGGGGAGGACTGGGGCCCCAGAGTTAATCACTGTCAGAGCAAAAATAAAGTATGTCACAAGTCACTGAATATGGTTGTAGCCCATGAACCCCCACCTTTCGAGATCCAACCCTGCATGACGCTCAAGGTTGAGAAACATCTTCAGACGCAGTCTCAAGGCACATTTAGCTGCATTTCTCTCAACACATGTCACATGACCAATAACTGCAACCTTGGTGATTTGAAAATCTTGTTTTTTAATACTGTGATTTAATTAAATTGTGATTACTTGTTCAGCCCTAGTAAAATATATATTTATTGTTATGCTTAGGCAAGATCCACCTCCTCAATTTAAATCTTTAAATTCCCATCCACCCTCCAAAACCCAATGTGAAAGTTTTTTATTATTGTAAAACGGATCTGTTTTACTGACCGTGGTCCTGTTTTCGACCTAGGTACTGTACAACAAAGCTTGATTAAAAGGTTAAGAACATTATTAGGGATTATCAGAAAGCTGGTTCACTTTCTATCTCCAGAGAAACTTAAGCTGAACTAAGCTTAAGTAGGTTAAGAAGATCCAGCTACAGTACATGAACACAGCCCACTGATCAACCAACTTTCAAAATATTGAGTTGAATTGCCTATTAGCAATTTAATGTTATGTGCAAACCAGAAAAAGAACAGACTTCAACAGGCATGACTAAAAAGATATAAAGCTCCAAGTTATAAAGCCCTGTTTTTCTTTTTTTGTGTCTGTTTGTGGCTGGAGACTCCAGCAGGTAATATTATTATATTTTTAAGATTTTTTTTATTTTAGGACAGGGTATAATGTACATTAAGTTGAAGCAGATTATGTCTTAACAGCTGATTTCCATCTGTGGTCATATATTGTAAATGTTTACAGTGGCAGCATCTGGAGGAAACCTACAAAGACACAGGGAGAACATGCAAACTTCAAACAGAACGGGAAACCACTGAACCCAGCTCACCTGCCACTCTTAATTTGTTCCATCAGTTGGTCACCTAGTTTCTGAGTTTTGTTTTTTGTGCTTGCTTGAAGATTGATTATACTTACCCTTGCTTTAACCTGATAACTTTGACAATAAATACTTACCATTATTCTCATTGTCTTGAGTCAATGTTTGGGTCCTTACTTTGATGAGCCGTAACACAAGTTTTGTATTGATTATTGGTGTAAGTTTAGAAGACTGAGTGGGACAATAGACAGAGACTAACACAGTCAAAACAAATTTTGTGAATGCTGTGTAGATGAACTATGGATGTGAAGTGTCTTAGTCCACATTTATCTTGAGGTTATCATATAGTAACAATCTCTAACTGGAGTATGTCACATATAACCATTACCATATTATCAAAGCCTCTTATAGACTGGGATGAACCATTTTCTTAACCTTTGCATTTGACTTTAGAGAAAAACCGTCAGCTAAGTACCACACTAATACTGTTCTTTTGTGAGAAACATGAAAGTGGAGAGGGCTTTTACTCTCAAATGTCCTCCACTTTCTTGAGGAATAACAGAACATTTTCTGGGAAGGAAAAAAATAGTCCCAAAGCTGATTTGGATTATATTTCAGTGAAACATTTAGTGGATGATCTGATTAAAGCCTTCCTCTATTGTATGTTGTCAATGGAGTAGCTCCGAGCTGTGCAGTGCTTTTGACATCTAAGATCTGTCACACTTTAAAAAAACTTTAAAAACAAGATCAAAGGAAGAAGTTTTGTTGATTCCAAGGCAGACAAACTGTCAGCAGAGACTGAGACAGAAAAAAAAGGCGGTGATGTTAAAAAAGCGCAAGCTGGTTTAAAAGTAGATCATGTGGCAGCTTTAGTGGTGAGTCATTTGCTGCAGTTAATTAGCAGAGAGTAGTTGAATATAGTTAACACAACTACGCCACCAGCTACTCAACATCCAACTCTCAGGGGCCACTTTGACATGAATCTGCCACGCTTTTCAGGAGCTAAACCTGGGGAGGCTTTCCCCTGTGAAAACATACAGGACCGAACGAAGAGTGGGCACAAAAGATAGACACTAAAAATACGGCACAAACTAAAAAAAAAAGCTGTGATAAAATGGCCAAATTTTTATAATCCATCTCCACTTGTCTTTCGGAGCTTTGCTGACACTTACCAGAAATACACAGGCAACTCAACACATGGATTATCTTTAGTAAAATGTGACTTTAACCGAAGATAAAAAGCACATTTACGTGGATGTGCCGACAATTACAAAAGCTCTGCGTATAGAATGAGTGCCATGCAAAATAAACCCCATGGATGTGCTATAAATTCACTGCTGATTTGATTCGACGTGACAAACTGGAGAAAGAACTAAAGACACAGAAATGGTTACATTACATAACTGTACATGACGGAGGAGTGTGCCTGAGTCTGCTGCTGCTATACCATGTCAAGGCACGGTTATGAAACCAGCATTAAAATGCAGGGCACCAACATAGACTGGGGGCTTGATCGTGGGGGAAGTGATCTGAATCGAGCCCCACTCTTGAGGAAGAAGAAGGACTACGCTGTTCTACATTTTCCCCTGTGTCAAATTTAAACATAAAACATAAAATGAAAATGTGGGAAGATAAATAACAAGGAAGAAGTGCTATGGGGAGACTAAGGGTTGTAATCTTTTGAATGAATGTCTGGCCCTTTTTCAGTTTTAGCTTAGTTTAGTAATGGGTTTGGAATTGTCCTACTAAGTCCTACTTTAGACATACTCTGTTCTGGGTTTTGTTATGCGTCCTGGAAAACTTGTAGAGTTCCATTTTGGATTGGTCCCAGAGACCCGTATGAAGCAGGATGAGGGTTTAGCAACGTAACCTCTAAAAAATAACCTTTAAAAGACCTGGATATGGTACCACCTCCTCTGTCCTGATAATTCCACCAGTGGCCACTAATGGTACTGCAGAGGAAGAAAATCTGTTGTAGCCTAGAGAGGATTTTGTCCATAGACCTCAATGTAAAAAAAAAAAAAAAAAAAAAAAACAGGTCACCTACGGTCCTAGTGAATTAGTCCAGAGTTTAGTCCAGACTAGTTCAGAGCTTTTTCAGTCATGTCAAGTCGAAGCGTTGGATTAAATCTTGTTTAAGTCACACTTTAGTCCTGGGTTTAGTCTTGTTTTTGTCAATGGTTTTAGTCTTCATTAGTTTAAGTCCTGTGTTTAAAAATCATCTGCTCTAGTCTAATATCCTGTAATTATCTCAGGACGGCCTTGTGCCCTGAAGATGGGATAATGGTGAAGAGAATGGATAACTTTCCTCCACCCACTCATGCTCCTCAATCCGACTCTGTGGCAGCGGGGAGCCCTTAATTATTCACAGCTGACGATGGCGGTTGAATCTGTAACTCTTTGTTAAACATGGACGTCAAACATTGAGTCAAAGGGAATGATACATAACCGCAAATTTGACCTTCTGTCAAAGTGCAGACAAATTCTACAAAAACAGCTTTTCCTCGTTTTATTTCTAGCTCATTCTCTGTCACTGCCTCAGAGGCTGACCTTGTGGCTTAGTCAGAGGTCGAGTGCGCTGAGTCAAATTCCGGGGCACACCTTCAGGGGCAACTTGGCTCCAGAAACTGTTCACACACGTGTTATTGACACAAGGCTCTGTTACTGCATCTAATGAACAGTACAATAAACAGAGATACATCCGGAACATCTATTGTTACATGAGCCGTCCATAAACAAACAGTGATCAGGTTTCTATATAATGAAGCAAATCTGAGACAAAATTTGAAAAAAAATTCAAATGCATTTCTAAATCTTTCATGTTTCAAATCATTTACAATAAAAGCAGAGGTAAAAGCCTGAACCAAAATACCAACAATTTACTAAAGCAATACCAATGGCTCCCAGTATAAGGAAAACATAAAGATGAGACTTAAGTGAGCATTTTGTGACCTACAATTTCCAATGTTAAAACATGCTTTCCTCAAACAGCAAGGACAAAAAGAAAAACAAACACAAGTTAGAAATACATGTTGTACAAATTAGCATATGTTGCTAATGCTGGGGGGTACATTATTTTGCTTTGGATTATAAAATCTCCATGTGCTCTTAAAGGTTTTGAAAACATGAGCTATGGAAGCAAAGTGGGATTTAACAAAATTAGTCTGAGCGGATGAAGATACTGCACAGTATGTAAAACCTAAAAACAGTCATAAGCACTAGCTTTAGAGAAGTTTCAGAAGCAAATACTTTTTTGTCAATAGAAGGAGCAGATACAGCCTTTCTTTGGTGTAGGCTCATCAACCTCTTATTCAAAGTGAGAGCATATCTGCACGACACATGGGAGTTTCTCCGTGTTTTAAAAGAACTGTAAAGAAGAAGAGAGGTCACTGTTGAACAGGACCGGACACGTGAGCACTGGGGATTTCAATTTGACACAGAAGCCAGCTCAGGCGAATGTGACACAAGAGAGTAGCCTATTTGAGACATATTTACATTTACACATAATTAAACTGTAAACTAATTTAATTTGACTCACGTTTCTGGTATATGCTGTGTGTAGTCAAGTATGGACTTTTAATAGACTAACATATCAGTCACCGCTCTATCCTGCCTTTGCACCCATTGGCGCCTGCTCCATGGGCCGCACAACAAAGACGTAAAATCTTTTTTGCTACTGAACAATTTCCATTGAAAATAATGCCATGTTTTTTTTTTTTTTTTTTAACTCACTTACTATATACTATATAAGTTCCTCTGTAGTGATCAAAAGGCACTGTTTACAACAACTCTACACTTCCTGTGATCCTGCCAAAAAAAAATCTGTGTCATTCAACAGCTGCTGAAACCACTTTATTTTGGCGGATGCAGAAAATGACACAGCATTTGAGATGAAAACATTATCTGAGCTCATTAAAGACACTGCTTCAGTTTAATGTATGAGATCATTAGACCCTGTATTGTATTTGAATTCGGTTTATTTATGAACAGAAATCAATAATCCAAAACAGGAGGGGTGGGCTTAATTGTATTTAACACATCTTAACACATATTAACAGCTCTTATTTGTGTTTCAGATGTAGTTGTTAAAGAACTGGGGCAATTCCATGTTCTGTTTCATAATTTAACTTACCTAAAGCAGGATACAGGGAATTACATCTGGGGAAACACTGTTATGTTTTAAGTATTTAGTAGGGTACTTACATACTGCAGGAATTTTAATTTGTAGGAGTCACAGGAAGTTTAACATGATATTAGTTCTTGCTGTCTCGATGTGTGTTACTTTCTTGGCACCACTTTTTACAGTGTGTGGGAATGACTGAACAGTGCCCCATAAAATACTGATGTTTAAGGTCATAACATAAAATTGAGGATGTTTAACATGCTTTAAATACAAAGGAAAATGTCACACTTCCTGGGTAAAGCCTCTAAATCGAGACCGACTATCACCACTCGGACACGGCTGATGACACCTTCCAAAACAACTGTCATCCTCACGACTCTCTCATCAGTCAACAAAGACCTGAAGAATGCAATACTTATCCTGTAACTAAATCCTCAACAGCTACACCTTACCCTGCCGCTTGACTTTGCAGCAATGAGACATTAAACATAGTTGATGTTTTCATAAGCTTTGTGAGTGAAGGCAGCAGTTTCTCTCAGAGCTTTGCACCAATTATTGCCTTGCGGTAGAGATGAGTAATCAAATAACATTTTCAGGCTGAGCCCAATCTCTTTGAAAAGTGCTGGAAGGACAATTTTAGCGTAGGGAAAAATATGAGCTTGATTAATCTGAAATTTAATACCAATTACAACAACATTAGAAATTTCTCTGGAGATTAGGCAATACTGTACTGCTCAAAAAAAATAAATAAATAAAAGCTTGAGGCATATGCAGCTGCACTGAGATATGAAACCACCGGATAATTTCTGAAACGTGACACGACAGCTTTGCAGTTCCGCTGTATAAATAGCAAAAATAGCTGCAGTAATAAAGTTTGAATTATGATGGATGAATTATGTGGTAGGATTTCTAACCCTTTAATACAAAGAAACAATCCAAACTTGAGAGCATTTTTGCAGATTATGAATTATCTTTGCTCAATATTGCATCATGCATAAGGATGTTAAAGTGCACAATCACTCATTCCTCAATATAAAGCGATCAAATCGATTCAAAGCCTGCAAATGCAAAGGTTCTAATAAGTGCAGCTTTGCAGAGATTCCTCCTCCCACCTTTTTTTTCTCTGTCTGACAGCGTTTCCCCAGAGCCTCAGCTCAAACTGCAGAACCGCTCTGTGTGGCAACTGTTGAACAAAATGGACTCTCACAAGAAGCCCACAGGAAAAGACAAGAAAAAGAAAATCGATGCGACGAAAGCCATTTTAAAACGAGGGAGAGCGTGTATCCATCGCTCCGAACGGCACAAAGGAAGAGGAATTAAAGCCGGGGAGCTGGTCTCTGATGAAAAGATCAATAAAATGAAACAGCACTTTCTTAATATTGTGACATACAAACCTTGTCCTAATGATCAGTTGGTAATAATTTCAGCACCATTTACATAGAACAATGAGGTTTGGGTCTCGTTTACTGAGAGCAGTTGTCTGGGTTGTTGCAGAGAAAGCAGCGAGAGACAGAGCTTACTAATGAGCACACTGGGAACGTCTGCATGTTGTGCTCGTGTGTTGAGTGTTATTTCTAAACATCACAACCAAGACACATGAGTGGGAAGTTAACTCAAGCTGTCAAAAAAGTATTTCAATCTGGGTTAATTGCTGAGGGAGTCAGAGCCTAGAGCTCTTCATTAAAGGCTTTTTCACAACTTTCACCTGTTACTTCATTAAAAAGGGAGAGCAATTTATTTGTTTAGCAATTAGTGTTGTTTTTATTACCAATGGCCAAATATGAAATATGAGCAAAATGGTGGTTGGTTTTAACGGTGCAGTCATGTGGTCCTCTGGAACTCGGAAAAACGCTTTGAAAAAATGTACATGAACACCTGCTAAAGTTGGAACCACAGCTCGGAAACTCGGGTGAGTTGGGAGTTGCCCGACATTCCTTGTTGACATTATTTGCACCATCAACAAAGCAGAGGAAATAAATCAGTCATTTAAAAGTATTTCATACCAACTGTTTTGCGTTAATATCTTGATAATATGATAGCACACGTTTTTTGTTCTCATATATTATATATTATATACAAAGGTATTTATTTATGTACGTCCATTATGTTTTTAATAGGCTACCTTTTCTTGAACCGCTACCATTGAGCTAATAATTGCTACTTTGACTGTATTAACTCATTTAAAAATAACAGCACATTTTTGTCTTACCGTCCCCCTTCCTTGTTTTTATGATTTTGAATGTTCCAACTTTCCCGAGCAGAAAACACATGCACACACCGAAGTCGGAAGAATGTCTTCCTAACTCAGATACTCCGAGTTCCCGAGGACCACATGAACGCACCGTAACATACATAACACACGTAACACATACATTTTACTTAACCTTGGCTTAT
Organism: Neodontobutis hainanensis; assembly: GCA_024349245.1. Classification (NCBI taxonomy): domain Eukaryota; kingdom Metazoa; phylum Chordata; class Actinopteri; order Gobiiformes; family Odontobutidae; genus Neodontobutis; species Neodontobutis hainanensis. The sequence continues at coordinate 3,460,311 of JALDNG010000041.1, forward strand.
GTTTGTGACACTGCATAACTTTTTTCCATAAAATATAAAGCCTTGAAAAAAGCATATGTAGTCATTATATTTTTGATTGTTCTTGATGTGAAAAAGTTACAGTTATGTTGCAGTATACCAAGTGTCTAGTGATGGTCTTGGTTAACAAAAGAAAAAGAGAAGTCCAATCAAAATTCGCTCTCATAATGCAATATAGAAATAACCCCATGTACACCTCATTTCACAGGTTGTTGTTTTTTTTAGGTGTGATGCTGTTAAAGAGAATAGAAATTAAATTGAGAGAAGCAGACCTACATTGTTCCTGAGATAGTCAGAGGTGTTCTTCTAAACTGTGCCTTTCTGTGGCTAAACTGGGCTCAGTCAGGTCGCCGAGTGGACATTTAAGCTGGGGTTGGATGTGGACTGCGGGCCAAAGCAGTGATTAGACTCACCAGGCTTGAGACTTCCTCCTGGGCACGCTCTGTCTCGTCCACTTGGAGTGAGGCGTCAGGTGGTAAATAAGCTGGCGGCAGATCTTGTTGGTGGACTTGAAAGAATTGGTCTCCTGCGACACAAAGACTACTTGGTTCACACAGGAAATCAAACAAAACCAAAGCATCAGATAAACAGTCGGGTGAATATTAACTTGTACATCACAGTGTGGATTGGACCGACGATCGCTACAGATGGACACACTGTCACAGACACAACATGTTTCATTCTTCGAGCCACAGCTGTTTTTATGTTTTCCACATTTATTTCCTTGCTCTCTTCTTGTATATCCTCTGTCATTCTCTTTGATTTACTCTGAGCAGGGTAAATCTAATTAATGGAAAAACACAACAAGGTGGAGGCAATGTGGCGAGAGGAAAAAAGACAGGCGCACTTTACCTAAAGACGATTTGCAGTCTCTTTTTTTTCTTCTTTTAAATTCTTCCAATGACAGTGTTGTTTTTTTCTTTATTTTTGGTTTAGGCCAAATTTATTGAGCACTAGTTTAGTCCTGAATGTCGGTCAGCTTGAACCACTACAGTGAATAAATTGAACCACAAAGCTTGATGTATATCTCTGACAATACAGTGTGTCCTTGAATGTCCGTGTGGTGGAAACATTGGCCAAACTAGAAGTTGGCAGGCTTTTAGTTGTATTTATTTAAACAACTATAGGCTAATAACTGTTGAGGGTTTCTCTCAAAATCCTTGTCACGTCCCAACACCATCGTCAGGAGATAGACCTTCCCTCTCTTCCTCCTGGGCTTTCCTCGTCCAAGCCAACTCAGATAAGATTACACAGTCAATTATCATCTGGACTAGACTGCAGTGACTTTATCTTTCCCCCTAAAACAGATAAGTCCAGTCTAGTGATAGCTGTCATGGCTGCCGGCTCTCTTTTACAGCTGTGCCGAGTTTCTTTAACCTCAAGAACGAGTTTGAAATGTAGAATGTAGAATCAATTTCTGATTTGTATGCCATGCCACACAGGTCCATGACGGCTGGTAAGGAAACATCAAAGTATAGATCTCGCTAAAAGATCAGTTATTGTATTTCTGAGTATAAGAATAAAAGAAAAACATTTTATGTACTGGTTTGTTGAGCAGAAATTTAATATATAGGCCAACATAAAAAACACAGACTCACAAACAAACAAGAAATAATGAGTCGATAGAAGATATTATGTCACAAACCAAGTCAGTCGCACATAAAGAAAATAAAGAGTCTATACAATCTTAGAAAATAATAAATAATCCAGTCACCTGTCATTTAGTTTAATGGTAGTTTTCCTTCTTCAGGATGCTGTTAATACATTAATATTTTAAATGTAATTAAAAGAGGAAAACAGAAAAATACCGAAAGACATCCTGTGGTTTACTTTCACCTTTTGTTCTAGAGGAGCATTGGTATAGAATAAAAGAGATTGTATTATTTTGTGTAACTGCTGCACATTATAACATGATAGATTAAACATTTTATTATTAGAAAAAATCAAGTAATTGTAAAATTTAAAAAAACTACTATTCAAGCCATTAGATGTGTTAACAATGCAGTTGCATCTTTCACATGGTTTTGCTTTTGTGCTGGAGAATGAGATGAAACATATTAAACATACATAAAGTATCCCTCATCATCTGTGTGCCTATAGTCAGGTAAAACTACCCTAAAGAGCCTCCTGTGTAAGCCGTTTTCTATTGGCCATATAAATCAGTTAGCACCTGCTTCTCTGCTTTGACCTCAGTGACTGTCTGTGACCTGTTTGTGGCCGGCCTCCTGGAGCCAGAACCACACTGTCCCACCAGAGTCAGAGCCACAGTCTGCAGCTGCCTGTGGCACCAGACTGATCCTGATCATTTCACACATGCAGCATCACATCTGCCGCTCACTCACCTCTGGACTCAAAGAGCACAGGCGCAGCAGGAACAGAAACGACACCTGGCTTTGGCCCAAGAAATAATCCTGACCTCGGCTCTACAAAGGAGCCATCTTTGTAGAAGGGTAATAGACCCAGTTGTTGAGGTTTGCAGTGCTTTCTAGTGTTTTTGTGTTATGGCTGCTTGGTTGTTGTCTCTTTTCTAGGGTGTTAAGAACAGAGACCTAATGTGATGCTGTAACCTGACTCCGCCAGATAGAACTACTCACAGAACAGAGTGTGTTTGACAGGACCGTCTTGGAAGGCTCTCGTTAAAAGCGTTTGCAAAAGGGGGGCGGCTTCTATCGGAAACTTTTTTGGTGATTGGATGAAGCATACGTTGGAATGGTTTTCGCCAATTATAGCAACAATTCATATTGTAACCAGAGCGTGGCTGATATGAAGAAACAACAAACCGCTGTAACAGTAACAGTTTTTGCAAAGTGAATCTGAATAAAAGGAATGTTAACTAACAGTAAATAGGTAAATGAAACACGGACGTTGGCCGATGAAAAGAGTGCAAGGTTAGTGCTTCTGACTAAAAATCAAAATACGTCACGTCCAAGTAAAACTGACTCACTAAGAAACATATTCTGTTATATTAAACATGCTTAATACAGTAAAAAAAATGCCTTACCTTTTCGTTACTTAACATATGACTCACTCACCCTTTTTGGACACTGCAGATCCCTGGCGAGACTGAGCAGCAGCTCATGGGAAATGGGGTCCACCAGGTTGAGGAAAGCCGCATTTTTGTACAAAATGTCATTGAGTGATGTTCCCTGGAGTCCTAAATCCTGTCAGAAAAAAAATGAGGATGGAAAGACATAGTTAGAAATTGCATATCAAACCTTATTCAATATTAAAGCGGTGTTACTTGGATAATATCAGATAAACTGATTACAAGCTTTGTTCAATGCCTTTCATCTCACTCACACAATGCACTGAGCTGAGAAGTTTTTTTTTCCATCAAAGCTGTTACAGATCAGATGATGAGTAGTGGGTGTACATAAATGTGATTTGGGGGGGCAGGTATTCGGAAAAAGTTTAAGTGAATTCAAACGAAACAAGGGTCCCGTTAAAGTAACACATAATCTGAAACATTAGCATGCTGAGTGATTGCTATTGAAGAAGATGAAAGCCGTATTCCCCACAAGGCATTGGATCATTTTCACAGTAAATGTACTCCCACTTCTATCTGCAGTCTTAACTATTCACGGATGAGAGCTGATATTCAGAGCTGTTTAAGAAAAACAGAATTCAGGACATGTCCGTAGGGGCTGGGGATTCCTGTATCATCTTATACTGTAGTATTTCGATTAACAGACACAATACTACCTCAACGTTAAATACTGCTTAATAAAAGAGGTATTTATTCCTTAATCTTAGTTTTGGTCACATTTATCCTCAGTTCACTAAATACAAATAGCAACACATTGTATCCATTTGCTGATGCATGTTAAATAATCATATAATCACAAGTTTTACTGCTTTTGTATGACGGGGACAAAACGTGTTCAGTCTGAAGCCCATCAACCTCTTATTTGCAATGAAGACAGGTCTACATTAAGTGTAAGACTTTACAAACAGACAGCTTGAGGTCGGGGCTGTGTAAAACGTGCGCTAGACGCTCTGACAGCTCTAACAATAGGGCCACAGAGAAGCAAAGAGGAAAACTCCTATCAGCGTTTTCTCCTCCTCCAGCTTTTGAGGTGATTTATTGCAGCAGAGCTCAGTGGGATTCCCTGACGATGGGCAATACTCCAGACCCGAGCTGAGTTCAATAACCTCATTTAGTGCGCACACGGGTTACTACATGTGCCCAGAAATGAAAGCTTAAAGGAAAATTTGGATGTGATACATGAGCGATAACTGTTGAGTGCAGTAGTATGTGTTCAAAAACTGCTAGAAATAATCATTAATACACATCTAATCCTTGAGTCTGATTGGTTATCACAAAAACGACAATGTTTCTGACATTTGTTTCCAACATGACTGACCATATCTCTTCCACTTGTACCTTCAGATCCTTTAATCAAGGTCCTTGTGAAAGCTCCATATCTAATCTGATGTTTTCTTTATCACAAAAAGCCTGTACAGAGCAACAAGCTCCCAATGGCACAACCCACATGTTTGCCTCATTAGAATCCAATTAAATTTATTGCAGAGCGCGTCAAATCCAGTCCTATCTTCTGCTGCGACATAAGCAAAATACTACAGCTGTCAGGTGAACAAAGTCCCGAATCACGGAAAATCAAAAAAGGATGCCCAGTAACCTTTTCATCCAAGAATAATAGTTTGTTTTGAAGTCACATCACATATCAGATGGAAAATCTAAGCCGACGTTTTCCTGATGTAGTCATAAGTGCTGGGCCTAAAGCAGCTTTGCCTCAAGCTGACTATATGACTAACAGAGAGAGGTTAATATGTCGGCTTATTCATAGAAGTGAGACTCAAATATACTGTATTTGGCATTTTTCTATTAAGATTTTTGTGATAATGTTATGGGTTTTCCTCCATCAACTTCATGGTTATAATGTGAGAGAAATTAAAGCTAAACTGATTTCACTTATGATACATAACTACCCCAGATGACTAGACTGACTTCAGGTATTGAATGATTTGTGCTTATGTCTTGGACTGTTTATTTGAAGGATACAGCTCTTAAAACCTTAAAACCTGTGTAACATTTGTCATGTAGAAAAAAAGTCCAAAGTAAGACTGCCCCGACAACACCACCACTATTACCCTGTGGGGATGTCAGACATAGCAATGGTTGACTGAATGTGAATAGTACTTCTGTCAAGCATCTGTTTTTATTAATTACCTCAAATGCCACAGTTGTATTGCTGCTCTAGCTTAAGCTTTCGACAACACAGAGATAATGATGTTTGCTAATAATACATTTATATAAAGGATTGGCATTCAAAGCTCGACAATATTTAAAGTACTTGTTGCAATAGCCTAATGCTATAACGATCTATTCATAAATTGCTTTAGTCATTTAAATTACAGTTTTCTCTGTGACTGTGCATTGGTTATGTGCTGCGTGTAGCAGAGAGTAATTGATATGAGTATTTGCTGATTCTTTGTTTACTAAGATCCCAACCTAATTAACTTAATGGCCCAGAAGGCAGATCTGAGATGATGATAAAGCAATGGGGCTGGCGTTCCTCTGTCAAATGACTTCCTTTGAGCTAAAGAAACATATCCGACATCCATCATCTCAAGGTGATTATCTCCAAATCCATCCTTCCCAGAGAGGCAAAGCTGCTTTACCGCTACAGAACAACAAAGGTGGAGATCTACTGCCAATCCTTTTCTCGATGCTGAAGTATTATTAGTCAGACACTTGGCTTCGGCCCCAAAGCTATACAACAACCGCGGCTCTAGGGCTTCACCTCTCTGAGCGACAGGGAGACTAGTCGTGCTTCGTGAGCAGTTTCACAGCCAGACGAGCTTTACGGGAAGCTCACGACTAACAAACGCACGTGGAAGTCAAAAAGCTGTTTTTATATTTTGTATAATGAGATGTGACTCTCTGCAGGAGTGCTGTAATTAAAAGGACAGTGACATTGATCAAAGTCTTACAGGAAGCGGTGTGACTCTCTCAAATATTTAATTGAATCGGCTCACATTTAAAGTATTAGAGTACAATTTAATGGACTTAGGTGCAATGAAAAGACAATGGAGTGAAGACATTTACCTAGACTATTTTCTGCATTGTTTCTCAGGTCTAATCCATAAACATCAGTTGAACCTCATACAGATGGGCAGGGAGGTATCGTGACGGGGGGGCCTCGAGATGAGAACTCCTTTTGTCATGGCTTCAAAACTACTCTCCTTTGATCAATGCACAACAACCCAGATGACTTTTTTTTTTCTTCTCTAGTTTGGGTAAAGCTTGACAGGAATGAGTTATAGATAAGGCTTAAGTAGCTGCTGTACCTCCTGGAGGATTAAAAAAACAATGAGTGGTTACATTGTAAATTAACAATCCCACATCAGCTGATCCTGTGTAAACTGCTGACTTTTTATCACAGTAGTGATAAAAAGGTGTTTTTTTTTAGGGGGTTGGGCTGCATCGCTTCCATCACAAAGAGAGCTCACATCAACAACTGTGTCTTGTCCGGACCTGGTTTAATATTCAGGACATGAGCTACAGCTGGCTCCAAGTCCAGTCGCTTTCAGACAAGGCAGGTGTCCAGACCTGAAACTCAGCCAATAAGGAAAAGCATCCACTTAACGACTAAACCACTTCAGGGTACATTTGATAATGACAGTGGTGTTGATATGTAAACACGGAAAAGAGAAGCCTTTTTGGAAACATAATCTACATATTTTTCTTTTTCTGAGATTTAGGTATGGGAGGGTATGCTATTCTGGTGATATAATAACCCTGGGGTTAGTTTGGAAAGGTGTTTTGTTTGTCGAAGGATGGGGACATTTTGTTTCTTGCTCTGTTTGTTTAGTTTTTTTGGGGCAAGGGATTTGCTCGACTGTGAAATGATTGTATGGACCTGTCCATTTACTCAATAAAGACCTTAGAGAAACATATCACTTTCAGACGGTATCACAGTTTTTCAAATTTGACTCGAGACGTTTTCAATTTCAAGGTAAATGGACGCAGTAAATAAGCAGTTGTTTCCAGTGGTTATAAAACTCAAGTACTAGTGGAGTTCTTCAAAATGAATGAATGCAGTGCAGGGATATTTCCATTGGCGTCACTGGCCTCTTCATTTGGCCACATCAGAACAAACTAAACAGAGAAACAGCTCTTTTGTTCTGAATATGCAATTTCTCTCAAATCACGTGATGTGTTCAAATGAATAGACCTGTAACCAGTGCAAAAGTATTATAACAACCCAAACGTTTACCTAGGTCATATTTACCTTAAAGCATTTAAGTGATACCCTACAAAGTATTTATTATAAAGGTCACAAAAACGCAAACTGCCCCAGGACTGATTGTGACATTTTAAAAGCTTATTTAAACCGGCCAATAGGTTAAAATGATTTCAACAGAGGTAAGTATAACATTCATTTAGGCCAAAGGTTATTCTACAAAAGCATATTCCCCAACTCAGTTATGACAGAAACCACAGACACAAATAACACCTATGAATACTGGAGCCTCTGACTGAGCAGTTTCTTTAAGGCTAAACCATTAAAATAAGTTAATGCAATATATTTCTGTGAATTCCTTTGCAGTGTCTTTATTTTTTTGTTATTAAATATGAGGAGAACTTTCAGTCAAAGTATAAATTAACTTTGGCTAACTTCCTTCCATCATACAATTCGTTTCCTTCAAAAGAAAAAAAAACAATGACGTGCATATACAAACAGGTAATTTTTTCCATCACTCCTCACCTTTCTGAGCAGCTTGAGCACTTCACCGGCTTGCTCCAGCTTCTGTTCCCGGAGAAACCTCTGTATTTCCCGGATCCACGCCACCCTCCTCGCGTAGGGGCTATGGTTGCTTTTCCGCAGCATCCCCGGCAGCTTGTCGGACTTGAGCATCAAGGAGGTGAACAGGAAGTCCCCTCCACTTCTGCCGGCGCTCCTCTCGCTGTCCGCGGGCATGTCATTCCGCTGGCGTCTCCTCTTGGACAATTTGGAGTCAAAATCGAGACTTCTCTGTCTGGTCAACTTGGAGCCCATCACTAGGGAGCGACAGGACGTGTGGCAGCTGCTGAAGAGGGGGCTTCTACCACGTACAGCCAAAACATCACACTCAACTTGTAGCGGGATGAGTCGAAAAGCATCGAGCCGCAGGACAACGCAGTTTAAAAGTTGCGAAGCTGCGCACAAGTGGAAAACAACAACAACACAACAGCAGGTTGCGTGCTGTGTGCGTCGCCGACGTGCCCTCCTCGTCTCCTTTCATGCAATGCTTCTGCTCTGTGCCATCCTTAGCTTTACTCAGAGCTCCTGCGCTCCTCAGCCAATCAGAGGGCGAGTTGTGCTAATCCTGAAGAGTCATGTTGGAAACTGCTTTCTGCTCCAAAATGGGCCAAAGCGCGACGAACAGGTTGGAAAACTCTGAGCTCACGCGCAGATATAATACACATACCTTTAAAAATGAGCAAGGACAGCATTTATGAGGAAACACACGAGGTAACAGGTAGCCTCGAATGTGTAATAAATATTGTAGTATTAGTTAAAAAAAAAAGAAACTGAAAGGTAACAAAGAGGGCTCTAATACCAGAGGATACTGGAAATTAAAAAACACATTATTCAAAGATAAAACATAAAAAATGTCCAGAAAATAAATATTCTAAACAAGAAACGGACTCATTCCTAAACGGGAGTTTTTAGGGAAGCAGTAAAACGTAGCTATGATAAAAGAGAGAACTGGCACAAAGCCCATTTGTAGAACTATTTGGAGATATGTCAGTATTGTTTGACAACCTAATCAACAGAGATCCATGTTTCTTCATAAAGTCAATCAAATCAAAAGTTCACAAACTTGTTAAGCTAGTGTGTTGATGTAAAAAATAAAGATGTACACAAAGTGTTTTCTGGGTAAGTGCAATCAATGTGGGGGCAGGCAAAAACATTAACATAGTTATACAACCCTACATTCATCTAAAAAAGTCAATCTCATTAATATAACCTGCCATTAGTAATATAGAATCAAATCAAAGCAGTTCTGCAAGATATGATGCCCCTAAGTAGGCTAATGTTTAACTTTAGGTTAATCTGAACAATAAACTGGACTTGGACTGATCACACCGCTGTCCTCTACAAGAAGGGTCAAAGTCGACATCCACATAGACAACAGGTCCTTCAGAGCAGGTAAGAGCACTACCGCAGGCCCTTCATCCCCTCTGCAGTCAGAGTGTAGGCTACAGCACACATGTGAACCACAGCCACACAGCAAGAGTGTAGGCTATGCATTGGTATAATAAATCTAGGCTATGTATTAAGTCGCCACAAAATATTAAAAGAAAAGAATGGGACCACTGGCTCCCATTCCTGTTGTTTGCCTTCAGAGAGGTGCCCCATGCTTCTACTGGTTTCTCACCCTTTGAGCTTCTGTACGGATGGGATGTTCAGGGACTGTTTGATCTGCTGAACACAGTATGGACAGCATCAGAGTCTACAGGGAGGGACCGTCTGGACAAGTTTTAAGACGGGGTATGACAAAAAGACCCAGGATGTCACCTATGAGGTCTACCACCCTGAAAGAAGAAGACCAAACAAACATGCCACATCAACCTGTCACACGGGTGGAAGGAGTCCCCAATGCAAAACTTTTAGTCCAAACTGTAGAAATAAAGAAAGAGGAGGACCCAGATGGGGGTCATTGTCACAGAGGTGGAGGATGTACCAAATCTGGTCCATCTTACTGCTAACCTAGTCGCACAACTTCTGCAGCCCTTCAATGAAATGCCCTCAATGTTCTCTGCAAACCAGGAAAGGCTCTTGTGATTGAACAGACGATTTGTTTGAAAGAGATCACTCCTATTCCACAACCGCCCTACCGGATCCTTCAGAAGGAGAAGCTGAGGCAAGAGGTGGAGGCCATGCTGCAACACTGAGTTATCAAACCTTCCAACTCCGAGTGGTGCAGCCCAGTTGTCATAGTGTACCAAAAGGATTGGACGCTTTGCATCTGCATTAACTTTCGTTAGCTAAACTCAGTCTCAGAATTTGATGCCTATTCCATGCCTAGAATTGACTGGAACAATATCGGGTCAGCCAAGTACATCACAAACCTCGAAAAGATACTGTGTAAAGGGTACTGGCAGGTACCTTTGGACCATACACTGCCTTCCGTTCCCCTGCAGGAGTGTATCATTATACTATTTTTATTTCTTTATATTTTTCATGATTTGGGGAAGTACTTGTGGAGTTTAATTATTTCTGGTTTTAAAGAAATTGCCTTTTTTGGGGGCGGGGTCTCAGGCTATAAGAGAGGAACCTTCTGCCCCACAGTTCAATATGTACTTTTTTTTCCTCCCGGTTTTGGGGCCGGTTCGTTACAGTAGAATTTATGGTGCCATTATCAAATTATTTAATTTGAAATTAATTAAAGGTGCTTTGCCTGATTTCAGCCTTTCCTAAACCATCAAGCACGTCTCTCTAGCGCGTGCACACTCAACCTATATTTATGCGCGTTTTAGTTCTTCTTTGGTCTTTTGTTTGCTTTGCTTCTTTTTTCAACTGTTTTTCACTTATTCTGCTGTTTTGCCGTGTATGCAGTAACAGCCAGTGGGGGAAAAGCCACCTTGCTGGTTTAATTTTTCCATAGCCATGCTTCACCGTTTACAAGATGTGCAGGCGCTTTGCAGCTTTAAAGCAGCAGCCAATGGGGCTCATCCCCTTTTCTGAGAATGGGATCGGCTAAGAACGGACGAGCCGCTCAGAAAAAGAAAGCTTCTTGCTTCCGGGTTTAGCTTAAATAAAAAGCACTCTAAAAAGGCGTACACCATGTAGAAATTTGATCTTTATTAAAATTTCTTTTTTTTTTTACAACATACTTTATTGTATAAAACAATTTTCACTCAAATACAAAAATAAAAAGTTAGGTACAGAATCTTTAAACTAGGTGTTGTCATTGTGGATTTTAAAGAAACAAAGGCTGTGGTATTTTCCAAATGGTCTTCATTTTACTAATAAAGCATTTAACACAAAAAATGCTTATTTGATTGTTTTACTAGTCACTGTTTTTAACGTTCACTAGTGACACTACTGGAACAAATCTTTCATCCACTAGTGTCACTATTGAGCCTTTTGCTGCGTACTAGTTCCACTTTTTGCCTTAGTTGAGTCATTTGTAAGGTTACAAAATGACTTACATGTAGACATGTTACAGTTTGGCATCCACTAGTTAAACAAGCTGTGTAACAAATGGCTTTTGTATGTCATCGGGTCGACATGTACGCATTTTGGTGTCCACTTGTATTACTAGAAACAAGTTAAGTCTAAGTATATGTCTAAGTCTAAGTATTTTGCCATTACTAGTAATAATATTAATTGCTCAGATCAACAGTTTTGGGTCCACTAGTAGTGGCACTAGTGGCAATGGTAAGGTCAAAAAGTAAGTAAGCACTAGTTCAAAAGTTGAGAAAATGTTACACTAGTGGCACTAGTGACACAAAAAGGCTTACAAGTAAAGTAAATTAAGGCTGATATCAACAATATCAGAATAAATACTCTTTTGGCGTTCCATACACCGGTAAAGCACCGGCCTTCATTTGGTGTGTCGTCATCAGCCCATAGAGAGTTGTGATTGGTTGTTTACTCACAGAGGCGTTCCCTAATCTCAAACTATTTAAAGGCACATGCACACACAAGTAAAGAGAAATCATCTGCATACAAAGATGAAGACTGTTCATTTTACGCATTAACAAACAAACCGAAACTTACCAACGCGTATTGAACTGTGAAGTTCGTACTGAACGGGTCAATACTGTTTTGAGATTTGTTGCATCCCCAGTGGGAACACATTTCTTGACAGTCAACACTTCTTTTTTAACAGTTCTTAAGGGGCCTATTGAGACAAAGTCCCATGTGAGTTTTCTGCCATGTGCAGTTGCAGACAGAGACATTTTCTGGGTAACAAATCCTGACAACAAACGGAACAGCACAGAGGTAAATGTTTGTTGTTCTTCTTTATCACACCTCGTCCTGTGGCTTTAACCTGGACATTTATTATCCACAGAGAGCATAAGTGTCTCAGTACACAGCTCATACGAGACATGCCATTCCCAAACTCATAGTGGCCAAAGTAAGATGATGATAATCTGCACACACAGGTGTTATGTAGATATATGTTTGTTGTGTCAGTCAGTGAGACATTTACAGCTGCAAACCAGAAACTTGTTTTTTTGTCATTAGTTGTAACACATTAAACTTTATATCTGAAACGAAGACAATGAAATCATTTACACTTTCTAATCATTTATTATAATTATTTTGTCACTGCCTCACAGCTTGGCTGTCAGTAAATGTCCTTCAATTGCCACATATAGATATTCAGTGCAGCGGGCCCCAGATAATAAAAACACACAAACATGTTCTGTTTTCACAGCTGTCGGTTTCAAAATAAGAAAAAGAGCACTTGGCATTTAGGAAATTGCCGTGGACAGTGGAATCTGCGGGACATTTGCTGAGACGCTCTGCTTGTTAACCTAATGTTAATCTATATTTTTCACACAGTTTGACGGGAATCAGATTTGAGGGCAGATGTCAGCGGCTCCGTCTCAGATGCAGATCTTTGGGGATTACCCTCTGATTGCCTGTGCACTATTCCTCCTTGAGCACCCCATTTCAAACTAATTTATTTTTTGAGCACTTTGTTTTCTTTTATTTTCTGTATGAACCATTGGACAGGCAAAGCTTTGAGTGGGCAGTGCAGCATGGGTAAGTGCTGGTTTTATATTTATCTGTTTATGTGGGTTATACATAGATATACATTTAAATATAATTATTGTTAAAAATTTAACTTATTGAATACATACATCATTCAAACATAGTGAAGCAGTGATAGATGAAGAACAGAACATTTTGTGTTTTATTTAATGTTTCCTTTATACTTATAAATATCTGTATCCATACAAAACATTTTTTTTAAAGATAATGTCCTGTTTGTTCAAGACTGGGTTCTTTACAGTCTGGGGTTTAGTCCAGTATTCCTCCTATTTAAGCTTTGTTCCATTTCTAATTTTATAAAAAAAACAAGGACTGAATATATGATAATACAATTTATTCAAGCTTTGATAGAACACAGTTCTTTAGTTTGTACACTGTGTCACATCCTGCCTGCTGCTTATTTAAATGCTTTGACCCCGCAGCTCTGGCATTCTTCACACTGAAGTTGCCTCTGCTTCTCTGGCGACAGATGTGGTCTTCCTCCTGCAGCCAAAAGCGTTCGTCTTCCTGGTGAGGAGGCACATTATTTGAAACGTACAAATCAAACAATCCTGAGAGCACTGAAGCTAAAACAGTGTGGTTTAACTTCAAACAAGTGCTTTACAACTGTGAAGCAAGGCCTTACTTTATCATTTGGTGAAAGTTTGACATCTTATTGAAGCAAATCTCCAGTAAAGCAAGGCTACTGCAAGTCAATCTTTTGCCTTAAGCATGTTTAACTATCACCCAGATAAAGAGCCATTCACATATCAGATAATTTACACACTTTTCAGGGTCACGCAATTGCTCCGGAAATGAAGTCTAGTGATTGTCCATAGATGACTAATTATCAGGAAAGGGTCATTTGAGATTGTCGCGGCTCTGTCTGTCTTGTTTCACGTCGGTGGGGTTTTAGGTGGTGTTGGTTAATGTTTAATGACTTCACTGACAGCTGCGTATCAAGAATCAAGTCTATTGCCTGTCATCTCCAGCAGATTGTGGCAATCGCTCACAGCGGGAACACCCCGTTCCAGAGGCCAGGGAGCGACCAAGGTAAGACCCCTAACTCTGTGGGAAGGATTAGTTCATAGGCATTTTAGACCCTCTATTTTGAAGGTTTTATGTTGACTTTTTATGTTTTATTTTTTATTTTTTTATTTTTTACATATTACGTAATCTAAACCATAAAAGATACAAAAGAGTACAAATAAATGTATAAGGTTTGTTGTAAAGGAATATATTCTACAAAGTAAACACATTAAACTTGAATGTTAGGACTATTGTGAAAGATACATAATTAACTATTAACTTTTAGTAACTCAAAGGTTTGTATATTCCTGAACACTACTCATTTACCCCAAGATGATGTATTGTAACTGTTCCGGTTAAAACTGTCACATTTAATAGAAGCATCTCTAAAATTATTTAGTTAATAAAAAATAACACATTAACAAATTAACACATTTAACACTGAAAATATACATTATGTGCAGAAAGTAACCTTTGTTAGACCTATGTTTACCCTTGAAGTACTAATTAACACCATTTAGACCTGTTTATGTTTTTCGTGAACTCATTCTTTAAAAATTCATATTGTATTTTCTGTAAGTATTCAAGAATCGGTGACATACACGTTATTTTCTCTCTTCCCAGACAATAAAAACCTTTCCTCCTGAGGTGTAAACATGGCAAAGGTCATAGTCCTTGCTCTGTTGCTGCTGGTGGTGGCAGCAGTTGCTACTTTTCTGGGGGTCTTCTTTGGTATTAACAAGAGCAGACCCCCGGCTGAGAATGTGTTCTTCAAGGCAGCGGTGGCAGCAGATGCTGGGAAATGTTCCGAGGTCGGCAGGTCAGACAGAAAATTTGAAATATTTAAATTCCTTGAAGGGTGTAGGAGTGTGCTTCATAGTCACATGGATAATTTGACAGTTTTCTCTGTCTCAAACTAACTCTTACATGATGACAGAGACATATTGATGAAAGGAGGATCTGCGGTAGATGCAACAATAGCTGCTTTGCTGTGTGTTGGACTCATGAATGCTCACAGTATGGGTATCGGAGGAGGCCTTTTCTTCACCATCTATAATGCCACAACTGGTACCACAGTGACCAAAATCAAAGAGCATACTAAACTACAAATTACACTTAAAGTTGAACAAGAATCCTGTTGTGTGCAGGGACAGTTGAGACCATCAATGCCCGAGAGATGGCCCCACGTAATGCAACAGAGAACATGTTTGGCAACAACACAGATTTAGCACAGAAAGGTAATGTTTAACCTGTTGTATTGGACACAAATAAGCTGAAGTAGTAGGAGTGGTTCAAACTGTAGAAGTCAATTTGTGGATATAAATGCTGTTTGTGTGGTTGGCAGGTGGGTTGTCAATAGCGGTACCGGGGGAGATTCGAGGTTATGAGTTGGCGCATAAAAGACACGGCAAACTGCCCTGGAGAGACCTGTTTCAGCCGAGCATTGAGCTTGCAGAAAAAGGGTTTCCTCTGGGCCGGGCACTGGCCTCCGCTTTGGCCAAAAACAAAAAAAACATAGTGACGGACACGGCCCTGTGGTAAACACCTGCACGTTTGGTAAATCAGTGCCCAGACAGTTCCCATCTTTTCATATGAAGTCTTTGTTTTTAGTCAAGTGTTTTGCAGAGCAGATGGTGATATTCTCCAAGAAAATGAAACTATCAGATTCCCACAGCTTGCCAAAACTTATCGGAAAATAGCAGAGGAAGGACCTGATGCTTTTTATAAAGGACAGCTGGCACGGGACCTTGTAGAAGACATACGGAGGGCAGGTAGGTTGCACATGCACACTGTGTTCTGGGTATTTCCATAGAATATTCATGGAGGCAGTTAATGAACAAAACGACCTGTGTCCCTATCACTCCCAGGAGCATGACGTGTTAACTACACCCCTACTTCACTGGGATAACATATGTAGGAGGTTTGTTATGTATTGAGGGGTTCCCTAAAGGCTGTTAGGTGTTCAGGTGAGCTGGAATGGGACTTTGAGGGATAGTAACCCTTTGTCCAACTCCCCTGTCTTAAAAAGGAGTACAATCAGAGCTCTACAATGTCCTCCATGGCACCCTTTCTTTGCCCAAAAGCACTCCGGTGGCATGAGGGGCCTACATGTACTCGAGGGACCTGTGCTCCAAGTGAGCCCTCTTATCGAGTGAGATTGTAGCAGAGCACAAAAAGCCTCAGTCAACAAGAGGAGAGAAAGCCAATGTATGCAAAACCAACTTGATTTAGGGGTGTCTTTAAGCCACTTGTCTTTACTCTGAAAAGCAGTAAAATATACATTTGTTCTTTCTTAATCAATCAACATTTAATTGTAAACTGCAGCAATCCCAAGACCTAAATAGAGTGATACCTCTGTATTTAAGTGACTCTATAGTTGGAATGTAGTGTATAGACTTTATCTATACTGTTAGACACAATACCTTTTTAGCTTTAAAGCAAATGTTAAAAATTGAATCTAAAAAACAAGTATTTTTTTCTCAGGCTCCAAAAGAACATTACCATGAATACTTTTAGCACAGTTCATATTTGAAAACCATTCAGGGATGTGGGAAAGACATAAGCTATCGCCCCTCTGAGCACATTTAATTTCCATTGCAAATATTGTAGGCTTGGTTTTTCCAGTTGTGTCCAAGTGTGTGTCTCTTGTGTTTGTCGTTGTGTGTTTAGGCGCCATCATCACAATGGAGGATCTGGAGGATTATGTGCCTGTCTTGGACAAGCAGCCTTTAAGGCTAAATGTGGGGGAGTACACCATGGTTGTTCCCAATGCCCCCGCCAGCGGCCCTGTGCTCGCACTGATATTAAACATCTTGAATGGTAAGCCTTGGTGCTTTGTTGACAAAAAAAAAGACCCGAGTGGGATAGAGAGCTTTAATGCGAGGCAGTCACACTGACACAGCAGGACTCCTCTGTGAGCAGCATGCTGATCTACTGTACTCTACAGCTATGCTTAGAATAAATATTTCTATTGACCCACAGTTACCCAACAGGAACAGAACACAGACTTTGTAACTTGTCTTTTTGTAACAGATATCAACCGAAAATACACCGTCTGATATTTCCAAATTAACAAAAGTACAAAACATATAAAGCAAACAGATTTACAATGTTTACTTTATTTGGCTGATGTTCGAATTGTCAGTACATCTATTCTGAACTATAAACATTTAATAGGGCTATGGGTGCAACACCAGTTCTTAAAAAAGTTGATGCTGTTGATGCACAATATCTGTGTAACATCCTTTAGACACACACATTGTTTCCCTCTGAGTATAGCAACAGTTTCTGGCTGTGACAGATTAAATGAGAAACTTCCTTCAAAAGTAATTAATCTCTCTGAATGTTTGCTCTGGCCACCCACTCACAGACACCCCCTGCCTCACAGAAAAGCTCTAAATTTACCTCTATTTGGACACAGTTGTGTGGTAAAGGCTACACACACATTTCAATGACTGTCCAAAACTTTCATTGGCACTGCTTTACTGTCACTCCGGCCTCCGTCCCGCAGCTGAAACCCATCAAACTTAAGCTCTTGGGTCACTCCAGCCTCTGTCCTGTTTCTGTGGCTGTCAGCTCAGGCAGCGTTAATACCTAATCACTGCAGCTTTTCCACTCAATAAAACCAGCTCCCCCAACTTCTCTTTAGCTGTCTACATTTTCACTTGAATAAAGGTTACCAGTGTTTGTGTTTTCCCTTTCTGCAGGGTATAACTTAACAGCAGAGAGTATGTCCGGCCCAGAGCAGAAGATCCTCACCTACCACCGCATTGTGGAGACATTTAAGTTTGCTTATGCAAAAAGAACTTTGCTGGGAGATCCTGCATTTCTAAACATTTCTGAGGTAATTTCTGTGTGGCGTCTGCATGTCCTTCCTGTGTTACTGAGGGTTTAACCCAGAGTGTGTCAGCCCTGCAACCAGCTGTTCATTGTCCAGAGTGTACCTAAGGCCCAAAGCTCCTGGGATAGGCTCCAGTCACCCGCGAGCCCTAAGAGGACTAAGCAGATGAAAAATGAATGAATGAATGAAGTAAAGCCATGGTGGTCTCTGTCAGAATCCAGAAAGTTTGTAAAGCTGAATTGAGTGCCAGGAAGACTAAAAGAGAAAAGGTTAAACTACAAAAGTATGTAGATATAAATTTGGTGTCTCCTTTGATGTGATAATGAGCAGTTTTTATGTAAAAAATGGATAATTAGTGTGCTTCAGTACAGGATGTGTAGTACATAAGCATACATTATTAGCAGTATAATGTTTAATGATGAGTGAATAATACCATATGTTCCTATTTCTCTTGCACAGCTGATTCAGAACATGACGTCCATCTCATTCGCCGAAACCCTCCGGAGAAAGATCACAGACAACACCACACATCACATGGACTACTACGAGCCTGAGTTTTGCCTGCCTGAAAACTATGGGACATCCCACATCTCTGTTGTGGCTGAGGATGGGAGCGCTGTGGCCGCCACCAGCACCATCAACCAGTTGTATGTAATATGTGGAGTATAGATATATTCATGGTTCTTCCAGTCCTCTTAAACAACGGTTTCAATACAGTTTAGGCTCCAAACTCATGTCAAACTCAACAGGGATTCTCCTGAACAACCAGATGGATGACTTCAGCTCACCCTTTATTACCAATGGCTTTGGAGTTCCTCCTTCACCAAACAACTTCATCAGACCAGGTCAAACAAAAAATATATATATATATATATATATATAACACAAGAAGTAATCAGTGCAGTTCTGTTGGCAGAGACTTTAAATTCTGAGAGATGATCAACAGTGTAGTTTGTAATTTCTTTTCCCTTCAGGTTCATGACAGTGTTACAGTTACTAATTGTTTAAACACTTCTTTCAGAAACTGGCGCATTTTGTCAAAGCTCTGAAAGCAGGATCAACAACAAAACAGACACAAAGAATGATAAACACTCACTTGTTCACGTTACAAAAAGCAAACCGATCCCGAGGTCCTTGGGGAGATTAACATGCATTTTAAATATATTGATTTGTCATTTTTTAATTTCTCAATAGGTAAAAGGCCAATGTCCTCTATGTGTCCAATAATTCTTTTTGACAAAAACAACAACGTGAAGATGGTGGTGGGAGCCTCAGGAGGAACAAAAATAACAACCTCTGTTGCTCAGGTACTTTTTATTATAGGGAAACATGCTACACTGATGTTACAGAAATAAAACTTTAAACACTTTGTTGTGCTGCTGTAGGTGATTCTGAACGCTCTGTTCTTTGACTTTGATCTGAAGAAGGCTGTAGTAGATCCCAGGCTCCATAACCAGCTGTCTCCGAACGCCACTGTGGCAGAGCCTGGCTTTGACAAAGTAAGTGTGACAGCCGCTGGTGTGTGTGACTAAGGGCAGAGTGGTGTTAGACGCTGGAATACAATCTGTTAAAGCTTTAAACCCAGAGCTCAGCCTACACCTCAGTCACGGTCAGTGCCACCGTTCATTACAGTTCGCTCCAGGCTTCTGTAACACTAGTGATGC
The DNA here is from genome assembly GCA_024349245.1 of Neodontobutis hainanensis. Taxonomy (NCBI): domain Eukaryota; kingdom Metazoa; phylum Chordata; class Actinopteri; order Gobiiformes; family Odontobutidae; genus Neodontobutis; species Neodontobutis hainanensis. The sequence goes on from JALDNG010000041.1 coordinate 3,479,585, forward strand.
TAAACAAAGCACACAAACATGTCTGCATCTTTGTGTTCAAGGTATAATGCGAATGTTCTGAGGCTTAAGAGAACAAAACACAACCTAAACTCTTAAAAAAACTCTTGAAACTATGGCAGAACCCACACCAAACCAAGTCAGTCTAACACTACACCAGTGAATCCAGCAGTAAATCCAGGACTAAACCCAGGAAAAACCAGGTGTAATCTAGAATTAAACCCAAGACTAAACCAGGTCTGATGTTTGCTTGTTTACAGAATATCCTGGAGGGTTTGGCTTTAAAAAATCATGAGACCGAGTTCCTGAAATCCTCGGGGGCTGTGGTGCAGGCGGTGGTTCGTAATGACGACGGTCTCCACGCTCAGTCCGACCCGCGGAAGTGGGCGTACGCCGCGGGTTACTGAGGCCACATACACTCTTTTTGATTACACTCCGGGACTGTGGCGATGCAAACCTTGCCACCCGTAGAACAAACAGTGATCGTAGACTGATTAAGAAGAGGGAACATGGCCGTCTCATCTCTGCTACAAATGTTCCCTGTAATTATGTTGGAGTCTGATAAAAGAACGCTTCATTCCTCCCTCTGACCTGAACCAAATGCCTGGTGAAATTATCTCAGGAGTATTGTCTTATGTCAGTGTGACTTTGTATTTGATTGAAACTGCACAAGATACTGGAGAAAACTTGTTTTTATAAGTTGTCACATAACGTTCAAATTCTTCTTATTTATAAAAGCCTTCCTTTAAATCAATGTCAGTGTTCCCTTTCTTTTAAAGATACATTGATTTCTACATGAGTTATTATCCTGTTTATTACCATTCGGGAAAAACCATAATAAAGACAGCCCTAGTTTCAGTAAAGGACAATAACATTTTACAGCTTGATAGTGGCCTTTAATGACTGAACACTGTTACAGTTGTTGCTGCACACTGCTGCTCCAGGGACCCATGCTTCCCCTGCTGCAGTGTAAACATGTTACATAATAATAAAAATAAAGGTTGTGTAATAAATGATATTTCCGTAGAGTGTACATTTTCTAATGTAGTGTAGCATCTGTTCTGTGTTTGTCTGCTGTAATGGGAGCTAAATACCAAAACTAATCTTGAATGTATGACCTTGAGTCTAGATAAGAAAACTGTGTAATAGTTTGTGAAAATGGAAAGTAAAGCTTGAGCTTAAATAGTGCACAATATAAAGTAAGTTGAATGCAGTTATAATGATCTTTAGTGCGCAATTACTGAAGTCAGACAGCTTCATTCAGTCTATATCTAGGCCCTGAATCAAGTCTCTGAATGCATTTGTAATTTCTCTTTATAAAGTTACGTCGTGCTAAGAACACACTGGGTTAGTAATAACAGCATAATACAGCTCATCAAGACACTATAGTTCAGAATGTGAGAGCCACTGCGAGACTTCAGAGCGATTTATACTTTGAGGAACTGCCAGTAGAGCCATTTCCAACATAGTTTTCAAATTATGCCTGCTTTTAAAGGGTTATTATTGAAGTTAATGTCACGGCTCTGAAGATGTGAAGTCTCAACTTATGCTGATTCACTCATTTGTCACAAAACCAAAGACAGTGGCACTTCACACTGGCTCCAATTTGCATGTTCTCATAACTCACATCTAGTGCCTCAAAGGCAAACGGAGCAGAATCCACTTAAGAAATCATTACTAATTCAAAAGTCTCTGTTCAAAATGTATCTCATTAGTGCTGCCATTGTCTTGGTGCTAAAGTGCTGCTGTGAAACAAGGCCGGAAAACACCATGTGCATTATTACTGATCATTGTGAACCAACAACAAGGAGTAAATGTTTAAAGACCCAAGGTTTTATATGTAGTTTGTTTCACACAAGTGCCCTGTGTGTTCAACATGTGTAAAGTGGTCAAATAATGCAAACATTTAAAATCACACAAAACTGGCATAATATAACCTATGAGCTGTATATTTGCTTCACAACAACATGAAATAGAATGTTTTGTAAAATAGAAAACAACATTGGAAAAATAAATGTCTTGACAAGATGTCTAGTTCACAAACATGTTTTGGATTACATAAATACAAAACTAAACTAAACAGTGTTACATGTAAAAGTTACATTGTAGTGTCAAACATATTTCACATTAGGTTCACAGTGTAAGCAGCTGCCAGCCAATAACAAAAGTGACTTTCAAAAATTTGTAATTTAATATCACATTCACAAGCTTTACAATGTGTTCTAGACTATTGCTGTCTGTATAAAAAAGAGTAGGCGAGTAGCACACAGCTAAAGAAGAGAACTTTACCTGGGAATTTGCTAAATTATGTTGTTTGGATGTCTTTTTCCAAAATACAATCCTAAATTTGAAAATATAAAAAAATGCTAAACATACTGATTATTTTCATTCACTAAACTTTCTCAGCTTTAGTGTAAATGTCACGGTAAGCATTATCCTGGTAGTTTGTCCTACTGATGTTACAGTTCCTACATGACCAGCACTGTGCCATTGCGCAATAGCCAACACAAAAACGCTAAGTAACAATGTTTATGTCTCTGTTTGTGTTAAGGCAAATGCACATTTTCATTGTGTTTAAGGCACATCCAGTTATCCAACAGAGGCGTCCTTGTGGTCAGTATCCCGCTGCCTCGCCCATCTTCCTGCTGTCTGAAAAGGCAGAGATGCAGTTGTTCTCTTTTTCAACAGCGTTGACTACATTTAGGAAATATTGCCAGTTTCCCACTCGGTGTCCCAGTGCTCTGAGGCCATCTACGACAGACTGAAGGCACACAGAACACAGACTTCATCACTTTGTTACGCTGCAAAAGTATTACCAGATTCTAGAAAATTAGTGACTCATTGTGAAATAACGTCCTGCTATAAACATCAACCTTCATGAAATGTATTCATTAGAAACACAGAATTGAGTGTCCTTAGCACTAATCGAGAGAACATTATTATTCACCTCATCAAAACCAGGCTCAAAATTGACTTTGTTCTTTGAATCGACAAACAGTATAGGAGCGGAGATAGCATCTTTCAGGCTCATCTTCAGCCACAAGCGGTTCATTATTGACTGGAAATAAAAACAGCAATCAAATAAGAGGACATAGAAAAACAAATACAAGAACAATAGGACTGGAGTCTTGAGTTACCAAGGCCACTGCAGTAGTTATCATACTTCCTCCTGATCCACCAATCACCATAAGACCTCCAGACTTTGACTCTAGGATGATTGGAGTCATCGAGGAGGGAGGCTGTTCACCTGCAAAATTTCACATCAATGAAAACAGAAGGCACTTTAATGATTACATCTATCTCACCAAACTTATCTGGTCCAAAGTTGATACAAGGCTGTAATCATTAAAAAGAATGAGCGAGAGATATTCCAGGTTTAAACCATGGCCTGAGCCTCAACGCCACAATTTGAACCTGGTTTTAAAGGCAACATTTACTATTTATGCCTTCACCTGGTTTCAGTGAGTCCGCTCTGCCACAGAAATCAGACAGTTCGTTGTTGAGGATGATGCCTGTTCGTGGAGAATAAATGGTTCCCCCAAATCTGGGAAACAAAGGACACAGCAGGCCGGAGGATTAATATGATCCCACTGGGGACTTCTGTGCAATAAAAGAGGATAAACTGATCGTCTACAGTTGGTTGATGGTGCTGGTGGCGGAGACTGCCAGACCATCTTCATCCAGGACAGAAACATGTGTTGTCCCAAAATGATCAGAGGGGGGCTTGACACTGAAGTAGTAGGAGTTGTCGTGAGTGCTGTTTGAGGATATCATGTCTCTGATATGGTCCGTGAATGAAGAGTCTGTCAAATAATCTGCACTCTGAAACATAAATATCAACGGAGGAGAGCTAAGAAACAAGAAGAGGCACATACAATCAGGTTTTAATGATTACTTAAAACATTTCATTTATTCTTTATGTATGTTAATTCATTGTTAATTCATTGTTTATTTGAGACAATAAAAGCCTCAGCCCTTACCTTGTCTGTGTTAAACTCAGGGTCACAAATATTCCTCTTCTGCCCATTTGCAAATTTAGCTGCCTCTATGTAACGATGGTACATCTGAATCTTCTGGTCCCCGTCCAAGGACTTTGGAGTCAAGGCAAATCCTGAGAAGATAAGAGGAAAAAATACATGAAGATCTGAAGTTTTAGCTTTTTGTATTAATTAGGTGCATTTGTTAATTATTTATGTGGAGCAGTCTGTCGGATTTGGGCTCATGGGAAATTAAAAAACTCAGCAGCCAGTCACACACCTCTCATGAGCTGCAGAATAAAGGCGAGCAGAACGCCCCCTGCTGGTGGTGGAGGTATGTGCATCAGAGTATCTCCCAGATCAATAGCAAGGGCTTTTTCTACTCGAACCGAGAACTCTCTCAAGTCATCCAGAGTCAACGTCCCACCTGCCACAGACAGTTACATAAAAACCCTCTAAATCATTGATTTTTTTAACAACTACGTAAGAATTTTCACATTTAAGCACTTTTGCTGAAACTTATCCAACCTGCAGCTTTTATATCTTCAACTAGGTCTCTTCCAATCTTGCCACCGTAAAAGGCATTTACCCCCAGCCTTCCAACAGTCTCCATGGTTTCAGCAAGTTTTGGAAACTTTAGAGTGTCTCCTTGTTTCAGAACGGTCCGGTTTTTGTGGCACAAAACGTCACTGAAAAACACAATCAACAAAGAAATCTATCAGTAATTAAATATATAAGAATGTATGGTATTATTGTCAATGAATAATGCTCTTGTCTTGGTTAGAGTGTCACTGACAGCAATAAATCAGAAAATGCTTTACCAAAGAGATGAACTTTCCACTCTGTGTTTAACTAGAGGTGAATTAAGAAAGTGTCCCAGATAGACTGGCAAGGGGATCCCATCTCTGGCCAGTTTCACAGTGGGCTCAAAGAGCTTGGCCCAGGGCAGCCTCCCATACTGTTTATGGAGCACCTGATAGCCCCGCAGCTCCCCAGGAACACCGATCCACTGGCTGCCTACACATTCAGAGTACAGGTCAGACATCTGACATATGCACAGCCATGTGTTTATATTCCATTACCTGAGGACAAGCTGAAGGTTTTCGGACAGTCATCTAAAAGATTTTTCTTATATGACTGTGGGACTGTCTCTCTGAAGTTGTACACTTTCACTTTGCCTAAAAAAAATAGAAAGTGAGGGATGAGCAGTTTGGATATCAAAAGTCCTATACAACAACATAATAAGCATGTTTCCCCTGCTTTGTTTTGGAGTTTCATGTCATTGTGCTTTAGCGTGTTGTCAGTTTATGTCAGAATTCAGAAGATTAATTTAATTTATACAATACATTGACTGAAATCCACTGATGTTAAGGTTACTTCTCCTCTTTGTAAATCAGGCATTATTATAAGAGGCATTATTAAGAAACATCATCTTCCGATAAGTCCAACATTCATTTCCCATAAGTTAACATCATTTAAAGTGACAAATCTGGGGCTTACTCTGGGGCTTACTAAAAACCCTCACATAAAAGAAGAAAAGACACTCACCAGTTTTTTCTCTGATGGTGACTATTGAGCCTCCTCCGAGGCCCATACTCTGCGGGTTGACCACAGATGTACACAGCAGAGCTGCAATGGCGCCATCTACTGCCGATCCGCCTTGCTGCAGCATGTTCCTGGAAAACACACGGTTTTCACTGGAAATGTGTCAGCAATTAAAACCGCATATTATTCTCAAATAATATGAGAGACTGAGACTGCTGTAAACTGTTAGAGGAGAACAGTTTAAGAACCCAAGAGGAAACTTTGAGCCTTGTTGCAACACATTTAGGTGAAGTGGAAGATAACAGCTTTTGCTGAAGATCAGCCAAGTCAGAAAATATATAAAAGTATCTTTCAGGAAATCCAAGCTGAGTAATAGGCTATACTTAAGCTTCTGGGTCAGTTTCACCAAAGAATTTGGATTTTTTCTATTTCATGTTAGTAAGGGTGTGAATAAAATGTTAGCAGCTTTTCTAAAAAGTTGAGCTAACATAAATTTGTTTAAATATAGACTACACAATATACGGTATATATATATTTATATATATATAGGGCTCAGAGGAGAGTTGTAAAAAGCTTGGAAGGCGACAGTGGTCATCGGAGCACTCGGGGCAGTGACCCCCAAACTGGAGGAGTGTCTACAGCAGATCCTTGGAGGAACACCAGACATCTCGGTCCAGAAAAGTGCAGTACTAGGAACAGCAAAGATACTGTTCAGCACCCTCAAGCTCCCAGCTTTTATATATATATATATATAAATATATTTATCTTTAGATGTTTATATATATATATATATATATATATATATATATATATATATATATATATATATATATATATATATATATATATATATATATATAATTTTTCTAGAATAATCTAAATAAAACATCTAGCCATATCTTAAAATTTAATTTGATTTTGGACCAAAACTTCTGCCACACAAAGTGTCCGACCGTTTACTATAGCTTGTGACTCTTGGCTGGGCTTCAGTTCACTTGCTGAGTAACAACAGATCACAGTGTTGGGAATGTCTTTGAAAAGCTCACTCTGACTCAGACTGAGATGTGTGTTTTGTAAAAGTGCACAGCAGCAGCATTGTATGTCCGAGCAGAAAGCCCTCAGAATAGATGCCTGAGACAACCTTTGATTGTCTCTGCCATGGGACACAACTTGATTTGGGACAAAGGCCTACATTTAATGTGATGAAACATTCATTCATTTTCTTCTGCTTAGTCCCATTAGGGGTCGCAGGTGACTGGAGCCTATCCCAGCAGCATTGGGCCTAAGCGGGGTACATCTTGGACAGTGGCCAGTTAGTCACAGGGCTGACATTTAGACATATACACTCTCACATTCATTCACTAGGACACTTTAGATTTTGCCATTTGACCTCTGCAAGCAAGTCTTTGGGCGATGGAGGCTAGAGTACTCAGAGAGAACCCACGGTAACACAGGGACTCCTCAAAGAAAGGCCGAGGATGTTGTCGGCTGGGGTTTAAACACATGACCATCTCGCTGAGGCAGGAGCGCTAACCACTTTGCCACTGTGCAGCTCTGATGAAACAAATAGCTTTAAAATTGTTCTTAAATTCATTAAAGAGTATGTGAATTATTTGGTGAGAAAAATGTAAAGGAGATATTCCAGGAAATAATTGACAATGATAATATTTGTGTCATGTCAGACAATATAGCTTGTCTACATATTCAAACATATTTCCTTGTTTAATAATAGTTTGTATGGTTGTGGTGTCCTTCAATCTGACTATGAGCCATAAAAGGCTAAATATCTAGTTTTCATGCAGAGACACTTTCAGAGGGTTCACAGAATATTTAAAGGGCCAGTCTATTTCTGTTATCGTATTGTGTTTCATGTCACAGGTCACCTCCGTCATGGTCAGGCATTATTGTATTCTATGAACCAAAAATTAACCCCAGACAAAACTTGGCAGAGGAAAACAGAAATCAAAGCTGTAACTCAAACAAAAGGCTCACAGCAGGCCTTTGGGAATGGAACAACTATAGGACTGACAGGTTGAGTTTATAGTAAAAGAGGGAATAGAGGGTGTCTTTCAAAACACTGCAGATAAGATTACACAAAATTATAAATGCAATGTACATGCACGAGTTCCCACTCCACTCTGGCTACCTTTGAAGACACAGATATTTGGAGACACAAGTGCAGATATAATCTTTAGAGGCAGACGATCAAATCTCTTAAACTGCTTATGTCCATGCCCAGTGCAGCTTTGTACTGAAGCAGCATTTCAGACTGGTCACCTGCTGTGTTTTGGCAACTTTGGTTTAAGCAATGTCAGGTGAAAAAAGCATCTCTATTCGTATAACCAGGGAGTTACAGACGAGAACTAGTTTAAGAACCATTTCCCGACAAAAGCACGTACCTGCCGATCTCAGAGCACAGCCGTGAGTCCGCGGACACTGCTGCGCGCCTGTAGCTGCCGCTGGCACATCCTCCGTCTTGGAGCGAGAAGAAGCAGAGACACACCACCGCCGCCGCGAAAAATAACCCCGCGAAGGTAAAGCAGCACACCAGCCAGGGCCTGTACTTGGCCATGATAGTGGGATAGTGGAAGGGACCTTGCTCAGAGAAGAAGAGCAGTGTGCGCACAACAGAGAGTGTTAATCCTAACGCACGCAGCCCCCTCCAGTTAACCGGACACAATCCACAAGTTCAGGAGTACTCTTTCATGATTCCACCTCCCACGGCCGTGACGCTCTGTAGTTTAATCAGACTATTTACTGATATAATAGTGTTCAAACATACTGAGTACTATAAGATTCCGGTACATGCACGGGATATTACACAGTTTTCAACTTAATAAGGGTTTTACAGAAATATCCCAAAGTTGCTGACAACAGTTTTTGGGAAGTGAACTGAGTGTCAGCGACCCTCTGGAGACAAGAGTCAGTTTCATTCTCAGTGAATTGCACTCAAAACTGTTGACAGTGGTCTATGATGTCAAATAAATATTTGTGAAAAACACTTGTGAGAAGTGTTTGCACCATTTGTCAGATGTGCCTCATTGACTCTCAACGCCAGTTCAAAGTCAGAAGCCATAAAACAAATAAACAGAATCTTGTACTTGAGCTGTATTTATATGTATTTGCACAAGATGGAGTGGTATAAAGTTAGCAAAAACAAGAACAAGACAATGGGCATGTGGCTCATATTAAGAGATCAGTGTAAATGTAAAAAAAGTTGAGTAAACTCTGGTGAATGCTGTACACACTCATTTCCCCTTGTGTATTTGCTCAGAAGACTGCAGGATGTTTAGTTTTAATTCTGTGATGGGCGCTAAGATGAGAAATAGCCCTCCGTGAAAGCATCTCGGTCAACAACCTGCAAACGCTCCAAATAAAGCCATACTTTGCAGACCCTCTTTGGCACTAAAGCAAAATATGATGATTAAATGTTTTTGCAGAAGTGATGCAGTGATGCAGTGCATGTTGTACACAGCAGTCTCATCACAAGAGGGAGTCAGAGACGGGACCATGTGCCTTATATGTAGTGTGTGTTCAGGTAAATCAAAACCACACGGATCAAGGTCGTGTGGTTCAGCTTGTTCTCGAGACATCCCCTGAGAACTTTTTTTCTTGTGGGTGTCCGAGAACTATTGTGTGATTGGTCAGAAATCTGAAGTGGGCGTGGTTAATGAGGCATAGTAAGGAGTTCTGCGCTTGAGTTTCTTGTGTTTCTCTCTGTTCTTGTTCTGGCCAACTCAAGAAAAAGAACAAATTTGTCTGTTCTTGTGAAGTATGTAATGACCTTTACTCTCTACAACGGAGGCACCTCATTAAGAAAATAAAAACTGTATGCAGAGAACAATAGTCAAAATCTGTCCTTTAGTAATTTTCTTCAAGATGTCTGAAGTATGAGTAGATAAAAAGTCTTCAAAATATATCTTAAAGGTAACAAAGTATAAAGTGAGTAGACCATTCAAGCTAGAAAAACTACTCTGAGTTATGAATGAAGTGTTACAAGCACAAATGAATCCAAAAGGTTAAATGAATATAAATGACTGTATGAGTACAACATAATGCAATATATATTAGTGTGACAAAGCAATAAAGCTCATTTTATCTGAAAAAACAAAAACAAAAAAAATAACAATCTCAGTGGTGGCTGTTGCAAGTTTTTTAAGACCCAGAGATGAATGCACTCAGCTCAAAGTGTAACAACTGACCTTCTTTCCACAGACCTGCAAACCTTAGCCTCCAAACCCACATATGTTTAAGTTAATTAATGCTGCAGCTGCACGACCTCCATCCTTTTGTGTATCAGAGTCTCTTTACAGCTTCACTAAAAAACGAATCAGTCTTTACAGCACGGTCGACGGAGGAGTGTCCGACAGCACTGTACGTTTGTCAAGGATACTTTCTGTAGGTCGCTGTGTGCCTATAAATAGTGCACAGTTATTATTCCTCTACCAGTGCGTCATCCCAATCCCCCCCCACCTACCGAGACCTGTTCACTCAAACCCACTGCTTCTGCACCTCCACAGCTCTCTGTCCATCTACCAGGTGTTTAACATAGTCTCCGTACAGTTTGTAGTTATTATTTTTTTTGTAGTTCTTTAGGAAATGATTCATTGTCTCCAACTCGTATGTTATGTGTAGTTTCCATTTTAGAACTACAGATATGGGTTAAAATAAACGCTGATAGACTGAGGACACAGTATGTGCTGCCTATGTTTGACAATGACACTGTGTGAACTGCACCTATAGCTCACCGTTTATCCTGATGAAACCATTACTGGAGTGGGTGGAAATTAAGAGGTTTAAGCTCAAAGGAATTAACACCTCCCTCTGCAGCGACTGATTGGAAATAAGCACATAGATGTGTCCTAAAATAAATCCATTTAAAGTACAAGTTGAAGTGAGTCTTATCAGAGTCTTTGTAATAGTTCTATGTGCATTGTTGAGGAAAAACATATCCGATATCTATTAGTGTCTAAAACAGGATGTTCAGTAGAGATTGTGGAGAGGTAAGGCTGCCCTTTCACTCAACTCACACGAGGAAGTAATGTTAAACAATGACATCAATGAGTTAGGTTTTGGGTTGGTTAAGTTACAATAAGTTATCTAAATTACGTGAAGGAGTGGGTTGCACGAGCAGTTTCCCACAAAAATATTGAACTGATTCATTTTAATTTTATTTACATAAACATCTGAGCCTCGTCCACAATAGAGATAGTCGACATTTCATTTCCACCAGTTAGTAAGAGCCGGACTCCACTACATTATGTCTGCTGACCTCTAACCCTCCGGACCTACTAAGGGAGCATTTAAAGGGGGGGAAGAGGAAGACGGTAAGCAGGAAGCTGACGAGAAGAAACAGATAAAGAAGTCACTAATGCAAAATGGAACAGAGCTGCACTATTGTTCTCTGACCTGAATCCTTACAATAACAAACAACAGGCACAGCTAACAAATTACAAGAACAACTGACGAGTCGGGATTCATGTGGGACAAACAAAAGTAGGATAATGATGATTTTATGGCTCTAGGTCTTTAGATCTGTATCAGTGGTCATAATCCTAACTGTATTATTGTGGGGCTGTTATTATCTCATAGCAGGGGCAGGGATATTGTCCGCAGATGACTAAGTAAATTGTTTGGATGATTCAGTGGAGGGACATCAGTCTACTTAATTATTTACCCCTCTGATGAATCTTTTATTAATACCAAATGGTGCAGGGGACGAGGTTAAATGATGGACAAGAGAAAACTGGCACCAAAGTTTTCATGTAAGTTTTTTTCCTGGAGGATTTACAGTGGCAAGAAAAAGTATGTGAGTATGTCTTTATTAAAAACAACCGAAGTGCTTGTGGAAAAAGAAGATCACGCTTATGTGAGCCATGCCTCGCCAAAAAGAGCTTTTAGAGGAGCTACAATCAAGAATTGTTGCTTTAAATAAAGCTGGAAAGGGTTACAAAGTTATTTCAAAGACTTTAGAAAATCACCAGTCAACAGTTAGGCAAACAAGAAAGGAAAAGAGACGCTTTGGGACTGTTGTTACTCTACCAAGAAGTGGGTGCCGAGTCAAAATGACACCAAGAGCACAACAAAGACTCATCAGTGAAGCAAAGAAACAACCCCCGGATGACAGGCAAAGATTTGAAGCCATCATCTACAATACATAAAACACTGAACAAGCAGAGTATCCACGGCAGGAGACAATGAAGGAAGCCACTGCTTACTAAAAAAAACACTGCTGCACACCTGAAGTTTGCAAAAGAGCACATTAACACTCCACAGCGGTATTGGCAAAATGTTTTGTGGACTGATGAAACTAAGATTGAACTATTGGAGTAGAAAGGACCCGGCATATCATCATGAAAACATCCTACCAACTGTAAAGTCTGGTGGAGGAAACATCATGATTTGAGCCTGCTTTGCTGCATCAGGGCCTGGCCAGCTTCAATCATTGATGAGAAGAGTAATTCTCAAGTATATCAATTCTTCAGAAATAATGTGAGGATGTCTGTATGTCTGCTGAAACTTTGTAGAAGGTGGGTGATCCAACAGGACAACAACCCAAAACACCAGAACAAGTCCATAAAAAATGGCTTCAGAAAAACAAAGTCCTTCTTTTGGAGTGGCCATTTAAAATGTTAAATGAATGTGTTCAATAAAGACATGAAAGATCAGAATAGTTTTGTGTAATTATTTTTAGACAGATTATGTTTATCAATACCCTTGACTTAGATTAAGTGCAGATCCAGTTATCTAAAGAGAGAATCATAAAAAATGTGTTTGTATTGTAAAGGTTTTCTTAGAAAGTAGGTGTTAGAATTGTGTTGTCAAAATATAACTAATACTGGTAAATACTGTTTCTTATCAGAGGAATCACAAGTGTTTTTCTACCACTAGATGGAGTTATGAGCTACTGCGGCACACAGCCCAAGTAGCCCAGTAGTATTTTGCAGTTCTGCAGGTTAATGTCGTTTAAGGGTGCGTGATATAACCTCAAAATGTAACAATATTAATTTAAATTTAAAAATCCTGAATTCTGTATTGGACTTTACAGATTTTTTAGTTCAGCAGCTGTACAAATTATTTGTGTCTTCATTACAATCAATTATAAAGCCAGATTTAAATTTACCAATTATTATTATTAGTCTAAATCAAAGTGCAGATTTCTTTCCTCAATTTGGATGCACTAAAGGCATTTTAGCATCTGATAGAGTGATATTGTATCCTGACTTTTAATTTGGAGCCATGATTAGTTTAAAGGAGCAGATGAAACTTGTAATTGTGGTCAGACTTTGTGTTGTAAAAATGTCCCACTCAGCAATGTTTATAGCTGTGGTGTCAAAGTCATTTAATGCAGGGGCCACATACAGCCCAATTTGATTATAATATCAGGACTCCCATCAATCATAAAAGGCTAATGTTGTTAAAAGCCTGTTGCATAGGGCTCATGGTTTCTGCAGCTTTCAGCATGTATGTTTTCACAAACTCACCCTCATAATATGGTTTTGATGCTAATGCTATTTTGCTAACATTAAAGTAGTTAATTTTCACTGCTGCCTCCTCTCGGTAATGGGTAAAAACAGACTTTTCTTCAGACCCACTAACAATTCATTTATCTTCTCAGTTGTTCTCATCAAGTGTTGTATTTTCCACCAGGATGAGTGTCATAGTGGCGCTGCATACTGTATTCCTGGAGCACTGACACTTGCTGCAGACACACCGAGCACACAGGTTAATGATGGTCTCCTCAGTGAATAAATAGGAAAAATGGTAAACTACACCCAAGATCTAACTTTATTCCTTTCACTTTGAAATAGAGTCTTAACCTTCAAGCGCTGTTCATATGACACTTTAGGAAAAATAAAAGCACTGGTTGTTTCTTCTTTTCTTCTTCAAAATGCACCCCAATTTCTTTTCTTGCACATTTTGCATTCTCTTTTTAATGCTAACTGCTATTTCTGTTTTCTGTTTTGGATTTCTTTTAGAAACTGCAAGCATATTGTTCAGAGCCACACACATCTCATTCTGTTGTCACTCGCTATAACATCCAGCAACATCACTGAGTCACCACAAATTACAATCTAACATCTGTCTGTTACAGGATGTCTAACAGAGGAAACACATCCAACAGAGGCAGATTCTTGGAAATTTAGAGCCAGTTAGACTAGACAGACCTACCACTCCAGAAAAAGAATCATTACTGAACCAGAAGAACGAGTCAATCATTATAAACGGCAGAATAGATAAAGAAAAAGTGACAATAGCTAATATTTATGGCACAAAGAACGACTCCCCCACTTTCTTTCATTTGATTTTCTCAGAATTTTCCTGCTTATAATATCTTCATAAAAGCAACTGTAATACAATAATAAATTCAGAACTTGACTAATCAGTTCCCCAAAATAAAACTCCTTCATTCCTCCTCCAAAGTAAAACAATACATGTCAATTCAAACCGAAAATCACCCACACCCTAAACCCAGATGATGTTTTCACTCCAAACTTTTACAAGACCCAATGTCCTTAGAATCCAACAATATCCATGGCATTAACCACTAATAAATTCACTGGCTTAGATGGACATTCTGTTGAATTCTACAAACATTTCTGGCCACTCCTCTCACCAGTATTCTTCAAATGGGAAAAAATCTGAAATCTACAGTAATCAAAAAGGGCTATATCACACAAACATTTCATTAATAACACTTCTCCCCAAAACCAAACAAGGACCACAATCTCATTAATAAACACAAATGTCAAAATCAAAACCAACGCTTCTCTCTCATCTCTCGTTCACCCAGATCAAAAAGGTTTTATCAAAGAGAGACAGTCCTCCGAAAACACACGCAGACTTTTGAACATAATCTTTAATAATAACAAAACGCCGCTCATTTTATCTTTGGATGCAGAAAAGGCGTTTGAAGTGTGGGGTGGCCATTTCTCTTTGCCTCCTTAAACCACTTTGAGGAAAACCCTTTATAACTCACCCAACAAACAGTAAATATCCACATCTTTTATTTTAAGCAGAGGAACTAGGCCCATTATCTCCATTACTCTTTGCACTATTTGTACAACCTCTCGCTACCGCCATATGACAAAATCACCATAAAATCAGTCTCTATGTCATGATATATTGGTATTCTTAACAAATATTTCCCACTCCCTTCTGTCAGTGCACAATCTTATTAACAGTTTCGGTAAGATATCTGGCTACTCATGCCAGACTGGTCAAAGTTTTCCAAGCCTCTAAAACCCTTTGACTGGGATGCTGAGGTTGGGAAAATTCCCTATAACAGCAGAAAACCATCCATCAGATATCTCAGACAGATCTCTCAACCAATACATAATAAATATTCAAGCTTAAAATCCTCCCATTGCAACATAAAATAAAAGAAGATCTCTTACTCCCCCTCTCCCTAATTAGCGGTATCTCTACAATCAAAATTAAAGTTTTGCTTTGCAGTGACTATTGTCCTCCCACCCCCAGGTTGGTCCTTCTCTCTAAACACACAATAACCAACTCATTTTACTGGATAGAAAAAAACAGAAAACAATAAAACTACACACACTCCAAAAGCCTAAACATTCCTTACTTCCTCTCTCATCAGCTTTAATATATCTGTAATTGGATCAGTAACCCAAGATTGTTAATAACCCAATTAACCCTGGATAGATTTAGAACAGACCACCTGCAAAGACCTCCCCATTCATCAGCTCCCTTTCACAGACTCAACTCAATCAAGAACCACAACAAAAAACAAAATCAAAGGCCACAATAGACGCCTGGTGGGCAGCAAACACAATTCTTTACCTAAATTTTATTAACTCTAACCTCACACCCATCTGGCACCACCCTATGTTCAAAATAAACAATAAACCCATTCATTTATCGTCACGGAAACAGAGAGGAGTAACCAACCTGGGGCACCTGTTCAATGGCAGCTCTCCCATGACCTTTGACCTCCTCAAACAAACATACAACCTGCCTTTATCAATATCTACAGTAAATCATCATTTTGACAGCTTTACTCCTCCACTTCCCCTAAAATCATTCAAAGTCATTTAAATCTAAAAAAATTTTATTTTACTTATTCACGTATTACAACAGCATCATAGCAATACTGATCTAAATACCCAACACTCAACTGGCACATCATTTGCAATAACTCATTCTCTATGTCAATTAACAATAAAAGACATTTAATCCACAATAATACTAAATAATAAACATCATTAATCATATCATGCACCATATGGGACACTATTCAGACACTAACACTTGCCCCACAGAAATTGACAACCATCTGCGTGCATTCTGGCTCTGCACCTGTGAAAAGGTCTTGGTCAGGGTTGTCTTGGATCCTTGACCTCAGCCTCCCACTCTCCCCATCCATCCCCCTCCACTATGTGACTTGTCCACACTCCAAATCCCCAAACATACAGAAAATTATCTTAGTTTAATCTTGAAAGGTAAAACAAAAATCTCAATAAATCACTGGCTAAACCTTCTTACTGACCACTCAACCCTGAAAAAACTAATACAAAATTCTGATTACAATAAAATATGGTCACAATTCATAAATGTTTTGGAGATGATGATTATTAACATTAACTAACACTTTACTGAAAATTATGTGTGTATATATGTACAGGTGCTGGTCATATAATTATAAATAATATCATCAAGTTTATTTATTTCACTAATTCCATTCAAAAAGTGACACTTGTATGTTCTATTCATTCATTACATACAGACTAATATATTTCAAATGTTTATTTCTTTTCATTTTAATAATTATAATTGACAACTAAGGAAAATCCCAAATTCATTATCTCAAAAAATTGTAAGAATATTACTTAAGACCAATACAAAGAAAGGATTTTTAGAAATCTTGGCAATTGTAAAAGTATAAACATGAAAAGTATGAACATGAACAGCACTCAATACTTAGTTAGGGCTCCTTTTGCCTGAATTACTGCAGCAATGTGGCATGGCTGGAAGTCATCAGTCTGTGGCACTGCTCAGGTGTTATGAGAGCCCAGGTTAATCTGGCCTTCAGCTCTTCTGCGTTGTTGGGTCTGGCATATCACATCATCCTCTTCACAAGGAAGAATGCTCACTTATGATGCAGCAAAACTATATCTGGATGCATAGATTGTCTCTCATTTTAACTGTTGTATTTCCTGTTGGGGCACCACTAAAACCATTTAAAACCATTAAAATCACTTTATAACCAAGCTTTAAAAGTATTAGGTAAAAAAAAACATTAAAACTTCATCATTGTCAAAATTTAAGTTGGTTAAAAATGCTAAATTTTGAGTTATTGGTGTTTGATGCTGGCATTTTATTGTATCTTAATGTTTTATCTGCCCAGGGACTGCAGATGGAAATTAGCTTTAGCTAAATCTGGAGTAAAGCATATTTTCTTTTGTTAGATTAATGTATATAATAATCAACAAACAAACAAATAATAAACTAACTAAACTAAACAATAGCCCATAGATTTTCTATGGGGTTATAGTTATAACAGGGACAGTAACCAGGACCTGGTTACTTTGGCACTGTGTGCAGGTGCCAAGTCCTGTTGGAAAATGAAATCTGCAGCTCCATAAAGTTGGTCAGCAGCAGGAAGGATGAAGTGCTCTAAAACTTCCTGGTATACGGCTGCGTTGACCTTGGACCTCAGAAAACACAGTGGACCAACACCAGCAGATGACATGGCTCCAAAGCATCACTGACTGTGGAAACTTTACACTGGACCTCAAGCAACATTTATTTATTTATTTATTTATTTATTTACATTTTTGTGAGGATAAATCCCTTGAGATGAATCATCTTGTTTTCGAGGGGGAGACATGGATTGTCTCTCCTCTCTTCCTTCAGACTCTGGGACCCTGACTTCTAAAGGAACTGCAAAACTTATTTTCATCAGGGAACATAACTTTGGACCACTCAGCAGCAGTCCAGTCCTTTTTGTCTTTAGCCCAGGCGAGACGCTTCTGACGCTGTCTGTTTAAGAGTGACTTGATACAAGGAATGCAAATCTGAAACCTTTGTCTTGCATACATCTATGTGACTCCAGCTGGAGTCCACTTTTTCTGAATCTCCCCCACATTGTTGAATGGGTTTTGTTTCACAATGCTATCCAGGGTGCAGTTATCCATATTGCTTGTACACTTTTTTCTACCACATCTTTTCCTTCCCTTCTCCTCTCTATTAATGTGCTTGGACACAGAGCTCTGTGAACAGCCAGCCGCTTTTGCAATGACCTTTTGTGTCTTTCCCTCCTTGTGCGAGGTGTCAATGGTTGTCTTTTAGACAACTGTCAAGTCGGCAGCCTTTCCCATGATTGTGTAGCTGACAGAACTAGACTGAGAGACGGCCTTTGCAGGTGTTTTGAGTTAATTAGCTGAATAGAATGTGGCAACAGGGGTCTCTTTAAAAATGAATCTTTTATCACAATATTCAAATTTTCTGAGTTACTGAATTTGGGATTTGATGAGGTCAGTTCATCATTTGAAATATAAACATATAAAATATTGAAAAGAAATAAACATTTGAAATATTTCAGTCTGTGTGTAATGAATGAATACTATATACATATAGTTTCCCATTTTAGAATGGAATTAGTGAGATAAATAAACTTTGATGATATTCTAATTATATGACCAGCACCTGGATAAACAAAACAAAAACAAAAAAAAAGTTGCTTGCTCAGTACAACCCCCCAAAAAACTTTTTATGTTTATATACTGTTATGTTTGTTATGCCTCACTGTGTAAAGGTTTGTATTTTTGTTTTATAAAAACAACATAACAAATTTAATTTATGACATTCATTCTTTTATTTACACTTGATCCCATTGGGGTCACAGCTGACTGGAGCCTATCCTAGGAACTTTGGGCCTGAGGCAGAGAACACTCTGAACAATGGCCAGTTGCAGGACTGACACGCACTAAAAAGTCAGTTCTTTGCTTTTATCAGCAGAAAAATTTCAATGGTATTTGTGCGGCTGATATGGGCGCAGTGTCTCAGTGGTAGAGCGGTCGTCCTATCACCGGAAGGTTGGTGTTTCGATTCTCACTCTCCCCAGTTCATTCTGTTGTTGTGTCTTTGGGCAAGACACCTAACCCTTGCCTCCAGTGGTGTTCCAGCTGTAACACTAGTGGAAAAGTGCTTTATAAAATCCATGCCGTTTATGAAGTGGTACACTCTAAACTACATTTATTTATATTAAAAACTTGTTAGTGCACACCAATAACAAAACAACAAGCCAAAAACATGCAGAACTGAAATAAAAATTGCAAGTCAGAAAAGGTCAGAACATGCTCCCACATGTTCTAATGACATTTTATTTACAAACCAGCAAATATTTATCCCTTTAGATGAAGGGTGCGGGACATCAGCTGCTTTCGACCAAACTCTTCTGAGTGTCCCTGAATTTTGGCGTTGTTCCTTGATGCAGAGCAGCAGCTGTGTGCTTAGCGGCACTTGACATCAAAGTGGCTTTGGCCAGATGACCCTGCTGAGAGCCGGACATGCAGTGTGACGGTATACAGCGGCACGGCCAGAGCAAAAATAGACTGCGTCATGTCCTTAAAAACAATAAAACATGACATTTTGAGAGTAAGTGTAGACTTTTGAAAGGGTTCTTTAACTTTTTAAAATGGCATGAGTGTTATTCTTTGATGATGGATGTTGTTTATCCGAGCACAACATTTGCATTTGTCTTTTTTTTTTTTTTTTTAATCCAAATGTCTGTGTAGATGTGAAATGGGCCACAGTGCACCCTGAGGCCTGTGTCCCCTGCTGCTGCCCTGTCTCTACAGAAGGGGACTCACATAAACAGAGTGAGGGCAAAAAACTATATAAAGTCAAATTTTGTTGAACACTAGGCTATATGGCCTTTTCTCTGCCAATGTTAAAACTGACAGCAATTTAATGTAACAATAGCTTGATAACTAATGTTTTTGACAATAAGTGAGAAAATGTGTTTTAGGATGTTCTATAGTGTTTGACTCTACTTAAACTAAAAACTAATCAAAATCTACATTTACTAAGGATGTACTCTTGTCTATTTAAGTAGAAGTAGTCTTGAGAAGGAAAGAAAGGATCTGACAAAACAAAACCATGAATAGTTTGAGTGCCTATTTATGGTTATTATTTTGAATTGTAATAATACTGGCACTGGACTGAGGACACATCACAAAGCCTTAGTTTCAAAGCTCAAATGCAGGCTCACTTCTTATTTCCATGGAAACACCGCTAAACTAACCTCTGACTGACAAAACGAAATTCACAGTTCAGCAGTTAATAAATGAATACTTCTGAATTATAGCCTTAAAGAGTTACGATGCATCACCCACTGTTTCTTCATTCGACCAATGGAGTGACAGACGTGTTTCATCTGGTTCCTCTTCATCTGCTTTTATAATATATGCCATTAGAAAATAAAGTGTGATTTCATTTGAACTATAACTAATAAAAAACAGAAAAGAATCTGTGCAAGATTGACTTAATTTAATGGTTTTGGAGTTGTCATTTGGATCTGGAACAGAAAAACCAAAACGATGAAGACTACAGGTCTAAAAAAGTATAACCTGACCCTTGTGGTATCCCATGTGGAGATGAGAATAGAGAATATGAGAATACAGGAGGTATATGGGCAGCCAATGTGGAGGGGGAGGGGTTCTCTCCCTGGAGCAGAGGAGGCAGAGAGACACAGATGTCACAGAACAAAAATCCCCAGAGAGACATCAAACAGAATACGTTAATTTCTCAATATTTTTATGAGCTGTGGAAGTGTGAGAAAACCGCAGTGTGTAATTAGTCCCATATAATGACATCATTACATTTGCCCTGCATCCCAGGACATCTGCTCTGAGAGTTATGGCCCTGTCAGTCTGCAGATGGAGGAGAGGATTGTCACAGTTTTGTTGTTGAGCTTCATCGTATGTTCCCAAATTATGAACATGTCTGATTTTAAGCACGAGTTCATGTTTTGGTTTAAGTGGGACTCCTGCAGTGTTCTGAGTGACTTTTTAAGCGACCTGCACAAACATAATCTCACCTTCACTTCACTGACAGACACGAGTCACTAAGTACAATTTGTTGGCACAAAAAACACCACAATTTAGGTTTAATTTTAGCTGATAGTCCCGGGGCAGATGATGAATACATTGAACCCCTGAGTACATTTAAAAGGTTATGTTACTATTCTTAGGCTGGAAGACCTACAAACTGTGTGTGTCATGAGTTTGCTTTGTCTAAATGACATTAGTCGGAATAGCTTTACTAAAACAAAGTAGACCAGTATTCCTATAACTAGTGTGTCATGAGGGTCACTGATTCTATTTTGGGTACATTATTTACATTTTTATTTTTTTTTTGTGAAAGAAATTGACTAAAGGCAGGAGCACTGATGTGTACATTTTAAGGGCACAATATGTGCACAAATAAAGTCTCCTGGGTAAAGTTGGCTCAGAATTGAAATGTGGGTCCAACATGATAAACTTTTGGAAACACTGTTTCTTTTGTTGACCTGGAATTATATTGTGTGTTTTAAGTTGATAGTTTTGCTCAGTGGTTGGAGAAGCAGTTCATAATATATAACATTTACTATAGCCACTAAATAGATGTGCCATTTATTCACAGTTCTCATCAAAATGACATTCCTCTGTCACCAAAATCATCCATTAATCATCCTGATGGTACCTACAAAATGGGTTTTGTTAAAATGTTCTCTTTCTAAAGTATATAATACCCTTCGTTTCTCTACAAGTAGGCTACAGTTAATTGTAAAGGGGCGCTCTGACACTCACACTGAGCTGTTCAATGTAACCCTCTTTCTGTAAGTTTCGGTTGGTGTGACGTCCATTGACGTGTGTGTGAAACCTGTGCGCTGTCATTAAAACTCAATGGAGACACCGCGTGGAGCGTCACACTCTGCCAATCAGGTGCATCCTTCGCGAGCTTTGGCAGCATCCGCGCGCTCAGCCCAGTGATGCTCGAGCGGACGGACTAGACACTTAACTGGCACGTGCCTCACAGTGATCCAGTCGAGCTTCACGCCGAGAGGAACACCATGAGCTCCTCTCTCCCGAAGAGCGACTCCACCACGTCGCTCCTGCGGTCCCACGGCGGGAGCCAGCGCGCCACAGCCGGAGGCAGGGAGCCCTTGGGACGGACCGAGGAGGGCGAGACCAGCGCCAGGAGACCGCTGTGTCAGCCCCGGCACGGGACGCAGAGAACGCAAAAGATGGAAAACACTTCCACCCAGGGTCGGACCCAAAAAGAGCAGAGCAAAACTTCAAGATCCAAGCATCATCAAGACCGTTCCAGATGTGACCACCACCACCAACCCCAGGCAAAGCTCCTAAAACAGTGCCGTGTACAGTGACTTATAAACTATTCAAACGTTACATTATCACACTTTTAAGAAATTGTTAGATCGGGATATGGGATTCTGTGGGACATTTTGTATCAAGGAAGACCAGATCCATTTAGTGAGATCAGTGTAGCAGCCTATAGAATCATTAAAAGCTACTTTAAATGAAATACAGGCTAAAGTGTAAGGACAACAGTGATGCTCTAAACAGTTTTCATTTAGGCTTGTATGTGGTTATGTCTCTACAAATGTCATTTTCCTCGCTGTTGTCCATAGGGCAGGAAGACCTCACCGTCCGCTCACCACAAGCACCAGGACGACGCCGCCTTCCTGTTCGAGTCCAGCAGCCGCGAGCAGAGGCTCACCGCCGGCTCCTCGTCCAGCCTCAGCTCCTCAGACCCCCCAACGACCAGCGCACCTGTCCGTCACGCGCACGGCCGGACGGGCAAGAGGCTGAGCGCGACCCTGTCCGAGTACGAGTCAACGCTTCACCCCATCGTCAAGTCTGTGTTCGGACAGGTAAGACGCGGAAAGACCAGGAGCGAGCGCAAAGTATATAAAAAGCTAATGGAGGAGGGTAGTGTTGTTGGTTTCAGAAAGGTGCGTTACATTGGTTCCTTTGTATTCAGGAGATAATTTAGTGAGAATTATAAAGCTGTTGTTTATGCACATTATCAGAGCCTCATCAGCGCTTAAAGTGGATTCAAAGTACAGTATGTTAAATGTTACTAAATTTACTTTTAATTGTTTAAAAGGAGGTGCACCAAATGTAAATAGTCAACCCTTCTAGTGATATTTTGTGTTGTATTGTGTGATATATATTTTTTTATTGTTGTTTCATCTATGTTTTAGCAAATGCATGAACAAATAAGTTTTATAAGTCACAGTAGCCAGCCGTATAGAAAAACTGTTTTAAGTAAAAGCATCTGGACTCAAGCTTTTACTTAAACTTTTCTTTCTCAAGATGACTGAGAACCTTCACAGACAGCCTAAATATTTTGGCTTTTTATGCACTAAGGCAACCCCATACTATATTTGTATACTGTACAAATATAGTATAAAAATGAAAGGCTGTTTTTTTTTCTTGTAGTGACTTGAATACTTCCAACACAGCCAGATGTTCATATGTGGGATGTTTTGTATCTTACACGGTCATGCTTTGCACTGCCCAACTCTCGTCACGGGCTTTATGAGTGAATTAGGGAAATGTTTAAGAGGCCATGGACGATTCCTCTCTATGGGCAGCTGCAACCGAAGCCTTGGAGGAAAAAGGCAATTAAATGAAGCTCAACTGATGCTGTTATAGGGCAAGCTTACAAAGTGGGTTTAACATGAGACTTATAATGTTACAATGTGACTCTTCCATTGACATGGGGTATAGCCTGTATTGGTGGGGTTTACAGGTCAGATGCAGGTGAACCTGGCGCTACTACTGTGTGTGAGTGGCCACTGCAGCATAGCAGATTAAAAATGGATGCAGCTCTTCTGGCCAAATCTTTCATACATGTATCTGATACCCAAGGGTTATTGAAAGAGAGGGGGGCATGTGCTCTGTCATGCCTCCAGCTATGAAAACAGACGCTTTCATCAACACTGTCACCCGAGTATCAAAGAGGGAGATCGGCTTTCCCACCACATGGAAAGGTTTTCAATGATGAGTGATTGTCAGACACACAACAGCCTTAGAGATGCAAGAAAGAATCAGAAAAGAATACTCTTCTTTGTTTGGAATTCAATAAATTACAAACAGAACCTATATCTTAAGGTGATTATTTAAATTGTAAAAAAAGTGGAAAAAAGCATTTTTTGATTCCAAAATGTCAAAAAAGTAAAATGTTGATAATGATTTGTCAGTGCACTATTCTCATCTGTGGACTCCGATAGTACGTCATCTCACTATCGTTCGGTACTTACAAATCCGTCTCTCAGATTTGATGATAAAAAGCTCAAGAGGAGACAATTACCTTCCTGTGCTCTAATGTGATCCAGAAATAACTGCTCTCAATTGGGGCCAGCGCTCCAATCAGTCCTAGGGTTTCCAGTCAGGCAAAATCCAGCTGCGTGTGCTATATAAAGTCTGTTCTCTTGACGGGT
Source organism: Neodontobutis hainanensis (assembly GCA_024349245.1). Taxonomy (NCBI): domain Eukaryota; kingdom Metazoa; phylum Chordata; class Actinopteri; order Gobiiformes; family Odontobutidae; genus Neodontobutis; species Neodontobutis hainanensis. Next base: position 3,503,579 of record JALDNG010000041.1, read on the forward strand.
GGAGAAAGCACTGAAATGCTGAAAAAAGATAGTGAAAGGCTTTATGATGGAAAACATACAAGGTGTCGTGCTGCAGACCAGAACATGACCTGTTTATAAAGTGCCGGCTGAATAAAAGGAGGATTAGTCAACCATCAACTTGCATTCAGCATCACATCAACTTTTGCCAAATTGAGTTATGAATGTTTCAAAAAGGGGCAGAAAACACTGAATCTGAGTGTTGCGTCTTGTCAGATGTAATTGCAAAAGGGATTTTTGGTGTTAGCCGTTGCTATGTGTACGATGTTTTTGTGAAAGAAAGAGACAGTGAATGATGTATGTTTGAAAAAGGCTGAATGAAAATGGTTGCCTGAATGTTTTACACCTGCCTCAGCATCTTCTTAGCCCACGCACTTTCACTGATGCGATCATTGTCATGCTGCTTTAATACCTCCTAGTAGACATGACAGGCCTTAATATATTACACACCGCAACACTTTCATTTCACATTTTTCTTACATAACATCAAGATCTGTATACAATCCCAACAGAACTCCCTCGCTGCCAGTGGATGCTAAAAATAACACCACAAGACCTGATTATGAGACAGTGGAGGAGGGATGAGCTTTGTCTTGGTAAAAAAAAATATATTCTAATCCTTTTGGCAAACCAGCTACCTGACAGAGCATATTTAGTAAATAAAAGTGCGGATTTGAGTTTTTTTTTTACAGGCTACTAGTTTATAATCCAAGCTTTTATGTGCATGAGATGAATCAGGACAATAAGGGCAACTTAATGAATGAATGAACGGCAGTCACAGCACAAGATAAACTTTTACACAGCTGAGTAGATTATATTTGATGTTCTTGCAATTTGCAGACATTACAGTTGTGTTTAAACGAAAATGCAATAGTTTTTGAACATCACAACAGTAATGGTTATAAAGACATGGGTGTTTCGTTCCAAAAAGTGCACTAGTTTTCTAGATAAAGTCTTTGAAATATGGGTCACATCTCATGTGTAAAGGCACATAGTGACTTTCAATAGTTTAATGTGTCAGATTTATGCACTGCAGCTGCTCACAACTCCACCTAGTGTAGTAATGTGATACTGCAGGCTGTCTGGGATTTGAGTCTGCTATTGTCTATAACTCAAAGGCCGTTTACGCCACAATGCATTTAACCTAAAATGCAAAGGTTTGGCCACTCTGAGAACCCAAGGACGGCATTCTCACTCCATAAAAATGCTAACATTTGATCTCAGCCAAGGGTGTGTTTTGGTTTCCTTCTGGTACCCACTCTGTTGTCATGTTAAATGTGAAGACGGTGTATTCACTCAAAACGGTAACGTAACAGTCATGTTCCAGAAGGTTGTTGGCTGCTGTGGCTGTGGGTAGGAGTGCACATGGCAGAGTGGTTAGCACTCAGGATGTACCCCGCCTAAGGCCCAAAGTTGCTGGGATAGGCTCCAGTCGCTCTCAACCCCTAACGGGACTAAGCAGTAGAAAATGAATGAAATACTGGGTATTTGCAAAATTGTTTGGTGTCATGTGAACAGCCCCTCAAACATTAGTGTCCCCGGCATTTAGTCTAGACTGGGATTTAAAAAATATTTTAGAATACTTTTGGTTTTGTGCTTGGGTTTACCATTAAGAGCATTTTAATAAAGTCTCGAGGTTATTTTTAAAGTACAAAAAAAGCCGTTTATGATTTATTTTGTTGTATGATTTCTTACAGGCCTTTCCACAGAATCCATATAAACTTTATCTATCTTTGGCACATAAAGGTATAAATCAATAGTAAATATTTTATTATTGCTTTTCCCAAAGGATCAATTAAAGAGATGTTTTTTTTAACCAGCAGAGGGAGCAAGTACCATTTGTACTAATAGGGCTGAATTCCTCAAAGAGGAAAGGGGTAGTAGCCCTCAGTGTGTCACATCAGCGGGGCAGAGAGAAGTGAAAAACCACGAAAATAGGTAAAGGAAGCAGAGGAAGTGTATATATGAGGAGGAGGGGTACACAGAGCCGACAGACCTGATGACGCTTATATAAGCCTAGCGCTCATCAAGTCTAACTGTCCTGCTACCACCTGACAGCTCGAGACAATGTGAGGAAAGGTCTAATGAGCAGATTAGCTCCTCACTTCCTCCACTGGTTTTCCTGTTACTCATCTCGCCATCGTAGTGCTGACATTTCCTTCCACTAACTACAGCTCCCTTCCTCTTGTTCCTCGTTCCAGCTGATTAGACAACAATGACCTTGATGAAGACAGTGAAGCAAACACAAAAACACGATGAAATGACATGAAAAGCATTAGATATTGCAGCATAGTTGGCCCAGCATATGCCCCGATTAGGTATAGACTAGAGAATAACAGTCTATTTTTAGATGCACATGGATGTATTTATATCAACACTGGCAAAGCAGGAGGAGGTAGAGAAGTCACAGTGTGGTTAAAACCCTTTTTGAGATGAGGATTAGGCTGGGGATGTGAAAGCCAGTGCATACCATTGCAAACGCTGCACTGTGGGCTGTATACATGAGGCCAATGATGCTGAATATTTAACAGGACCCAGGGCTGAAAGGGAAGTCGATGAGAAACAGGGATTGTGAAAAGAGATGAATGCAGGGAAAATGAATGATTATAATATATACAAGCATGGTTTAACGTCCCTGTTCCAACTGTCTGCAATAATACAGAAATGCAAGAAATGAGTGCGGCAGTAATGAGCTGCCGGATCAACTGTGACGTCTCAAGAACATGACGCAAGTGAGCATTGTATGTTTGTCTTTTCAGCAGTGTTTTTTTTTATTGCTCAATGATGAAATTGTAATGCAAGAGATTGTAAGCCTTTTATTTTCACATCCAGTTTTGATTGACATAGAAACAATTGACCATGAACGAATATTAAGAGGAAAAGCTTAATGAATTATGAATGGCATTGAACATCTAAGAGCTTGTTAGAATCAATCTCAGTCTTTTTATGACGGCAAATGAATATGGGTTTTATCAATGGGTTATATTGTGACTGAAATGTAAAATCATAGCATTGAGTAGTTACTAATGCAAACGCCTGTAATTAGCTCTGTTTTGTTGTGTGCTCAAGGTCACCAGTCATTTACTCGTGCTTTTTCCAGAGACAGAGATGTGCTGTCGACGTCATGTGTGATAAGTCATAAACTTGTAAAGGGAATAAAGGGAATTTGTTTGTTGTGAGATGGTGAGAGAAAAAAGGAGATGGATCCCGGGCCATTCTCACTCATGTTGTGACATTATAAGAGCTGACGGCCGCTGTGTCTGACGTCTGATGTGTTCTGAAGTTCACAATGAGCCTCTGGTGAGAGTCTATTCACCAACAGAGGAGCAACACCACAAATTGTTTTTTAAATTGGGAGGCACTAGACAAGGTCAAACAGGAGAAGCTAATAAAGAGTGTGTTACAGCTGCAATAGCCACTGCAAAATTTAACTTTGGAAGTCAAATGAAGGAGGCTTAACATAAAACGCAAATGCCCATTATGACCATTGTTTGTATATTGCTGGTTTTTTGACCTAAAATTATTCCCTCTTTTAAAAACAGAGGTAACTTGAAGTGCTTCCTTGTGAGAAAACATATCTGGCCAAAACACGTCCCATTAACACAAAATCACATCATAACTTAAATAAAAACTTATTTGTTGGGCAGTAACAGTTCCCTGTCAGGTTGCAGCGGCATTTGTCTTGCCTTTTCTGGATAGACACTGTGAAAGGTTAATAGTGTTGCTTTAACTTTTTTTTTATTATGCATGTGGGGCATTTCCTTGTTGGGAGCCACCACCAGGGAGACCATGCAAACTCCACTCAAGTAGAGTCGAACACTGACCTTCTTCCTGAGAGGCAACTGTGCCACTGTGCATTAACATGTGCAAAAAATATACTAACATATACAAAAAAAGATTTTAAAAAAGTCACCTGTTTTTGCAAAAAAAAACAAAAAAATCCTAACCTGAGAGCTTTAGTTTTTTCACATACATAATTACATTAGTTTAACAAAAGGCAATGTGAAATTCCTAGCACAACTCAACACTATGATAAATGAGCCTTCCTTCAAGGACGGCTTTCAAGAATTCTAATATCCGTTTCATTACAGTAAAAGTGAGTTAGTGGAGGAAGCTACAGTGTTAGTGCGAGTGCAGTAGAAAATCCCTCTGTCATTTCTTTTAGGTTTTTGCCTTTGATCTGTATCCAAGCCCTCCACGCTCCCTGTGATATTGTGTAGTTTGAGAGCAAAAAAAACTGGGATGCAAGGGGTGGATGCGGGAGAGTAGTGGGGGATGAGAGTGTTTTATTTTTAGCTCCACAGCCCCATATCTGTGTGTGTGTAAATCTGAGTGGATGTCTACATGTGAGTGTGTGTGTTTGGATTAGTGCCTCTAACGTCTTGACGAGGGGAAGGTAACGGACAAGTTTTTTCCACAGATTCCCTGGTAGAGATTTAAAAACCATGTGCCCACTGAGAGAGTGAGCTCGGCTGAGTAAACAGGAGAGAAGAACACGGGACAGAGAGACAGACGGACCGAGCCAGGGAGGGGTGGGGGGTGAGGGAAAAGTCACCATTGGAGAGAGAGGATGCAATGAATAAGCAATCTTGGTTTTCTACTCCTGGCGCTTGCATCTCGGTCTTGCCACACGCATGCCTTCTTCTCCCCCGCGTTTCTTTGTCTGGTTTGGATCTGTCCTTTATTGTTTACACGTTTGTCTGAGTGTCCCTCCCCTCGTACCTCCCAGTGTCCTTGCCTCCAGGTCGTCCCAGCATCCTCTCTTTCCTCCACTTGTCCGCCTGCCTTTTTTCCCAAATGTCTTCTTATATTAGCTGATGACCCACTGAACCCTCTTTCCTTTTCAAATCACTCCTATTCCTGTGCATGCCCCAAAACATATGCAAACACACATGCATACACGTGTGCTCACATGGCGCTGCACTAATATAGGCACAGTTAAGGAGAAAACCTAAAACAAGGAGGATTTTTTTTTGTTTTGGCAATGGGCAATTCAGTAAAGTCGCTTAAAGCTTTCAACAAGAAGGTAAGATTGGCTTTGATGGGTTTTTTTTTTGCCCTGTTGTTGAATGTTTCTGCATGCTCTTGCTGACTTGACCTAAGGCTATCTGACCTGACCTGTGTCGACAAACCCCTCTAGTACTATTTGACTTTTGAGGATGTGTCCCATATTTGTATTCACGCTCACTGCTGGGCAAAAGAAATGTCCAGTATTCTACAATAACCTCTTGCTGTGACATCTGACGCCAAAAAAGGAGCTTGGAGTTAACACTGTTGTTTAAAACAGATCTGAATAAGGGCTGCACTTGTGTTTTAATATATTATAATGTACTTTCAGGTCAGTGTTTAGCATCTACTGGTAGAGGTCAGAGGGGGTGGTGCTCGTGTCAACCTGCCTGCTCAAGTGAAGGAAGGAATTAGCTTCATGTCAGGTCCTGTTGATGTAATGCGACCTTTAGCAACAGCAGGCACCGCTCTCCTGTTGAACAGTTCCTGCAGCATGAGACCAGTCAGGACAGATGTAAATAACAGGTGTCTTTACATTTTTACGAGTTACACTTATCGTCCTCATTGTATCCGTGCTTGAATTCTCTAAAGAACAAGGCACATTTTCGTTCATAACTGCAGTGAATCAAACATGACAAGCAACTGTTGATGCCATCTGTGCAAAATGGGGCCGTGTGCTAAAGAAGAACTTCTGTCTACACTTTTTTTGACAGTATGTATTTAATTTTTTTTTCTTAGGTTATATAACTGCTACCATGAGGCTTGGTTGTACTTTTCTGGCACGATTTGCAGCCCTGCTCCTCCATGCATCACTTGGTCAGATTACCCACTAGGCATCCGTTCCTGTGGCAGGAACTGTAGCAATGCATGAACTGGCATTAGGACTGGCACGGGCGCAGATGGAGTGTGAAGGTCATTTTGTTCACTTTGCTCACATGTTCTATAGCTGTATTGTGCTCAATGTAAAAGCCTCCTAGAGATTTCAGGCTCCAACAAAAACTGGTCCCTTGGTATTAAGCTGTGACAGTCCAACTTTGAGCTAGATTCCACTTAAACCTGACCCACATTACATTTATTTTATTAACAAGTGATGCTTTTGTTACTTGGTGGTAGGCAGCTTTTAACTCTTTACAGACATTTTCCACAACTACATATGTTCATTTTTTCAGAGGTCTCTTTGGTTTTGTTTATAATGGACCTGTAGTTGTCAGTGTACGTGGGAGGGCTGATGTAAGATGTACTCATCCACTGGTAATTGGCTAAGTGGTAATTATAATTATATGGTTGGTTGAACTTTAGTTTTGTCCTCTGGAAAACACCGTCGTTTTGTGTAATGTGCAAAATATATTAGGCCCCCCTAAGACTTTAAGTTAACTAACCCAAAATGACTCCATTCTTCTACTTGATGGTCATTGTTCTGACTGTTCTGGCTGGTGATGAAAACATGCTTATAGCCTGGTAAAATAGATGCCCTTGGTCTCCTTGTGTCACATAGTGTAGCTTTTTGATTTTGATTCTCTAAAAAGAACAGTGTATGTTTATTGAAGCAGTAGAATAATGCTGTGTCTAGAGGTGGACTACAGATGAGCATCTGATTCTAGAGTGTGATAAGCTTTAATTTGGTTTATTTTAGTTAATCAAGAGACGAGTATGTTCAAATGATCTCTTTGTCCGGAGAAAAATGTATCTACAGAAGGGAACAGTTGACTGAGCTCACGAGTCATTAATTAATTAAAGTTAATGACTCGTGAGCTCAAGCATTACATCAAAAGGCCATTAGTGCTTCAGCTTCAGAACATGAATTTTGAAAAATATCTTGCTTTGTGGCCCAAGCGTTCATATAATTTGAGTGTTTGTACTGTATTCAACATTAGAAACATGTTTATGTAAGGTGTGTTTGGTAAGCCCCCACAGTTGTCCCATAGGGTTATAGTATGTTTGTTTGTTGTGCCCCACAGTGACTTGAAACAGATGGCATCAGTTGCTTGTGTTGTTTCCTCTGACTGCGGTGCTTGCTCTATTATGACTAACCTGACGCCGCACCTCTCTCGGACTGGCACATGTGTCTGTCGTCTCTAGTCCGGCTTTTAAACTCCCCTGTCCTACTTTAATGGCTCCTTGTTGATTCCATCCTGCTTCAAACCTAGTCACAGTCTATGCCCATGTCTCTGTCCGGCTTTGCAATCTGGTTGCCCCCACACTGGACGTAACTCCAGGACCAGAAGAAGAGGTACAAAGCAGTGCAGTCCTGTGAGGAGGGGGGCTCTGGGGGTGCCTATCTAGAACCACTAGTGGCCCTTGCCCAGAACGGAACCACCATGCACAACGTGTTGGGGCCTGCATGCATCTTTCTCCGCAAGGGCTTCGCCGAGAACCGACAGGCTGTACGTAAGTCCGGGAAATATCCTGTGCATGAATGGAAGAGATTAACATACAACACAACAATATCAGCAAACAATCCCACAAACTGTACATGCACCATGATAAATGGAATTAAAGTGATGCATGTGTGTAAAAAAAACTACACTTTCAGCATGTAAGCTGGGTTAAAATGAGAAGATAATTTTCTAAGAATAAGACAAGCTCTAATCTTTTTGTATTCGTCCCTTGGAAGCTGCTGAATGTGCTGAGGCATGTGAGTGTGTGTATCCAAGCGTCAGGCTGTGTAACTCAAATACGCAATGCACATTTATCTTGAGGGCAGATTATTACATCATGGAAGCGAGAGATAATGTTCTTCACATGATGTTTCCTTTGTCCTCTTAGAGCTTTGACAATAAGAGTTAAAGTGGTTTTATTTGAGAAAACAGGGATCCTTGAACTCTGGTTTGGAGAGTTGCTGTTATGATTTGTTTGGTGGAGGTCAGAGCCCGTTGGTGCAATATGGGTACGTCTCTGTCAGTCTGCCCCTATGCAGCTGTGGCTACAGAGGTAGTTTACCACCTCCAGTGTGTGACTGTGGAGTGAATGAATAAAGTACTCTGTAAAGTTCTTTAAGTGCCTTGGGTAAAAATATATATAAATGTAATCCATTAGTATTATTATTTTTGTGATTAAGGGTTGAGACTGAGGCTGGAAAACAGTGGAGCAGCAGTTAGTTGCCAATCAGGTTGTGGTCTCTGCATCTCTGTAGTCTAAAAAACAAGCTAATTAACTAACTTATATCAGTTCACCTCCTTACATGAATGACGTTTTAAATCCAAAATCTACAGCGGGAGAACTAAGTAATAAACTCTTCTTTCTGGGAGGGGAGCACCTGCGGACTGTTAATACTTTTATATTTTCTCCTACATCATGTGGTGAGAGAAATGCTGTTCACTGGCTGCTTTTCAAACTAGCCGGGTCAGGACGCTAACCTAACCTTAAATGTGATCTTTTTTACAGGACAGAGAGTTAAGACCCGAGGAAATGGATGGTATGTTGAACTGTGGTTACATTTATACTCGGTATTTATCACAATCTAATGTATTTAATGTCGATATGCTGTTTGCAGAGTTGCGTGAAGCATTTAAGGAGTTTGACAAAGACAAAGATGGTTTCATTGGATGCAAAGACCTGGGGAACTGTATGAGAACGATGGGCTACATGCCAACAGAGATGGAGCTGATTGAACTGAGCCAACAAATCAATATGAACTGTAAGAACAACTTTCTTCCCTTTTCCTTTATATCATGTCTAACAAGACCACAGAGTTAATGCAGTTTCTTTACATTCGACCAACAGTGGGAGGACACGTTGACTTTGAAGACTTTGTTGAACTGATGGGGCCTAAACTCCTGGCTGAAACGGCTGACATGATCGGTGTAAAAGAGCTAAGAGATGCCTTTAAAGAGGTAAGAGAAGACAGACATTTATCGTGATAAGGTGGTATAACTGTGAAGGCTTGGAAAGGTAAAACAAATTAGAGCCTGAACTAGTCTAGTCTAGTCAGTCTAATTGTTTTGCTGTTCTATACAAAGAGTTAGTCTCTGTTGAGTCAGTTGAATACAAAGACATGCAACCAATCAGAGAAACAAAGCTATGTATAAAACTACACACAATAAATATCAGTAAAAGCAGAATTGAATATATTCTATTTCTTTTATCTTTAGTTTGACACAAATGGAGACGGCATGATCAGCACAGCCGAACTACGCGAAGCAATGAAGAAGCTTCTCGGGCAACAGGTACTGCGAGAAATGCTGATTCTTTGTATTCAAGGCCTTTTCTAAAGACAGAATGTTTGTGCAACTATAACTCATACTTACTTATCCCACTTTAGGTTGGCCACAGAGATTTGGAGGACATTCTACGAGACATTGACCTCAATGGAGATGGCCACGTAGACTTTGAAGGTAAATCACTGAAACAGAGAAAGACCTCAAATTGAAAGTCATATATTTAAAGATCTAACTTCCTCACATCAAAGCTTCCTCTATTTTGGAGGAATATATATATATATATATATATATATATATATATATATATATATATATATATATATATATATATATGATGCCGGTTTACTTAGTATCCTGGTAATGTGCCGATGCTGAGGTGAAGGGATGAAGGGATCTGTCAGATTATCGTCATTCTAACGGGATTATGTCACTTTATAGATTACCCACAGAGAAAAATATGCATAAAAGCTGTCAACGATGGAACTATCTGTTAATACAGCTGTTCATATCAGGAAAATATCAGATGTTTTGAGGTTTGAAATGACATGTCTGCAAATCGGGTCAAGATAACATTTTCAAGAGATAAAAATGTGTTTAATTTTTTAAACACTGGAAATCCTTTTACAATTCAAAGAAGCTAAACCTGAGACTGACCTTTCTTTTCTTGTTTGCAGAATTTGTGCGCATGATGTCACGATGAGTTGAGCAGAGAGATGACCTGAACAAATATTAATGCTTTACTTGACCTCAGAAAATGGGAGAGAAGCCCAGACTACTGATGCTGAACTTCTGACTATTACTAAACATATCAGTCCTGCCTAGAAACTGCCACGGTGACGCCTGGAGCAACACTGTTAACCATATGCCGCTGCTGTTTTTAGATCCTAAACAAACCAAACAGCTGCATTTATGGCTTTACAGAGGTATATTTTCAGAGTATAATGACATTTTTGACCAAGTGGCTGTTGTCTTATTAGGTAAAGGGAAATATAAGGTTTGAGGTTTGCGTCGTATTTGTAGCAATCAAGAACATAATGACAGCAGTGTGCCAGCAAAAGCCTTTTGAACACACACCGCACATTCCTTTATGAAATCAAAGTATTAAGCACAAATATATAGAAGCAATATCAAGATATCTTGTTTTTTGTCAAAGCTGTGTGTTGTGCAAACTGTTGTTTCTCTCCAGTTTATACTGTGGATCTATTGTGCTCCCTTTAAGGCAAGCCAATGTTTGTTTTTTGTAATTACCTGTAATGTAGCAGTTTCTCAGACTTTAATAACATTAGGCCTGTCTTACTGTGATAAAAATAAGTGTGTAAAATGTTCAATGTTTATAACACTGTATTCATAATTTGCTTGTTAATAAGCTTGGTAATGTTAAACAGATTTTATCATTTTACTGGGCTGACACAAGGGGTACAAAAAGAGACTCCAGCTCTTGGATACCTCAAAGTGAGTTGAACAATCAGCCTCAGCGCAAATACTCACCGGAAAAATTGGGTGCAAATCCGTCAGCGTTTTATCTTCATTTCAAATAATTGTAAAGGAGCAATAAGCTATGACAGATGCTTCTTTATACTAAAAGCCAAAGACAGTTTACCCATCCATTATCAGATCCATATAGTATTTCTAAGAAGGGGATCCACTGATGCATTTATCCTGGGGCAGCTAAACTGGATAACAATTATGAGTGGACATGAAAGGAGGGCAACATATAAGCATGCTATAAAGCTAAGGAATCAAACTGCCTAAAAAGAAGTCTTACTTTGTCATTTTACTTTTTAAAACTGTGAAACTATGCATGCAAGGAGCAAGTTCAGTTTGTAGCACAACAGAAGAAAAATAAAGGTTTTTATGTGAACTGGAACAAAGAGAGTTTTTATGTTTTATGTGTTTTACCAAAACAAAGGTACACGGACCTTGATGATGATGGAATGGCATCTTGTTTATAATCCATTATCCTGAGCTTTTGATATTATTGATACTACTATTGAGAGTGGATCATAACACCAATCATTCTATTATCATAATCTATTATTAAAAAATATATATATCCTCCACGTGTTACCCTGGGTTCTCTCCGGGTACTCCGGCTTCCTCCCACGTCCAAACACAGCATGTACAGGTTAATAGGCAACTCTAAAGTGTCCCTAGTGAATGAATGTGAGAGTGAATGGTTGTCTGTCACTGTCTGTCTCTATATGTTAGCCCTGCGACTAACTGGCCACTGTCCAGGGTGTACCCCGCCACAGGCTCAGAGCTGCTGGGATAGGCTCCAGTCACCCACAACCTCTGATGGGAGTAAGCGCTAGAAAATGAATTTTAAAAAAAATAGTATCATATTGTGTCTAGAATTTACTGTTTAATACACGTTTTAGATGCATTCATGAGATTTTGTAACAGTGCCAGCTGTTCTTGGAGTCTCTTTTGGCATTCACAGATTTTACATGAGGACAATTCTTAAGATCAAAAAAAAAAAAATACACTTCTCAAGATATTTGAGCTATGTCTGGTTTAATACGTATATATATATATAATACCTTATATATTCACAAGGATTAATTTGGCACAGTGAGGTCTCAGAAGTAATTCTCTTCATTACATGAATGCAGTGAGTCAGTAGTGACCAATATGTTATAAAAATTAGGTTTGATCAGGATAGGGTCAGCTCAGGATAGCACACTGTGACTCTGGACATGTTGTTCCTCGTTCCCAAAAAAATATTTTAGATTGTTGTTTAAGGACACAGCTTGCATATGTCAAAGTTCTCTGAAATCCTGACCGTGTTAGAAGGGGCCCCTGAGATTACACAGCTCAGTGGGAGTGTAATACAAATAGTGAGTGTTGCAACATCAATTTCTCTGGTGACTGAGGATTAAGGACTGGCCCCTGGGAACCCCTAAAATATACAGAGGGCACACTGTAGTGGCCTCAAACACTGATGTTGTTTATTTACTGTGTATGGAAAATTGAAATTATTATATACTACAGTGGCAAGAAAAAGTATGTGAACCTTTTGGAATTTTATAGTTTTCTAAATACATTTGTTCAAAAATACGATCTGACTTTCATCTAAGTCAAGGGTATTGACAAAAAATAATGTGTAAAAAATAATTACACAAAAAAAATATCTTTACTGAACACATATAACATTCAAAATGGCAGTGGAAAAAGTAAGTTAACCCTTAGAATTAATAACTTGAGAATTCATCTTCTCTTTAATGATTGAAGCTGGCCAGGCCCTGATGGAGCAAAGCAGGCCCAAATCATGATGTTTCCTCCAGCAGACGTTACAGTTGTTCATGTTTTTATGATGATATGCCGGGTTCTTTCTACTCCAGATGTAGCGCTGTGTGTTTTTTACACATAGATTGAACTATGTTTCATCAGTCCACAAGGCGTGCAGCAGTGTTCTTGTTTTTTAAGCAGTGGCTTCCTTCATGGTCATCCGGGGGTTGTTTCTTTAACTCACTGATGAGTCTTCATTGTGCTTTGGTGTCATTTTGACTCGGCACCCACTTCTTGGTAGAGTAACAACAGTCCAGTCCCAAAGCGTCTCCTTTTCTAGATTGTTTGCCTAACTGTGGACTGGTGATTTTCTACGGTCTTTCAAATAACTTTGTAACCCTTTCCAGCTTTATGTAAAGCAACTATTCTTGATCGTAGCTCCTCTAAAAGCTCGTTTTGGCGAGGCATGACTCACATAAGCTTGTTCTTCTTGTGCAAAGCAAACTCCAAAAGTTTGAGGGTTTTTTATCAGTCAAAGAAACTGTAGTCCACACCTCCAAACGTATTATCCTCACGAGACTCCAGGTGTGATAAAACCTGACTCCATTGAGCTTTTTTGAGGTCATTAACTCAAGGGTTCACTGATTTTTTCCACAAGCGCTTTAGTTTTTTTGTTGTTGTTTTCAATAAAGACATGAAAGATCAGAATTCTTTTGTGTACTTCTTTTTAGACACATTATGTTTGTCAATACCCAGGACTTTGATGAAGATCAGATCACATGTTAAGACAAATTTATAAAAAAATAAAAAAATAAATAAAAATGAAATTCCAAAAGGTTTACATACTTTTTCTTGCCACTGTATATTCTACATTTACTACATTACTTCTTATTTGTCATCTTTTTTTTAGCAAGTTTAGGGTCTATACTGTGAAACAGTATTATGTATGTCTAGATTTAGTGATAAAAATAAGTATTTGAACACCCTGCTAATTTGCAAGTTCTCCCACTTGTAAATCATGGAGGGTCTGAAATCGTCATCGTAGGTGCATGTAAAAATCCAAAAATCACAATCTATGATTTTTTAACTATTTATTTGTATGATACAGCTTCAAATAAGTATTTAAAATCAGTGTAAATATTTGGTATAGTAGCCTTTGTTTGCAATTACAGAGGTCAAATGTTTCCTGTAGTTTTTCACCAGGTTTGCACACACTGCAGCAGGGATTTTGGCCCACTCCTCCACACAGATCTTCTCTAGATCAGTCAGGTTTCTGGCCTGTCGCTGAGAAACACGGAGTTTGAGCTCTCTCCAAAGATTCTCTATTGGGTTTAGGTCTGGAGACTGAACCTTGATATGCTTCTTACAGAGCCACTCCTTGGTTATCCTGGCTGAGTGCTTCGGGTCATTGTCATGTTGGAAGACCCAGCCTCGACCCTTCTTCAATGCTCTAACTTCTCCCGTGTAGTTCTGGGCTGATTTCTCACCTTTCTTAGGAATATTGAGACCCCACGAGGTGAGATCTTGCATGGAGCCCCAGTCCGAGGGAGATTGACAGTCATGTTTAGCTTCTCCCATTTTCAACAGTGGACCTTTTTCACCAAGCTGCTTGGCAATTTCCCTGTAGCCCTTTCCAGGCTTGTGGAGGTGTACAATTTTGTCTCTAGTGTCTTTGGACAGCTCTTTGGTCTTGGCCATGTTAGTTGGATTCTTACTGATTGTATGGAGTGGACAGGTGCCTTTATGCATCTAACAACCTCAAACAAGTGCATCTAATTTAGGATAATAAATGGAGTGGAGGTGGACATTTTAAAGGCAGACTAACAGGTCTTTGAGGGTCAGAATTCTAGCTGATAGAAAGGTGTTCAAATACTTATTTGCAAAAAAATATTTGTTACCTTAATATTTTTCTACTTATTGCTCCTCTTAGGTATCATAGCAAAGGAAGCACCATAATCTTTGCTGCAGGAGATGCAGGAGCTGAGAGGATCTGCCAGCTCAGAGTTTAATGGCTGACATAAAATATTGTACTTTTGCCGCACAAGGAGTGGAAAGCATTGTGTATGATAAAGTTAACAAGTGCTTTTCAGTTCAGGAACTAGAGAGCTGGAACTTATTAACACGGAGCAGCTACAGTTTCCGTCACATAAGTCTGAGGCTGACCTTGTTGTGAGGGTTCTGATCAGATACGGAGTATTGCTGCCTCTCAGGTCAGAGCAGCGCACAGGCAGATTATGAATTTGATGAAAATCATTTGTTTACATATGGAACAAATAAACAAAAAACAGATGCACATTTGAAGTCAAACATGAAATACAATGTGTTGAAAGAGTAACTCTGGCCGCCACTGGTATTGTCCTGCTCATAGTTCTGATGAAATTGGTGGGCTTTTTACCAAAGGGAGAGTATCTTTTAGATTTATACTGTACAAAGAGGGCCCACTTCTTTCTTAATTCACATATTGTTTAGTTATTTTACCCCAGGCTTCGGTCCAGGTTTAGTGAGAAGGCCCATCTGATGTGTTATTGTATCTTTGTGAAAGCTCTCACAGCAATCATTACGTATCATAACCCATATGTTACAACCTTCAGTATTTACTGTGTTTTACAAATGATTCTATGAATTATCTATAAACCAATGTGTTGTTACAGGAAAAACAAACCAAAGAATGGGGGGATCTCATCATTGATGTCATTATCTTGGCCAATGATGGCTGCTAGTCATTGGTAGAAATTTGTGGGGGCTATTTAAAATTAATCTGAATAATGATGTATTTAAGATGAACATGTTACTGCTTAGGTTGGCCAGGTGCATGGAGGTTTGATGGGAATACTGCAAAGAGCCATGGTTAGAGCCTTTCCACACAGCTGGTTCGAGAGATCAGAAGTCAAAGACAGACACCTAGTGGCCAAGAGGTGACACTGCAAGGACCCTGTGTTTCTGTTTAGGTCAAACTAAATCTCAGCCAACCAGACGTTTGGATTTTTTTTGTTTCTTACCTTTAGACTTCATGATCATGTTGCAGACAAAAACAAACTGCCTATTCTTATATTTCCTGAAGGTATGTACTCATTAAACAGATTAAACAAATGGATAAGTTTATCATGTCTCTGTTCCGCTCTGTGTTTTCCGCAGGGACCTGCATAAATAACACATCAGTGATGATGTTCAAAAAGGGAAGCTTTGAGGTTGGCTGTACTGTCTATTCAGTTGCCATCAAGGTTCAAACTGTTTTTGCCCATTGCCTCATACAAGCTATTTAATAATATTTAATATTCTTTTTTTAGTACAATCCACAGTTTGATGATGTTTTCTGGAACAGCAGTAACTTTGTTATTGTAAAGTACCTGCTGAGAATGATGAGCAGCTGGGCTATTGCCTGCAGTGTTTGATACTTGCCACCTTTGAACAAAGAGGTGAAATCTCCTTATTGAACCTCTCCAACAACATTTTAAATATTAGCGTACAGGTATTGGGAATGCTCACTGGATCAACTTCATATCTAGAACTAAATCAGATGTTCTTCCAAATCCCAAAGGGCAAAATAACAATTTAACAATTTATGTCCACGCATTCTTACTCAAACACAAGTCTTTGTCAAGACAATTGTTAAACAAAAAACAATTGTACAAAGATATATTCTTCTTTAACCTTTGAAATATTGTTGGATTGCATTGACAAAACAATGTTTTTGGACACTTATTTTCCTCAGGACGGGGAAAGTGCAGTACAGTTTGCTAACAGAGTGAAGGCTGCCGTTGCTGCGCAGGGAGGATTAGTAGTCCTGGTTTGGAGAGTCAGTAATCATTATTCTATAAAATATATAGCTAATGTTACAAGACGAGAAATTTTGAATTGTTGCACATATTGGACTTAGAAAGACAAACAATGAATATTATTACACAACAACACTCAACAGAGCTAAAAAATATTCTAGAGCAGTGGCGCATCAAAAGATATCCAAATTCTTTGTAGATGAAACTTGGTTTCCAAGTGGTGGTACGTTTTTACATTTAATTATTATTCAGAGAATTATTTGGTTGGAGTAATGTAAAATTTTAAGTAGTGCATCTACACATCTAAAAATGCTTTGTCCCAACACTCGCCTTCCTTTTCTTACTGGCTTAAGGCTTTATAAATTCAGAATGCATTATACAAGACACTTGATATCTTTTAAATTGTAATAACAAATTCTGGCCTTTCTTTCTGATATATTTGTTTAAACTTAAATTTGGTTTAAGTTAAGGCAATTTAACTTGAAAAGGTGTACCTGCCCCTTAGAACCACTAGAGGGCAATGTTTTACACTGCAAACAAACGGTTATGAGACGGGCCTATGAGCACTTGCACTTGTTTTCTTGTTCCAAAGAAAGAGAACCTTATATTAATGTAGCCTATATATGTACATTAAGAATAAACATGACCTTCAACACAAAGAGCCGCAAACGTCTCACAGTGGAGCTGATTGTTAGTGAGGCTTTTCAAGATTAAAGTGAAAACAAACTCCACTTTCTGCGATCATCACAAAAGAATACCTTTGACCATAATGAGAACCATAAAGAGGACATTATACTCTTTATGGTCTATAAAGAGAACATTATACTTTGTCCTCTTTTATGGACAATTGTCACAGAAATAAGACCTACAATAAAGTTTTATTTTTAATAATAAAGAAAAGGTTTAAACAAAAGGGTCAGGACGTAGGTCTGAAGGTGAAAACTTTTTATTCTTCATCCGAGTTACTTTTTAAATTCTGAGTTCAGCTGGTACGAGAGCTGAGGAAAATATTCCTCGGATGAGAAATGAAACGTCTTCACCTTGAAACCCACGTCCATGCGTTTGTTCAAACCTTTTCTTTCTTATGTCCTGGAAATCTGAGAACCTCTTTCAGGTGTTTCAGCCTCAGGTGAGGGCTATTAGCTGCTGTCAAGTGACTAGTGTTGTGGATAAATATGTATATCTATTCAGTTTAACGTTAAGTACCCAAATCATCTAACCTGTTAATCTGGGGGCGTGGCTTCACTCGGGCGCGCCCAATCAGCTGTCCTTAAGTCTGTTCACGTTCCGCGAAGGCAAACTTTTTGTCTCTTGGGTTCAGTTGTTCAGAAGGTTGGTAAGCGCGACAGGAGACTTGTGGAGTTTTGTGTTTCGTACACGGTGTTGAACAAGTAGGCTACTACAGTAGGATATGTCGCTGTCGGATCAGCTGTGGAGTCCGACTAGCGTCCAGGTAACAGTGCTCCAAGCTCGAGGTTTGAGGATAAAGGGAAAAAGCGGCACTAATGATGCGTACGCGGTCATGCAAGTGGGCAAGGAGAAGTACCAGACTGCGGTGGTGGAGAAGTGCGTGGCTCCAATGTGGAAGGAGGAGGCCTCTTTCGACCTGCCGTTAGTGCAGCAGGGAGGCTCAGAGCGAGGCACGCTGCACGTCCATGTCCTGCACCGGGCCCTGGTGGGTCCAGACAAACTGCTGGGTCAAGCTGTCATTAACCTGCTGCAGCTGTGCGAAGACAAAACCCGCGACAAAACGCAGTAAGTAAAGTGTCTGTGAAATCACATTTAGGCCAACGTAAACCTCAAAGTCACACGTGGAACAGTCTGAACTTTTGGACCATATATGGGCCCAAGCTCTTATTTAATTTTTTTTCATCTGAGCTACGCAAAGTACGGCCCAAGGGCCACAAGCAGACCTTTGACTGGCCATGTCATGAAAATACCCTACACACCATTGAACACATTGATTAAAGTGTGGGTGTGTGTGTGTGTGTGTGTGTGGGTGTGTGTGTGGGTGTGGGTGTGGGTGTGGGTGTGGGTGTAGGCCTAAGAGTAGCACATACTAATATAAATTAGTAGCGGCAATAGCTCAGTAGAGCAGTCGTCCTTCAACCGGAAGGTAGTAGGTTCGATTCCCACTCTCCCCACAGTTCATACTGTCGTTGTGTCCTTGGGCAAGACACTTAACCCACCTTGCCTGCTGTGGCTGTAACACTGGTAATTACTGTAGGACAATGTAAGTCACTTTGGATAAAAGTATCAGCTAAATGATTAAATGTAACGTGACATGTATTTTTGCCTTTTGCTATTGATTCCCTGTTACTGTGAACACACTGCCCACAGAGATGGCAAAGCAACTTCCCTCATGTTTGGTCAACCCTACATTTATATTCACACAAAGCTCCCAGCTCTTCTCCTTACATCTATGAATAAAACAATAGGAGCGGGACAGAGGTGGAAACATATGCAGTTATCTCTCAGAGCATGTGGCCCTCAACTACTCTGCTGCTCTGAAGAATGACTAACTCTGATTTACATCTGCACCACAGAAGAATAACTCATGCTCCTGTCAGCTTTGAAGTCAGGACATGCTCTGCAATCTTTATGACAATATTTTGATTTGACAAATGTATTCCTGTTCTCTATCAAAGGAAAAGACCACGCTTGAGTGTTGTCGTAGGCCACATATAACCCAACTGAGATCTCGAAAGAGAACTGACTGTACTGAGTCAAAACGAAGACTGATAGTGAATGATGCATGACACATGGGAAGAAATACAAGTCTAAAACATTACAAACCCATTCTCATAACTAATGACTCACGGGAGGTTTGCTAGCACTTGAAGAAGAGCAATGAGCAGTAGTTATGGGATTTTCTTAGTTGTTCAAGACACAAAGACATGGTTAAGTTCAATGTGTTTTATCACTATGGTACGCTAAAGCAGGTTTTGTTAATGTAATGCGCCCTCTTCAGTTATTTAACTGCACACAGCGACACGCATCACTACACAGCCTGGCTCGCTCGGTTTGATCTCATGAATGCTGGCCACTTGTGCCAGTGCAGCTTAAGAGATTGGTTTCCCTGCAGCCTTCAACTTCAGGATTAAACCCTCAGGCCAATAAAGTGAGTTTAAAGATTATTTAATTCATTGAGTGAATTTGACAGAGGAGTGGTTCCCAAAGGCCCCATGAGTCAGATGAGTGTTTGGATTGATACTTTCAAATTATTTATTACATCAAATTTATATGGGCTTTACAGGGGCCGCAAAGACGCTTTACATATCCATTATTCATTTCACTCCACAGTCACACACTGGTGGTGGTAAGCTGCCCTGGGGCAGACTAACAGAGATGTGGCAGCCATTCCTCGCTTACAGACTCTCTGACATCACTAAATACATTCACTAAACGTTCTTACACATTCATACACCAGTGCCACAGACACTGAAGTCAAGGAGGGTTAAATGCCCAAGGGCACAACGACAGCTGGAATCAAACCGCCAACCTTCTGGTTGTAGAACAACCACTGCGTCCCATTTCCTTCTATCCTTTTATACATTTATACAAGCTGCTGCAAAACGTGAGGGGTTATCAGGTCTTTTTAGTCTCATCTGTAATTGTCAGTATTGTTGTCACGTTTTAGCTGAAACATATCTGTTGTGCTGCATGAGGCTTCTTCTGAGTGTCTCTGTCCCAGGCCATGTGACCAGAATTATACAAGAGTATTTGAACAAATGCACGTCTACTGTATTTAACAGCTTTTTGGTGCAGTTTGTTAGTGCCATGTATATTATTTATGCCAGAATACTATATTCACTACTATACACCAGGTGTGTTCCCTGCACTACACTTCTGCAATGAGCAGACATGTTTTTAGCTGGTCTCAGTAAAGGCTTCGTTTTGTTCAGTGGTTTAGTAGAATTTGGTTTAGCCTCACATTCCTCCAGCTTTTATCAGTAAAAACAAACAGAGATGGCAGCAGTCAGACAAGGGCAGTCCTTGAGGGCACTGTGTTTGTGCCGACTCCCACTAATGCACACGCGTTCCATGTGGATTCTTCTTTGTTTTAAATGGTATGCCAAAAATTCAAGGGGATTGTAAGGTAGACGGCTGTGGTGCTCAGTCTACCTTTGCCACAAATTACCTTTAATGTGAACTGAGAAATATTACATTTAAAGTATGATTTATGCATAATTAAGTGGAACAATACAGTGAGTGATGGGAGTTCCTGTTGATTAGAGTCTCTTTTTAAATGTCAAAACTATTATTGCTCATTTAACTCTGTTATACAGATTGTGTAATACAGTGAAGTGAGCTGTACACAGTGACCGTATGTTAAGCTCTTTCTAATGAACAGAGCTCCAGCTGGATTTCCATCAGCTGATTGAACTCCTGGTATGCACCGCCTGGAGTAGGTTTTAAGTTTCATCCAGCTTTTTTGTGCCTTTTTATTGGTGCCACTCAGTCCTGGATGTGGACTGATAGTAGGACGCCGGGACATTTGTGGTCACTGTTGTTCAACTCCCTCAGCTCCTTTCCCCTCGCCCAGCTGCACTCTGTGATAAGACAGGCTCAAGCCGCTCAGGCCATTGTCTTATCAGTCGCCCAAGCTTCACGAGGAAGGATGAGAGTGAGCGAGAAGAAGAATAAATTTACAAAACGATGAGTCATGCTTTGCTCTCTTGTGTTTCTGTGCAGTCTGCTTTGGACAGGGCTATAAGATAACTTTATGAGCACATATTCATCACAAGTTTCATTGTTAAGTGAAAGGCGCTTTGAATTCCTCCTACTACACACTGCCTATTACCCACTACCGCCAAGCCCTTGTGAAACTTCCCCTGTATAAACTGAAGTACCGTCAGTTCTGCTTTTTCAGTGCTCTTGAGCGATGTAGTATGTGTTCAATTTGCCATGATTGTTAAAGAGTACATAAAATGGAATGGGGATTAATTAATTGAACTGAAATTGCATTGAAAGACTACATTTTTCTTTCAAAATAAAAGTTCACCCTACACACCATTGAGGTTGTAAATAAAGGCAAAAGTTTGTCAAAATGAAGGTGGACACTACATTTACATGGCGTCTTTGAACAATAGGTTATGTTGTAGTTTGACTAAAATGGCACAATCTACACTGGATCCTGTTTGATTTAGCCGTTTTTGTTCTTTTTTTGGGGACATTTTCCAGATTTTGAACTTGACAGTTTGTATTGTTTTTGTACTTTTATACTGTTAGGCTGGCGTTAACTTTAGTTTCTTAAATTTAGCAGTAATTCTGACATTCAATTGTGTAATACTTTGTACATTGCATACAATCTTAATCTGGTAGTGACATGATAAAGGCACGTTCCAGCAAAAGTAAAGACACAATATGTGGAGGTTATGTGTAAAACTGCTGCAGATTATTACACTGTTGTTGTGAAGCACCACCGCTCATGTGGTCGTACAATGGGGGCTGTGACTTCAGTCTTGCCCATGTGAAAAGTTCCAGGAAAAGGCATTTCTGTTTGTTCCACAGAACTGTAGGAGCTGCAGGGTGAATTTTAACAACTTAACTTACTCTGTGCCGTCTGGAGAAGTGGGAGTTGGTGGCTTTGAAGTGTTAATAAAATTACCTATATGATATGTAAACATGCCATTGTGGCTGAAGTTTTTTACCACGTCTCTTAATGACAGTTTGGCTTCACGCACGCACAGTCATTTCAGCCCCTTCCTCATTTCCCGAGGAATCCAGATTTCTGTTGAGTTTGTTTGTTCAGTAATGGGCTGACCTCGGATTTTTGCCTCGTAGGCACTTTTTTCTGCTGACATTCCACTTTTATTGTTATTTGAAGTTCAGCTTTTTTTTAAGAATCTGACATTTTTGGGACGGGGCAGTGACACAGGTGCAGTACAGGTCCCTTTTGACTTGTGTAACAGTGGTTGTCTTGCTTATAGACACAACACATAAGGAAATCAATAATGCACAAGTTTTTTTTTTTTTTGGGCTGTCTGGTCTCTGTGGACCAGGTTGTTGTCAGATCGGTGCTTGTGTTTAACCCACAGACTAATCATGTTGGGTAACAACTAATTCTGCTCACAGCCAGGTCACACATCTTGGCGAGGGTAAAAGCATGTGGTGTGGCTTAAAGCTTTCCAAGATTTGACCGAAAGTGAAAAAAATTAAATCCTAAATTAGGTTTAAAATCTTAATGCAGCAAAAATATGCTTCAGTAGACTTAGCTTTGCAGGGAGGAGATGTCACATTGGAAAGCAGTGGGAACAAAAAAGAAGGTAATGAAGCTGCCAAAAGACAGAATAACAATGAGCTCTTACTGACGCGCAGGTTAGCAGTGCACACAGAAGAAGCATACACTCGGAGCCCTGGGTGTGACTCACAAATCCTCTGTGGTCACTGTGCCGGACAAACTTAGATCATCATTTTCTAAAGAAAAAAAAAAGAAGCTACTGACTCACGTTCCCTGCTCTCAGTGACTATTTCCTCACACACAAAAAAAAAAACATACACTTAACATGTAACCTTGAAAGTCTTCTCTGTTTTTGTTTTAAACAACTGCACGTTTTTGGGAGGGTCGTTACACTCGTATTTCAGCAGCTAACCAAAGATAAGACTTCACTGAAAATTGATAATGGAGTTTACAGTAATAGGTCTGTATTTAAAAATATTTCTCTAGTGACGTACCTCGACTCCCTTTTGCTGAAAATAGTCGCCCTTAAGACCAAACATAATATACATACATATTGGTCTGCTTCCTTTAAAAACCTGTATTTTGTCCTGGTAGATTTAAGGTCTGCTTTACGTCTGAATGCCTAAAATTAATCCGTACCCCAGTTGATTGTAATGAGCTCCAGTTTAATATAATTCAGCCTGCCTTTGCCTTCATTAGATCCACATGGGTGCTCGAGCTGTTGTATTAAAGTTATTGAAGGAGTTCTACATTAGAAGTATAAAATACAACACATTACTAGATCAGACACAATACAAAACAAATATAGAATTAAAAAGAGGCATCTGTTCATAGTTTAAAAGCTTGTATAGATGTTTCCTTTTGTGCAAAGGACTTATTGTGCGCTTCTCTTTTACAGGTGGTTCAAGTTGTTAGACAAAGCCGGAAAGTTAGACAAAGACCGAGGAGAGGTGCTTATAGACATCCAGTTCACGAGAAACAACATGACAGCCAGCATGTTCGACATTTCCGCTGCAGGCAAGTCCCGATCCCGCCTCAGCAAGTTTAAGGATAAAGTCCGAGGGAAGAAAAAGGACGGCCTTTCGGAGACGGCGTCCAACGTGGTGCCGTCTGTCGCACAGGTGCTGACGGACAGCGAGGGGAACAGCGATGGCGAGGAGGATGCTGGTAAAGATGAGAAGAAGAAGAAGAAGAACAAAGTTAAGTCTTTGTTTTCTCACAAGTCAAATCTACAGAAGAGCTTGTCCCAGTCGATGAACGTCCTACCTGGAAATATCTCGTCTCTGAGCGGCAGCTTGTCTGGTCTGAACGTGGAGTCATCTGAAGGTCAGGATCTCTGAAAACTCTAAATCAGATCTCAAACTAAAGTCTGTGCAAATGTAGGTTACTTAATATTCTGATCTAGTTGTTTGGGGAAGCTTTGGGAAGTATGAAAAAATGATTTAAATATGTGTAGGGTGACCATATTTACAATTGTTCAAACCAGGAAGTGGAAATTATGTTGGATGTTTATGAAACAAAAGATGAAATGCAACCACAGTGGTGCTTTGGTATTACAAATGGTTAAAAGTGGGACACTTGGTTTAAAATGGTTTTAAAATTTGAGACATATTAGGGTTTTTTCCAGATATTTGTTGGGACACAGGACAAGGACCTATAAAACAAAGTTGACTATAGCACTATACCATTGTGATACAAACCTAAAGTTTTGCAGTATATTTGAGACAGAAACTACATAGACCACAAAACCTAATTTAGAAATAACAAAAGTGCATCTGTTTGTAACATTATTGTGTTGAACGCTCACAGTGCCACCAGAATGTCAAAAGTACAACAAGCTTTTCAAAACTACACACTGCAGATTTGGCTCAAAGCACTTTGCACTTTCAAGCCCAGTCCCTGGTAGCAGGAAGCAGATTGGCAGGAAACAGATAAAAGCCACAGTTTGTAAGACATTAACCTTTTCAGAAGACCTGTTCTTTCTTCCAAACTTACCGCTTGAATTACCGCTTACAGCTTTACTTGTAAATGGTGTGCTGCACCGAGAGGGATCTGCGCCCTCTGCTGGCTAGAAGTTTTGCAGGCTGGCTTTAACCCTCCTTTTCTAATTTCTTGTACTCTCTCATTGCAGGTAAAAAGAAGTTTAAGTTCACGATGCACAAACGCACAGGTAGTACAGATAAAAAAGACGGCCAGCAGAAGCTCACTCCGGAACAAAGCAACCTGTGCATCAACGGCAGCCATGTTTATTGTGACGAGCCACCGCCCCGAACATCTCGAACTGGCTCGAGCTTCAGCCTGGCCAGTTCTGGTGTCGGCTCAATGGAGGATGTCCCGGAAAGCTCCCCTCCTTCTGTCAGGTCCAATGGATCTGTTCGACACCACTCGGCCTGGCCCGTTGAAGACGCCAAACAGGAAGTGGACGAAGATGGAGCTCTTTTTAGGAGACAAGAGCTGGAGAGGCTAGCCGAGGAGGAAAGTAGGTACGAAGAAGAACGAAGGAGGATCAAAGAAGAACAGTTAAAAAGTGAAAAAGAAGAAGAGAGGAGGCTGCAGGAAGAAAAGAGGGAAAAGGAGGAAGAAGAAAGGCGTAAAGAGGAAGTAAGGATTGAACAGGAGAGACTTAAAAAAGAGGACGAAAAGAAACGGGCTGAAGAAAAATTGAGAGTAGAAGAAGAAGAAGAAAGGAAACAAGAGAAAGAAGAGAGGGAACAAAGAGAGCTAGAGAAGAGGAAAAAGGAAGAGGAGGACATGAGAAGAATGAAGGAGGAAGAACAGCGGAGGAGAGAAGAACTAGAAAAACTGGAAAAGGAAAGGATTAGGGTAGAAAAGGAGGAACTGAAAAGGCGCGCGGAAGAAGAGAAAAAACAAAAAGCAGTAGAGGAAGAAAGAGCTCGAGAAAAGAAAAGGATTGAACAAGAAGAAAAAGCCAAAAGGGAAATTCAAGAAAGACAACTGGAGGAAGAGAGGAGGCAAAAAGAACTGATAGAGGAACAAGTAAGAATTATAAAAGAAGAAGAAAGGTTTAGGATGGAGATGGAAAGAGCAGAAGAAGAACAAAGGATTGAGGAAGAGAGAAAACAAGAGGAAGAGAGGGCAAGACTTGAGGAAGAAGAGAAAAAACGAATAGCAGAGGAAGAAAAAAGGAGGTGTGAAAAAGAAGAGAAAATGCAACGAGAAGAAGAGGAAAGGGTCAGGAGGGAAAAAGAAGAGAAGAGACTAATGGAGGAAGAGAAGAGGCGAGAACAACTTAAACTTAAAGAAGAGCAAGAAAGAATTAGAAACGAAGAAAGGTTTAGGATGGAGTTGGAAAGAGCAGAAGAAGAACAAAGGATTGAGGAAGAGAGGGCAAGACTTGAGGAAGAAAAGAAAAAACGAATAGCAGAGGAAGAAAAGAGAAGGTGTGAAAGAGAAGAGAAAATGCAACGAGAAGAAGAGGAAAGGGTCAGGAGGGAAAAAGAAGAGAAAAAACTAATGGAGGAAGAGAAGAGGCGAGAACAACTTAAAGAAGAGCAAGAAAGAATTAGAAAAGAAGAAAAAATTAGGATGGAGAAGCAAAGGGCAGAAGAAGAAAGGAAGAAGAGGGAAG
This sequence comes from Neodontobutis hainanensis, assembly GCA_024349245.1. Classification (NCBI taxonomy): domain Eukaryota; kingdom Metazoa; phylum Chordata; class Actinopteri; order Gobiiformes; family Odontobutidae; genus Neodontobutis; species Neodontobutis hainanensis. The sequence goes on from JALDNG010000041.1 coordinate 3,529,541, forward strand.
AGGAGAGGGTAATAAAAGAAAGAGAGGAATATGAACGACTGTTGGAGGAAAAGAGGAAAGAAGAAGAAGAGGAGAGGAAGCAGATGGAGGAAGAGGAGAAGCGAAGGAGGGAAGAGGAAGCAGCACTACAATTGGCAGAAGAGAAGAGGCGACAGGAGGAAGAACAAAAGAGGAGGATTAAAGAAGAAGAGCGAGTCGTGATGGAGGAAGCCCAAAGACAGAATAAGACGACTTTAGAGAAACGAGACTCGACTAATCCTTTTGATGAAGATGATGAAGAGGATGCACCTGAAAGGAAAGCCAGTGCGCCCAGTGTCCGTCTAAGGTGTGTTCATAACTGTGGGTTAAATAAAAATCTAGTTAACCACTTTAATGCTTCAGAGAAGGCCCACAAATCTCTTCATATTTGTCAAAGCGTTAACAGTCCATGCTCCCATATTTATTAATTAAAATCTGTCTATCAGACGTTCATGATGGAGCGAGGGCTTGGACTATGTGCTCTGTTCATGCTCCACACGACAGAAGAGGGAAACAAATGAACCATTAGACGATCACGTTAATGGACCAACCAAATGATCCATGATATTAATTATTATTATGACAAGCACTTAAACTCTTTGAAATGCCGCTTAAATTTTAGGTGTTTATTTGTATAAAGTTAAAAGCCAATAAAAAAGGCATTTGGTGGAGCATCTATACGGTTTTATGAAAATTTGTGCCCTATACTAATGGAGAATATGCACGCAGTGAAATGACAATTAACCAGCTTCTGCCACAAGTTGATTAAGAAAACTCAAGTGCGAGCAGGATCATTTACTGCATGACCAGAACCTGTGATTAAAAAGGTAAATTGTAAATGGCAGGCATTTATGTAACACTTTTTGTACCTTCTTGTCATTCACAGCACTTTACATCATGCTTTTATTCACCCTGTGGCTGATGAGCTTTGTGTAACTTTATCCAGTTTTACTGTCCGTGACGCATTTAGTGACTCCTGTGTGAATCTGACACCATCATAAAAATTGCATAGCTCTTTGCGCGTGCGTGTGTCTGTGCGTGTGTCTGTGCGTGTGTGTGTGTCTGTGTGTGTGTGTGTGTGTGTGTGTGTGTGTGTCTGTGTGTGTGTCTGTGCGTGTGTGTGTGTGTGTGTGTGTGTGTGTGTGTGTGTGTGTGTGTGTGTGTGTGTGTGTGTGTGTGTGTGTGTGTGTGTGTGTGTGTGTGTGTGTGTGTGTCTGTGTGTCTGTGTGTCTGTGTGTGTGTGTGTGTGTGTGTGTGTGTGTGTGTGTGTGTGTCTGTGTCTGTGTCCCACTAACAGTCAGAGTGAGGGCATGTGTGGGAAATGATATTATCGACGTCTACTGAGACTTGTGCTCATTTAAATCCACACATCATCGACCGTATCAGGTGTCAGTAACAGACAAGATGTACATTAGATGAAGTGTCGGGTCATTTCTAATAATATACAGTGTAGGTGGATGACTTTAATTACGAGATTAAAATCTATACGCCTACTTCAACTAACCTAACATAATGCTATACTTCTCAACTTCTCTTTATTTATTCTCTATAGTAACAATGCTGTTAATCAACTCCTCTTATTTGAGCTTTACTCATGACACTAAAACCGGATTAAACACTTTTTATTTCCAGGTGTAAATTGCCTTTGGAGAGAAACACCTGTTCCTACAGTGAAAAGGATCTCAGTACGACACACCAAGAAAAACGTCAGGCTCCGAAACCCCCGAGAAGGAATTCATCTGAGGGACAGCAGGAGGCACAACATGAAGTTAAAGTGAACAAACCAAGCAAAGACAAAGAGGTCAAAACTGCTAGTGTTCTTCCTCAACGTGCAGTACATAGGATCTCTCCAACAAGTGCATCTAGTGTTCATCCAAAAAGTAATAAGCAACCTGAGCACATCACAAGCACCGCCAGAGCACACATTCAAGGTAAAAGACCCGCACCGCAGAGACCTGTTTCTGTAGAAGAAGAGCTACCCCTCCCAGAGTCAAGTCAAACCCCTGCTGTTTATGGTTTAAATCCATTTGAAGATGAAGACACGGATGAGCTCACAGGTGAAGACACTACAACTACAACTGCTACTCCTACAGCTGTGCAGGAAATGACTGCTAAAGATACTGTTGCTCGAATCAAAATCAAATCCTCTAAGGCCGCCCAGGCTCCCGTTCCCCCTGCAAAGAAACCCCACAGATCCAGCACCTCAGTCAAACAAAGTCCTGCCGGAGGCCATAATGTGCCTTTATCTGATATGACTGCACCTGTTCAAGAGACATTACACGAAGAGTCACAGTCTGTAAAAGAGGAAGAGGTGAAGAAGGATGCTCCTCTTGTTCCTTCACGCAGGTAAAAGAAATCAGTCGGCTTATTCACTTACCATTGGAGCAAATTCTTACATGCTGAGAAATATTTGTGCCCTTTCACTGAACCTCCTCAGAATACCTTTTGTAAGTCCCACTTTAACGTCATTAACCAGTGTTTTCATGTGTGGGAGGTTTTCTTTTGAATGAACAAAATCTATCAAGGAAAAAAAAAAACTCTTAGACACATCTAAACCTTGGGGTACTGTTATATAATTTATACTATTACTTTTCTAATATAATGAAAGTCCATATCAATGTGTGTGTGTCTGAAAAAAGGCCTCACTCATATTACACTTAAGCACTTACTTTAGCATCTATGTTTTGTAATGTAATGCATTTATTTCACCTGAAGGTTTCTGGGAAAAGAAAAACACACATTGTAAATCCCATGTAGACTCTTAGAGAACTGATCCTGGGAAGAAACATCAAAAGAAATCTGTGAATAAAGCACATTGTTTTTAGAAAAAATGCAATATTTGGATAGAAAAGTTTTGCTGCCCACTTATTGTGTTTTGATGTACAAAGGCAGTGTGTTTTTGTTTATTCTCTGCAGACTCCAACCTGTGAGACCTCTAAATCCTTTGGATCAGCAGCCTGTTTCAGCTGTTGAGGGGGAAACGGATAACAAATCCACAGGAGGCCTTCTCAATGAACAAGGGAAAGCAAAGGTATTGTCTTTTTTATTTTTTATTTTTTTTATTTTGCAGTGTTAGTTTATGTGGGAAATTATCTTTTTAGAAATCTTTTAATTTGTTTTGTGGCTAAAAGTTTTGTCTTGTCATTTTCCCACAGGCCAGTGGCACTGGGCCGTACGCGCTGCTAACTCAGGAGGAACTCATCTCTTTGGTGCTAAAACAGGAGAGCCAGCTATCAGAGAAAAACAAGAAGATATCAGAGCTAGAACAATACATTGATAATTTACTTGTGCGTGTTATTGACGAGGCGCCCAATATCCTTCTGACCTTGGCTTCTGTAAAGTAGTCTTTCTGAACTATCACTCCTATATATGTCTAAATGATATGCAACACTGGAAACGAAAAGGTGCTTTAATTACAAAGAAATCTACTATGCAACATAAATCCATACTGTATATTTTCAGTTGTCATTAAATTTTTGAGCATTTATTTGTGATTGTCTTAATCAAGCAATATTAGCCTATTTTTCTGTTGTGCAGCTGTCAGGTGGGAACAAAGCCTTAATTAAACTTAAATCAACAACTATGCACTATGTAAAGTTTCCTACTTTTATGATTATTAAAGTTTATGTTTTTCAATTTTATCAAAAGCACTTTAATCTGCTGACTGTAATAAAGCTTAATGCAAAGTACAAAATTGCACTGTATTTGATCTTTTGTGTATAAATAAGCAATAATCTCATGTATTTTTTGTATCTATATTTTGACTTAATAAAGAGTGACTTGCATTAATTTGATTATTTTATTTTTAATATCTGTGAACAATGTTTGATAAAGAAATAAGCAATTAAAGGAACTAGTCCTTACACAATAAAATTCCTAATAGCAATCATTGTTTCATGTTTGTTTGTCATGTAATTGATAAATAATACATTGAAGGATTTGTTGGTTTGAAAAGTGAATGTGTCACTTAAAACAGTATAAATATAGATTATAAGATCATGAGTTTGCCAGAAGGAACTATTGAAATGTTTAGTGTAAGTTCTACACGGACACATTTAACTGCTGCACGCTGCATCGGCGGACGTTGGTTTAAATGTTGTGTACCTCAAGGCTTGCTCCAGGTGAACTCCGCAGGTTCATGTTCACGTTTTCACCTGCTGTGTGCCAGCTGCTGGTTTAATATTGGTTTAAGTGTATGTTGTAGATTTATTGCGGGGCTGTTTTTGAAGATGTCTTGGGTGGGTTTGAAGTGTCCTAACTGCGGCTCCTCAAACGTTGAGCAGGATGATCTGTACGCGCAGACCCAGATGGTCTGTGTGGACTGCGGCTCCGTGGTGGATGAGGGGACTCTGGCCCATGATCCGGGAGAAGGTTCAGGTACGGGAACGGGCAGTCCCAGCTAATAGGCGACCTTGTTAAATATTTTTATTTCACAAGTATGTGTTACAATGAACAACAAACAGCAATAAATAAAGTGTTCACATTATCAAAGTCTAAAATATTCAGCATAAACAACACAAGAGCAGTGGGGTTAATAGGCATAACTATGATGACGCAGTGGTATATTTTGGACTTTAACAAATTTTAGACACAATATCTTTACTTTCTACTCAAGTACAAGTCAATATGCATTTGTAAACACTCTTACATTAAATATTAAAGTGGTGTTAACTTAAACCTATAGCACTTTAGCGCAAGTTCTTTTTATGTGTTCCTGTCCAAATGTGAGGCAGAAGAGGAATAGTGTGAAAACTGGACAATACAGATGATGGCGCCTCACAGCTGCACATACACTTTGGGCCACGTTTTAAACTTTCACAGTCCAAGTCTCTCTTTGTGCAGGAAAACTAGAGCTTAATGTGTTGCTTGTTTATAATCATCCACCATCAGTTCATTTAAATTATTCAGATCCAGTTAAAGTTAAGGTCCAAATTTCTAAATACTTTGATTGTAATATACTTTACATAGATTTAAATTCAAGTACTTTCACTTAAGTAAGACTTTTATTGTGATATGTTTACTTTTACTTGAGTACTTTTCTACCTCTTCTATCGTTACTGTTCCTTAAGCAGAGGAATTGAGTACTTCCTCCACCCCTAATGACTACATTAGGCACATGTTTGAGTTTTTTTTTCTGAGTGTATATAGCCCTACCTAATGGTTGGATCATCCGTTTCAGGGTAGTTAGATAAGGGTAAATAAAAGAAAATTAATAAATCATTATCAATAGTAATGAGTAAATGATACATAAGGTTAATCTACAGTTCACACAGTTTGCTTTTGGAAACTGCTGCTGTGGACTGGCTAATGCTCTTGAGAACAGGCAAACTTTCATTTAGATTGCGTGTCCTTTTATGAAAGAGGTAATAACATTGTGTCAGCCTTGGGGCTCTTATTATTTTACATAGCGTTTTAATGTGGCTCTTATTGTGTCAAATGAACATGACTCTGCTGGGTGTGTGTGGCTGTGAGGCACCAGCTGCATATTGGCTTCCGCAGGTCGATGTTTTTCATTCATGCAGTTACATTTGTTTCACCTAAGGTCATGCACAGCAAGAGAAACTATTGATCTCTAGATCAATCTGATACATCAGATTTATTTTAACGGATGAATATCATCAAATAATATTTTACAATTTTAAGTGCTTTGTGAATGTTATTAGTACAAGTGCAACACGGTATAGCATTGTATTAAAATATGGACAAACTTTAAATGATCTTTATGCCTGTTGTGATTTTTACAGATGTCAGGTACAGCCAAACTACAAGTGTGGCTAAGAGACCGTGCACCAACCTGATAAGAGGTCAGTTCCTCATCTTCATCAAGGAGTAATTATGTATCTAAGCACCTCAATATAATTAATTACCTCTGCTTTTCATGCAGGGTTGCAGCGGGTCAGGGCTCTCTGTCGTGTCCTCAGTGTCAACAAAAAAATTGAAGAACTATCCCAGACCTATTATGACCAAGTGTATCAGAATAAGAGCTTCATCAAAATGAGTTTGGTAAAGAAGGAGGTTCTTGCTGGCTGCTGCGTGCTCATCAGCTGCAGGCTGCTCAATTGGCCCATTAGTGTGGGGACTATCAGCAGCTTGCTGGAAGCTGATCCAGCGGTTGTGGGGCCAGTTTATCAAAACACTGTGAAAATTCTCAATATTAGCATTCCGAAGCTCAGTTTCACCGACGTCATGGAGGGTCACTGTCAGGAGTAAGTGGCAACTGTCTTTTAAATGTCAGTGTATGATTAGATAACATTTTCCATGCTGGCTTTAAAAATAAAATGGCTCAATACATTTTTTCCCCAGATACAAATTATCGGCTGAGCATGTTCCTGAGGTGTTGGTTGCAAATGCGAAGGAGCTGACAAAACGAGCCTTGGCTTTGGTGGAGCTGGCAGCAGAGTCCTGGATTGTAACTGGCCGGAACCCTATCCCGCTCATGACGGCAGCAACCTATTTGTCCTGGCAGTCTCTACTACCCGTCAAGCAACGGCTCAAAACATCTTTGGAGAAATTCTGTCAAATTGCTCAAGTAAAAAAGAACAAAACGGCTCTGAAAAGAGTCACTGAAATCAAGGAAATGCTGTGTAAATTGGGGAAGGAGATCCCCTGGGAAAGACAAGCAGTTACTCCAGATAACGTTTTACCACAAGTGGAGGACATTTTGAATTACAGATACGCCCTGATGAAGAAGGCATTGAAAACATATGAAGACTCACTGCAGGTAGATCCTCAAGACTCCGAGGGTAACGAAACAGTGTTATCTACAATCCTAGAGTCTGTTAACCCTTCAGATACTTCCTGTGTGAAGTCAAGTCAACCACAAAATGAGCCAAATTCAAAAAGTGAAGATGGCTCTTGCTACAAGGCTGACCTCGACTGTGAACCGAACTGGGGGAAGCGCGTGCTGTTTGCTCCTCCGTGTGTGGTTAATGCCAAGAAAAGGAAAAGAGAGCAAAGCAATAATACTGAAGTAACAGGGGATGAAGAAATATCCGACAGTGAAATCAATTCATATATCAGAACTCCTCAGGAAGTTCGAGACGTTGCTCTAGCTCAAAAGCTTTTGTGTTCAACTAAGAGCAAGAAATTATAATGGTGTACTGTGTAATTTACTGTTGAAGACTGTATCAGTGGAGCAGTTTGCTGTATTGTCACAAATTTATACAATAAAATTGTTCTAAAAGTCTCAGAAAAAGTTTGGCAACCTCTCCATATATTGCAGCATATTTAACAAAAATATTTTAAAACAGTATGTAGGAACATTTTATTTAAAATCTATGGTAGGAACACAAGAAAAGACCGGGCAGCTATGCACTATTTCATTCAAAATAATCCTAGTTTATTGGCCTTTTGAAGGGAACACTTGTTTTAATGCATTTTTTTGAGGGGAAGAAAATGGATGGATATTCAGAACATCTGATGGCATGGACTGTATGGTATCAATTAGGTAAAGTGGATATGCACACTTTAAGGCTGCTGTCTAATTTTGATGTTTACTTTGATTTCATAGATGTGATTTTTAGTGTAACTAACAAAATACTGTTTGCCCAGGCTCCATTGAAAAATAAAAATATTGAGGACTGCACCTTAAAGACCCTTAAAGCTGCATTCGACCAAGAATAAAAGAATAATGAGAATAAATATTAATTGAGATTGATTTGAGGTCATAACACCCAGCCCAAATACAGTGTTTTTTTGTTTTATTTTTCATAATCTCAAAGTACTTGCCCACCCATCAAATATTCATGCTGTTTTCCCCTTTTAGCACTGAGCTGCCCTGGGGGCTTTTTTAGCTTGAAAACTCAGAGGGGAGAACGTATGTCAGAACGTATAATAGAAACGCCATCAAAAGTCAAAATAGACAGATACGTACTTTGGATGAAAAAGTTGAATAATATACGTGACTCGGAGGAAGGCAGCTTTTGACACCTGTGTGATTGGTCGGTGTTTGGTGTGTTATTTTCATTTTCAGGGCAGCTGGTATGGGGAATGGTAATGGGTGCTTTCAGAATGTTTTATAAAGCTGTAGAAAACACTTTATGGTTTTGGCACAACGACACTAAAGCACTATTTACTCATGTAATGATTTTCCATCTGAGTGTTAGCTGCTCAAACTCATTATGTTCTATATGTCCCATTACTGCATCAGTAATGTCAGCGTGTCCTTCGATACAATTACAGTAAAATCTATTTTGAAAGTTGAGTAAAAGCTTTTATATGGTGCTCTGTTGCATGATGCAACTTTCACATTTCATTTGAAACAACTATGAATAACAGAAAGCAGGGTCCACTTTTGACTCTAGGGGCTTTATTTACCTGAATATTTTAGTCTCTGTAGGCTTCAAGATGTTTGGAAATCTTTCATTTTCACACATTTGCACAGTGTGCCTTCCAAACTCAAAAATACAAAAATAGTGAAACCTAGTAGCAGCTCTCATGAATATTGGGTTTTTCTGCCTCCCAGAGTAAATAATTTAATTGCATCATTGTTGGCAGGGACAGACTGTGCAAATGCAGGCAAGGAGATCAATAAATTATCACATTGTTTTTTCTTTTCACTTTGGATCTAATTAATATGCACACAATTCAGCTTTTCAGTCTGTTTAATTAGGCTGCTGGTGAAACTGCCGCACCCTGACGCAGTTCTTTTGGTCTACACTGCCACAGTCTATTTGCAAAGATTTCTGAAAAGAACAGTGGTTTCATTTGCATTTTATTGATTAGTTTTCACAGGAAGATTACAACACCAACTTTTCACGTGTCACACTAAAACCTTAAAAAAACTAACCCTGAAATAATTACAATAGACATGCAATCAAAATCCTTCAAACCTGTCCTGCAACCTCTCTGCCTCATATAAGACTATTTTTATTAAATGTCAAGAAGCCAAAAGCATTAGCAACACTCAACAGCATACTTTTATGAGCCTGTCACACAATGTTTTTTTAAATAATTTGACAAGTTAAATGAGAAGGGGCACAGATATAACTCCCCAAAGCTTTACAAAAATGAAATCAACCAGCTCCATAATTTGATTTATTCAAAAGGTCTCCAAGAATAAGCTTCTGGAGAGAATTATTTCTGACATCTGTGCCCTTCTCGAAGTTCTATGATCGTTTCAAATGGGTGTTTCTATTTTCTAGCAACGTCTGATGAAAAACCCTTAGGTCCTCTCTGTTTGGAAACATAACACAAGTTAAGAATGCTTATACACAATACCCTCTCATTATTTCACAGTGATTATTTTTTACATATCTTACAGGTAGCTGGAATATATGTAGCCTTTTTTAATGTGTCATATAAGACAAACATTACAGAGTCTATTGGGGCCACAGATTTATAACAAACAAAACAAAAAAGTCCAGTATTAACAAGTGAAAGACACATTTCTACTGTTTTCCTACATTTTCTGTGAATATGGGACTCTAGTATTCTGTATTTTTATTTGAGTTACATAAAAAGAACCTATTGTTTTGCATCTTCCTAAATAAACAGATACTTTAATCACATTTTCTAAATAATAATGCCTTGGGTCCTTATAATTGTCATTCTTTAGTGTGCCCATGTTTACACTTTGTGGATTGTTGTCATTAATCGAGGTCATCTGTGCACACAAGATAACTGAATGCCATTGAAATGTCTGTCGTCATGTGCCTAAGAATAGGCTTTAATCAGTTTGGTGAGGAAATGCATATACTGACTTTTGCTCTTTTTTTAAAAATGTAATAAGAAATGACTTCCACATGGGATGTTTTTTATTTTATTTGGCTTATTAAAGGACCACAGTGGCTGCACAGTGATTGGCGGGCGCTCCGATGCGGTGACTACACTTGAACATCTTCCTGAGCTCGGTGCGAAAGCGATCGTGGAGCCAGGCGTAGAGGAAGGGGTTGCAGCAGGACGAGCTCATGGCGCACAGGTGGCACAGCAGCTGAATGAGTAAAAAGTAGCGCTTGTTGATGAGGTGGATGTCTATGTCTCGCAGCACGTTAAACACGTGAATGGGCAGCCAGCACACGGCAAAGGCGGACACCAAAAGAGCGACCAATCTAAAGATCTTTCTCTTGCGAGCCTGCTGGGGCCCGGACTGACTCTTTGTCCTGTTCCCTGGGGCCACGCACTTCTTTAGTTTGACAGTGATGCAGAGGTAAGACACAAACACTGCCGACAGGGGCAGGACATACGTGACCAGCAGTGTGCTGTACGCATAAGCACGCCTTTCTTTCTCTTGGCCTATCCAGAACTCCTCGCAGATAGTGAAGCCTTCCGCTTTAAACTCAACGTGGTATGTGTGCATAATGGCCGGTGCTACCAGGCCGCAGGACAGGAGCCAGATCCCAGTGAGGACAGCTGCACAGGTAGACACAGACGTGCGCTTTTTCAGAGGATGCACTGTGGCGGAGTATCTGCAATCAAAATGGAAAAGAGAGGATGACAAGGGCACAAGAGATGTCTCTAACGAGATTGGGTCATTAGGATTGAATGCATGAGTTACTCTGCCATCACATATTTGATTAATGTTCCAATCATGTTTCACCCTTTTGAGAAGTTAACCATTTACGAACAGTGAATTAGTTGATTAGAACCTTCCCCGAGATTTAATGAGCCTTTTCAGTTTTCATAGAAACACGTGGGACAATAATTTCCATAAGACACACCTGGAGAGACCTTTACACAGCGATAATGAGTCAAGAGTAGAAGAAATAGACTAAGTGATCAACAATTACCAGCAACAGAGTGCCAGAAATCCATATATCACAAGTCATTAGAGGAATGGAAACATTTTTTTTTCACAAAACCTACCTCTTGTTGACCTCTTTTACTTTTCTTTTACATTAGTTGTTCTTAAACATTGAGACAAAGAAACTGCCTAATGCTCATCCAGTCACACACTTAAGCACGTGACAGCTAACTCCTTCGTTACCTTCAATGACTTCCATCTCAAGATTAGTCAGATTTATACATTACTTACATTGTCTGTTTGGATGAACAGCAGGCCTCATCCTTGACTTTTCCAAATGAGTTATATATGTCAGACTTCTACAGCTTCAGTTATTATGGGTTATGTCGTGGTGTTTGTTGGTCTATGACACTGCTCTAATTAACTGATGAGGTAAAGCAAGAATAACACTATTCACCAAGTTTCGAAATCCTAAAGTTACCCAAAGTTGAATATTATAGCTTTGCCCCAGTCATGGTTAAACATTGGCTGTAGGTCTCTGTAACTAACTAACTTTAACTTGTGCAGTGTGTTCATTTTTAATTAAGTACTTTAGAAATGGCAGCATAATTCTGCTCTATTATCCCAGTCTCTATTATAAAAGTGATTTCCGATCTGCACTGTGAGGCTTTCACGCACCTGTCGACAGCTATAGCTGTGAGTGTGAAGACGGAAACGTAGACTGTGACTGGTTGGATGAGGAACACCAAGTAGCACATAGAGCGGCCAAACACCCAGCCATGAGGGTTGAAGGCATACGCAAGTGTAAAGGGTACACAGGTCACACACATGAGCATATCAGAGAAGGCCAGGTTTCCAATGAAAAAGTTGGTGACATTGTGCATTTTTCGGGTTCTGCAGATGACGTAGATCAACAGGTAGTTCCCAAAGACCCCCACCACTACCACAAGAGCATAGCAGGGGATGATTAGAGGCTTGAATGTCTGCAGCAGAGCCACGTCCGCAAACTGTGAGCTGCGGTTTATGGAGGAGTTCTGCACGGCAACCTCGTATATGAGTCCATTTGTTTGCTGTCCATCCACACGGCTGTGATTACCCTCCATCAGTACACAGGTCAATCAGTCTGTGGCTTACCTGCATTTAGAAGACAAGAGAAATACACCTTTAATGGCCCTGCATCAATGCCATTAGTCGTCTCAGTCCAAGGATTTGAATGAAAACAGGTCATGATATTTACAAAATGGACGCCCACGCTTTTATCAACTCGGACACAATGTCACTGTAAAAGCCAAAGAACACACTGTAACACACTGAGTATAAAGATGTTTGGAAATGAAGGGCTATGATTAACAGCAGAACATTGCTCAGAGCTGACAGTCACATATGGAAACATAACTTTAACATTGTTTTGCATCACATATAGAAAAAGAAATAAGGAAAAGACATTTGTGTAAAAGGTTCTGATGATTCTTTTCTCCCTGTGGCATTGGTTTATTAGCTCAGTCATTTAATATTGTATGAGTACTAGTCATCTAAGACCTGAGAAATGTGATGTGTAAAATACATTCTGACATTATTTTAAAATATGTTGTTGGATTCTGTGTTGTATTAAAAGAGATATCAGCTGAGGAAAGTGTAATATTACTTTGTACCACTTGTTAGAGGCATAAAAATCTGTTTACCTCTGCTACAAACCGATTTAAAAAAGATTAGAGATTAAATTTTACTGAAATAGATAGTTTCACTTTTATGCAATTCATTGGTGATGCACTTGGACTGAAAGTAAATCATCACATTTCTGCAACACCAATTATGTTCAATTCATTTCTGAGGTCCCCGGGGCCTCATTACGAGAAAGGAAACGTGCTCCTTTGATACACATGGAAGAGCTGATTGTCTCAAGAAAATCGATCTGCGTTCCGAGCAGTAGGATGTAGGCAACGCGAGGATGTCTGCAGGTAATGTAGCGCCAGGCCAAATGACACAAACAGGTGGATTTCCTCATGATTAGTTCAATTTACTTTTTTGCAAACTAGCCTCATTATAAGACAAGTCCAATCATCGCAGCACTGATTGAAATTCCTATGAAAATAATTGCGTTTGAGTCCACTCCTACCGTCTACAATAGCTGTTAAGAGCTGGGTTTTTTTTGTTTAAAACTTCAGGAGGTTTTTAGGTTTTTTAAGACTCACTTGTTTATTTAACTGTTTTCAATGACAATTTTCTAAAAAAAAAAAAAAAACACTAAACAACCACTCTTTATATAGTTTACAAAGCTGTACAAAGATGTATCCTTGAGAGTGTGAGAATGACTTGAAAAGCAAACCATTTCAAGGGAATCATAAAATGAGGTTATTATCCAAGCCTCAGTATTTTACATTATTCTTTTAATTTGCTACAACTGTTACTAGACATTTTCACACTGGCATTACTCAACTCACTGAACTGTGTCATGGAACTCACAATGCACAGTGTATACATTTAAAATTATTTAATTTATGCTCAGCTTTGCCAAGATTTGTGATCAACACAGTTTAGAGTCACACACAATGTTAAAACACAAGATTAAACATTGTTTCCACCTTTATAATAGAATTTACTCCGAATCAGCTTCATTATAATTCATCTTAATATATTTTCACACATTTGACACATATCATCATATCATCATTTAAGGGTAGTTATTAAATAGATAAAATGTTGGGTAAACAGCCCAGCTTTAACATAAGCCAATGTGTCTTAATGGTTTCTATAATGCATTTACATTTTCATAATGCATTTCCCTAACAGTACACTGTAGGTCACAGCACTGTCTTTGACACATCATCCATCACTTGTGTTTTCTTTTTTGGTCAAATATGTAAATGTAAATATGTAAATGAATGTAGACTGCACCTTCCTTATTCATATTAATACTTTTCATAATGTCCCTTACTCTTTCATTTCTGTAGCTGGTCCACAGGGTTTCATAGTATTTGAACGTAGATATAATCCAAATGAAAATGTCAAGTCTAACACAGAAGATGCATTACGACTCATAGAGTTGTCATGCAATTGATGATTACAATTTTCAAAACATGCAATTACACATTATCACGGCATAATTAAAAAAAAAAAACATTAAAATTTATACTGTGTGACCTTTGTTTCAAGAAGTCTGCTTATGATTAAAACTGCCATAAGGTCAAAGTAAGTTATTACAGTATTCTTTCTTCCAACTACAAAGATAAATCAGTCAAATAGAAAGAAGAGGCTCACTTACTTGTGTGTCTCACAGAGGGGTGTGCAGAGCGGACCGCCCTCGTGTGCGTCTCCTTTCTGACTGAAGCTGTGGCTGCTGCTGGTTTCCGAGAGAGCGGGGATAGAGGGGAGTGCAGAACGACTCCTCTGGAAATGACAGTAAGCCAATAACGCAGCACATAAAGATACCGTCCCTGTTAGACTTATTGATGACGTTTGATCTTGAACTGATTAGTCTAGTCCCGGCTTACAGATCTGAGGGAAGATTATATGGGCACATGCAGCACTGAGCAGAAGTCATATTGTTTTAATCTGTTTGCACTGCCAGCCTGCACAGTACACAATGATTCATTTTGCAGCTAATGTTGAATTAAATACATAACGTTTTGTCTAGTTTTATTCCATTTTACACTCTTTCCATCAATTGTTGTGTCTGTATTGACTCATACTTATGTGAGTGTGTCTTGGTAATTATTGTCAAATATATTAATGTCTGTTTTTAACCTGCATCAACCCTAAACAAGAGACATTGTTGTTATGTGGTGCACTCTGCAGCGAGTTCCTAGCAACCACTTTCTCCTGCAAAAAGCTTTTAAACTCAAATCAGTGCTGCAGTGACAATTTTTCAGCTCTAAATAGAATCAACATCAGCTGTTGCTTTAGTGATGCATTTGGAAAGATATAGTTGTATTTTCTTTCCTCAATAGGTCTTTATGTAATTTTCCCTTCTTCTTCTTCTCAGAGAAAAATATACTTGGAGTAGTAGTATTTGCCTGGAAACAAGCAGGAAAACACTGCCCTTGCTCCACAGATATTTATTATGAAAAGTGGTGCTTATAGTAGCACTTCTCCACAACTCTTTTCTGGATAAAGGGCTCTTGAAATGCTCCACATAACAATTTTAGCTACTGTAAATTTCTGCTGTGAAAGAAAACAAATGATTAACATCTAGTGTGATGATGTGACAAAAAAAAAACGAAACAGGCGGTCAAAACATCTAACCAGTACGGGAAATGATCAGTACATCAATAACATGCAGGTTACATAAATGCTTTAATGGTCACAGTCATTCTCTGAAGCAGAAACTGAAAAATGTTATTTATTTTTGCTCAGAAGGCTCATAAGACATCTGTCAACAGTCGCACTCTTATTACTCTTATCAAGTTGAGACAGTAGCATTGTTGGAAGCTATTAAGTTTAAATTGAAGAATGAACGTATGAATGCAAACTTATGTTAGTTATAAATACAGTGCAATGTAGTGCTCCTGATGTTAGGTTATAATTATGTGGATGAACCTGAGCTCTTATCTTGGGGACACAAAAAACAGAGGAAACAGCAGGACTTGCTCTGAAGAAAGAGCTGCATGTGCTGAACTGTTGATGCTCTAAGGTCTCCATTCAGGTGAGTCTTTTCATTTTCCATATATACAGTAGCACCAGCAGCTATCAGCTTTTAACCTAATTGTTCTCTTTCTTTGACTTACTCAGACCGCAAATGGAACCACAAGTTTAATTCTTGATTCCAACATCATAATAACGGTCTTCTCAGTTGTGTCAGTTCAATTGTATTTGGTGTATTCAGTGTTTTTGTGGCCAACAGCAGTGAGTCACACAGAAAAACGAACAATCCCTTTGGGTGAACTACTCTTCTCTCTTCCTTAAACTAGTATATCACAGTGTTTTTCTCATCGCTCAGTTACACCTTACTGTGGTGGAAATAGATTTTATTTTACAGTCTCCTGCTTTTACATTAGAAGAATTGTGGATCAATAAACTGTACCTTCACCTCCATTAACTCTCCATGGGCCTCTTTGAATGAGAGCCAAGAAAGATTACAGCATTTTGAAAAACATCACATCCCAGGATAAATGTTGTTCATAAAGTAAGCCTATGTGACTAGTGTCTAAATTTTATGAGGCATTGCTCCTGTTCTTTAAAAGTGTTGACCTTGCTTCAGGTAATGGATGCCAGGACATAATACACAGGGTTTCCATTAAAACCAGAGTTTTTATTTCTTAATAGTTTGTATTTCATATGGAACAAAAATAGGACAAATTGTAGAATTAGTTTTATAGTGAAAACAATGCTGGCCCACCCTAAAGACCCCTCTCACAAACAGTAATGTGGTAATGCAGTTCAGTGAAGAGTGCAGGGACAGTTATGTTGGAGAAACAAAGCAGTCTGCAGTCCACCTCCACCTCAAACAGAAAGGGTATTCCTTTGAGGACAGCAATGTCCGAATTTAATCAAAACCGTTTCACTGTAGAACAACAACACCTGAATGAAAGAGTGACACTAACGAATGAGCCTTTAACGACTCCCACATCAGGAGTCTCTCTGTCCTGTCATATCTAACAACTGAGACCAGAACAGCCTGGTCCAATCAGGTTTAGTTTCAGGTCTAATTCCTCCCTCTAGAGATAAAAGCTCAGCTCTCTTACCAGCTGATCTCAGAATTTAAAAAGTCCCTTGAAGAAGAGAGATAACGTCTTCACTTTGAAATCCAGTCCAGATGCCTTTGCTTTTACCTTTTCTTCAAGATGACCTGGATGACTGAGAACCTTCACAATAGCGAGTAAAGAAAGTAAAGCTTTGGACAGCTGCTGAGCACTACAGGCAGTATGGGAATACCAGGTGACATCGACATGCTTTATTTTAAATTGTTCTGGTAAGTGCAGGACCGGTTGTTATGGTCATCTTTCACACCCTGTGCTGCCTCTCTGACACTTTACCTGGATACAGACGCTTTCCTGAAGACCTGTGAGCATACGGTAAAGCTTCACTCCACTCGGGTGAAGTAAGGGAATAACAAAGCACCTCTGTGTGTCAGTCCAACTTTCCTCAGTGAAAACTTTTAATAACTGTGGTTAGAACATAATCAAAAAGACAGATAAAAAAAAGTCACATAACATGAGTTACCTTGACCCCGGTTTAAAGAACGTGATGTAAACCCCTGGAAAGGGTTGAATTGTTATCTATGTGTTACATTACCTGCAGTGAAGTCGAAGCTGGTCATTTTTCATTAGGTTGTGATGAATAAAGCCCAAAGCTTTTGAAGATTTATAGCAAGTCCTTTATCTTGAGGCCTTAAAGATCATCATGTCCCTTAGAGCTGTTAGTTAATAACGAGGGGGCTTTGAGCCGCAGCAAGGTGGTGTTGGGGATCAGAAAATGGCAATGTTTGATCAAAAAAAATCTCACAGGAACAAGATCTTGAGCCAAACTGTTCTTCACAGCTTGTCGTCTGATACCCACGGAGCAGCTGAAGCCATTTTAAAGCTCAGCACTTCGGCAGGCATGGATGTATAGATACACCAGTGATAAGTGGAGACTTTTTTTAAGGCATCAGTAAACACCTATGATAACCAATTAAATAACATCTCATTACTAGAATGTTTGGCAATTTACAAGAAAGCCCGTCAGTCAGTCCAGTAGATTATATTCAATTCCTCTGTATTTGATCAGTGCCATTTCAAGTCAACAACAAGTACTTTCCATAGAAACCAGACAAATTTCTCTTTGAACAAGGACAGAAAAAAAATGTGTTTTTAAAGCACGAACCTTGAACAAACTTTGGCTCGAGGAGGATTGCACTCACAAGAAGAGGGGGAATAAACAGAACAAAACAAATGGAAATGTTGTTCGAAACACAACCCGCTGTGAGTGTAATGTGCCGACACAACCGATGGGACCGCAGAGACAGACCACCATCATAACAATGAACCATACACTTACAGAAACATTAAGATTAGTACTATCAGGGTTTGTCAACAGAAAGCTGAAATTGTAAAACACTGGACTCCATAGTCATGTGATTAGACAGACGGTTTATTTACCTCTTTGTAACGAAGTCATTGTGCTTGTGATGATTAATATTGCTGATGTGCCTCAGGTTTAATGTGACAGGAAGGCAAGGAACCATCTTACACCATTGACATTTGCCACAAATATAAATGTATTTAAAGATGGCCAAACGGTGTAGCCCACTTTTCAAGATTGATGTAGGCCAACTGTTCAAAAGATTTAAAAAAGCAGTTAAACATGCTTTTCTTGCCGTCTTGTCACGGCTAACACTCTACATTTACCTTTACTGTCACGTACAAGGCAACAAAAGTTTAATATTTAAACAGTACAATGTGTACATGATGTGATCGATGATGGATTTTATTAATTTGTCCCGTAGCTGTGTACGAAAAGGCCAATACATCAACGTGAACTAGTGCTAGAACTTAATTACACCAAAAAACATTATTCCTATTAAGTTTATGTAGTGAGTTGGGTTTATAAAACAATATTGCAAACTGATGTGCAATGGATTTTAATGGAAACAGTGTAAAGCTAAAGCCGACACTCATAAATACGCACACAGAAAAGTATGTTGTTGCCTAATAAACTGTTGTTGTGAAAGAGTGTTTAGCTTGACCATTAACATTTTAGCTGAGTGAGATTCATGTTAGTATACTGTACATTTATTAGGTTTTTGATTTTCCTCTGTTTCCTCTTTTCCTGATGTTACCAAACCCCTGCTGGTTCCTTAAAAGAGAAGTGTTATCTTAGTAACTGTACCTCCAAATGAAAATGAAACGCACATTCTGTAACTATAACATATAATCTCTATATTTCTTTCAAACTTGTGAAGTGAATATGACTCATCCCCTTCCTTTGTGTTATGAAAGTTGTGAAAAAACTGTACATAATGTACGCTCTGTGATGGGGAGACATTTAAAGAGCTGTTTCGACAGAGAAAAAATAAACATAACAATTTGTGCTGAAATACTTGCTGCATGTGTCACACAAGCAGCTCTCTACTCAAAGCACCATTGTTTGCATTGTTTGAAGTGATTGTTTCATTTGAATTAGTATCAACTGCATTTTGTGACCAGCTGTGTCTGTTAATTGGTGAGTAAGAGAGAAAAGTGAACAGCCTCCTGCTCTGAATCCTATTCTCTGCTCAGAGAGGGTCACAACATGTCTTACAACAGTCAAATATATACTTTAACCTGTTCTGGGATTTTCATTTAATGCGTCATACCAAGTGTTAGACCAGATAAAGTATTGAAGTGAATCTTCTAAAATCCAATACGTAAAGGCAAAGTCCAAGATTGTGGTCTACGTTGGCACATGGCCTTTGGGTCATGAATAAATGCGTCCTGGAGATCAGAGATTTGGAGGTGGCCTGGGGTTATATGGAGATTAGATATCAGAGGTGTTGAATTGTTTTGTGTCCATGGTTTAGGATTGAGAGACCAATGAGATTGTGTTTCATTAAGGAAGGAGCTGCCTGCGTTTATATTTAATTAACAGGAATGTGTCAGGGAGCCATTTGGACATTAGAAAGCATAAAGTGCTTCTGTTTATGTACAAGAGGATATACACAGAACACTGTTTTAATGTGGAGCCAGGAAGACGCAAGTAAATATAGCTAAAAAAGACACACTGAAATGCAACGTCTGAACAGGGGCTACAATAGTAAATGTACAAGTTCATTGATGTCTTTGTGCCAAAAACGTCAAAACTGTCTTTTTTTCCTCCCCCTTCTTTAAAGTTGCCTTTGGTGGTGATGTACACAACCTATTAAACTCTTCAGTATCTCCGTTAGTGCTTAAGTAAATGCTTCTTAAGTTCTTAAACATCCAGCATGATCGAGTTTTTTGTCCGTTTATGTGAATGTCAAGCCTCATATCGGTTGATTTTATCTTTAAGTGGAAGAAAGTGAATCAAGACTTTCAGGGGTCGGCTATGAAATGCAATATATTCAGTTACATAAAAGTAAATATCAAAGTTTACGAGGCCCCTGTGCTCTCTCTAAAAAATTAGATTCTTCAAGATCTTTTAGACCTGTTATTGTGTCAGTCAATGTGAATTCCAAGTTAATAAAATTAATGTGGCATATTTGAATAAAACATAACTTTAGAAACAGTGGCTAATAAAATCACAACAACAAAGTGTGAAAAATAATGCTCATTTCACAATCGGACAAACTTTGCCGAGAAAACCTTTGCGATCAAAAGCTGCCGACTCCCACTCACTCCCACTGAGCGTTTGTTTCTTTAAAGCCAGTGGGCATTATTAATGTGAGCTACATGTGCTAACTGCTGCACATGGCTTAAAGTTATACATTATTCAACAATGTGATTGTGTCCACTGTCAGATATAAAACTGCCTCAGTTATGAACCAAAACTAAAAGTTTTGATGCATATTATTTACGGAGAACTAGTTAAACAAATACAATGGGTATGAGGGTTGTTCATGTATTACTGTGAGAATGAAACCCATTTGGATTGGGCCTAGATTGCTGCCATAGCTTACTAAACATGGTCTTTATTTCATTTTGCTTCACTTCGGCTAATGCTAATGAAGTATTTTTTTTACAGTCGTTATGGTTACCAGTTAGTAAAGCAGTTTTAATGCACATTGAGCAGCTAATCAGAAAAAAAAAGTGTAGCTAGGCAAGGGAATAAATGAACAACAGATGTGTACATTAGACCAAATATGTGTTGGATTTCTTTAATTACTCAAGTATAAGCAGCCATCTAAATACATTTTGTGAAGAAAATGGTGCCATTCTATACCTTCACTGCTGCTGATGAAGGTCACAGCTACTGTAGCAGATCAGCCTCCAGAACGCCACATGGATTATAACATTTATTCAATCACTTACAGACCTCCAAACTGTTTCACTAAGGGTCTTCAAGATTAACAACTGTTTCACCATCGGCCTCCAGAGACAGGCCGTGGATGTAAATCTTGAGAAGAAGACATGCTAACCCGTTTTCTTTCAGATAAAAGGACACCAACGTGGCCTTTTTAACTATTCACAGATGTTTCTTGCTTGGATAAGACTGAACCAGTCTTCAGGACTTATAATTAACGATTTTGTTTGTTTTCATAAAAAGCCGGGACCTAGGTCCAACCAGCACCAAAGACCAATCAGGTCAAAGGCTCATGGAGAGATCCAGACGCTATAGACGCCACTGTCAGAAGGCCGTAAATCCTGTAGATAAGGTGTCCATCCAGCTTTCTCGAGAACACTTTATTCTAATCCTGATTGACAGTTGAAAATGTCTTTGATCATAGTCATTCAGGCATGGTCAAACACTACCCCCTTTTGGTTTAACTGGACAAATGACTCTGCACTCAAGAAGGACATTTGGTGTTATTTCATTAAAGGACATTTTGTTATTTTATTACTTAGAAAGATTGTGAATGTACTAACAATTATACTGTTTGTTTCCAGGATGCAGAGTTTTACAAGGCAACTAATTCCTTATTCCATTTCTACAGAGTTACGTTTTATGTTAATAAAATGTAATGAATATAAGTTTTTATAATAAGTCTGACAAATGTTTCTTTGCATAATCCTGCAAGTACAAATGTTTTTGTGTGTTTTACGAAAACCATGGAAAATAGGGTGAAACAAAAGGAATGTTTAAGACTCAGTTAAACATTTAAACTCCCCCCAAAGCAATGCCTTCCTTCGCAAGACACACCCGTCCAGAGGTGTTAAAACTGGCGCACAGCCAAAAACACGCTCTGCTTCTCTCGCTACTCTTCGCCTCCTCTTCACTTCGCACTGGACTTCTTGTCCGTTCAGGGCCGTGAGGCCCTCAAACCCTTTCAAGCTCTGGACCTCGTGTAACGAGTAAATTTTCTTTGTACTTTAAAGTCTGCAAGTTTAGCTTGCCGCGATGAAGTTTCCTTCACACAGCTGCTCAAAGTAGCTTACTTCCTGCCAGCCTGCCAACAAAAGGAAGTTACCTCGCTTTTATTTTTGAAGATTTCCTGCCTGCTCAAGAGTTAGCTTGACTAAAATCTAGCTTTCTCGAGCAAGTTTAAGCCAGCAACACAGCCGCTAAACCTTCTCCAGTGGACTTCGCAACAACTTTGAAGGACTCGATTTTACTCGGTGTACGACGCTGATGCTAAAAGGCTTGGCTAGTTGTGACAGTAACGAGATGCTTTTGAATCTCCGGGCCTCACGGCGGCCCCTCTGGAGAGTGGAAACAGAAGGCCATCCTGGAGGCGAAAAGTCACCGGATGCGACAGGGTTCTGCAGAACCCCTCTGGAGTCCTAGTCGCTAAGACCTGAGACCGAATACTACCCCAGGGTGAGTCAAAACGTTACACAAGTTTGGCGTCTAAACTGTCTAAACATAGTAGCCTTAGCATCAGAAACCGTCATTTAACCCCTCTAAACGCTCCGTAAAATCCCCTCAGTTAATAATAGAATCAATAATCAATAATTCCTTTTGTTTCACAAAATCCTCTGAAAGCAAGTTTATCGTTCTTTGATTTACCCATTTATGTGTCAATAACTATTCCTTTGTGTCATTTCCCTGTCATTATTCACTGTTTAACTTTATAATCTTTAATAAAACCCCATAAAGACATTTAATGTTTCATTGTTTAATTGAGAACGCTCAAAACGAAGAATTTACTTCCTTTAGATTAATGAGACTAGGCTAAACAGTTTCTCTGGATCTGTTCAAAACTAGAGTGGTGCCCCGAAAGAAATTAATATTTTGATAAACAAAATATTAATTATTATTTTTCATAATTAATATTCATATTAATTATTAATACGACCATATTCACTACAGTATACAGTACACTACAGTATTTTTTTGGTGCCCCGTGTGAGGCTCGGAAGAATTTTCTTGATTAAACATTAGAATCACTCAATATCCAAAGTCTTTACAAAATTGCTGTCCATTGAAAGCTGTGCATCTGTTGTGCTCTTGCTTAGCAATGCGTTTAACCGCGTGCGTGTGTGTGTGTGAGAGTTGTGCTTTTGTTTGTTTAAGTGCTAATTCAAATCGTACCAGCTGGACTGATATTGTTTTGAATTACAATTAGTATTGTACGTACATTTATGGCCAGAGCATTAATCAAGTACTTGTTAAAAGTTGCTTAGAGTCTGTTACAAAGCTTAGAGACTCTGCAAATTGCATGCATGTTAAACACACGAGCCAAAGTGTGTAACTTATATGGGCCCGAGACAAAAAGCTAATTGCTGTGCTACGCCAGAGTTAAGTTAAAATTGTCTCTCACAAGTTGGAAAAAAAAAATTGCCGCGTTACACCGGAATTTATAAGAAAACTTGTCTTGCCTAAGGCTTATGAGCCTGGGTGTATTTTGCTGGAGGCCTTCACAGCCTAGCTAACTGTGAAAACCCTCCCCCTAAAAGCCACGTGGGCTGCCGTGCGTTTTGTCTAAAAACGTGGTTTGAGCCTGCTGTGGTAAATGTGCTTGTGTTTAAAACGTGGTCTTGTATAAAGCGCTGCTGTGGTAAATGTGCTTGTGTTTAAAACGTGGTCTTGTATAAAGCGCTGCTGTGTTTAAACCGCGGGTTTAACAAGTTGTAGACGCGTCCCAAGTCAGTCTCTGACTGGAGCTAAAAACAAACTTTGCCCCGGCACCATCAAAGGGGCGTGCCGGAGACTTCACTCCGGAAGCCGGAGACTCACGAGAGTCTCTATCGCCCCCTAGCGGAAAGGAGTGGTAAAACCACTGACTCACGAGAGTCTCTATCGCCCTCTAGCGGAAGGAAGTAGTAAAACCACAGACACAAGTTTCTACTGCCCCTAGTGGAAGAGGAGTGCGAAATCTGAGAGGAGCTCTACGCCTCTCTCTGGTGGTCACTCAACGGAATTACACCTTTTCCTCAATAGTGACTAATTCAAGTTTAAGAACTTGACACCTGAGTAATTTAAGCTTTCATTGACACTGAAATGCCTGATTGACTTAAAATAAAAAGTGAATTACTCTGCTTTATTAACAACTGCTGAACGGCTATCAAGCTGTTTCACTTCTGTTAATACATTTGTCTTGTTAAATACACAAATCTGCAATGCAATACTGCTTTTGAAAATAACTGCCTGTGTTTAACAACCTTGAATGCACAATAGGAGTTAACTAACAATTGTGACATTTTAATGAACATTGCATCTGCTTTTGGAAAATCTTTGATGCTAACCCTGCATTTAATTTGATTGATTAATTTGTCTTGATTAACAATTTAAGACTGCTTTTGTGATTTTCCTATCTACCCAGGATTTGTCAAATTGGAATGCTAACGCTAACAGCTTACTAACACTATGACGACACTGCTGTTACGTCTAACAGACTTAACCCTGCACGAATTTTGTCATAGCTGTAATTTAAAAGCTGATTACCTGCATGAATTGTTAGATTAAACCCACTGATTCTGCACTGTTAATTTTACAAATTAGCAAAGCAGCATCCCAGCACTGTCAACCCTCATTAACGTTCACGCCACTAGGCTATTGCTAAATAGTCACTGTTAATACTCACATAAGGTCATTTCACTCACAAATAGACTTTATACTAACTTTCACTTCAACAATTCCTTCTTTTATTACTTTCAATCTGACTTATTTGACTTAATACCCCTTTTATTTTAATTTAATTAGAATTTTATTTTATTTTAAATAAAATAAAATGTTAACTTTAATTTTTATTCCTTCATTAATTTTTTTTATTTTTATTTACACTTTTATTCAGATTTTCAAAAATCCTTTTACAGTCTGCTTGAGTTTTACGCGCCTTCTTCGTAACACTCCACAAGTAGTAACTCTCTCCTTGCAGTTAAAACGTAATCTAACAATAACTCACTTTCTCAGAGAAACCCCATTTCTCAACAAGTCTGACTCACAGTCTACAGGTTCTGGTAGTCCCATCAAGCTTCTGGATCACTTAGACTCAGCTCTAAATGATTTAACAGAACAGGTGCTACCCCAATATGTTGACGAGATTCAGACCACACCTCCCAACGAGCTAGATTCAGTTCTTAGCTCCTTGATTAGCATTGCGCTAACCTCTAAGCCAAAAGACAAGGATCTAACTAAGCTGTTAGGTCAAATGGCTATTGTTATGCGCAGCAGAAACACGCTGAGGATCTCCTGGCACGCAGCCACGAGAAGATCCAGGTCCAGAAACAGGACCTCGCCCGCTTCCAACGCGATATCAAGACATTGAATCAGGAACTCCAACTGACCCAAGGAGCCCTGGAGAATTCTGAAAAACAAACACAAGAGCTAAAGACTCTAGTCCAAACTCTCCAAAGGGAGGACCTGGAATTTGAGGAGTTACACACAAAACTCCATAAAACTGAGGAGACCCTCAGTGACCTAAAGAGCGAGCTGAGCGACACAAGGTCTGCTCGCGACGTAGCAGAACACAAGCTCAGTATTCAACACAATGAGTACAATGCTATGATGAAGGAACTCATCAAAGCAGGCGAAAATGCACAGCTGTCCGCAAATATGCTGTCACAGGAAGCTGGGCGGAGAGAGTCCCTGAGTGCACGGGTAGAGGCCCTCACTCAACAAGGTGACTTAGACCGCCAGCTTATTGAACAACTTCAACCGCCTGACAGAGGACGCCGGACACAACCAGGTAAGAATATGGAGTTTAAAAGCACTCCAAACCAAGTGCTGGTTACCCGGCATACAAACCTGTTAGGCCAAAGGAAAACTCCCAGAAGGGAGCCACTTCACTAACTAATCCAATTTTGCGACCACTACCGCGCCTGGACGCAACGGAAAGAGGACCAACCGGGCCGAGCCCGGCCGTCTTTCCGCGAGCTTCCACAGGTAGGCATTCGGATTACTTCGCACTACCAACAGGTAGGCAACCGGACTTTGTCCCGCAACCAGCTTTGAAACAGAGACATCTGGACTATGGTCCCACTAACAGAGACTTTGACAAAATTGCGCGTCATATCACTCGCTTTGAGCCCCATCAAGGAGCGTCTCATGACGTGAGTGCTTATCTTCGCGACATTGAATTCTACCTACAAAGAATACCCAATGTTACTGCCGCGGACAAAATCTTTCTGATAAAACTAACATCAAGCAGAGATGTTAGTAGCTTCATCGAACGTCAACCTCCTGAAGTCCAAGCTGACTTTGATCTTCTTAGTCAGTCTCTCAGGGTGGAATTCTCAGACGTTACGGTAAATGTGGGTCTGACTGCCGCCCTAATGATCAAACAGGCACGGCCAGAGTCCCCACAGCTATACTATCATCGGCTACGCAAAGCTTATTTCGGTCCACTCAATGAACCAAACATGGAGGAGGATAAAAACTTCAAAGCCCTCTTTGTGCAAAACCTCCATCCAACTACCAGCCATCATCTTGGCGTTTCTGCATGCCCACAAACGCAGACCAGCCGCCAACTTCGCGAGCTGGCAATGCGGGCATTTACTAAACAGATGCTGAGGCAGACTAAACGTCAAAAGCCAGACACTCGTCATCAGTAGATCGGAGTCTAGCGCTCGAAGGAGCGCCGACCTCCAATCCAAGTGGCCCAGGAGCCTCCGCTTTCCAGACAGGAAAGAGGGACCTCGACCACACAAAGAGAGCCAGGTCAACACCCGACCTGGCCTGAACGTAAGTTCAAAGACCAGGGCCCTCAATGGAGACCTCGGTTGAAAATAAATTTCGAACCAATCCAAACCGTAACCAAGGGGGTCCTATCAAAACCGCGACGACAGGAGAAACCATTATCGCCGGTCCCAAGACCAACGATCATCAGGTAGCTCACCTGTCGAGCAGCGAAATCATGCGAGGACCGAGCCCCTGAAACTCAGACTGATCGCGTGGGAAACCCTACTAGCGAAAGGAGTCTGACTACAGAGGAGGCTCGGGCCATAGAACGCATACTCAAACAAATGCGCGAAAAGTCCAAGGACAAGGCTGAGCTGTATACGGTGGAGGCCTCTAAGGCCCCGATTCAGAAACAGTCTCAACCAATCCAAGCCGACTTAACACGCAACGAAAATACAGAGTCTACTGAAGGGAATGAACATCTCCCAGACCTGTACCTAGGCTCTGACAATCCAGAGCCACTCAATGACATTGTCCAGGACCCTAGCATGGACAACACGGAGGGAAGTGATTCAGATCACAAATACCTCAGTCCGTCCTAACGCCGTCCAAGTGAACCCAAGCGTCGGGCTGTGCCATGACCACGCCACGACTATCGAATGTGAAACACCCTTTCACCAATTTCTGGGTCACCTAACTGAAAAGGAGTAGCTCAAAGCTGTATCTCTCTGTCTTGTTAGAAGACCACTTGACGCACGAAGCACTTCTCGACACAGCCGCTGACATCAGCCTAATTTCAGGCAACCTGTTCAGATCACTCCAGGCTATAGCGAGAAGATCCCATAGGGACTTGAAGTCCCACCCGTGCTTTCTAGAAATAAGGCCTTACTCTGATGATCGGACGATTATCAACGAGATAGCCTTAGTCCAACTGACCATCGGACCAATGACACTGATACACCCAGTGTACGTGTCCCACCTTGACAACGTCCCACTTCTGATTGGAAAAGACATCCTCAATCGCTTGAACCACTGATCGACTTCAAGCAGCTGAAGATTTGGGCCCAAGTGCGAGAACCACTTCCAATCTTACTGAATGAATCTCAGTGCAATGCGATTGACAGGGAATCACCAATCGACAGGGTAGCCACCGACACCGCTGGTACAACGACCATGCAACCTCGGTGCGAACCAAACCCCTTTACATTGCGTGACAACTTCCTGTGCACGCTGAAGGACCCTTTAGCGATGACACCCCAAATCGTCAATGGCATCTCACTGGAAGCAACTCCAGTCGACAATGTCGTGATGGCCTTATGGGCTGACAAATCTGCCATCAGCCAGGAGCTGTTTAACACTCTAACGCAGATAAACCCGTGCCTGACCTTCATAAAGAAGCGCACTAGGTTCCCTGCTAACCCCACACCGACTCATGCGTTAACCGCCATCGGTCTATGCTCTGCCATCGCGATGGAACAAAAGAGAACTGACCCACACGTTTGCTGTCATCCCTAATCTCTCACATTCAGTGTACATTGGGGCTGACATGCTAGTCAGACTCGACGCACAAGTCGACACCATTAACAACGCTTCTCTGGTCCCTGACTGGAGTGCGAAAGAATCACTTTCACTGACCAAAGGAAACTTGAGATCGGGTCAAAGCGATCCCGGCGTGTGTCAGGTAAGTAACGACTGCCATCTCACGATACCGCGCGTAACATCATGGACATACGCCTGAAAGCGTTTCCAGGACAACAAGTTAACTCTTCACAAGCGTTCTTCCAACCGTCTCCTCTGTTCGTTGAGTTAGGCTTGTCTGTCCAGGCAACACCCTGGTCGAGCTCGACTCGATCAACACACGTGTTAGTGCAGAATCCTACTGCCAATACCATCTTCGTCCCAAAGGCCACCCCTCTCGGCTGGCTGATTGACACTAGGTTCCATGACTGTGAACTCAGAATCCCAGTCATAGGGCGTATGCCACACTCACTCGCGACTGAACAACAGGAGACCGGAGTTGTCTACACGAAACCTTCCAGAGCAATCGCCATATACCCCTCACTTGTGGTCGATACCGACACTATCTGCAGGGTCGATCTGGCTGATGCGGAGGTAATGGTTGTACAGACAGGCTCCTGCTCTCCTCGATACAGACAAAGACCTGAACGATCAGGCAGACCTCATGGCAAAACAAGGGGCTCTTGACGGCACGCTCTGGCATTTCCAGCCAGAACCGTCGTACAATCGACCCCTTCCCACCCAACCCACCCATTCTGTCTGTCTGGTTACCCGATCTAAGGCAACCGCAACCGGTGCCTCGGCTCTGACCCCTGCAGACCCATCAACTTCCTCTCTTTCTTTCACTGGTTCCGGCCTCGTTGCCCTTCAAGCAGCGGACTCGGCAATCCACAAACTTATGCTTTACCTTTCAGACCCGGTGTCTAACCCCATCGTAGACACTGACTTTTCGGCTGACGCATATCTTAAAAAGCTATGGGCGGTGCGCTCAACTCCACCTGCGTCATGGCTTGCTTGTTCACGTCTCTGACACCCTCACTTCACCTGCGTCAGAGTGCCTCAGAGCCTAAGGGGGTCATGCTAACGCACGCACATGACGCTCCTGTAGCAGGCCACAGAGGTGTTCGCGCAACACACCAGGCACTCCAACAAGTGGCATACTGGCCACATATGCAAATGGACGTGGCAGAATACATCAAAGGCTGCCTAGTATGCTGCCAATTTCAACCAACAAGACCACTCCATCGTGCACCCTTACAAAGAAGGGGCATTTCTTTTCCATGGTATGACCTCCAAATCGATTGGATGGGACCCCTGACTAAATCAACAAGGGGCAACAAATACATCCTAATGGTCACCTGTGCCGTCACTAAAGAGGTGGAAGGACTTCCAGCCCCAAACGACACGGCACAGACAACAGCCTTTCTACTCATGAACCACGTGTTCTCCAGATTCGGCTTACCTTTTAAGGTCGATTCTGACCGTGGTACTCACTTCACCGCCGAGGTGATGGGACAACTGTGGCAAACCATGGGAGTGAAAGCGAACTTCCATGTCAGCCACTACCCCCAGTCCTCAGGCCAAGTAGAAAGAGCAAACCGAACGGTGATCGACATCCTAAAGAAATATGTCGCATCCAATCACCGAGACTGGGACGTCAAAATGCCCTTGGTCCTCATGGCTATCAGAGCCACGCCACACACGGCGACCGGAGTCTCCCCGTTTGAGCTCATGACCGGTAGGCAGATGACGCTTCCCCTACACTTACTGTACCAGCCAGGAGAGGCTAACATCGCTACGGCCTATACCACACACCAGTACATGGCTGATCTCCAGGCACACCTGAGAACCACCTTCGCCTTTGCCCAGGAAAAACTAGGCAAAAGTGCAGAAGGACGTAAGGCCTATTATGACCAAAAGTCATCTAGGGACAAACTACAGGTGGGAGACAAAGTGTGGTACTACAGGTTCAGCCAACTCACTGGACAAACAAGAGGTGGTACCAACCGACTGACGCGAAATTCCTCTCGCGTTGGGCGAGACCGTACACCAGTGTCAACAAACTATTCGGTGGTGTATCAGATAAAGATCACCAAAGGGAGAAAGGAACCCACTCTCAAGTGGATACACCGCAACCAGATAAAGTTGCACAAAACCCCATGGGATCTACAGGGGACATTCACGCTCCCAAGTAGTCTCAAACAGATCCCTTAGCTCGCAGTAACCACTAACAACTAACCTCTCTCTAACTCTGATTTCCTAACTCTTTTCACCTTTCAGTGGTAACTGTGAGTAATTCAATAACTGTAACTGATAACTCTAGTTTTCTCTGTCAATGAATCAATTCTCGCAACCGCTGTGTGTACCTTGCGTAACCTCGGGTGCTCTGCGAATACCGCTAACATTTCCACTGTAATAGACAAGTCTCGGAGTAACAGCAGCAACTCCAAAGCGGTTAAAAACGCCGAAAGACACTGTCAGTGGTAAACACTCACAGTGAGACTCTAAAACCAACCAAACCAAACTGTAGACCATACACACACTCAAATGGTCGCCTTGCTGATAAATGACACGCTCATAGACATCAGCTCCTCGGTGGACAGCCTAGCAATGAGAAGAATTCTTTGAAGGATCACGCATAACCATTATGTCCCTTTATATAATCACTACGTTTGTCCTTGTCCCTAAATGCATGCAAAGTCCCTCCAAGTGATGATCCTCCTAATGTATTTTGTTTTATTATAAACAACTCCCTAAACTTTAAACAAACTAAATTGAGACAGCTCTCTCATTTCTTTGTTCCCAATAAGTCCTTCCTTGAAGTGATAAACTTAACCTATCTCCATTAGCAAAGGATATAATACAAACCAAGTAAAGCCCCTTTACACTTGTATACATTTCCTTTGATCACGTTGCATCATTACACCTGTTATGACGCCAAACTATGTGTTTAACGTGTGGCTTACTCCCTGGTCTGCAAGGATGTCGACACGGAAACTTGTGGAACCAGCTTCGTCGAAAGGGGGACTGTAGCAGATCAGCCTCCAGAACGCCACATGGATTATAACATTTATTCAATCACTTACAGACCTCCAAACTGTTTCACTAAGGGTCTTCAAGATTAACAACTGTTTCACCATCGGCCTCCAGAGACAGGCCGTGGATGTAAATCTTGAGAAGAAGACATGCTAACCCGTTTTCTTTCAGATAAAAGGACACCAACGTGGCCTTTTAACTATTCACAGATGTTTCTTGCTTGGATAAGACTGAACCAGTCTTCAGGACTTATAATTAACGATTTTGTTTGTTTTCATAAAAAGCCGGGACCTAGGTCCAACCAGCACCAAAGACCAATCAGGTCAAAGGCTCATGGAGAGATCCAGACTATAGACGCCACTGTCAGAAGGCCGTAAATCCTGTAGATAAGGTGTCCATCCAGCTTTCTCGAGAACACTTTATTCTAATCCTGATTGACAGTTGAAAATGTCTTTGATCATAGTCATTCAGGCATGGTCAAACACTACCCCCTTTTGGTTTAACTGGACAAATGACTCTGCACTCAAGAAGGACATTTGGTGTTATTTCATTAAAGGACATTTTGTTATTTTATTACTTAGAAAGATTGTGAATGTACTAACAATTATACTGTTTGTTTCAGGATGCAGAGTTTTACAAGGCAACTAATTCCTTATTCCATTTCTACAGAGTTACGTTTTATGTTAATAAAATGTAATGAATATAAGTTTTTATAATAAGTCTGACAAATGTTTCTTTGCATAATCCTGCAAGTACAAATGTTTTTGTGTGTTTTACGAAAACCATGGAAAATAGGGTGAAACAAAAGGAATGTTTAAGACTCAGTTAAACATTTAAACTCCCCCCAAAGCAATGCCTTCCTTCGCAAGACACACCCGTCCAGAGGTGTTAAAACTGGCGCACAGCCAAAAACACGCTCTGCTTCTCTCGCTACTCTTCGTCTCCTCTTCACTTCGCACTGGACTTCTTGTCCGTTCAGGGCCGTAGGCCCTCGAAACCCTTTCAAGCTCTGGACCTCGTGTAACGAGTAAATTTTCTTTGTACTTTAAAGTCTGCAAGTTTAGCTTGCCGCGATGAAGTTTCCTTCACACAGCTGCTCAAAGTAGCTTACTTCCTGCCAGCCTGCCAACAAAAGGAAGTTACCTCGCTTTTATTTTTGAAGATTTCCTGCCTGCTCAAGAGTTAGCTTGACTAAAATCTAGCTTTCTCGAGCAAGTTTAAGCCAGCAACACAGCCGCTAAACCTTCTCCAGTGGACTTAACAACTTTGAAGGACTCGATTTTACTCGGTGTACTGACGCTGATGCTAAAAGGCTTGGCTAGTTGTGACAGTAACGAGATGCTTTTGAATCTCCCGGGCCTACGGCGGCCCCTCTGGAGAGTGGAAACAGAAGGCCATCCTGGAGGCGACAAAAGTCACCGGATGCGACAGGGTTCTGCAGAACCCCTCTGGAGTCCTAGTCGCTAAGACCTGAGACCGAATACTACCCCAGGGTGAGTCAAAAGCGTTACACAAGTTTGGCGTCTAAACTGTCTAAACATAGTAGCCTTAGCATCAGAAACCGTCATTTAACCCCTCTAAACGCGCTCCGTAAAATCCCCTCAGTTAATAATAGAATCAATAATCAATAATTCCTTTTGTTTCACAAAATCCTCTGAAAGCAAGTTTATCGTTCTTTGATTTACCCATTTATGTGTCAATAACTATTCCTTTGTGTCATTTCCCTGTCATTATTCACTGTTTAACTTTATAATCTTTAATAAAACCCCATAAAGACATTTAATGTTTCATTGTTTAATTGAGAACGTTCAAAACGAGAAGAATTTACTTCCTTTAGATTAATGAGACTAGGCTAAACAGTTTCTCTGGATCTGTTCAAAACTAGAGTGGTGCTCGAAGAAATTAATATTTTGATAAGCAAAATATTAATTATTATTTTTCATAATTAATATTCATATTAATTATTAATACGACCATATTCACTACAGTATACAGTACACTACAGCTACATTTCCCCTGTATTTGCCGCCATTGGAAACATGAATTGTAATTTCTCTTTATTGCTTTTGTGGCATGTAATGTAATTGTTCTGATGCATGTGTTTTTTTTCCTGCTCATCTTCTTTTTGAACCTTTAGAATAAAAGTTTGAATCCTTTGTGAGTAGACCCAGCCTTCACGTGTCTCAGGCGCCTGAAAGGAAGTGTTTTTTCTTTCTTCTGATATAAAGACTTCCACTCCAGACGACATACTCAATGTGTTTGTCTTGTCTGACCACTGTGAGCTGATGAATCAGTTCCATTAAAAATGCCTCTTTTAGTTTAATTCAGCCGTACATTTGATACAATCAGCTGTAAATGTAATATATAACCACCAGAGTTGTGTACAACAACTGTTGCCATGGGCACTTCGCAATTAATTTGTGCTTCTCAGCCGTTCAGAGGATACATCCAGCTGTCAACATGTGACACGACCAAACCGTCTATTTCAAGGCTGTACAGGGTGGCATTAATAGTTTAACACATTTCATATAATTTCTAAATGTTCATGAACAATTCTAGGAATCATTAGATCAACGTTGTAACTTGTAACTATGTTGCGTCCTACACATCTTCAACTCTAAAGCAGCGATGGAAGAAGTCTTCTAATATACTTTTATTAAAACATAAAAAAAAAAAAAAGAAAAAAAAAAGGCTTTAAGTTGTAATGTAGGCGGAGCTAAAGAAGGTTGAACATTGGTAAAGTTGAGGCTGTTCCAGATTTTTGCTGCATGATACTTAAACACAGCTTCACCAGGTTTAGTTCTAAGAAGGCCTGTCCGACTCACAGATGTTCTCAGAGTCCAAGAAGGTTTATAAGCAAATAGTATGTCAGAAATATATTCTGATGCTAAACCATTAAGAGACTTGTAAAGTCTATTCTTTGAGCAACAGGAAGCCAGTGCAGGCATTTTAAAACTGGACTGATGTGGTTGTACTTCCTGGTTTTGGTTAAAACCCGAGCAGCAGTGTTCTGAATAAGCTGCAGCTGTCTTAACCCTCGTTTTGAGACCAGTGAGCAGGCCGTTACAATAATCTAACCTGCTGGCAATAAAAGCATGGATGAGTTTCTCTAAGTCTGGTTTAGACCTTATCCCTTTGACTCTAGAAATGTTTTTAAGGTGATAAAATGCTGATGATGTAATTGACTTAATGCGACTGGATATTCAATTCTGAGTCCATGATGACCCCTAGATTTCTAACCTGTTTTTTAGATTTTAGAGAAAGAGACACGATGTGACTGCTGACACATTCTCTTTGTTTCTGTGGCCCAAAGATGATTAGTTCAGTCTTATTGCTGTTCAGTTGGAGAAAATTATTCTGCATCCACACATCAATCTGTTCGATGCAGTGACACAGTGAATGGATTGGTCTATTTTCACCTGCTGTGAGTGAAATGTAAATCTGAGTGTCTTCTGCATAATTATGGTAGGATACACCGCAGCTGTGTATTAACTGGCCTAAAGGAAGCATGTAAAGATTGAATAATAGAGGTCCCAAGATAGACCCCTGTGGAATCCCACATGTCAGGTCCAATTGGTCTAATACATAGTTACCAACCGAAACAAAGTACTTCCTGTCTTCAAGATTGGACTGAAACCATTTAAAAGGCAATTCCAGAAATGTAATTTGTGACTTTGATAAGTCTGGTCTCAGTCTGTGATGGGCCTGAATCCTGACTAAAAAGGATCTAAGCAGTTGTTAAGCAACAAAAAGTTGCTGATAAACATCTTTTTCAATGACTTTTCCTAAAAACGGCAGGTTTGATATGGGCTGATTTGTTGAGCACTGTAGCATCAAGACTGCTCTTCTTCAGGAGAGGCTTGATGAAGGCAGTTTTTAAAAGGCTAATGGAAATTACTGTAAGTAATTATATTAGAGATTTGTGAGTTGTGGTAACAAACTGCTTAGAACTGATTTTAGAAATCTAGTGGGTAAAACACTGAGGCAGCAAGTGGATGAACTTTGTTCAATTGTCATTAATGGGTGTAAAATGTTTTAAAATCGGTAGATTAAAGAAGTAGGATAAATAACTCAAAATAATAAATGTTCTACAAAGTTCCAAAGACTTTCTCTCTTTCTTTTTTTTTTGAAGTTTTTTAATTTCCTCAGTAGTGCTGTGGTTTTTAAAGAGACAATCACAGAAAGTTCCTTCAAACCAAGAAATCACAATGTTACAATTTTTGGAATAGCACTTAGGTTAATTCTTATGTTAATATCCCTTGTTTTTATCCACATCCAGCGCTTCTTATAACGCACAGTATATTTTTTTCTTTCAAATAACTTACATCCCAATAAAAGTAAAAGCTTGTAACAGAATTTATATTGAAGATCCTTCTAAAAGCATTTTGGTAATTTATGTAAAATGGCCTCATACAGTATATTACCTCGCTGTACCCTGGGTAACTGTGAATAGAAATGGAGTAAATAAGATCCTTCAACAGGGTGTATTCACAGTTCACTTTGTAGAACACTCATAAATAAATGAGGTTTCCACTAGAAGGCCAGTTCAGATGAAGACTAGTAAACAGAGATGTTTTTGAGATTGTGCGGTTGGCTAGGCGGAGGACTTGAAAGCCTGTGTGTTGCACTGTAGACATTGATGGAAATAGATTTTGTATTCAAGTCTGTTGTAGAAGATATCTTTACATTTTCAGAGCAAGAATTTGTGCTTTGAATTACACAAGTGGTATTATACACTGCAAGACTTTAAGGTGGTTTAGATGAGGTCCAATTAATACCCGACTCTGAACTTGCTAATCACGTTGCTATCCTGCTCACAAATTTGCAAAAAGGGTTGTTCTGTCTCCCCCTTGTGGTCACCTTGGATCCAACCCCTTCATGTTTGATGATAGGGTTATTGCCCCCAAGATGGAGCTGTAATTTAGTATGAGCTATGGAACATCCCCCTTAAATTGATTAGGACACACTTTACTGCCTTCCAAATCAGGCTTGTGTCCTGTTAATGTAATTGACTCAAGAAATGCAGGGCTGACTCAACAAATGAGGAATTGCCACCAATTAAACAAATGGACCGACGAGACAGTGATGAAAATGTTGTGCTGTAACAAAACCTGGACTGTGAGGGCAATAACATTTATATTTTATGTACTTAAGGATGTGAGGGGCATTTGTCTCTGTCTGCAAGGAATACAGATAATTAATTCTTAAGACACAATCAATAACTGGAACAGAAACGTGTGTAAAAGGTCACTGGTCTTTGGTTTAATTACTATTACAAACTGTAAAGTGAGGCATTGCTGTCACTCAGAGAAAAGCATAGGCCATATTGGAAAAAAGAGGTGTGGCAGAGTGAATTTATCAAGAGGAGGAAAGCTAATAATGTGGTTTGCACAACATAGTCTAAAGTGTTTTTAATCACTCGCCTCCACACAGCTCTAGCAGAATTTTGCGGTAGTCTCCAGATGTGTCCCCCTGCAAATAAAAAAAAAAAAGTTTGAGACTACAACATTATCTCAATTACCTCAGTCCGCTCTTATCCCTGAGAAAGGTCTTTTAAACAGTTTTTCTCTGACGAACTGCTAAATCCAGATGAATCTCAACTTCATCCAACAGGCGCTCCATTTGGTTTGGAACTTGACCATTTCACGGTAATTTATCGTACGATTTATTAAAGACACATGGACTCTATACGTAAAAGTATCGAGTCCAGTTGCTGAATAACAAAGGTTTTTTCTTCCTGTCCCAATAAGCGCTTTACCTTAATGAAGGAGTAGAGCGTCTTGCCATACATCTTCAGGAACGCCGCTTTAATATCCAACATGTCAATTTCTGCTCTGGCAACCATTATTCTGATGAGGACACTGTCTGTTGTGCCCAGCCCCTGACGAGAGAAGGAAAAAAAAAAAAAAAAAAAAAAGATATAATTTACACTGGCAGACATGAAATAAAGCCATCTTCTTTTCATGTAATCCTCCATAATCCTGTAATTATGCACCCTTTTCATATGTTCTAAACCAAATCAACATACAGTATGTGTTCCTTGACACGCCACACATGTGACACATGACAAATTTAATTTCATCTTTTTTATTATACAGGAGAAGATTAAAAGTGAGTCCACAGTGTGACAGTAAAACTTTTACCTACCTTCATTGATTTGTATAATCGCTCCGCAAAGAATGCCGGCTTGTTTCTTAAGCATTTCACTGTGATGTAGAAGAAAATCATGAGAGAGAACACTTTTACGTTATCATTTCAATGTAAAACTGAAGAGTTAGAAGGCTGTTTTGGAGAAGGAATGTAGTAAATGGGTTTTTAAACACACAGCACTGCCACTAATTACAGTCTTAGAATTAGCACAAAAGAACATGTCACTTTATAACGAATTAGAACTTAGCAGGAGACTTTATAGCAAGGAATTGAATTGCATTTAATTGCATTTAATTGCACAAGTACTCCACTCATTTTGTCTACCCTGAGTGCATTTGAGATAAGGTGAACCCTTATTGTTGCATTTGAATAGTCTTTGACAGATGTTGGTGGTAAGCACTGCTACATTGTATTTTCTACTGCCACAAAAAAATTTAATTACTGAAACTCACTAGAGCGTTAAGCATTTGTCTTAACCTATTTTCCTCAACATAGCTGCTAATATAAATTCAGTCCACAATAGTTATTAGGCGTTTATAGAGAAAAGTGGCCACCCACCAATAGCGAGGAAGACGTCTTCTAGGGTTCCAGACATCTCTCTCTTAATGCTTTCCTCAATGTCTCGTCCAGAAATCTTCTGATACTCGTCAAACACTGAAGACAGACCATTGTTAGAACTTTTAATGTAGAACACATAATGCATAAATAAAAGTTTCCCAATGTTTCCACTAGAGGTCAGTACATTTCTGGTGTTCTCTATATGACCTCTTTGCTTCAAGTAAAAGGAAGGAAATGTTCTACATCAGCACATGACACGGAACAAACCCTTATTATGGACACAATTTACTATTGCCGTAAAATGGACTACATTGTTTTGTAAAAAATACCTCTTAGCAGATGGTTTCGGTTCCTCACACAGAGCACAGTTAGAAATTTAACCTCGTCCGTGCCCCATCTAGCCTCACCAGCCTCAAAGATGTCCTAACAAAAAAAAAAGAACCATATACAAATAAGCTCAAAAATAAGCAGAACCCAGGTATTAAATCTTTATTTAAGAAATCCTGCCTTTGCATCTTGTACAGCTTGGGCCTCATTAACAGTGTTGCTCTCATCTCGCCCACCCTGAAAGACAAGAGGAAAAAAATAAATAAATAAAATAAAATAAAAAAAGTGGTACTTTATTGTTTTAGATGCGTTTTGCTACATGCTCCCTCTTCTGCAAAGCGTGGCTTTCACAATGATGTTTACTCACCGTCAGAAGAGACACTAGGACTCGTTGAAACATCCCAGACGTGTCTCCGCACACATCGTCTTCCAGGGATTTACCATATTCTCAAATAAATAAATCAAATAAATAAGTCATAAAAAACATCCAAGAGTTATGACTGACTTTTAATTTCAATACTTGAGCTGCAAAACATGTTTAGCATGACAACCATGAAAAGGGCTCAATTAACTCTTATTTCAGTACAGTTTCATAACACATTATTTTTGAAATGGCTAAAAACAAAATTCTTTCATATCTGTCATCGCTACTACAAGGGAACAAATAGGCAGGGAAAAAAAAAAAAAAAACAAACAAACATACTGCCACATTTAAAGCTGCAATAGTTTTCATTAATTATTTATTCCATCCACTGTTTCCTAATAACGGCTAAGATAGATATCATATAACATGCACTCCAACAGACACTTGGTGTACCACAATAGCAGACTCATGGAAACCTTTCTTACCTTTCTTGTAGACGGCAACAATGTTTTTTATTTCCTCATTTGACCTTGATGCAAGGATGTCAATAAGACAAGCCTCCTCTGTTCCTGCGCCCTGTGGATAAAAATAATGATGTGTTAGGCAAACAGACAGGTTGATATTTTATAACTTCTCTGTTCCCTTTTTGCAGAAATCAGAAATGTATAACTGTTCCCCTGATATGGTAAACATTAACAGCTTAAGAAAATAGAAATGTAATGTAACTGTAATAAAGATAGTGTGTACAATACACAGTATGACACCACAATGATTTGTTTGGCATTTTTGGCACATGGCAAAAACAAGTTTGGAAAAATAATCTTTTTAATCTCTTTGGACTTTAAAGGATTAACTGTTGTAGACTAGTTAAGGGTGTTGTAGTTATAATATCTCTCAAAACAGAGGGATATCTAGTGTAAAATTGTCACCTTCATTGCATTTTTAAGTTCGTAGGCGTCATAAACAGGTGCCAGCATTAGCAGTCCCAAGACCACACTCTTGAAGTGCCCACTCAGCTCTGAGCAAAGATCAGCAGCAAGGTCCTGCAATAAGAGGAATAACAAAGTGGTTCAAGAGGAGAACAGGAGTGTCATTCCTGGTATTAAGGATAATCCATGTTGCAACCTAATACATGATGCAATTTCAGTGTCTAATGTTGCCAGCGTGGACTTGACTTCATATGTTCCAGATGCGGTCTCCACTAGAGGGTGTGGTTTCTGAAGTGTTTAGGGAAAACTGAGTGGGAGTATCCGCATGACTCACTCGTTCTGCCTGCACAGATTCCACTTCTTTCCTTTTTCTAGCTTTATCAATTGAACATATAACTGACTCTCCGCAGTTCACAGCACATCTTCAATTAAACAAACATCCCGGACTTCCTAATACGTTAATGATCGGTGATAGTTGCCAATTAACCAGAAAATGCAGAAGTTGTCAGCAGCAAGAATGTTTGGGTAGGTTTAATATAGGACAAGAATACAAAGCCCCTCAGTTTTTTTTATTTTTACGGTTAATGTTTAACTTGTAACCTTGCGGAAGACATAAACACTGCTGTAGACTTGTCCGGCACCGTTACGTTAAATGTTTGCTTGTTACTGACAAAATGGCCTTTCATACATATGTTTTCAGAGTAGTGCAAATATGACCTGTACCTTTCCCACTGACTGTTTGAAGGTCTCCTTAATGCGCTGCCTTTGGGCAATTGTACGATGTGCCAGGATTTCAATAATAGCTGCTTCATTAGTGCCTGCAAGAAATGGAACAAATGCCTAAAAACAGTACAAAGCACACAATGTAAATAAGGTTCAGATTATATTATTCTCTGACAAAAGCTCATTCACTGCTGTTATGGAGATGGTCTGAGCAGCACAATATAGAAACCTTCAGTGCCTAATAATATTACCATACCAGACTATGAAATGCTGACTTGAATATTTGTCACATTCTTCAAGTATGCCTCATTAGGACTTAACCTTGTTTGAAAAAAATGTAACAAATAACAAAATTGGTTTAGCAATTTAGTGATTAGTGAAGCCACACTGTTCTTGTTGGGAGAAGAATTTTGTCACAATGAGACAAAGTACGAAGGGGAAGAAAATAAGCAGAGAAATGTGCTACATAAAAACTACTAAGCGTTCAAAATCGAAGGAACAGTATAGATCATCTTTCACAGAGACCAGTAGAAATGACACACATAAACCAAATCGTGTGTGAACAAACTTCTGATGGCTTGTATTAAGATCTTACCAGCTCCTTTCATGGCATCCCTAAGTTTCTGGACATCTTTTTCTGCATTAAATCCAGTTGCTTCCTTCACTGTTCCACGGTTTCCAATCTATTTAAAAAAGGCAAAATTAGTTTAAAATATACCATACAGATTACATGCTACATCTATGGTAGGAAATACAGGGAATCACTGAAGAGTCAAATCATAGAAAATATATTCTGTTATCATATGATTGCTTCCTTTAAATGAAAACTACAAAAAAAATATATAAAAAAACATAACATTATTTTAGCTCAAGCCATGTGATCAGGTAATTGTTTTACCTATTAAACAAACAAACAAACAAAAAAAAGGACATAACACAGCAATGCTCAGCCTAACATTACATATGGTAGTTCTAATAAATTATTAGATTGTTGAAACTTACTGCTGCCATTGTTGGATGAACGGATTTCCAAACACAAGGATAAAAACTACAAAAGAGCAAACACAAAAGCAAACTCCTCATTAACTTCTGATCAATATTGTATGCAGTTCATCAGCTCAGATCACTCAAAATTCCCAAAGGAATTCTATTTGTGGCCCATCTGCTCAAGTCCCCAGAACTAATCTTATTAAGCGGTTGTTTGTTTGGACACACCTGTAATTACTCCAGGAAGGACAGTGGGTTTTTACTGCAATTAATTTACTTAAAAACATATTGTCTATGAAAATTGTAAAGCTTCAGTTTAAAAAGGTTACCACCCATTTCAACCATAGGTTAATTAATGTATAACTTATGATAAAATAATAACTTCCCTCAGGTAGGAGGACAGATAAGTCCCATATGTTAAAAGATACAAGAAGGTATATTGCAAAAAATGTATTCTGTTTAAATTTTTTTTACTTGATTGATCACTAAACTAGATTTAAGATACAACACGTGTTTATAAAATGCAGCTCTTCAACCTGTGTAATCTCAATGCATGTTGCCGTCGCTCCCATGAGCACTGAAAGTGGCCTTTACTCCCTGCAAACATATTCTGAATGCGGGTTAACAGACACACCCAAGTGTTTTTTTTTCATGCAAATATAAGGAAGGTAACTTATCCCATTCTTACCTGCAGTGGAAACCTGTTTATGCTTAAATACAGTGGAGTGTGCTACACAAGCACCAGGATTGGCATAAAATTAAATATTGTGGATAAAATTACAGGCATCATATCAACATATACTACCCACCCACCTTTATTGAATTTATTGCTTTATTGAAGGCTGTGGAAAAGTTTGTTACCTGAAATAATTTCCCTCAAATAAACCCTTATGTTGTGTTCATTTCATGTTAAACAAGTTTGTGTTCCCGGCCTTTACATTAAGACTCATCATAAAAAGTAAAAAAAAAATAAATAAAAACTACATCAAAACTACATCATTTCTGGATTATTTTGACTATAAAAAATAATCAGATAAAACATAGTATACTGTTAATCACAGACTACTTTGGGTCAAAGTTACCAAATACATTTGTATTAAAACATAAAATATGTAATCAAGAGCCTCCCTCACAGTATTCGGACTTGTCACAGTGCTGCCAAACAAACTGTGACCAAGACCTCAAAAAAGCCTTATGCCAAAAGAAATGAGAAAAGTTCGCGTTTATTGAAACAATAGTGCCACTGTCTGTGAGAACTGCCAACACAGGTGTTGTTCCCATGGGAGAAAGACTCTACTAGGCAAAGGTTCCCGTCCTTCTGACTAATATTTGCCTTACCACAGAGCACAGTGGCTCAGGTGGTAGCAGAGCGGTCACTGGCGGTTCGAATCCCGCTCTTCCCAGTTCCTACTGTTGTTGTGTCCTTGGGCAAGACCCACCCTTGCCTCCAGTGCCACAGCTCTGGTGTATGAATGTGAGGGTGGAGAGGCTGTAGGCCCAAAATGGCTGCCACATCTCTGTCAGTCTGCATTATAAATCTAATCCATTATTATTATTATTAAAAATTACATCCAGCCCTTTCTACTACTTATGCATATAACTATAGTTTTCAGATAGCATAAACGGATGCATGTCATGTAGTAAAAACTTAGCTCTAGAGACCAGAACCATCTTTTATATCAGGCTGTGAACATAATTTTTACACTTGTAAAGCTGCCATTGGATTTCCATTTATTTTTCTGCTTTTGGAGCCTGCCCTCTGGCGGACGGAGGTATATTGCTGTATGGTGGCGCCAAAACGTGAGACACAAGGGGTTCAATGAGAGGGGCTCGGATGCATCTGAGCTCAGTTTTTAAACACTTTTGCTGTTTTCCCATTAATTTCTATTGACCGGTCATTTTTGACCTCCAAGCGTGTACAAAAGTTTAATAAAACCCCAAAAACTGTAGGGAAATTATAATAATATATTTAATAAACAATTAATTTTTTGTGTTGAAATATTCTTTGTGGCAAA
Source organism: Neodontobutis hainanensis (assembly GCA_024349245.1). NCBI lineage: Eukaryota > Metazoa > Chordata > Actinopteri > Gobiiformes > Odontobutidae > Neodontobutis > Neodontobutis hainanensis. Next base: position 3,572,438 of record JALDNG010000041.1, read on the forward strand.
GTCATGGAATCTTAGGTCAATCTGATGAAATTAACTATATCTAAGAAAGATAAAACTTTTAAATCTGTCAAATTTGACAGGAACAGAACACAAGGGTTAATATGGATATGGACTAAGTTACCCATAGCAGTACAATAATACAATACAGTAACTTGCCTCCCGACAACAGTAAACATTATCATGAGTTACACACAGTGTGGAAACCTTTACATTACTACGATAAACCACAACGAGTTACACAATGCTCTAATCAAATAATATACGTGGCTCTAATGTTCTAAAGTATTTGCTAATGGGAACCAGAGCAATTGAGGAAGTTCTTACTAACGTACATAATACTTAGAAACAAGAGGGGCACACCCTTCGAAGGCAGACAGTAACGGCCTGTAAGCTGTGGCAAAGCAAACGCAAAAAATAAAACAACAAAACAAACACTTTAGGAGTTCAAGTCGACAAGACAACACCTTACCTGTACTCAAAAAGACGGGTATAAACGGCACCAGACACAGGAGCAGAGCGCCAATACACCGGGTAAAGTAAAAAACTAAGTAACGACCAGTTTCATTCTTTTTACGTCCCTCCCCTAAAATGACAAATTAGCAGTAGGTGCTCCTCCTCCTCCTCTGATAAACGCGCAGACAAGCGGCTGCATTCATGAACAGTGGATTCAGGATTCAACAAAAAATTAAAAGGTTAGCAGATAAGTTTTTTTTTCTTAAACTGAACAAATAAATAAATGATAAATAGTTTTTACTTCTATACAAAAGACAAGTACCAATTTACTAATGGTGTAAAACATTCTAATAAAACGTTTTTATAATTACAGTGATAAAATAGAAACGAAATGGAAGAAACATATATTAAACGTTGAAATATAAAAGACATACACTATACAGAGAAATACCAGAAATTAATATTACATAATTATATAAAAATACATACAACGCCCCTGAACGTGACATATGAGGGAAACTGAACTACATTACCCATAGGTCCGTTCGCGCGTCATTGGCTACACTCGGATGTTGCGATATCGCTGGCAGCCAAAGATTGCTGTGGTTGCAGAGATTAGGCTGCTGGGTTGAAACCTCAGTCTAATGTTTTTTATTTTTTTTACATGTAAATTTCCGTGGATTAACATTTACAGTCGTAGTTTGATGAAAGGCGGGATTTAATGAATTTTTTGTCGAATCTGGGTTTGGTTGTGTAGATGAAAGGCTGGTTTGAGCTAAAGCGTTAGCTAAGTAAAATCATAGTTTGATTGCAAATATAAGCAATTAGCTAAATAGCAACACTGACAGCTATGTGTCATCGGACAACAGCTTCATTTGACTGAGGATGGAAACACTCAGTCGAGGAGTGTCAGTTCTCGAGTTAAACGACGGAAACATCGCACTCGAAGACATCTTCAGAGGATAACCTGGGTAACCTTACACAAAATGTCATAGCGCCTAAGTAGCTAGCACTTCGCTAGTCCGATCTTATCTGGACGAGATGGGAAAGGACCTAACGTTGTCAACATTATGTGTAGTAACCGTCCCTGAACAGCTGGATGGATAGAGACATTTTCCCCGGAGATGCTTTATCCTCCTAGGTGGTGTAATTCACTTACATAACAGCTAGCTGCTCTATTGCCTTGTGTTGGTAAATGGGAATAACGCCACGAAAATCCGGACTGTATCCACGTCAATAGTTGAGACATCGCATTTCCAGTTGTTCTTTGCACTTGACTGCACAGCACTACCAGTGCTTTTTGATTTAAACAGCTGAGTGCTGATTGAAGCCACATAATACTATCCTTTTCATTTAGACAACATGAGGAAGTTTTTTGATTCTCGTCGAGAGTTGGTGAGCTCTGGGCCCGGTTCTGGAGGAGGGGGCGGTAGTTCTGGGTCCAGCCTGGCAGGGGGCAACTTTATTGGACGAGGCTTCACCGTGGGGCGACACCAGGTCACCGTGGACGAGATTATTGCAGAAGGTATAAGTATTGCTCAACCCAAGAGATGTCATGTAATATTTTTATACTTGTCACTGAAACTAAAGGAGGATGCCTGCATCTTGTGTAGCTGAGGCCAAATGCAGGAATCACATGACAATACAGAACTGTAACCAAAAACCTTCTCTACAACAGAGAGAAATGTAGATGCATGTTTGTTGGACAAAACAGGGGCCACTATTTGCACTTTCTTCATATGAAAACATATGCTGCTCTTTTGGTGTCATTGTTGAAGACGCCTTGGAAGAAAAGAAAGTACAATAACATTAGAAAAGCACTATTTATTACAACTTTTAAACCAGCAGAGCACAACACAAGCACACATGTAAGGATAACCAATAGTTTTATTGCTTAACTTATGTGTCTCTAACCACAATCTTCCTGTTTTTGTCACACACCTGTTTTCTAGACTTTTTTAATGGCTTGAAAGCCAAATAAAGGTTCTGAGATAGTAATGCAGTGCAAACGTTAAACTAACAATTTACAGTAGTAGTGTTTTAAATGTTGCTGTAGTGACCCCACCGAGTATTTGCACAGGAGATGAATGTAAATATACTCTATACTTTCACAGGCACCTCCTGGGCTTATACAAGTATTTTATAAAGATTTTGAATTGCAGTGCATGGATAACATTGATGACTATGACATAGCTGAAATCCACAAACTAAATTTTAGTTCTAAGCCATACCAGATGGTTAGGCCTCAATGTAGGCCTCTATGTAAAGCCTGCAGCAATAACATGACTAATACATAACACAATAAGGCTACATGTTTATGTAACTGCTAGTAAACCATTAATGGGCAGTTGCTCTTAATCATTTCTGTCTTTTGCCCAAGTATATGCTACATGCTTAAATTTATATTGACGTCTCATGCATTATTCTGATGTCTTTATTCACCTTTCAGGTGGTTTTGCAATTGTATTTCTTGTGCGAACGAATCAAGGTGTTCGTTGTGCCCTGAAGAGGATGTATGTCAACAATGAGCATGATCTGCAGGTGTGCAAACGTGAGGTTCAAATAATGGTGAGTTTATTCTGTTCTTTTGTTGTTTGTGGTCTCCATTTTTTTTATCTTTTTGTCTATACAATAAAATAAAGACAGGCTTGTTTTAGAAGACCACATTACATCATTAAACTTTTTTTAATGAAATTTTGTTACACTGTAAAACACATTCAATTGTTTCGTGCTTTGTAGAAAGACCTAGTTGGCCACAAGAATATTGTTGGCTATCTGGACTCTAGTATAACAGCTATGGGATCAAGGGACGTATGGGAGGTGTTCATACTCATGGACTACTGCAAAGGTGAGTACAGAGGCCTCAACCATGTCCTTTGGAAAATTCATTCAGATAATTTGATTTTGTGTATTTCTATGAACATTATTTTGCAGGGGGACAGGTGGTCAATTTGATGAATCAAAGGCTGCAGACGGGCTTTACTGAGGCAGAGGTGCTACAAATCTTCTGTGATTCCTGTGAAGCTGTTTCTTGCCTGCATCAGCGCAAGACTCCTATCATCCACAGAGACCTTAAGGTGACCCATTTTTCCTCTTTTGTCTGCAGTAAATGTAAGATTACCACTGTGTAAAGACACACACCTGGTCTGTGCTGTGGTAATATGATGCAAGGATGTGATTGACATGTTTGTGTGAGTTGGAGCTTTGTTTAATTGTGACAAATGAGGGGAAAAGGGATGTCTGCATTGTGCTTGTCACAGTAATTTGATGTTACTGCAGCTGTCTGTCTTGGATTTACATAAAAATAGCATTATCCATAAATATTTCTTCATCAAGAAATAGAATATTGAAATTGATGTAACTTGTTTGGGCCTCTTTTTATGTACACATATTAATAGCTGAATCGTTCAAATGTAATAGTCTTTTGTGTGTCTTATTTGTGCAGGTGGAGAACATCCTCTTGCATGACAAGGGTCATTATGTGTTGTGTGACTTTGGCAGTGCCACTAACAAGTTCCAGAGCCCACAGACTGAAGGAGTGGCTGCGGTTGAGGAGGAAATTAAAAAGTTTGTTCTCTTTTTTTTTGTCTGATAGGATGATTGGTGATTATAGTTTGATTTGTTGTACAAATATTTTTTTTTTATGTTCTGGTATGTTTGTTTCTTAGTAATCTCTCTCTTTCTTCAGGTATACCACTTTATCATATCGTGCACCTGAAATGGTGAATTTGTACAACAACAAGATCATCACTACAAAGGCAGATATCTGGGTGAGGAAAGATTGCAAGCTCCTAACTACACAGATGATTGCTGTTCTCTATGTGCATTTTAAATCAGAATTGGATAAATAATTTACAAAACTGTGTATATTTTGTTCCTTGTCAAGCTAATTCACTGGTTTATTTTTATTCACTGCATCTAGAAGGAAAATGGATATTATGTTGAATATAATCTCTTCTGTTCCCTTCTGTCTCTTTCCTGGTCTTTTGTTTTCTTGGTGGTGGTTTCCGGTGATGGGGATGCATGCCTTGGTCTACTCCAGGCACTGGGCTGCTTGCTGTACAAGTTGTGCTTCTTCACTCTGCCTTTTGGTGAAAGCCAGGTGGCCATATGTGATGGCACTTTTACCATACCAGATAACTCCCGCTACTCTTATGACCTTCACTGCCTCATTAGTTAGTCTTTTTTTTAATGGTGTTTCAATAAGACACACATAAATGTAGTTTACTGGGTTCTAAAGTCTTCCTTCATGATGTTTTTAGGGTACATGCTGGAACCAGATCCAGACAATAGACCAGATATCTATCAGGTGTCACACTTTGCTTTTAAACTTGCTCAGCGGACCTGTCCTGTACAAAACTTAAAGGTGATTGTACTGTACATTCATCTGTTTTTCAGTAATTCATTGTGGTTATTACAATTTGCCACAGTCTCCCATAAAAAGAAACATTATTGTACTAATGAAAATGTATAGCCTATTTATAGAGCTGCAGCTTCTACAATGTTAGTGTTTGCACAAAAGCAGTGTTTGCTTTTACTAATTTTAATGTCTGCTGTACTTAAATTCCATAATTTCTCCAGAATTCTCCAATTCCTACTAAACTTCCTGAGCCAATCAAAGCAAGTGAGGCTGCCGCAGCAAAGAAGACCCAGAATAAGCCCAGGCAAGCCTGACCTGCTTACATTGTATTGCAATTAAAGCTATAGTAACACTAGGGTTTATGTAATTAGGTACACTGCTCTTCTGATAATGTCATTAAATAATAATGTTTAGTGTTGTCACAATTAACAAGAAGCCTAACATCCTCTTTTTGTTGCCAGACTGACAGATCCAATTCCCACCACTGAAACCTCCATCACCCCTCGCCAAAGGCCGAAAGCCATTCATTCCCAGGCTGGTTCTGGCATGCTACCTATCCAGCCCGCTGCTCTTACTCCTCGTAAGCGGGCTAACATCTCTGGTGGAACAGCCCAACCAGTGGGTGCGTACAGCACCATGTCATCTTCTGCATTTCAACAATACAAGTCTGAATTGGAACTGATTGAATACATAGGCTCAGAGGCTAGTTGCTCATACAATCTATAGTAATTTAACAAAAGTGGTCCAGTATGTGGCGATGCAACAGAAATAATAATTAAAAGTTCTTCAAGCAGCCTGGAAACAACCTAATCAACCTGAAAAGAAATCTTCACTGAAGCTTTGAACAGTCATACCTTCTTATGTTTGTACATCCTTTCCATTTATTATTTTTTTACTCTATTATTAATAAGAAATAACCAAAATGTATATGAGGGCTGAATAAAAATATTGCAAATGGCTCTACCTTGAGAGTGAGGTGTGCTGTAATGTTAAGTCTGTCTTGTTTTCTTCTCACATAGGTGTCAGTTTAGACCTGTCTCAGCCTGCTGCAGCGCTACAGTCACAGAAGGCACAGGCTCCAACTCTGCCACTCACCCAAAACAACGCTGGTCTGACCACAGCTCAGCAGAAACAGGTGCATACTGATAAACCACAGACAACTCAATACATTTTCTGATTTATAAAACTGCACTTTTTTGTACTTAAAAGCTACATGGTTATCTTTATTTCTGTTTTATAGGCTGTTCAACCTGTGACAGCTACAACAGCAGAGACTTCTACCATAGCAGCAGTAGAGTCTTTTGTGACCAAGACTGACACCCAGGCACAAGCTCAAGTACAGCCTGCAGCTCAGCAGCAGACCACAACTCCCTCACTGGTCAGTGCTACCTCCCAGCAGGCGGCACAGAGTCCGCCCAGCCCTGTACCACCTCAACGCCCAGCTCGACGCAAGCATGGAAGTCTGAGTTCTCCCAGCAAAGTGGCCTCTGGTTCAGCCACTGAGGTCAGCCAAAAGTGTCACCATCAGTGTGGAACCACATAGCTGAGACCCAAAATGACCATAAATCTGTAAATTGTGGTTTTCCTGCGCCAGGGTTTCTGTTTAATAATCAGTTGCAGTGCAGTAAAAAAAAAATGAACATCCTCTTAACTTTTCATTTGCCAGCTACATGTTCATGCACTTATCACAGGCTTGATCAAAACATCCTTATGAATAGAATGTACAATTGTAATGTAGACTTCGAAAGACTGACTGCTTTGCTTATTTTAGCCCAGAGTGAACATAACATTTTCAATCCCTTATCACATATGTGAATTACTTAGTTTTCTTCTGATTTGTCTTTGCTTCTCTCAATCAGACCCCACCTGCATCTCCAAAGACTACCGACAAACGAGGCCACCAACGCACCCCTAGTGACACAGTAAGCACTGTTGGAGTTTCTCCAAATGAATCACAGCAGTCACTGGGAGCTACTGCAGATGCTACAATCAGCCTGTAAGCAGTGTTTTAGTCATCATGCCTTTGTTATTTAGATTCTGTTTTATTACTTTAAATGTTATTAATTTTGCTTTTATCAATTCTCCATACTCAATTTAGTGATGCTGGTCATGATGAAAGCGAAGCTGGAGACACTGTTCCTGCCTCTACGGTCGTCCCAGACACCCCCATTCAGCCCACATGGAACCCATTTGACGATGACAGCTTCTCTAACATATCTAACGAACCTAGCACAAATGACAAAAAGCCTTCTGCTGGTAATGTCCGTTTGCTTCATAAATTGACTGTAAGAAGTGCATTAAGATCAAATCGATCATAACTATTCATTTATATTTTAGAAGCTGAGACAAAATCTGAAGAATTGATACCAGGATTACCGGCCTTCACCGCTGAGAGTAAACCTCAAGAAAATGGTATGTCCTTTATTTTTACTCAAAAACAATCTTTCAGAAATTACACACTTTGGATATAAAGTTGGTGCAGACAATGCATTATCTTTTAAAATATCTGTGCAGACAGAAAATAAAATGTACGTTTGTGTTCTTGCATAGTTCCTAGAGTTGTAATAAACACACAACAATAATATTGAAATCATTTATTATTTTCTGAAGGTAGCTTTTACTTTAAAAGCTTCTTTCCACATGGGTTTTATTGATCTTGTTCCTCATAATGTCTTGTACACAACGTGTAATGTAATGCCAAACCAATAAACATTCCTCTTCATAATGTACCTGGTACATTTAGCTTTTACGTAGCTAAAGAGCAAGGTCTGCTTATGTTCACATCAATAAAACAAGATATTTATTTAAATGAAAGAAATACGTATAGATGACATTTACTGTGTATCTGACACATTTGTTGATGTGTGTGCTTTAAACAAAAGAAGATTTTGTCTTTCTCATGCATTCAAAATGTGTAACCTCATGCCTCACTTTGCCCCGAGCAAACTGTGGAGAAAACAGTGCAGATTAAAGAGATCCTTCCAATTTTGAATTCAGATTTTTTTGTATTGACCTTTGTAAATAAATAATGATGGTCTCATTTATTGAAGGAATAGACTGTTGTAAGAGAATCTTCAGGCCATGACTAACTCTTGTTATGCTTCAGCTGAGAACCCATCAACAATTGTGGATGTGGATGTGGATTCAGGGGCTTCTTTGCTGGCTGTTCCTGATCCTTTCCGAACCCTTGAATTTACAGACGCACCAGGTAAACATCTCTGCGTATCCACCAGTCTATATGTTTCAGATTGCTCAGGAAGAAGCTTCAGTACATGAAATATAAATCCATAATCAATTATTTTATTCTTTTTAATGCCCATTCACTTCCAGTAAAGTTTATATGTTAATGCTATGTTAATGGAATAGTTTAGTGCCAGTAGAATACATGGATATAATAAAAGTATAATGATAAATAAATAATAACCTTAAACAAGATGGTCTTAAATTTACTGACAATATCTTTAGTCAGTCTAGCTCTACATCCTATATCTATATCTATATTTGTATTAAATTTACCAGCATTGTATAGTTCTTTCTCTGTTAAAGGTTTGTTGGACTAATATATTTCCTCTCAAATGGGTTTTAGAGAAGCTAATTGAAGGACTTAAATCTCCCGACACTTCCTCACTGATGCTTCCTGATCTGCTGTCACTGTCTGATCCTTTCGGTGGCTCTGTGGAGGAGTCTGCCAAAGGTTAGTCCTACTGTTTAGGTTTCAATGTTTTTGCTTTTATTTTTTTTTCTTTTCAATCCACTTTGAGAAATTATGCTTTTTGGAATACAAGTAAAAGTTTATAAGACTTTATCTGTAGTAACCCTGGTGTCTGGTAACTCTTCAGACACTCTTACTGCTGAGGACTCTCTCTTGGGCTGCTCACTGATCTCTTGCTCATCAGCGCCTCCTGTTGGGAGCAGTGCAACCTCCTCAGTCTCCTCTGCTCCCACCTCAGCTGCCTCTGCTCTGGATGACTTCAGTCTACTGTCAGGTGACTCGGCACAGCTTAAAGCAGGTACATTAGAGTAATGTAGTGAATTACTTTACTTTTGCTTCCACTCTACTGTCTATTTGGTTTAATCAGGCAGTCGACCTGCAAGCTAAATGACTACCAACAAGTTCTCTTTAGACTATTAATTACAATTTCATAATAAATTGCTTAAACCAAAATGATTCATAGCTGTTTTTCATTCAGTTCTATTTTTAATCAACACAAACCGTTACATTTTTCATAAGTTGCTCTGAACCTGCCTGTTTGTCTCTGCAGACTCAGACCTCCTGATTTCAGACTTAGAGCCCCCGCCGGCTGAGGCTGAGGCTGAAGCAGGTGAAGAGGACGAGTTTGATCCTATTCCCGTCACTGGCCGCAAGAATTCTCAAGGTAGGTTTATGAAGTATCAGTGTTGGATTACAGGTGAGGCTGCTTGCTTTTAGAGCTCACCTAATCAAAGTCTGTTTACAAAGCTGTAGATATAAATGCGTAAATTATGCCCTCTTTTTTTTCTCTTCTCTGGTTCTTGACCCTCTTCTGACTGCCCTTTTTGCTTGTTGTCACTCCTCCTCTGCTTCTTCTCTTCTCCCCTCGTTGCCCGTATTTGTGCCCCTGCCCTTCCTTTCTTTCTCCGGCCAGTTTCAGGAGGCCACTCGCGCAGTAACAGTGGCGGCTCTGAATCCAGCCTGCCCAGCTTGGCCCGCTCCCTGCTGCTGGTGGACCAGCTCATCGACTTGTAGGCGGCCTCTGTAGCCGCTGTAACACTGGATTAGAGCCTGGCATAGCAACAGTGTTGTCAGAGCTAGCTTTGTGCACCCTCCTGCTGTCATCCCTATGACTTGTTTGTCATGCTTGTTCGCCCCAGTAGAAACATTCTTGGTCTCAGTGCTTGTCTGCTGTATCTACCGCATCTGTCTCCTTTCCTTTTCATCTTTCACTCTTAACCCTAAGAATTTCTTTATTTGAAATTCTCACACCTCATCTTCATGTACATGTAAATCATCTGTTTAATCAGGATATATAAAAATGCCATCCAGTTTGCAATAAGTCTAGCAGACTAATGGATCATTGCTATAATGTAAAATAGGTATAGTTATAAGTGGTCGTAGTTATAATTGTGCACATGTGAATTTGTTGTATTTTGCCTTTTTAACCTTTCTGGCCCAGATTTATTTGCACATTTAAAGTAAATTTATCTCTAATGACCTGAAAAAAATATTTATTCTAATGATAAGGTCAGTGGAAGGAAGCTTCTTGTAGCCTGATTTGCACAGTAGCATAAATGTATTCTCTGTCAGGACTGTCGTGAGTTGCCATTACCTCATGTCTCATGCTGCTCCCTCTGCCGATCAAACCCGACCACAGTGTCTATAGAGAGCTGTTTAGACGCTCATGTAAGTGCCATACATAATCGGTTTGATAAAATACACTTTCAAAATCTTAAAATGTAGACCTAATCGCTTATTTAGATTTGGAACCTATTTATCATAAGACAAATCAATGTCAGCGTTTATGGTTGTGTGCCATATCAACGGAGAGTAAATGCATGATTATCGGTATTTTGAATACAGAAAAACTGTAGCTATTAAAACAGACTTTTGGCACTAAAGAAAACACATTCATGCGTTTGAACTTGCTGCCGTTAATTATATTATAATATCAATCGCATTCATTCCACATTGTTCGGTCCTCCTACATTCCTACCATTTGCTATTTGCCATTCCTACCTTTCATCATTTTCTGTAAATATTTCTCTGCAATCCCTGCAGGCTGTAATCCACCCATTCTGTGAATATATCATTGTCATAAAGCTTTACTCGTAAAAAACATTGCTTTATCTGTGAAGTGGTGTGTGTATATATAATGATATGCTCACTGTGTATCATATATATATTTAAATATCATGTTTTCCTGTTAATAGATGTTAATATGAATAGAGTGTTAGAGAATGAATGTAAGAAATAAATATTATTAGTATATTATAAAAAAAATCTATGATTCTTAACATCATAATCAATGGATAATATTGAAGGATAGTCTATATAAAATTTTCATTCCTCTTTTGAGATGTGTGTTGAGAGGTTTTTTTTTTTTTTTCTGTAATTGTCAAAAAACAAACAAATGTGAAGATGATGACCTAGTTTGTTGAGTTTGAAAGATTGAGCTGCTCTTATTTTGTGAAGGACAGTGAGCCCACTGTGTGTTACGTTTGTTAAATGGACTGATGAAGGATTATATTTTTATTCAAAGCCGTCAACAGTTTTCTGCAAAGTGGGAGCTCCACCTGATCTTAGTCCGGTTTCATTTCATGCTCAAAGCCAATCTTTTCTGAACTTGTGCTTTGTAAAGCTCAGTTTTGGTTTAGTAATCACAGAGTTCTTATCAGAAATAGCATGGCCGTGTTGTTGAATGTTTCGTTCATGTGTGTGGTATACACTGTAATGATAAGTATGTATGTGCGTGTGGAGTCAGATTGTTGGATGTAATTTCCAGTAGCCTACTTTTTGTTGTTTAACCTTGCTGCAAATATTGCGACAGTAATGTTGCAATCACCATCTATTTAAAAAGCACAGCCCCCTAAATTCTCTCAGGTCACAAAAAACATGTTTGCTCTGAGAGCCACATTTCCATTGGATTTCCCAGTCTTCTGTCTAAATGCTACAGGTTGCTGTTCAGGGGTCATACTACTGGAGTTTGTCTGAATTGTTATTTTTGAAAGGCTTTGCGGTCGACACTAACAGATCATCTGTACACGGTTTTAAATAACCTGAGTTTGTCAAGATATGAGCAATACTGAGGTTTCTATGAGATTGTTTAACTTTCCTGCATGATCACGGTGGTACCACTACCTCCTATTTTCTACTATTTTGTCACACCAGAAAATACTAAATAAAAAAATGTATTTACTGCAAGTTGACTAAAAATGCACATTTAAAAAGAAAATGGGCCACATTAAAAGGATAGTTTGTTTTGGCATTAAGAAGTCAAAATCTTAAAGATTTTTTTCAGAATAACTAGTGGATACAAAGGGAATCAGAGGTGGTAATAAAACACAAAATAGCTTGTCTTTTAGTGGGTTGTATCAAAACTAACACACACTAGTCTGTCTGAATGTGTGTGTACTCTGGTACTGCATGTGCATCTGAAGCGTATGTTTACTACTCTCCTCTTTACGCTCATTTCTCTGAACAGCTCTCTAAGTGTGTGTAGTTACTGTTTGATACCTATGCAACTCCTAAGCTTCTCCCTGTAGCTGCCTTTGTGCTGTGGAAATTGGCAAAGCCCAGCAGTTAGCCCCCAAAGTGATACACAAACCCTTGTTTTGCCAGAAATGAAAGCTGTCCATTCTATATAATGAGTGTTTTCAGGCGCCTCTTGTTGTTATGGCCCAAACCTGCGTCCGAGCTGTGGTATTATGTGCTCTTATATTTTTGTGAGATGATTATTGAATTATAAAGGGATGGCAAATAAAATTATAATGTCAATGTGTCAAGTATTATTGTGTTTTTTTTATTGATAATACTGAACAACCAGAATAGGAACATTGCAAGTGACTGTATTGTAATTTACTACAACTTTTTACTTGTATATTGTTACAACTTAACAATATGCTATGGTCATGTTGAACACTGAGCACAAGATGGCCCTGCTGCATCATGTTCACATTTTGTTTTTGCATGATCCACTTAACTCTTAAATGACACAAGGCATACTTTAGACTTATGTGCCATAGTTTTAAAAGGTGTCTTTTATTGTGTACATTAACAAAGGTCACTTGGATAACAGGGTTAAGTCAACTCAGGTAAGAACAAAATCACTTTTATGCCTTTCAAATTTGTCTTAAGCCTTTCATGGTTCCCACGTGACACACGTTAGGGTTTGTGTTATTCAGTTTTTAGAATATAAAGTATCGGATTAAGTAGGTTTTATTCAGTATTCAGCAAAGTAAATTTAACTTTAGTGTCTGCCAGAGAGAGAGAGCATCAACTTTTGCCTACACATTACGGGTTACATATAAAACATCCATGACATGTTGAGAATATTAGTATCCTTTTGAAAAAGCTAATGAATATCAAACTAGTTTAATAGTGACGTAAAACTTTAGTCAAAAAAACATCATAGATCATTTCAAAAACCAAGGAAAGAACATTTTTCTTTGGATGTAGACATATTTTTAGATTTAACTTCTTCCTCTCTGTTTCCCCTCAGACTTGCAGAGAGAGGGGAACAACAGTTTGGAGAATGTAAACTCTGTGCAGTTCAATCAGAAGCAGATCCACCGGAGAACCACGTCCTGTGTTTACAACGACCACACGTCACAGTCAGATGAGAGCCACATATTTCGTTATACGCTACCGGCATCCACCAGTCTGCATTTCCCAGCTGCCACGCAAGCATCAGACCTCTCCCAGGTTGGGGGGGATGTCTTCCAGCTGGCGCCTTTCAAAAAAACACCTGCGAGACGTAATAAGATGGTTCTAAGCTCCATCATCACTCCAGAGCCGTCCGATGTGTTCCTCCAGGCTCCGTTTGTGAGGAGACAGGATACCAGCAACACAAATGTCCTACAGTCGGCCTCACAGTGTCCCGTGTTGCCAGAGGGCTGTCCTCTACGAGGCCCCGTCCGTCCTACAGAAGGCCCTCTCCTGCAGCAGCCCGTGGTCGTTCACAGGGTCGTCTCCAGGGTCGGGCAACAGGCTGCTGTGGGCTCTGTGGCTGTGGGGCCTCTCCATGCTTGGACCATAGCAGGACGGCCCACAGAAGACCCCTTCACTGGCGCACCGTTTAGTTCCAGGTGCTCCAAGGAAAACTCTGATTTTACACACTTTTTTTAAAAGATGAATGCTTTTAAAGAAGGAGCCAAAGTATAGTTATGCATAGTCACAGTATTAGCTAATTTTCTTTCTTTTTTTTCATTTAGCAATATTATATCACTAATTGTTTTGTATTAGCCATTTTTAACTTGATGCTCTACCTCAGTCGCATATTTCGTTTTAGTTTTTCCATAATGATGCATTCTTTCAGCACTTTACAAAGAATAAGTACCTGCCCCAACAAGTGAACTTGAACATTTCAGGTTATTTACTGTTTACGAATAAGTTTGGTTTTGTACATTTTTATCAAAGGAATATCGTTGCTGAAATTCTAGTTGTCAGCACCTGATGACACTAAAATATATCAAAGTGTCGACCCTACATATCGCAGAACTCTAAATTACACAATGTGGCAAAATGTGGGAACTTGCTGTAATTTAGTTAATGTCTTATGGTATACCATCAAGACTATTTCTAAAAAACAATTTTAGTGGATATTTGATTATATTGTAATGACTAAACACATGTGCCTCTTATATAACCATGTTCACTGCTGTTACTTAATGATTTACCAATGTAAAAGTTTTCTTAAAGCCAAAGCACTTCTCAATAATATTTAATATAATATTTTACACAAATACAGTGTATCCAACATTAAAGCACTCCGACACAGACAAAGAGTTCTGAACCACCCAATGGTTTAACAATGTCACTTACTGTCAACATTAATGTAGCTGCTATTGTTTGCTCATTAATTCTACCAGTGTCTTGTCAGAGAATTGTATTTCATCTTTGATACATGTGTAATGTGAGGAGTGTAGTGTGACGTGTATTTATCATTTCTACCAAACTGAAGTTTTTGTTAAGAAAGGAGCTCAAGTAATCAGTATTAACAAGCCATGGTATCTTTGCAAACAGTTATGTTTTTAAATAATATTATTACCAGATGATGTAGACTTGGTTAATGTTTGTCTCTGAAATGCTGTGTTGTAGTAAAAGTTTCAGAACACAAAACCAGGCTCACTCCTTTTGTCAGCTGCACTTACACTTGTATAAACGCAGCTTATACTTTATTAAACCATCCAGATTTTTGAAGCCTTATGAAGTCACCCAGAGGCACAACCGAGGCCACAGAAAGCACACAAGCTTCAACCAAATGCTTCATTTTAGTAAAATGAAAATATTAAAAATGTCATCTAATTAAGTCATTCATCTGAAACTACTTTAAATTCACATTGAGTACAAAACTGTGAGGCAGAGATGGTTTACTGGAGTCCTGGGCTCTGACTCTTTACATTTTACATTTACATTTATTAATTTAGCTGACGCTTTTATCCAAAGCGACTTACACACACAGTTACCAGTGTTACGGTCACTGGAGTCAAGGTGGGTTAAGTGTCTTGCCCAAGGACACAACGACAGTATGAACTGTGGAGAGAGTGAGAATCGAACCGCCTACCTTCCGGTTGTAGGACGACCGCTCTACCCACTGTGCTACTGCCACCCCTCAACTCAACTTGGACTTGCTTTTATTTGACTTGGGCTCAAACCCTAAATGGAGACTGAAACGGCTCGAGGAGGTTATTTTCCGATAGATATAGAGTAAGTTGTTTTAGCACAACTTTTTTAAGGACTTTAGATAGAAAAGGTAAATTGGAGACAGGACGGAATTTATTTAGGCATCCAGGATCCAGAGTAGGTTTTTTGAGAAGGGGTTTGACCACAGCCTGTTTGAAAAGGGAAGGAACGGTGCCAGTAGACAGGGACAAGTTTATAATGTTTAATATAATTTGCCCCACATAGGGCCACAGTTCTTTAAGCTGTTTTGCTGGCAGGATATCCAGGAGACACGTAGTTGCTTTACATGAAGAAACCACCTTTGTCAGCTCATCGAGGGAAACAGAATCTAAGACTGAGAGACGAGAGGTCGGTGGATCCAAGTGAATGGGACCCGAAGCCAAAGAAGACAAAAACAAAATATTATCCCTGATATCTTCAATTTTATGATTAAAGAAATCTAAAAAGTCTTGTGCACTAAAGGGAGAGGAGTCTTCAGTTTTTGGTTGGATAAGTTTAGCAACTGTTCCAAAGAGAAACCTGGGGTTATGCCGGTTTTCTCTGATTAGAGATGAGAAATAGGTAGTCTTTGCAGTGCTGAGGGTGTGCTTATAGGTGTTTACACACAAACACCACTTTTAAAAATTTAGATTTGTTTTTGACTTGCGCCATTTGCGTTCAAAACTCCTGCAGGCCTGTTTCAAAGCCCGCGTTTCCTCATTATACCATGGCGTAGGTCGTCTGGTTGGTCTGGGCTTTGTCCTGAGGGGTGCCACTGAGTCGGTGATGGCTGAGAGGGTAGCATGGACCTCCTCTGTGTAGGCCTCTACTGAGTTTCCAGGTGGAGTTAAATTAGGAAGAACATCTGTCAGTTGTGTGGCAAACATTTCCATTGCAGCTGCGCTAAAATTCCGTGTAGACACTACGCATTTGTCTGAATTTGAGGGAAATGTGTAACTTATCTGGAACTCCACCAGTGAGTGATCTGAGACAGCAGATGAAAGAGAGGAGACAAAGAGATTGGAGACATCTATTCCCCGAGCCAAAACAAGATCAAGATCGTTTCCACTAATGTGTGTGGGCTCATGAACAAACTGGTTGAAAGACATGGTCGCAAGCAGTGATTGAAATGCTCTGGCCAGAGGATCACACTCCTTATTTAGATGAATATTAAAGTCTCCAACTAGAAGGATGTTATCAGCATGGGTTATTAAGTCCGAGAGGAAAACTCCAAACTCATCCAAGAAAGAAGAGTAGGGACCCGGAGGGCGATAGATTACAGCTAAATAAAATGGCTTCCTTCTGTTTATTTGAGAAGAAATATGTTTAATGAGTAACTCTTCGAAAGAGTTAAATTTCGGCTGTGATTATGTACCTGTAAAGCAAAATGCAGCTTTATAAATGGCTTCAACACCACCACCCAGTTTGGACGGGGGAGGGGCTTCATTTAGTGGCAGAAAAACATTGGGCCTAAGCCACGTTTCACAAAGACAAAGTAAATCCAAGCTATGAGAGGTAATAAGATCATTAATTAAGAGTGCTTTGGAGGATAGAGACCGCACATTCAGGAGACCGATCTTCAGTCTTGATGTAGAGCAGACATTTGAGGCTGGTCCAGTGGAGAGATAGCGACGGGAACAAGTTGTCGAGCTCCAACAGTTCTGCTTGGTTTAAAAGATTTCCTCTGAGTTATAATAACATGAGGACAGGATGCTTTTGGGTCACTGACTCTGTGAGTTTTCAGATGTGTTTGAGGACTAAATAACAGATTTAGGCAGTAGACATCAGGATAACACGGCCTAACCAGACAACTAAAAGCTTCTACATTATCCAGTTCCACACCCGCACTAGCATGACTAGCAGGTTCTCTAAGACTGTTGGTTCTCTAGACTTGAAGGTACTTGATAGAATGAGTGATTTTGTGGAATTTCCACCAGGCTGTCAGAGTTGCAGGTATTGTTATGGATTTAAAGCAAGGCTGGCGTTTGATAGATTGACTTAGGAATGGTAGGTCTGAGATAGGCATGTGGTTGCAAAGTGACTGTTCTATGTCTGAGGGTCAAGGTCATGTTGATTTGTTGTATTTTTGGTGTGTAATTGTGTGAGTGTCTAAAATAGGAAGGGTGAGGGTGTGAGACAAAATAAAAGAATGTGAACAAACAAAACAAAAAAGACAGTAACAATAACAAAGAATACACAAAGTCCATTAAAGTAATTTTTCCAACGTAGAAAAATGAAACTTGGTACATCCATAGGACATCTCAGGGCGAACAGAAAAGTCTATGACAGCGACAGCCTAAACTCAACAGGAAGTCCGCCATGTGGGGTGGAACGCACAACCACCTAAATCACACCCCTCGCGTCAACAGATTAAACTCAATGTGTTTTCTTCTAAAAGGCCCCAAATTTGTTGAGTATTATCTAGACATGAGTGCCAACAAAGTTATCAGTTTGTTTTTTGATACATTTGTGGCTGTGGTCGTAATCGTATGGGTCGTATCGTATCGTATCGTAATCGTATGACCCTGTGAAGAGGCAGCCATTTCTTTGGGAAATAAATGCCATTTACCAAATGCCAGGATGCTTCCTTTGGAGGAGGCTCCTCCAGAGCCAAGACTAGAGTCTTGGAAAACTCCTCAGAATCTTTTGTAACTGGTAAACTTGTTTTTTAGACAAATAATATTTCCATTTTTACTTTTTAACAGGGGGGTGCAGCGCTTTCTGAGTCACTGCAAATCTCCTTAGCCCAAGCATAATCTATTATTTTCAAAAGTTCAGACAGATCCCAGGAAAACCAGGGAATGTGGAGACGTTTAACTCTAAATACAAGGTGGTGTAGCAGGCCCCAGCAGTAGCACAGGCCCGAGGTGATGAAGCAGGCTCCAACCAGAAGAAGATTCAAGCAGAGGAACAGGCCCGGATATTTGACATTACCGTGAAGTTTACACTTTAAAGAATGAAATATAATCCTCACAGTACATGTGTCCCCGCAGTCGCAACGGAGGCGAGGGCCTTTATCACCGCTTGCGGCTTTAATTTAAATTATACTATCTGTATATTTCTTTGGATAAAATGAATAAATAATTCTTATAACATTGTATTGTAGGTCTAAAAACATGACTGCCACTAACCCTCTTTTATCAAACATTCTTTTGAGCTGTGCCACAAAGTAAAGAGATGTTTCTGTCTAGAGTGATGTCTTCTAAAGATTCAGGGGATGGTGTTGTGATTCAAGAGATACATTAATAATTGTTTAGCCCTGACCTTTTTAACTGCACAGGATATTATTGTTAGGATGATAACTGGTCTAAACCAGTCTCCTCCTTTATTTAGTCCTTTGAAAATCAACTGGAGCCAAAGTAAAGAGGCTACATCTAGTGTGTTCACAGGGTTCAGACAAAAGTGTAACTCTGTAGAAGAGAAACACTGCTCCAGTTTTAACAGATTAGTTCATGAGCTGTAGTTGTATCAGTGTCATGTTTAAACCAAATACAAATGTCCGTCTCACCAAATGTAAGGCCAAAAGGGAACTTAAAAAACTTAAGACTGTTTCTTTCTCAAATGAAGAGAGAAGTTCTTGTTATAGGAATATTTTATATCCTTATATTTAACCAGAGAGACACGGAGACCGATTATAATTTAACAAGCAATGGTCAGGTTTTAATTCTTGCAAGGATGAGCAAAGCAGACACAGTAACAATGGTACAGCGGCAGGTTTGCTTAAAGATGTAAACATAACATGACATTATATACAACACAGTGACGTCCTTGGTGAGAGGCGTTCACAATGGTCCAGGTGCAAGAGTCCCGTGACAAGCCATGTCTCAGTCTAGTTATGTCTACTTCAGGCTTGGATTAGCACGAAGGACATGACATGAATTTGACATGACCTGAAGAGAACTATAAGCCCCCAGTAACTCTAAACATTAGAATTAAAATTCTTATAACAGTTCTACCTGCTTTAGTTTCACAAGAAATCAGTTTTTTTGTGAGCTATGAACACTTTTCCACCAGGGGTCACCATTGAGACCAAACTGGGACACTTTCCAAAAGCTCTGGAGCAATAATTAAAAAACTCAGACCAGGGCTGAGTTCTAAAGGAAAATGTAACTGGTCTTTTCTTTGTGAATGAACATATGTATTTGTGTCTGAGACACTGCTTTAGAGAAACACTTTGATTCAAGAAACTGGACTTAAAGACTTTCCATTCTCCAAGAGTCTCAGGTATAATTCTTATTATACGTGTTGCTCTTTTTCAGGTTGACGGCTATAATCTGAGTGAACAGTGAACTACCTCTAGGAAGACTTTCTGTTTCTGTTTGAGTTATTCACAAGGAACAGGGTTAAAGAGGGGCTTTAACACATGTTTTCACAGCACATTATCTTTTACAAATTTACCATTTAGTTCTGTTTCTTATTATTATATCGAATAGCATAATTATAGGTAATATCTTTGACTAATAAGAAAAAATACATCTGATCTTTTATTTTTATTTTTTTATTTAGTTTACAACACATTACAGTAAATCGATTTTCCATAAATTCTATATTTTTACATAATTATTTCTTATATTTTTTACATAAATCTGCTCAAAGCCAAAAAACACAGTTAAATCTGCCTATTTCTCAAAACCAGTGCATTAACACAAAAGAGCCTTTAGCATTACTTCAGTAAAAGTCTCTGTGACAATCCCAAACTGTGGCTT
Organism: Neodontobutis hainanensis; assembly: GCA_024349245.1. Classification (NCBI taxonomy): domain Eukaryota; kingdom Metazoa; phylum Chordata; class Actinopteri; order Gobiiformes; family Odontobutidae; genus Neodontobutis; species Neodontobutis hainanensis. The sequence continues at coordinate 3,592,314 of JALDNG010000041.1, forward strand.
TAAACAACACAGACTTATTTGAGTTTAGGCAAATGTAGAATACCTCCCAAAGCGCTATACCCTACTCCAGCGAGCAGTGGCTGAGTGAAAGTGGTCTGGACTCTGTGGAGGAGGTTCATGGTTTGAGTGATGCTGTAAAAGGACAAAACCCCTGCTTGGTGGTCCAGGTAAACCCCTATTCTGGACGAAACCGGACCTGAGACCTGGGACTGGACTGAGTTAAACCAAAAGGAATACCTATATTGGTTCCACTCTAAGGTCCAGGATTTATTGTTCCTTCCAAATCCAGTATCACTAGTGCATGCTTTTCTCATATATTCCTTGTAAGCAACTGCTATACGAACCCACTCCCCGCTCCACTCCACCTCCCAGTAACAACGCCCCGTCAGACTCTCTCTGCTCAGCACCTGCCAATAAGAACTGAATCTGTCCGGATGACCAGGACAACTCTGTGATTGATTCATAAGTGTGGCTCTTCTGTTTCCATCAGACAGTAAAAGACCTGTGAATGCTGTGTTTGGATCCAGTGTGATTTCTCGTGAATATTTTAAGAAGTCCTCTCTGGAGGTGGGCTCAGGTTGTGGCAGTAAATCACGGACTTGACACAGAGCTAGTGAGACGTTTGTCAGGCCGTCACTCAGAGTGAGCTGTAGTTTATGGCTGAGCGCTGACACAGCTGTGGTCACATCCTCAAAGTAGCGCCGGGGCCCAGTCTGAATCCTGGACCGGTCTGGGCTCTGTCCGGCTGTGGACAGTGAAGGATAGTGTTGTAGAAACTGGATGTGGTCTGGTGTGAGTGACAGTGCGTCCAGCTCAGAGATGGTCCTCCTCAGCTCAGTGACGTCCCGCTCTAGTTTGTCGTGAAGCTCTTGGACTCGACACAGCTCAGTCTCCTGCTGGGACCGGATCTTCTGCTCCACTTCAGAGCGTCTTTTCTCCAGGAGACGGATCAGCCCAGTGAAGCTTTTCTTACTGTGCTGCACTGCTTCATGGGCAGAGCGATCGATGTCCTCGACCTCCTGTCGGAGACTCTCCAGGTCTGTCTTTTTGTCCTGGACGGTCTGGAGCAGCTGGTCCCGCCCGGCCTGCAGCTCTGCCTGCCTCTGGGCCCTCTCTGCTGCAGCCGTCACCGTGTGGTGGTCCCTGTGTTGGTCCACAGAGCAGAGGTAGCAGATGACATGCTGGTCGGTGCGACAGAACATCTCCATCACTTTGTTGTGTCGAGAGCAGATGTTTTCCTGGAGCTTGTCAGAGGGCGCCACCAGCTGGTGTTTCTGTAACGCAGCAGCATCATAATGAGGCTGGAGGTGAGTCTCACAGAACGAAGCCACACACTGCAGACAGGACTTGACAGCTTTCAGCTTCCTCCCAGTGCACACGTCACAGGACACATCCTGAGGTCCGGCGTAGCAGTGGTCAGCAGGGGGCGCTGTGAGCGCTGTCTTCTTCAGCTGCTCCACTAAATCTGCTAACACTGTGCTTTTGACCAGAACAGGCCTGGGGCTGAAGCTCTGCCTGCACTGAGGACAGCTGTAGCTGAGGCTCTGTTGGTCCCAGTGAGTTTTAATACAGTTCATGCAGTAGCTGTGTCCACAGGGAACAGTCACAGGATCCTTCAGTAAATCCAAACAGATCGAACAGGAAACAGACTCCAGTTGAATTCCTCTATGAGCCATGTCTCTTGTGAGTTTGACTGAAGTGACAGTTCTTCCACCTCTGATCAGAGCAGTGTGTGAGAGAAGATGAGTGTGTGCAGTTTTAGGAACAGACTGACTCCACCCATCGTCTCTGAGTCAGGTGTAAAGGAACAGGTGAGAACACGTTTTTCTAGCAGACTTTGTTTCTGGTTTAGAGCTACATTCATTCCACTGTTTGTTTCATGAGGAGATGGATAACAGAGCCGAAAAACTGGTTCTTTAGGAACAAAACTGAAGAGAACTTGTACACACTTGCCCCTTATTTATCAAAGTTGTGTAAAAACAGATGCAGCTCTGTGTGTATAAGTGTCCATACGACTAAGTGCACATGGGATTTATGAAACTGAGTTACAGGCCAATCCTCGTGTAACATCCATCCATCCATCTTCTACCGCTTATCCGGGGCCGGGTCGCGGGGGCAGCAGTCTAAGCAGAGAAGCCCAGACTTCCTCTCCCCAGACACTTCCTCCAGCTCTTCCAGGGGGATACCGAGGCGTTCCCAGGCCAGCCGAGAGACATAGTCTCTCCAGCGTGTCCTAGGTCTTCCCCGAGGTCTCCTCCCGGTGGGACATGCCCGGAACACCTCCCTAGGGAGGCGTCCGGGAGGCATCTGAAAACAGATGCCCGAGCCACCTCAGCTGGCTCCTCTCGATGTGAAGGAGCAGCGGCTCTACTTTGAGCTACTCCCGAGTGACCGAGCTCCTCACCCTATCGCTAAGGGAGCGCCCCGCCACTCTGCGGCGAAAGCTCATTTTGGCCGCCTGTATCCGGGATCTTGTTCTTTCGGTCATGACCCAAAGCTCATGACCATAGGTGAGAGTAGGAACTTAGATCAACTGGTAAATCGAGAGCTTTGCCTTACAGCTCAGCTCCTTCTTCACCACGACAGGCCGGTACATCGACCACATCACTGCAGAAGCTGCACCGATCCGTCTGTCAATCTCACGTTCCTTCCTTCCCTCACTCGTGAACAAGACCCCGAGATACTTAAACTCCTCCACTTGAGGCAGGAGCTCTCCACCAACCTGAAGGGGACAAGCCACCCTTTTCCGACTGAGAACCATGGTCTCAGACTTGAAGGTCCTGATCCTCATCCCAGCCGCTTCACACTCGGCTGCAAACTGTCCCAGTGCACACTGAAGGTCCTGGCTTGATGGAGCCAACAGGACAACATCATCTGCAAAAAGCAGAGACGAGATCCTGTGGTCCCCAAACCAGACTCCCTCCGGCCCCTGGCTGCGCCTAGAAATCCTGTCCATAAAGATAATGAACAGGACCGGTGACAAAGGGCAGCCCTGCCGGAGTCCAACATGCACTGGGAACATGTCTGACTTACTGCCGGCAATGTGAACAAAGCTCCTGCTCCAGTCGTACAGGGACCGGACAGCCCTTAGCAAAGGGCCCCGGACCCCATACTCCCAGAGCACCCCCCAGAGGGCGCCACAAGGGACACAGTCAAATGCCTTCTCCAGATACACAAAACACATGTGGACTGGTTGGGAAAACTCCCATAAACCCTCCAGCACACTGGAGAGGGTATAGAGATGGTCCAGTGTTCCACGACCGGGACGAAAGCCGCATTGTTCCTCCTGAATCCGAGGTTCAACTATCGGCCGCATTCTCCTCTACAGTACCCTGGCATAGACTTTCCCGGGGAGGCTGAGGAGTGTGATCCCTCTGTAGTTGGAACACACCCTCCGGTCCCCCTTCTTGAAAAGAGGGACCAGCACCCCGGTCTGCCAGTCCAGAGGTGATGTCCCCAAACCGCCACACGATGTTGCAGAGCCAAGACAGCCCCACAACATTCAGAGACTTGAGGTACTCAGGGCGTATCTCATCCACCCCCGGTGCCTTGCCACCGAAGGGCTTCCCAACTACCTCAGTGACTTCAGCCTGAGTGACGGACGAGTCCACCTCTGAGCCCTCGGCCTCTGCTTCCTCAGTGGAAGACGTGTCGGTGGGGTTGAGGAGATCCTCGAAGTATTCCTTCCACCGTCCAACAATATCCCCAGTTGAGGTCAGCAGATTCCCACCTCCACTGTAAACAGTGTTAGCAGGGCACTGCTTCCCCCTCCTGAGGCGCCGGACGGTTTGCCAGAATTTCTTCCAGGCCGAACCAATAGTCTTTTTCCATGGCCTCACCGAACTCCTCCCAGACCCGAGTTTTGCCTCCACAACCACCTTGGCTGCAGCCCGCTTGGCCTGCCGGTACCCATCAGCTGTCTCAGGAGTTCCACGAGCCAACCAGGCTCGATAGGTCTCCTTCTTCAGCTTGACGGCATCCCTTACTTCGAATGTCCACCACCGGGTTCGGGGATTGCCGCCACGACAGGCACAGGAGACTTTGAGGCCACAGCTTCGAGTGGCTGCGTCGACAATGGAGGTGGAGAATATGGTCCACTCGCACTCAATGTTTCCAGTCTCCCTCGGAATCTGGTCGAAGCTCTGTCGGAGGTGGGAGTTGAAGATCTCTCTGACAGGGGACTCGGCCAAACGTTCCCAACAGACCCTCACAGTACGTTTGGGTCTGCCAAGTCTGTCCCGCCTTCTCCCCCATCGGATCCAACTCACCACCAGGTGGTGATCAGTTGACAGCTCCGCCCCTCTCTTCACCCAAGTGTCCAAGACATACGGTCGGAGGTCAGATGAAACAACTACAAAGTCGATCATCGACCTCCGGCCTAGGGTGCCCTGGTGCCACGTGCACTGATGGAAACCCTTATGCTTGAACATGGTGTTTGTTATGGACAAACTGTTGCTAGAGCAGAAGTTCAATAACAAACAGAACACCACTCGGGTTCAGATCAGGGGGGCCGTTCCTCCCCATCACGCCTCTCCAGGTGTCACTGTCGCTACCCAAGTGAACGTTGAAGTCCCCCAGTAGAACGACGGAGTCCCCGGTAGGAGCACTTTCCAGCTCCCTTCCCAGAGATTCCAAGAAGGCCGGGTACTCTGCACTGCTATGTAGTGAACCCTTTCGTACCTGGAACCAACACCCTTCAAAGTTTTACTGATTTACACATTTGACTCTTTACCGACCCTTACAAATGTTTATTCAGACTGAGGAAAACTGAAGGAGATTTGATTAGCAGCTCTTTGCTAATCCAAACCAGATGTTCCCCGATGTTGTGTTAACAGACAACCACGAGGAGGGTAACTTTATTTACAACTTTGTTTTGCACTACTTCAAAGGACCTGAAGGTGCTATCTTCTGGCCGACCAGACCCCATGGCACCAGAATTGACACTGAAAATATATGATTGTGTAATGAGACACACCAGACCTGGGAAAGGAACGCCTTTGTTCAGTATGTTTCAGTATAAAATGATCGAACACTGCCCTCTTTTGGTTGAGCAGAGTAACGACTCTGCTTCAAAACAAAGACAATGTTGTATCCTGTGCCATTTTAAAGTGTGTATTAATGTTTATCGTGTTGAATGTTTACTCTTCATATTGTTCCCTACAGGATCTAGAGTGATAACAATACAAGAGACTTCCTTTTTTAGCTGGCTGTGTAATAAAATGAATTAATCCTCTGTTTTCAGGTCAAACCGAGAATTATGTGCATATGTTTGGTGATAACAAAATTGTAAAAACATTTCCTATGCCTTTATGCTACAATGCAAAAGCAATATGGTTTTTAAATGTGTTTAATTTCTGTTATTTGGTGGAGCAGAGAAGTTTATTCCCAAATCTCAAACTTTTAGGAAACTCCCCTTTTGACCACAACGTGTGTAACCACGCCCTCCTCGCATCGATTACTAAAGGCCCTGCAGGCCGGAAATCGCTCTCTTGTGCGCCCTCTTCTTACCAAGCTTGTTCCCTTTCTTGTTACCTCTCTTCGTTTAAGCTCTTTTGTTCTAGCTTACGCTCTTGCGACAATTCTTAAATCTTTACTTTTACTTATTTTACTTTCGTAACTTTCAAGTTTTCTAGCCCGCGGCACACACCGTGCAAACGTGAATTTTTCATCTTTTTAAAGACTGAACGCATTGATTTTGTTTTGGAAAACTTTCCTGCTGAGCTACGTAACCCACGCAACGGAAGTGGAATTTTTTGTAGTTCCTTATGCTAAAAGACGAGTCCGCTAAACAACGTAGCCCTCGTAAATCCAGGAAAGACAATTTTTAAGCCTCTTCAGTGAACCTTTTTGTCAAAGACGTAACCTCTACTGCTGGTAAAGGCCTTTCACTCAAAGACAGTAACAGAACGCCTTTCTTTCCCGGCTACGGAGCTCCACGGCCCCGCGGGATCAGTGGACACGTGACACCATCTCGTTGCTTGGAAACCATCAGCGGTTGAACCCGCGTGGAAAGCTCTAAAGCGGACCTTTGGACCTTTCCTTCCCGGACAGCTGAGTACCACCGAACGACAGAGTAAGTTGAACACGTGACATTGGTTGTTTGGCGTTATAAAACCGTATATTGTCTCCCTTAGGCCCAGCAAAACCCTTTTCCCATACAATCTTCAAATAGCCGTCAATAGTCCTTTAATTAAGCCGTCTAACCGTCCCCTTTACCCTTCGTAACAACTCCAAGTACTCCCCACAATTCATACTGTCGTTGTGTCCTTGGGCAAGACACTTAACCCACCTTGTCTCGTATGAATGTGTAAGAATGTTCAGTGAATGTATGTGGTGATGGTCGGAGAGGCCGTAGGCGCAAAATGGCTGCCACGTCTCTGTCAGTCTGCCCCAGGACATCTGTGGCTACAGTTGTAGCTTACCATCACCAGTGTGACTGTGTATGAATGAATAATGGATGGCTTGTAAGCGCTTTGAGTCCCTTGGTCCCTCGGGAGAAAAGCGCAATATAAATCCAATCCATTATTATTATTATTATTATTATTATAGCATAAAACAATGATTAAACTTACTTTACTCCACCAAAGGTTCTAACAAGTAAACCATTGTTCCATGCCAATCATTGTTTGTGTTAATTACCCTCATCATTTGTCCCTACTTATTCCTTTGTGTCATTTCCCCTGTCATTATTCGTTGTTTAACCTTGTATAACCTTTAATAAAACCCCCAAAAGACATAAAATGTTTCTTTGTTTATATTAAGAACTTTTCGAAAACTAGGGAGAATTTGCTTCCTTCAGATTGAGATGTATTAACTTAATTAGTTCCCAGAACTATGAATCTGGGTGGTGCCCCCAACGAGATAATATTTTGATATCAAAATATAAATTTATTAATTTACATAATTAATATTCATATTAATTATTAATTAATAGATATTCACTACAGCTATTTGGCTATAAGCCCAAACAACAGTGAGAGACCTATCCCCGACCCGAAGGCGCAGGGAAGCGACCCTCTCGTTCACCGGGGTGAACTCCAACGATGAGCAAACCCACTCCGGCCCGCCGCCTCTCACTGCAGGCAACTCCAGAGTAGTGGAGAGTCCAGCCTCTCTCGATGATTTGGGTTCCAGAGCCCAAGCTGTGCGTGGAGGTGAGCCCGACTATCTCTAGTCGGTATCTCTCAACCTCCCGCACAAGCTCAGGCTCCTTACCCGCCAGCGAGGTGACATTCCATGTCCCTAGAGCCAGATTCTATGTCCGGGGATTGTGTTGTCGAGGCTCCCGCCTACGACTGCCACCCAATCCACTTTGCACCAACCCCTTACGGTTCTTCTTGCAGGTGGAGGGCCCACGGGAGGTCGGTCTCACGTCGCTCCTTCGGGCTGAGCCCGGCTGGGCCCCGTGGGGAAAGACCCAGCCACCAGGCGCTCGCATATGAGCCACAACCCCGGGCCTGGCTCCAGGGTGGTGCCCCGGTTGCGCCATACCGGGCAACGTAACGGTCCTTGATTTTAAAATATCCATAAAGGGTTCTGCATCGCACTTTGTCTGGCCCGTCACCTAGGACCTGTTTGCCTTGGGAGACCCTACAAGGGGCTTATAGCCCCCGACAACATAGCTCTTAGGATCATCCGGGCACTCAAACCCCTCCACCACGATAACGTGGCGGTTGAGGGAGGGGGTCTTCATAACAATATTTGTTAATTTACATTATTTTCCTTCTCAATATTAAGGAAATACTTCCCTTAAATATTCTCTGTGTTCCCCACCTCCAGCTTTACAAATTGATCTTGTACAACACACTGAATTTAACAAAGGCAACATTTTTCACCTGCGTATAAGCGTCCATACAACTAAGTGCACATGGGATTTATGAAACTGAGAACCAGGACAATTTTAACATTTTTTACTCTGGTTTATAAGTCACATGTACACATTGTCCAGTAATTTGTGCATTATTTAGACACAAAAAGTATAATGCAGTTTTTATAACAATATATGATCCTTTACATTATTTTCCTTCTTGATATTGAGGAAATACTTCCCTTAAATATTCTCTGTGTTCCCAACCTCCAACTTTACAAATTGATCTTGTACAACACACTGAATTTAACAACGACACAATTTTCACCTGTGGCCTGTTCATTTTAGACTCGTATTACTGTTATTGAAATAATCTCTGGTTGTTAGTGCTTGTATGAATTCAGTCTGGTTGATCTGTTGTTCGATAAACAAACTGATGTGTGATGAAGGTGGAAGGGAGGCAGGTTTTAATGTGAGCGTGTCCCACAAAATCACTGATATATCAAATCTAAATGAGCACAAAATAAAATAAAACTCAACAAAAACAAAGAAACAACAGGTGCATCAGTTCAGCGATGGTTCAATGAGGTTTCAGTGACATTACAACAACAGCACCTCACCATGTTTGTGCTCATGACTGCACTCCTTATTTTCATTTAAACATGTTTTTACATTACATTTAAAACGTTGTAAAGTGCTACACTCTCTCACAGTCGATGATGAGAAGGTCCACATCCTGCAGCTTTGACTGAAGAAGTAGATCTAAAAGTGACAGAGCAGTCCTCTCTAGTGGAGTCTTGTATCCACCTGCTGAGGTCATTCAAAATCTAGTTAAAGCCATAAAATAAAATGTTCAGTGTTATGTTTGTACTTTTATCCATGTTGCAAAACTGCTGAGATTCTAGTTTGTTGTGCAATGTCTTGACTCTTGTTTCTTCATGTTATAATCATTTTTAAATTCCTGTGGTTTACACCTATGAGGGGAAGTACACCTGTGAGCTGGGCTAGGTACGTGAGTCACATGACTTCCTGTGACATCACTCTGAACTTGACAAACTGAGAGATCAGGGACAGGTGCAGTGCAAGTCTGGAGGTTTTGTGAAAGTAAGACCATTAGACCAGTGTTGGCTGCTGACCGGAAACATATATACATATAATACAATGTGACGGAGAACACCGTGAGCAGAAACTCACACCTTAGGAGCAAGAGAGCAGCTCCCTCGGGTTTATTTGATTGCCACATTTACACTAACAACATAGGTGTCCCTCGATTTGACACAAGTTACATTTAATTATTTGAGCTGATTACATATACTCAATGTCTTGTTTGTGGATTGAGCTGCCTTTGGGGCAGGAGCCGGCAGGAGAATTTTTGCCAGCGATAGGTCATTTACCGAAGGGTCAAATGTACTTAGGCTGAGTCACCTGCCCTGCTGGTTTTTCGCTACTGCCATAATCTACAATTCATCCCCAATAATATTATTTTGTTTTATGCTAATGTTTATTAGCGTAAAAACGGGGGAATGTTATAATAATTTTTAAATTCCTATGGTTTATAATTAACTTTGCAAGAAAAAAAAACTGACCATCTTTTTAAAATTATACTATGTCTATGTGTTTCTCTGAATAATATGAATAAAGAATTCTTATAACATTGTATTGTAGGTCTAAAAACATGACTGCCACTAACCCTCTTTTATCAAACATACTTTTGAGCTGTGCCACAAAGTAAAGAGATGTTTCTGTCTAGAGTGATGTCTTCTAAAGATTCAGGGGATGGTGTTGTGATTCAAGAGATACATTAATAATTGTTTAGCCCTGACCTTTTTAACTGCACAGGATATTATTGTTAGGATGATAACTGGTCTAAACCAGTCTCCTCCTTTATTTAGTCCTTTGAAAATCAACTGGAGCCAAAGTAAAGAGGCTACATCTAGTGTGTTCACAGGGTTCAGACAAAAGTGTAACTCTGTAGAAGAGAAACACTGCTCCAGTTTTAACAGATTAGTTCATGAGCTGTAGTTGTATCAGTGTCATGTTTAAACCAAATACAAATGTCCGTCTCACCAAATGTAAGGCCAAAAGGGAACTTAAAAAACTTAAGACTGTTTCTTTCTCAAATGAAGAGAGAAGTTCTTGTTATAGGAATATTTTATATCCTTATATTTAACCAGAGAGACACGGAGACCGATTATAATTTAACAAGCAATGGTCAGGTTTTAATTCTTGCAAGGATGAGCAAAGCAGACACAGTAACAATGGTACAGCGGCAGGTTTGCTTAAAGATGTAAACATAACATGACATTATATACAACACAGTGACGTCCTTGGTGAGAGGCGTTCACAATGGTCCAGGTGCAAGAGTCCCGTGACAAGCCATGTCTCAGTCTAGTTATGTCTACTTCAGGCTTGGATTAGCACGAAGGACATGACATGAATTTGACATGACCTGAAGAGAACTATAAGCCCCCAGTAACTCTAAACATAAGAATTAAAATTCTTATAACAGTTCTACCTGCTTTAGTTTCACAAGAAATCAGTTTTTTTGTGAGCTATGAACACTTTTCCACCTGGGGTCACAATTGAGACCAAACTGGGACACTTTCCAAAAGCTCTGGAGCAATAATTAAAAAACTCAGACCAGGGCTGAGTTCTAAAGGAAACTGTAACTGGTCTTTTCTTTGTGAATGAACATATGTATTTGTGTCTGAGACACTGCTTTAGAGAAACACTTTGATTCAAGAAACTGGACTTAAAGACTTTCCATTCTCCAAAAAGAGTCTCAGGTATAATTCTTATTATACGTGTTGCTCTTTTTCAGGTTGACGGCTATAATCTGAGTGAACAGTGAACTACCTCTAGGAAGACTTTCTGTTTCTGTTTGAGTTATTCACAAGGAACAGGGTTAAAGAGGGGCTTTAACACATGTTTTCACAGCACATTATCTTTTACAAATTTACCATTTAGTTCTGTTTCTTATTATTATATCGAATAACATAATTATAGCAAATAGCTTTGACTAATAAGAAAAAAAAAACATCTGAACATTTTCTTTATTTTATATTGAGCTAACAACACTTAGTAGAAGAAAAAGTTTTTTAATTTCTCCATAAATTCAATATTTTTACATTATTTCTTGCATTTTTTACATAAATCTGTTCAAATCCTTACAACACAGTTAAATGTGTCTGTTTCTCAAAACCAGTGCATTAACACAAAAGAGCCTTTAGCATCACTTCAGTAAAAGTCTCTGTGACAATCCCAAACTGTGGCTTTAAACAACACAGACTTATTTGAGTTTAGGGAAATGTAGAGTGTCTCCAAAACAGCCAAACCTGACTCCAGCGAGCAGTGGCTGAGTGAAAGTGGTCTGGACTCTGTGGAGGAGGTTCATGGTTTGAGTGAAGCTGTAAAAGGACAAAACCCCTGCTTGGTGGTCCAGGTAAACCCCTATTCTGGACGAAACCGGACCTGAGACCTGGGACTGGACTTTGTTAAACCAAAATGAAAAACTAGTTTTGTTACAATATAAGGCCCAGGATTTATCATTGTTTCCAAATCTACATTCATCAGAGTCTCTTCTTCTCTTAATATCCTTGTAAACAACTGCTATTTGAACCCACTCCCCTCTCCACTCCACCTCCCAGTAACAACGCCCTGTCAGACCCTCTCTGCTCAGAACCTGCCACCAATAACTGAATCTGTCCGAATGATCAGGATAACTCTGTGTTTTACTCATAAGTGTTACTCTTCTGTTTCCATTAGACAGTGACAGTCGTGTGTTTGCTGTGTTTGGATCCAGTGTGATTTCTCGTGAATATTTTAAGAAGTCCTCTCTGGAGGTGGGCTCAGGTTGTGGCAGTAAAACATCGACTTGACTCAGAGCTAGTGAGACGTTTGTCAGGCCGTCACTCAGAGTGAGCTGTAGTTTATGGCTGAGCGCTGACACAGCTGTGGTCACATCCTCAAAGTAGCGCCGGGGCCCTGTCTGAATCCTGGACCGGTCTGGGCTCTGTCCGGCTGTGGACAGTGAAGGATAGTGTTGTAGAAACTGGATGTGGTCTGGTGTGAGTGACAGTGCGTCCAGCTCAGAGATGGTCCTCCTCAGCTCAGTGACGTCCCGCTCTAGTTTGTCCTGAAGCTCTTGGACTCGACACAGCTCAGTCTCCTGCTGGGACCGGATCTTCTGCTCCACTTCAGAGCGTCTTTTCTCCAGGAGACGGATCAGCCCAGTGAAGCTCTCCTCACTGTGCTGCACTGCTTCATGGGCAGAGCGATCGATGTCCTCGACCTCCTGTCGGAGACTCTCCAGGTCTGTCTTTTTGTCCTGGACGGTCTGGAGCAGCTGGTCCCGCCCGGCCTGCAGCTCTGCCTGCCTCTGGGCCCTCTCTGCTGCAGCCGTCACCGTGTGGTGGTCCCTGTGTTGGTCCACAGAGCAGAGGTAGCAGATGACATGCTGGTCGGTGCGACAGAACATCTCCATCACTTTGTTGTGTCGAGAGCAGATGTTTTCCTGGAGCTTGTCAGAGGGCGCCACCAGCTGGTGTTTCTGTAACGCAGCAGCATCATAATGAGGCTGGAGGTGAGTCTCACAGAACGAAGCCACACACTGCAGACAGGACTTGACAGCTTTCAGCTTCCTCCCAGTGCACACGTCACAGGACACATCCTGAGGTCCGGCGTAGCAGTGGTCAGCAGGGGGCGCTGTGAGCCCCGTCTTCTTCAGCTGCTCCACTAAATCTGCTAACATTGTGTTTTTGACCAGAACAGGCCTGGGGCTGAAGCTCTGCCTGCACTGAGGACAGCTGTACCTGAGGCTCTGTTGGTCCCAGTGAGTTTTAATACAGTTCATGCAGTAGCTGTGTCCACAGGGAACAGTCACTGGATCCTTCAGTAAATCCAAACAGATCGGACAGGAAACAGACTTCAGTTGAATTCCTCTCTGAGCCATGTCTCTTGTGAGTTTGACTGAAGTGACAGTTCTTCCACCTCTGATCAGAGCAGTGTGTAAGAGAAGATGAGTGTGTGCAGTTTTAGGAACAGACTGACTCCACCCATCGTCTCTGAGTCAGGTGTAAAGGGACAGGTGAGGACACGTGTTTCTCACAGACTGCATTTGGATTGACTTTGTTTCTGGTTTAGAGCTACATTCATTCCTTTGTTTGTTTCATGAGGAGATGGAGATCAGAGCAGAAAAACAGGTTCATCAGGAAAAAAAGAACACACTGGCCCTCATTTATCAAAGTTACGTAAAAAAAGGTGCAGCTCTGTGCGTATAAGTGTCTATACGACAACGTGCACACGGGATTTATGAAACTGAGTTACAGGCCAATCTTGGTGTACGCACTGTTGATAAATCTAGATGACTGAAACTAAAACTTCCCGAAATATTCATTGTTCAGCATGGAGTTTACAGAGTTGAGGCACAAAAAAGAGACCATTCTTTAAGAGAGTTATTATTAAGTATTTTTTGTATGACCAAACCACATCTGAGGCCTAGTTAAAATAAACATTTAAAAAGCACTGGAGAAAGAAAGCCTAACTGGAGCCCTCAATTGTCCCAAGAACAACTTCCAGACCGAGCCCCAGACCTAGCGTCGCTACGTTCAGCCTTGTAGTGTGCGTTTACCATGAGCAGAAAAGAGAAAATATGGACAATTATGGACACACAAACTGAATTTCATTCAGTTTTGTGTTTAGTGTTCAAATGAAAAGTCTACAGAGACGGACCTGAAATGATTTCTGTTTGTGACAGAAGTGGTCTTTGTAACTGCGCTACTTTGAAGTTACAGCTGCAAACAAACCAATCAGAAGCATTATTGTGTGAAATGAGGAAAAACATCTTGGGGTTGCTTTGTTTGAGAAGTTTCTACTGCGTTAAAGGCGTTTGACTCCGAGGGAGGGGGAGCCAGTACTGCACATGCGCTTTATGAGTGTTTTACTGTGCTCCAGTTAGTTTATTTCTAACTTTAAAACTTTGTGCTTTTATTTTGAACAGACAACCCGGATATAGTCCTATAATGCGCGTTCACACGAGGCAGACTAAGGGCCGTTTGAAACCAGTTGGTGCTGAATGACTTTTAAGACCCTCCGGAGCAAGTTACAGACCCGCTGCGTGTAACACTGTTTCCGGTCCTTTTGCCAGACGCTCAAGTGAAGTTCCACGAGTGTTTTTGGAAGAATACAGTTCTAAAAACAATAGTGTAATACTGTTTTACAGACACTTCAAGTAAAGAGTTAATAGTTTTAGGTAAAATCAATCTTTAAATCCAATTAAAACTTGTTCAAATCCATCTAAAACCTTTTCAAATCCATATAAAACCTGTTCAAATCCATATAAAACCTTTTCAAATCCAACTAAAACCTGTTCAAATCCAACTAAGACCTGTTCAAATCCAACTTAAACCTGTTGAAAGCTATAAAAAGAACACATGTAAAACCATCAACCAACCAAATCCAAATGAACCAGTTATTTTAACTTAAACCTGATAAAATCAAGAAAGAAACAATACAATATTCCAAAACAAAAATGTTATTTAACAAAAAAAGTTTAGGCTGATGGCAAAGTTTATTTTTGCCAACCTATTTAAACATATAAAATAAATTACACTAAAAAGAGGAAAAAACAACAATCACAAAACAAAGAAGATAAACATTTTATTATAATTTATTTTTATTATTATTATTTATTATTTATTATTTATTATTATTATTATTATTATTTAACTTATTGCTTGTTTACCTTGTTTACTTTATATTTTTTAATACAATTTTAGGTACATTCTTTTAAATATTTAATTTGTCATCTAGGCTGTTCCACAAATTTACTCTTCTAACGATAATAAATCTACCTTTTTGGTTTGTTCTCGCCTTACTTTAAAAAAATAAAAAATCCAATTCCTCTGAGCTTCACAGGATCTTGTCCGAGAGAAGAAACTATAAGAAGTGCATTATTGACAGAAAGTAGCAGTGACAGAGAAATGAGTTCAGTTTTGTCCCAGACGTTGTTAGTGAGCCGTGACTTTGACTCAGTTTTACTTTGCACAGTTGAAAGGTGTGTGGCCTCACAGTAAAAAAGTACAAGTTTAAAGCAGCACCATTGATAGTGTCAGTATTCTGCTTGACTTATGCAGATGTGTTTTCTTTAGTATTGTAGTGAATGTTACTCAAAGTCATATAAATAATCTGCTGACTCCTTGACATGGTCCTAGTAATGTCGAGAAATGCTTGACTGAGTGATACGATCAGATAATCTCTTTTGAACTAATATAGCTGCGAGAAAAGGTTTCAACGAAGGCCTCTGGACGTAGGTTTGAAGATGAAGACAAAGGAGTTTGTCATTTCTGAGTTCAACTAATAAGAGCTTTCTTCGTCAGAGGAAGTGGTTGAACCTGAGTCTGCTGTGATTGGACAAAAGCTGATGAAAGCCAGACCCTGGTTTTATTGTTGTTAGGAGTTGAATGGGCGTAGTGAGCTCTTACCATCTTTAAATTCACATTGAGTACAAAACTGTGAGGCAGAGATGGATTACTGGAGTCCTGGGCTCTGACTCAAGTCAACAGGTTCATTTTTGTCCCTTGAGACTCGACTGATAACTCAACTTGGACTTGCTTTTATTTGACTTGCGCTCAAACTTGGACTTGTTTATTCTCAGACACAAGGACTCTTGGACTTAAGAACTGATGACCTGGACTTGAGCACAATAGACTCACAAGTAACACTCAGCTACAACATCCCTTAACCTCTGCCTGTTGCATGTGTTCAGAGCGGGACGAGCTGCTCATGTAACTCCAGCCTCTAAACGTGACCCAGACGTTGAGCCTAAATCAATACATTTTAAAAAATATAGCCCTACATAGGCTACAGCCTTAATTGATATGATACAATCAAAACTTCATCAAACGTGTTTAAAGAAATAGGCTTATACAAAACTAAAATGCCAGTCAATGTGTCAGTTTGGCTCCCACCATTTTTAGATTTGTAACCTTACTTTGCAAGTCCCAGTCACTAAAGATAGGTCCAAGTTGAGTCCAAGTCACCAAAGTGAGTTACAAATCTGAAAACGTTGGATTATTTAAAGATAATTCAACTCAGACTTGACCTGAAATTTTTTGAATGACTTGGACTCGAACTTGGACTTTAAGTGATGATGACTCAGACTTGGACTCAACTCGGACTAGTCTTTGGTGACTGTTGTGTGGATCAAATGCTGCTCTGCGGTAGAGATACTTAACTTTAACACCTATGTTTGTGCAGCAGGTTTAAGGCACATTTAAATCACTTTTTGCTGTACGTGTCACTGTCCCTTTAAATAAGCTAAATAAACATTGTGTCACATTACATTCATTTACCAGTCATAAGAGACAAAAGCCTGTTAGCTCAAATTGTGTTTTTTGCTTTTTTTTTCTACAGTCTGCAATGCCAATGCCTGCTTCTGGCTCTTTTCTTGACCCGCCTCCATGAGTTAATGGCCACAGGCTGCGAGACGTTCTACAGAATCTGTCAAAGTACTCTAAAATGCATAGTGCAAACTGCAGCACAGAAAGGCACATGGAAAAGTTATTGTGAGCTTTGTTTTGATGGATCCGAGTGGAAAAACAGTACGTTGACTCAGCTGACTGGCTTCTGCATTGGATATCTTGCATAATCACTAACTCTATAAAATAAAGAGGAGTCTGAGTCCATTTTGGTGCCAATGGAAACTTTTAACTGGTTACATTTAAGAAAAGTGGCTATCTTCTGCTGAAGAAAATCAGCTTGCACACATGGTTTTTACCCTTCCACACTGTAGCTGCAAATCCACATCATGGTTGCACTGGCAGCTCGGAAATCAGGGCAGAGAACTCCAGATGTGTTTCTTGAATTCTTTCAGGTTTTCCATGAGCATTTGACAAGTCCAAAGAGCTGCACCTCCCCCAAAAGAGACAGAGCTTTTCTACATAATCCTCAGCATTAGGAACTTTACAAAGTAATCCAGAAATTTTCCTCCAAATTCTTGTACTTTCAACTTAAGCACACATTTCTCCAGCACCTTACAGCTATTCCCTTCTGAAAGAAAATGGGACAAACTAAGTAAGACTCATTCATGTACACAATATGAACTATGATTTGCCAGATTATCAAAGGCTCAAAGATCAAATTACAGTAAGAAGATGAAACTCATAAAATGTTTCTGCTGACTTTTACTTATGAAAGGCATTTTCATCTGGTGTTGATTGTTACCACTTTGTTCATACTTCCTTCATTAATGTTTTGGAAACTTTAGCTATTATATAATGACAGGACTACTTGCATGATAAAATTTTTTTTGTGCTTTAATTAAAATAAAGCATGTCATTTTCATCATAATGTAGAAAAGTAATATATTTGGACTTTTTATACAACACTGTAAATATCTACAAAACACATGATGCATCTCTTGCTCAGTTATTTCATACGAGGAGTATTTTTAAAAGATGAAAGCACAACTGAAACGGCTGTGAACCATTAACAATAATTGTCAGCAGAGGAGCTCATGCTGAGGCCATGTCCACACTAATAAATTTTATTTTGAAAATGTCAATTGTTATTATCATTTGGTATAAAATGTAGTAGCAACTTATAACAGTAAATTTATTTTAGCCTCTCCGTACCGCAATAGTAGTTACAACACCGTTTTTAGAAAAACGTAAAAAAAATCTAATCTTACAGTATTAGTGCGAACATAGCCATAATTGGTTGGTTTCTTAGAAGCGGCTGTTTTGATGGAGCAAATTCACCTGTGCTTTGTTTGACAGTCAGTGGTCCATGGGGTGAGGAGGGGGTCGTGTCGGAGGGGGTGCTCTACAGGGGGGTGGTCCGTGAGGTGGTGGCGGCAGGGACCCAGTGGGTGAAGGCGGTGGGAGCTCTCTGTTTGGGGCAGGCCTGTATGTAGGCAGGGTGTTAATGGATGGAGGAGGAGGAGTGGTTGGAAGAGGGGGCAGCGTAGAGGTGGGTGATGGAGGCATATGGCTGCCGTCTGACCAACGGCGCTGGTAGTTATGTGGCAAGGTGTAGACCGGTGTGGATGGGTGGTTGTAGATGGGATAGCGAGGAGCGGGGTATGATCGGCTTCGCTTGAATGTAATGCACTTGCCCTGTTCAAATGAGGACAATTTAGAAAAATGCTGCGCTTAAGTTACAACTGTGATGCAACTATAATGTATATTTCTGCTCAAACATTCCTTTAGCGCACAGCTTTCTACAAATGGAAAAAGGCTCATTCTTCTTTATGGCCTTTTAGTGAGTGTCAAGGAACAAAACAGCATTCCTGCCAAGTTGAGTAATGACTTCTGCAGGCAGTATGACAGAGCTTGTTTTTACCTTTGTCTATTCTCTTTCCCCCAGGAAATTAAATTGATATTGTTTATTCATAACAAATAAAATATTTCCAAAATCTATTTTACCAAACCTTCTCTCCTCTGTTTATTGAGTTGTTATTTTATTCCTAAAGTCATGGCTTTGAAATTCTGCCTAATCCTTAATGCTTGTCTGCCAAATGTTGACAGAGCCTGCTCACAATTTTAATAATTACTTAGTCATGATACATTTTCAGTGTGCATTACAGCTGTTTATGAATCCTACTCCTCTTTTCATCTCACAAAACAGTCTTTAATATGATCATGTATCCTCCGCCTCACCTTGTCTCCAGGATGAGGTCGCATCACTGACACTCTGTCATAGCCTTTTCTCAAGACGACCCATAGTGCATGAAGTTTGCCCTGAGAAAAGAACAACACTGCACATGATTAATTCTCTCAATACAAATAATGTTTGATAACCACCAAATGTTTAGCTTGATTTGTGTGCATTGGTCAAAGAAGCAGCTCAAAATATCCATTAAGAGATTTATTTGCTCCACTATTAAACAGTTTATGAGTCCATTACTTAGACTGTATCAGTTCAGTGTTTTCAATCCAGATGTGTGTATTTGATTGTAGGAGCTTCACATGCTAGAAGCACAGATAACCAACGTGTTTTCTTAAACAACAGCTTCTCTTATGGACTCATTCATGTCTGTTTCTGATTATAATTTTTCCAGCTCACTGTGTTTGGAAACAATTTTAATAGCTATTTCCTTTGATCAAAGTTAGAGCACATAAACATCTTTGTTAGAAATGTATGCAAATATATGGTAGTGACTTATAGAAAAACACCTACAGTGGCATGAAAAAGTATCTGAATTGGGAATTTCTCACATTTCTGCATAAAATCACCATCAATTCTGACCTGATCCTTGTCAAAATGACACAAATGAAAAAAACAGTGTCTGCTTTAACTAAAACCACCCAGACATTAATAGGTTTTCATAATTTTAATGAGGATAATATGCAAACACGGACAGAAGGGGGAGGAATAAGTAACTGAACCATCACATTTAATATCTAGTTGCCCCCCCTTTGGCAGCAATAACATCAACCAGACGTTTCCTGTAGTTGCAGATCAGCCTGGCACATCGATCAGGATCCATCTTGGACCATTCCTCTTTACAAAACTGCTGCAGTTCAGTCAGATTCCTGGGATGTCTGGAATGAATCGCTGTCTTGAGGTCATGCCACAGCATCTCAGTGGGGTTCAAGTTAGGACTTTGACTTGGCCACTCCAGAATGTGTATTTTGTTCTTCTGAAACCATTCTGAAGTTGATTTACTTCTGTGTTTTGGGTCATTGTTCTGTTGCAGCATCCATCCTCTTTTTAGCTTCAACTGTCTGACAGACGGCCTCAGCTTTTCCTGCAAAACATCCTGATAAACTTTTGAATTAATTTTTCCATTAATGATTGTCCAGGCCCTGATTCAGCAAAACAGCCCCAAACCCTGATGCTCCCTCCACCAGGCTTCACAGTGGGGATGAGGTGTTGATGTTGGTGAGCTGTTCCATTTTTCCTCCACACATGATATGTGTTCCTCCCAAACAGTTCAACTGTCATTTAATCAGTCCACATAATATTCTGCCAGAAGTTCTGTGGACTGTCCAAGCGCCTTTTTGTGAACATTAAACATGCAGCAATGTTTTTTTAGACAGCAGTGGCTTCCTCCGTGGAGACCTCCCATGAACACCATTGTTGGCCAGTGTTTTACATAGAGTCGATGTATGCGCAGAGATATTGGACTGTGAGTGATCTTTAGCAGACACTCTATGGTTCTTTTTTACCTCTCTGAGTATTCTGCGCTGAACTCTTGTTGTCATTTTTGGTGGACGGCCACTCCTTGGGAGAGAAGCAACAGTGCCAAACTCTCTCCATTTGTAGACAATTTCTCAAACTGTGGATTGATGAACATCCAGACTTTTAGAGATGGCTTTATACAAATCAATAATTCTTGATCGCAGTTCTTCAGAGAGCTCTTTTGAGCAAGCCATGGACATCAGACAATGCTACTTATCAAAACACAGTTCTTATCAGGCGTGTGTTTTATAGTGAGCAGGGCAGCTTTTAGCCACTCCTCAGTGATTGGACACTGACTTAAATTGTTTGGTAAGAATTGGTATTAATTGCTCTTAAAGTCTCCTTAGGCAGAAGGTTCAGTTACTTATTCCTCCCCCTTCTGTCATTGTTTGCAAGTAATCCTAATTAAAAATATGAAAACCTATAAATGTCTGGGTGGTTTTAGGTAAATTAGACACTATTTTTTCATTTGTGTCATTTTGACAAAGATCAGGTCACATTTGAGGGTGATTTTATGCAGAAATGTGAGAAATTCTCAAGGGTTCAGATACTTTTCATGCCACTGTATATGTGCAAATGACTAATACATGTTTAATGGACAGTCTCACTCACCCTGATTGGAGAGTACCATTTTTGAGGACGGATAGCTTTGTGTGTGTAGTATGGACGCAGTGGAGGATATTCAAACTCCTGTTCAGGCATCACCACTCGAGCGTTTTTAGCTTTTTCCAGTTTTGCTCCTTCTTCAGTGGAGCCCTTATCCCCCCACCGCACCTGAGCACGAGCACAAAACACACACAATCTTCAGAAAACATGCTCTGGTGCATGCATTTCTCAAGATTAGACACTATGAAAATTTGTCAGCAGCTCAAAAGTTTAAAATAAATTATAAAAGGTGAATTAAAATTCCTATGTAATAATCCATTTATTGGGTTACATTTCACAATTCAGCTCAATGCTAATTGCCGTGTGGCAGTCTGTCTTATGTCTTCAAACAGTGTTTTAACTCTCATGCAGCCACCGCAGACAAGCCACAAGGCTTTAAAGTTGGCCCAGAGAATATGATAATAAAGCTGTGCATACTTTCCATATTCTATTTGTCTGGAAGTGTTAAAAAGCTCTGCTCACTGCGAGGGACAAATCAAATTTGTTTAAGTCAGTGTGAACTAGTCAAAATACATAAATCTGTTCTATATAAAACAGATTTGTTTCTGCGACCAACGTTCTCTCTGATATACACTAACAAAGACATCTGTGACTGTGGGAGACAAGCCCTGTTCTAACCAAACAGCTCTGAATGTATTAAACATTTGCAGGCTCTGCCACATTAGCAGTTTACTGGCCAAATGGCCTCGTCTTAACTTTCAGTGCCTCTTTAAACTGGTCACAAAGACTCATTCCAGCACAGAAGTGCACACTCATCTCTTTAACTGAATGAGGCCCTTCCTCTTTCATTGTTCATTGGATACTGTTTTACTTTGATGTCACGCCATAGTCTTCCAGGATTTTAAATACTGTGCTGATCTGGCTGGTCTCTGAATCTGAATTCTGAATTCTAAATCTGAATTCTGAAATGTTTGTGTAATTTACAGCAGAGTTAAAACTTTCCAAGTGAAGGGATTTATATTATCACAAGATACAGCTGTGGTTCATTTGTACTTTCCAACACTAATTCAGTGATTAAACAGTTTTTTACCTCCATTCTTTTGATGCCGCCAACGCCTCGTCCTCCGTAGTATGAAGCATCCACTGTGGGCCATCGCTTCTTTGGATAACCATCCTCATCGTCCTTAAAAGTGACAGCATTTACTACATGAATTATTCTTATGTTTACAGTAAATGAGTGAGAACAATGATGGAGGAACTCACTGAGGAGTCGTCGATGACTGGAGGTGGTGGTGGCTCATGAATGACCTGTAGACAAGATTGAAAAATGTGAGTTATTAGAGTTAGAGTACTGGGTGTCTGGAAGTGTGTGAGTGTCAGACATGTGCCATACCACAGTGCAGCAGAGCGGCCAGAACCACCAGAGCAGAGCCACAGCCAACAGCAGCAGCAGGATGAGCAGCGCGATGGCCACAAACTTACCATCAGACTGAAAGTTAAACATAAAGCGTTTGTCTTCAAAGGAAGTTTTCTCTGATGTAGATACAGATGCATGGGTTCAGAGAACGTTGAAGTTGTACCCTGTCAGAGTTTTGTGTTACTTACACAAGAGACTGCGATGATGGTGACAGAGCTCGATATGAAGCTTAGACCATTGTTCATGCTAACGTACAGAGTAGCAGACCTATAGGAACAATTCACACAAATGGGACAGTAGTAAGAAGCCGAAGCACAACTTTGTGTTATTGTCACTGGATTTTATTTTAATACTGTATGGTTTCCTACTTACATTCCTTGCTTTTCCAAAATAGGAGCAGGACACAGAAGGTAAGTGTCTCTGACTTCCAGAGGTCTTTTCACTGTGGATTGAAAACAAAATATTATTTGTAGTGTGTTTCAGAAACTGCAAACAGGACATTAAAAACATTAAAAAAATCCAATTGGAAAGCTTCAACACTGAAAATATTCTTATTGTTATTAAATTCCTGGATTTCCTTTGCTCATGGAAAGAGGAGTGACTGAGGGAGGGTTGTGGTTTATTTATCCTGGCAAAGTGATAGTCTAGTGTGTGCTTGTCTCTGAAGAGATCCACATTCCCCTTCGACATGTGAGAAGCCTGAGCGCTCTACCAGCTCATTCAGAGGCATAGTGTTTTTTGGAGAGGACAGAGGTTTAAACCTTTTTTAGCTCCAAAGAGCTAGTCCTGTTAGAGATGGCCAAAACAAACCTCACTTTGTGGTGTAAAGCGTGGCTGGGTAGAAGTGCTTTTTAGATTTCACTCACAAGAGTTTTCTGTATATCTTTGAAACTTTCTGTTGAACAGGTACTCACTTAACGTAACTGTGTCATTGATGCGGAAGCTGCACAGGACTTTCTGCACATCTCTCGAGTGAAGGAAGCCATTTCCCTTGACAATAACCTGAAATGACTCTAAAGTGAGGACATGTGTTACATTAGTTTAAGCTCATTACAACTGAGAAGAGATAGATATTTGTGCATTTACCTCCTTCACAGATGCTTGAGGGCTCTACAGCCAGGATCTCAACACAGGATCTTTTAAGTATCTATTAAAGAGGGGAAACAATGAGATAGAATTATAAATATGTGTTAAGATGATAAAAATGGAATCTTTCTTAATGCTGCGATTGTGGATTTGTCATACTGAGTCAATAACCCCTTGCAGAGCCTGAAATCCATCATTAACAGGAAATACATGCTCCATGCTGTCAGCGATGGTTGAAAGCTGCAAAGATTTGATTTAATGAATGACTGCAGATTAATAGCATAATTGTCTTTTGCAAAGGTTAAGCTGGATACCTGTGTTTCATTAAAGTCTTTAACTCCCACACAGTAGACAGTAGCACCAAGCTGCCTGGCTCTGCCCGCCTGCACAAAACAAAGAGACCAAACCATAAAAGCCCTGTTTTTTTGTTGTTTTTTCATGTCAAAAACCTTCTGTTTGAACATTTTCAGTCACTGATGTCATCTGCAGTGTGTTGTGTTTGACAGCTGCAGGAAAACAGCTGTTCGAACATAAAAGAGTATAATGTGGCAGCAACTTCTTTCAAAGTTTACACCCACTAAAGAGTTTTCACTTTTATGTTGTGTGACAAAACTGATGCCTAAATTTGTGTCTGTTTAGTTTGTTTAGTTTTTCACAGATAGGTTCATATCAATCTTTAACAAAGATTTATGCAAAACTGTCATGATGCCTAACAATAACTGTCTTCTATGAAAAACACATAATCATCCAGCACTATGACGTTTGTTTATTATGTAACTATTATGTTAATGTAAAATAATATCGTAAATGTCACTACATATGTCTTTATACTGTGAGGTCAAACTGGCTTCCATGTTACCTCTCTTTGAGCCAAGTCAAACTGATTTTCTCTCAGTTCACCATCTGTCAGAGCAATGATGACACTTGCTGTTCGATAACCTGAAGGCACAGCAGAGAAAGTCTTTTAACACCAACAGAATCGCAAGCAACTTGAAAATGTCTTTTTTAAATCAAAATGGAAAGTTTGCCATCTGATGCTAACACCAGGTTTAGTTATTTTTGCTCTCTTTCTATGACTTTACCACATGTTTCAGTAATGACGATTTAGTGAAAATGAAATGAAAATATTGTACCCACCGTCCCCAGTCCTGTAGTAGATCTGCTCACTGGCCTATGAGAAAAGCGTCAGTGGCTATAAATTTAAATAGGGCTCATTTAAATAGTTTTGGGTAAAGAGGCATTGCCAGACAACTTACTCTTTGTAAGCCTTTGTCCAAGAAGGTGTCTCCACCCGGCTGCACCAAGTTCAGCTCCTCCAGTCCAGCACGGATCTGCTCTCTGACCAGTGACAAAGATTTGTGATACTTCCAATACAACAGACATAAACACACATGTTTGTCACCTGTCCTCAGTTAGAGCCATGAGAGTCCGTCCATCTGTGGAAAACACGATAAAGGACATCCGCAGTTGTGGACTGGAGATACAGACAGAAATACACAGAGAAGTAACACCATGGTTTATGGTTGGACTTGATAACATGGTTAAAATAGTTTCTGTGTGGACTAACCTTATAAACTTGTGCGCCAGGTGGTCAACAAAGTAGTAAATCTCATTCCAGTAACCCCGCACGCTCCCGGACCTGAGAGAACGTCACAGACATCTTGCACAAATGACTATATCATGAGGTAAATAATGTCTTAAGTTTTCACTGTTGGGTGCGTCAGAATCCAGGAAACCAGTGATGTCGGCAGTTAACAGTTATGACCACCAGTTTTCACTGGTATGAAAATGTTAAGTTGTCCACAGCCTCATGGAGTATCTTGTTTTGGATGTTTCTTTTTGTTTAAGTAAATCTTGTGGCAGTCCTCTGTTGGTTTACTGCCTCCGTCCAAGTGGTGTTGACTGACAAGCCCAATCAGCTTTGAGCCTCGAGAACAAATGGAATGTTGGAGCATGCATCCATCAGAAAATTCAATTCTGAGCATGCATCGTTAAGTGTTTCTTTAAGGCTCTGCATATTAAAATGTTTCCATATATCCTACAGCAGAGTAATAGTGCTGCTGCTGCTTTCATGCTTTCACCAAAGACAAAACACAAATAGGAGCAAGAACTGCTGCTAAATCAAAAGCTACTTTTACACCTGGTACTATACTTACCATTTGAAAAATGTTTTATGATCCTCAAATATGTTTCTCAAGGTGACTGCCTGAGAACCCAGCAACACATTTTACAATATTTAATGTAACAGATAAATATTTTGTAATATTAATAAATAGTTGGCTGTTTTTGATGATAAAAGTATAAATTACCATTCCAATATTCCACAATAATATTACATAACATCCTAATATTGTGCAGATTTAAAAAGTGAACTGGTTAATATATTTGATGTAAGTTATTGATTGTTTGCACAAAAGCAGGGTTTCCACAATGCAACGACTGGTGTTAACTGCCAAACGTTTAGAGAAATGTTTGTAACTGTGTTCGGACGAGCTTCTATCATTTGTTCATGTTTATTGTGAATGTTCAGTGCTGATTGGTGCCAGAGTTATACTGTCTAGGTTCTTATTCTGCAACAGGTGCAAAGATGACAAATGTAGAAGCAAATGAGTGCTTTGAAGCTAATTTAAATAAACTGTTTTCCTTCTTCTCACTCTGCACTGCTGGTCTTCTCTTCCTCCTGTTTTCATTTATGCAGTGATGTGAGCCGCCGCACAGGCAGCCAAACACTCAGGATCTTTGGAACATCTGGCTCTGATGGAGAAAGGGTTTCTACAAAATGAACGGCACAGAGCTGAGATCCAAGATGTGTTTGACAAGCAAAGACATCGCTTTTATCAGCAAATGTGTGCTAATGAATATTCATATGTAAGCACACTTATCTGTCAGTCTGCCACAGTAAAGCCATGTAAACCTATTAGATTTTTGCAATACTACAGTGATTCTCATCAAGGGGGTGTTTTCAAGACTTCAATGCAAAAGTGACAAATGTGTTTCCGTGAAGATGTTCTTGACAGGTTAATTACCAGTGCAATTAAACCCATATGTCTGCTCTCTCAACTAAACTCTCTAAACCCTCTGACGCTCTAACCCTAACCCGAAAATAGAAGGATAGGAGACTTTTTAGTTGATGGTTGAAATTTGGTGTCTGAAGAAGTAAAAAATTGTGGCAACCGCACCACACATGAATCACTAGGAACACCTTAACCTTTACGGTCCTTTTCTGTGGGCCAGTTCAAAATAAATGCACAGTGTATTGACAAATGCAGTAAGGCAAAATGCTTCTACCTCAATCTTTGTATGATATGTTTATTTGGCTTTTACTCACAATTAGTTACTTGAGCATTTCTTACATTTCTTATTTAGCTCAACTTAAGTGAATTGGATAAAAAGTGTACTCACTTGTCCAAAACAAAGTAGAGGTCAAATCCACCATAGCAAGATGAACCTGGCTCCCGCTGACCATTAATCTGTTCTGCAGCGGTGGCCACCAGGACGGTCAGCAGCGTGCCCAGGACCACTCTCAACAGGACCTGCTCCCTCCAGCACAAAGACATCACCTCAGTTTAGAAGTAGGACGCAGCTACAGTCTGGAAGGGAACATATCTATCTCCAGCTGGAGTTGTCCTGTCACCTCTGCCCTCAACAGATGCCATGAGGTGCGAAGTGTTCCTCTCTTGATCTCTGTCCCATCTCCTCAGCAGCAGCGGCTTGGCCAGAGGTGGTGGAGTGGGGGACGGGACACCAGTTCCCTCTCTCTGCAAACACTTCACCACACATGGTCACCAACGCACTCAGTGGAAACAAAACAGATGTTAACAGAGTCAGATTAGCCTTTTTAATAATCTGTCATAACCATTCAACTATATCTTGTTGCTTGTATAAAGCTTTTTATGTTTAAAGTTATTCTTTAGAGTAATTTTGTTTGGGGACTACCCTCTATCCATCAGTGCCACTTAGTGGTAAACACATCACCCTACAACACAAGACAACAGCCTATACACAAAACAAAGTGCCAATAATGTTAAAACAATAGGCTACTGTCAGGCTTTAAATCAAGATGTAGTTCATGTACGAATACACACAACAGATGTTATCAAACTGAAATGTATACCCTAGATAAAACAAACACAACGATGTGTGAGTGTAAATTAACTGGAGGCCCTAACTAATAAATTAATTTTTTACATGGCCTCGTGATAGTAGTCCCAAAACAAGTAAGCAACATAAAGTAATGCTTGATTACTATAGTAAGTCTATATAGTCTCTCTTTGGCTTCTTCTCCCACAGCCACATTAACTCAGCTCGTGCTCAGTAACATGTCAAGGTAACAACGCCACCGTCAGGCCACCTGTTGAATGTCGTTATTGGATCGTTTCCACGAGTTTATTTTCACAAGGCCACGCAAAAATGAATTTTGGGCCTCGAGGTTGTTTATTCTTGGTTGTTCCCGCGCATTAAGACATCCATATGAACACTTAGCTTGTAGGCTATTGAAATGTAAGTAGGCCTATCCAAAGAAAAAGAAATGCCAATTTAACCTTTATAATTTTAGAACATTAAAAGGCGATGTAATGTGTTCCCTGAAATGAATTTCCCGCGCTCCTGTTGTACCTTCAGGTGGTGTTTCAGAAAAGAACAAATGCTGGACAACTCGTGTAGGCCCTTTATTTATTTATTTTTTTAGACCTGCTCGGATACGTTCACTTGACATTCAAATCGTAAAATAAGTTTGCTTTGTTGTATTTGACACTAAACCCTGAAGCCTCCTGCAGGGCGGTGTGCAGCTGGAGCAGGTGAGGTACCTCGAGCTCAGATGCTGTTACTGGAGCTGGACTCGCTGCTGTGAGTCCTGTAATTGCCGAACACTGCAGCACAATGGAGTCGTGAGAAACCAGCGCTGTGTGTATTCTTCGCATCGCAGCTCCGGGGCAACTTTGGTGCTCATTTCTCTCCCTTTAACCACCTGCACGGTTAAAGACGGTCTCCTCTTTGATCATGGCGTGTGCTCGGGTAGTTTTCCTCGTGCTGTGCGGGGTTCGCGTTTCTCTCGCGGCTGATTGGGAGTTTGAGGACAGTCTTTTTACCTCCGCCAGTGATGCAATCGACTACAAGGATCCGTGTAAAGCTGGTACTGTGCCTTTTACATTCACTACATTGTTTGTGTCTAACACATTTAGATGCATCCTGTGAGTTTAGTTTGACTTTATGAAATATTTTATTCTGAAATTGATGGGATTTATGCTGCAGCTTAGCCTATTTCTATCATCTAGAGACTTATTTGTATTTTGGGTAGTAATGTAAAACTTATTTATCATTATTATTATTATTTGTTGTTATTTATTGGAAGAGATATGGCTACAATGTTTTTATTTGGAGAGATTTATAACAATGTAACTTGAACATCTGAACAAATGACCGTATAAATACAGATATAGGGTAATGACACTGAAAAGAAAAGCATTTATTCAAGTTGTAGTAAATTTTAAGAGATAATTTGACTGATTTGATGAGTTAACAGCAGTGCCATCTTTCCTTGCTCCCATTATGTGTATCACAATACCTTTTAAACTATAAAAGGGGTCTATTACCAAGAGAATTAATGCATTAAGTATATGAGTATACAGTAGTACATATAATGGTGACATTTCAGTTTTAAGTCCATTAGTGGTCCTGTAGTTATTCTATTATTTATTAAAATGTGCAAAAAAGCACTTAATTATACTGGTGCTACAATTGCAGTGTTTTGCAATTTCTCGTAGTTCTAATGAGCCATCTCCCTTCATAAAAAGACACAACTTTCTCCATCATTAAACACGCCAAACTGTTATTTGGGTAATTAAGAGGCCTCCAGCTGGTTGGGCTCCCTTTTCTGCGCTCAAATATCGAAACACTTCTCTTTCTGAGCCGGTTGCTTGGAGACTGGAGGTCAGCGAGGCTTTGCCAGAGTTGTCCCGGACTGGACGCCGGTGAAAACCCCTGTGCCTTTGGGCATGGGGCGTGCGTGGCAGGGGTGACAGTCATTTACAGTCACCATTTGCATGAGTGAGTCGACTTCAAAGGCAGGGCAGAGCTTTTCACTCAGACACTGAGGCTTTCAGAGGTTGTTACATCATGCAGCTAAATGAGGGATTTAATGGGAATAACTGCAGTGGGCTGTTCTGCTTGGCTTAGAAAACACATTACTGAGCTGTGCAAGATGTATGCCCTGATGTAAATGATGTAAGACAAGCACAGAGTTTGTGGATTGTTTTAAGTGAATGCTCCATTCCTTGGCCACAACAATGACAGGCCAAAACCCAGCACACATATGTCAAAGTCAAATATTTTATAAAAAGCAGTCAATCAAACATCCTCACAAAATATCTGTAATTATGAATTCACACACAAGAAGATATTTGCTTCCCATGACCTGACGAGTGTATTTCCATTCACTGTTAGGTCTGAGTAATGATGAATGACTTCAGCTTATCAGACATGGACTGTAAAGGTCTTTGCTCCCAGTTAATCAGTCGCTGTACAAAGTTTACTAACCACTGTTCTGTTAAGAAAATGGCTTAAAAGTAGCATCTGCCGTCAAATATATTAAACATGTCTGAACAGGACCTATTTTTGTGTAAAAATATCAGTCTTTTGTATGTCTTTATTTGGAGCTGTTGCTTTCCTGACACTATATAACAAAAAGGGGATCACCATCGCACAAAGCTGCCGTCACTGCAGTGCAACTTTAGCACAAAATCCTGATTTGCATGTTGTTGTGGTTGGTTGGGGGAGTATTAAACATCATTGTACTGACTCTCACTGTCTGGTAAAATATTCCGAGCACATCTTCATTCTTCAAAGTGGCACAGCAGCTGCAGAGGCCTTTCACTACATTTGAGCGTGTGTGGTACAGCCTGCATTCACAAGCTGTGTTTGCTCATCAAACAAACACATGCATCCCTGCTCAGGCCTCCTTTTGAAACACAGTAAAGCTGCAGTAAGCTTCAGCTCCTGTTTGAAAGAGAAAATCAAGTTAAATGTAGTGTTTCAAAGGACATGATTTAATGTAAACTAAATATATACAACACTTTACGAAGATGGGTTTCTGTGTTCAGATTTTGGGATGATCTTTCTAATGGAGTAGTGTACTATATTTTTTAGAAACAAACACCCATATGAACAATTTATGGTTATTTTGTCAATATTTCAGATTGACTGCAACCCATATCCTCTTTGTCAACCTCAACAAATAATTAGTTTAATTGCCCAGGCCCACCTTTTTGTTTTGTAATTGTACATTTTTGTGTGCTTGTCCCAGCTGCCTTTTGGGGAGATATTGCTTTGGATGAAGATGACCTTCATCTGTTGAAAGAGTTTCAGTCGACGGAAGATTCCCAACATACTGAACACTTCAACCACACAGACTCAGGTACCAATGAGTATTAACACGTCACTGAGCTCAAATGAGGGCTTTATAATGAGAGATGTGTTTTACAGGAAATGGAACCACTTCAAATATTAGGAGGAAGAGAGCTGCAAAAAGACTTAGTGTCCAACGCTGGAGGAGGGCAGCCACCTCCAGACCTGAGCGAATTTGGCCTGAGGGCATCATCCCGTATGTGATCAGCGGAAACTTCAGTGGTGAGTTTTTAATAGAGATCTCACTCTGACAGATGTCATTCGCAGGCTTTAAAGAACTCTAAAAGATTATTTTAAACTTTTCTTTTTTTTTTCAGGCAGTCAGAGAGCCATTATCCGTCAGGCAATGCGTCACTGGGAGAAGCACACTTGTGTAACGTTTATTGAGAGGACAACTGAAGAAAGCTACATTGTGTTCACTTACAGGCCTTGTGGGTGAGTCGGAAACACATTCACGTTGAACAAGAATCCCTGTTCATCCTAAAATACTAGGTTACTTATAAATCCACTGTATTAAAGTTAGTTAGGCTAGCACTGTATATAATCATTGATCCTTATTTGAGATAGTAGGAGTAGCAGCAGTAGTAGAAGTAGTGGTACTGGCAGTAATGAGTAAGTGTGCCACCTGCAAAATTAACAGTAAACTGCAGGGCACTTAAAAACAACCTTTCACACACAAATTAAGATTGACTTAGACTTAGTTATAATGTCT
Organism: Neodontobutis hainanensis; assembly: GCA_024349245.1. Classification (NCBI taxonomy): domain Eukaryota; kingdom Metazoa; phylum Chordata; class Actinopteri; order Gobiiformes; family Odontobutidae; genus Neodontobutis; species Neodontobutis hainanensis. The sequence goes on from JALDNG010000041.1 coordinate 3,623,526, forward strand.
TGTCAGTAGAAAGATGCTGCAAGAACCTACACAGCAGACCATTATAACCAGTGCTTTTAAGATACAAATATACTGAGAGCTTCAGCTCTAAAACATTAATATTTATACGGTAGATGATTTAATTATAACAAAACAAAATCGACCTGTTAGCCACGTGTCCCCCTGCAGATGTTGCTCATATGTGGGGAGGCGAGGTGGTGGCCCTCAAGCCATTTCCATCGGGAAAAACTGTGATAAGTTTGGGATTGTGGTGCATGAGCTCGGCCATGTGGTGGGTTTCTGGCATGAGCACACACGTCCTGACCGGGATGAGCATGTGAGCATCATCAGAGACAACATCCAACCAGGTATCTGCAGAATACTGTTCTTAATGAGCAGCTGTATTATTGTGCTCAATGAGGCAATGTGTTTCAATTTGTATTTGGACTAATTGTGTAACAGGACAGGAGTATAATTTCCTAAAGATGGAGCCAGGTGAGGTGGACTCACTTGGGGAGGTGTACGACTTTGGGAGCATCATGCATTATGCGAGAAACACGTTCTCCAGGTTGGTGTTTGTTACTCTGTTGTCCGTTGACCTCATCAACATAACTGTTCAGGGATCAAACTGGGAAATTTAATAAAATCTGAAATATGGATTATCTAGCACATAACTGCCCACAAATAATGTCTGCAAACATAACATAAAAGTTATTTCATTTGTGAGGCAATAATATAAAGGCTTACCATAAATGTAATAAGTTATCACAAATGTAATAATAAGATGCTAAATGACTGACATTTGACCATTATTTTATATATTTTATATATCTTACTTTTAACCAAAAAGCTTATATATATTCCTCTGGATGCATGGGCTACATACATAAGGTCGGACGTAAGCCCAAACTCTAGTTTTGTACAGAAATCTTGATGTTGCATTGATAACAACTTGTGTTTGTGGCCTGCTGCATCGAAAGCACCTCTGTCACACAGCCTCTGTAGTAAACCTCAGGGGATTAGGTTCTTTATTGTTGCAGGGATCGATTCACAGTAGTTTTCTTTTCATTTCTGCCTTGTGCATGATTGTCCTGTTGATTTCTGTGCTTTGGTTTTTTACCTCCATCACTGCGTTGTAGGTCTGGGTCATGGAGGCAAGCCAAGCTAAATAAAGGCCTGGCAGTTTAGGCTTTGTTGAACAATTTGGGCTGGAGTGGACTTTTTCTCTGGCATTCAGCAGTGGGCTCCACTGAGCCGGCTGGCACCAACCAAAGGCTCCATTCAGAGCTCTCTGTTTGCAAATGCCTGTCATTCATGGGCACATCACCATGGGAACAGGGCAAAAGTGAGCTCCAATCCCAGTGACATCAATAACAATAATTATAGTCTCAAGGTGTTGGACAAGAGTCAGACATTACAACAAGGACTGCATTTGACCAGAATAAAACAGACTATTTGTGGGCTGTTGTGTTATCGGTGTGATGTTTTTACAGAGGCATCTTCTTAGACACAATCCTTCCTCGTTATGACATTAATGGAGTGAGGCCGTCGATTGGTCAGAGGACTAGGCTTAGCAAAGGCGACATTGCACAAGCCCGCAAACTTTACAAATGTGCAAGTAAGATATTTATGTTATGTATTCCAAGCTTAATATTCAATATAGTTCTGTTTTAACAAGCACAATCTAAGCACAAGCCAAGGTGATGATTACATTTTTGATTGAGAGAGAATTGAATGTACTTTGTGGTTATAAAGTTTGTGTGTTGTATTGATGTTTTTGAAAAGAGTGTGGCGACAACCTGCAAGACAGTAGTGGAAACTTCTCCTCCCCTGGCTTTCCCAACGGCTATGCAGCCTATGCTCACTGTGTCTGGAGGATTTCTGTCACACCAGGAGAAAAGGTCTGACTGAACAGTATTTGTTCCAAAGGCAAATTACTGTGTGGATATCTGTGTGGGTGTGTAGTGTGTCTTAATCCCTGCATTGTTTCCAGATTATTCTGAACTTCACCTCCATGGACCTGTTCAGGAGTCACCTGTGCTGGTATGACCATGTGGAGGTCCGTGATGGTTTCTGGAGAAAAGCTCCCCTCAAAGGTTTTAAAGGACATTTGTTTATCTTTTCTCTTACAGAAACTGTTTTGTACTCAATTACACTTAACTGAGTATTATATTTTGCAGGCCGCTTTTGTGGAGACACACTTCCAGATCCCATTATTTCAACTGACAGCCAACTGTGGATTGAATTTAGAAGCAGCAGCAACTGGGTGGGCAAAGGATTTTCTGCTGTTTATGAAGGTTTGTCTTAATTAAGCTATATTTACCAACAATAAAAAAGTGTGTTTAGTTTGGAAAACTAAGAACTTTTAATCTGACTTCTCACTTGCTGTGAAGCCATTTGTGGAGGAGATGTTGATCGAGACAGTGGTCAAATCCAGTCTCCAAATTATCCTGATGACTACCAGTCCAACAAAGCATGTGTCTGGAAAATCACGGTGGCAGAGGGGTTTGATGTTGGCCTCTCTTTTCAGTCATTTGAGGTAAAAGCACCATTTTCAGCTTTGGTTTTGTTTTGCCAAATAGTACAGTTTTATCTTGAGTGGACCCTTAAACAATAAACAGCCCTTTTGTTAAAACTATGACTGACTTTAATTTAAGCTTCTCCCTGTCCTTTGTAGATTGAGAGACATGACACCTGTGCCTATGACTATGTGGAAGTCAGAGACGGTGGGTCGGAGAGTAGCCCCCTCATTGGCCGTTTCTGCGGCTATGAAAAACCAGACGACATCAAGAGCAGCTCCAACCAGCTATGGCTAAAGTTTGTATCGGATGGCTCGGTCAACAAAGCTGGGTTTTCGGCCAACTTTTTCAAAGGTTCAGCAAATCATTCAATGTTTGTTTTGGATTTCCCAGTATAACCTTAGTCCTATTTATCTCTAGAGATGGATGAGTGTGCCAAACCTGACAATGGTCAGTGTGAGCAGCGCTGTCTGAACACACTGGGCAGCTACAGATGTGCATGTGACCCAGGATTTGAGCTGGCAGCTGACAGACGCAGCTGTGAAAGTGAGTCTAAAAAACTTCCACCCAATCACATTTTTGTTCTAATAAAACAAAAAACGTGACTCATGTTCTTGTTTTTATATATATATATTTATAAATGTATAAATACATACTGTGTATATATTTCTCATATGGTTTTATACATCTAAGCTCGAGGTCACGGAGCTTGAGGGCTCTACGCAGTATCTTAGCTGTTCCTAGGACTGAGATGTCTGGTGTGTTTCTTCTCCAGTTAGGAGGTGTATATATATAAATACATATATTTATGTATTTACTGTATAAAGTATATATAGTGTACTGTATTTATATTTAACATTGTAATGTACACAATGAATAAGTAGGTGGATAATTTATTACTAACAAACAAACGTGAGATACTTTTTTGCAGCAAAACACAAACAAGGAAGTGAATAAATTGTATAGTGACATATTACATTATTATTACTTCATTCATAGAAACTACATAATGTGGAACTCCTCGTGGTAGTTTATATTTTTACCACAAGGGGGCATTGTTCAACAACTGCAGCATTAATGAGCTGGTCTACCTCCTCTCATTATCAGATTACAGACTACGTTTACTAAATTACAAGAACATGATTCATGACACATTTATTAATCAGTCCTAAATTTTGTTGACGAAGTAGATGAAGTGCCAGTGTTACCACTGAAGTTTATGATGTCTCCCACCAGCAGCTGCTTGTGGCGGGTTCCTCACAAAGCTCAATGGTTCCCTGTCCACCCCTGGCTGGCCCAAAGAGTACCCTCCCAACAAGAACTGTGTGTGGCAGCTGGTTGCACCTATTCAGTACCGCATCACGCTGGTGTTCGATGTGTTCGAAACAGAGGGAAATGATGTAGGAATCTTTCAACTATCATAACAATGCATTATTTCCTGCTTTTTTTCTTTTCTTTTCCTGTGATAGCTGTTGTTTCTTCACTTTTAGGTTTGCAAATATGACTATGTGGAGGTGCGCAGTGGGTTAAGTTCAGATTCAAAGCTTCATGGAAAGTTTTGTGGAGCAGAGAAACCTGAGGTTATTACTTCTCTGCACAACAACATGAGGGTTGAGTTCAAGTCTGACAACACAGTGTCTAAGAGGGGCTTTACTGCTCACTACTTTTCTGGTAAGTCATAATGAACTCTAAACTAAACAGTAGAGGTGGTATGTTAAAAGTCTTTTAGAAACAATGAGGTGGGCAAAGCCCTTACATTAACACAAACAAAGACGACAGCTGTGTTCAGTTCCTGTTCTGACATGAATATCACTGCTGAGTGACGTGTGTGAATACTTTCAGGTTTGAAGTTTCACAATACTAGCGCTTTTTAAAAGGGAATGTTTAACTTATTTGATTTAAAAAAACAGTCTTTTCAATAGTTCCTATAATAAATTATTTTCTTTTTGGCCAACATTATAGTTTTCTTTCATTAGAGACTTTTGGTGCAAATAGATAGTGCAGACATGTTTATCATACATTATATTCGAGCATGCAGTCTCTTAGAAATTAATCATCTGAAGTTTTATAACCCTCTGTCAGATGTCGATGAGTGCTCCAAAGAGAACGGAGGCTGCCAACATGAATGTGTGAACACATTTGGAAGCTACAGCTGTCAGTGCCGCAGTGGCTTCATGCTGCATGACAATAAGCATGACTGTAAGGAAGGTACAGTACTGGGCATTTCCCCTGATATCCACTCTTTACTGATAACAAGTATTTGATTGAACTGCACATTTGCACAATATCATTAGGGTGGAAGAGTCAGTCCAGGGTTGACTGACACACAACATTTCTGTGAGGACTCTAATGTCCTCCTCATACTACCGAGGGTTCTCTTCAGATACTCAGGCCAGCCACAACAGGAACAAGCGGTCAAAGAGGAATGAATGAATGATACCTGATTCATCAAGCATTTTATAAATTCATATAATCTCCTGATGTATCCACAGCATACTGTATTTGATAACAATAATCTTTTTAAACCAATGACAGGTATTATTATAGGCCTGTATTGACTGTTGCCTGTAGGAAACATTTATCAAAGAAAAAACAACTTTCTTTAAAAAAAAAAACTTTTAAAATACTTTCATATAATTGACTAACTGTCATGCTGTTTTCTCCTCAGCGGGCTGTGACAGTGCTGTAAACGGTGTCTCTGGAATAATCAGCAGCCCCAACTGGCCAGATAAATACCCCAGCAAGAAAGCCTGCACGTGGTCTGTGTCCACTACCCCAGGGCATCGGCTCAAACTTGTAGGTTATCTCATTTTCCAGTATTGACCAATGTGCAGTGCTCAAAAACAAATTGTTTTCTTGTTTTGTTTAAAATGTTTCAGATTTTCAATGAGATTGACATGGAGGCTCATCTTGAGTGTGCATATGATCACTTAGAGATTTATGACGGCAGTGATGCCCGTGCCCCAAGTCTGGGACGTTTCTGCGGCACCAAGAAGCCTTCTCCAGTCATCTCCAGTGACAATAAGATGTTCCTACGTTTCTTCTCTGACAACTCCGTGCAAAAGAGGGGCTTTGAGGCGTCATACAGATCAGGTATTATGCAGAGTTCAGATTTTACTGGAAAAATGGGCACAAAGGAATATATATATATATATATATATATATATATATATATATATATATATATATATATATATATAAAGAACCAAAGCTACATCTCTGTAGCTATATTTTTTTTAATTTGGGTTTAAAAAGCTGCATTTTCCACACTTTTATGAGGTTCTGTTTTTTGACTCTCTAATTTTGTGGTGGTGGCTTTTCCAGAATGTGGAGGAAACCTAAATGCCGAGGTCAAGACAAAAGATTTGTTCTCCCATGCCCAGTTTGGAGATAACAACTATCCAGGAGGTTCTGACTGTGAGTGGTTGGTCTCTGCTGAGAAGGGCTATGGTGTGGAAATTATCTTCCAAGTGTTTGAGATCGAGGAGGAGGCAGACTGTGGCTATGATTATGTTGAGCTGTATGACGGAGCTGACATAAAGTCTCCAAGGCTGGGACGTTTCTGTGGATCAGGGGTAATGCTAAAATTAGAAGAAAACCGCTGCTCAGAGATGAGTTTGGTGCTATATACTACTAAATGTGTTTAATTTTTACAGGCTCCAGAAGAGATCTACTCAGCTGGAGATGCCATTATTTTAAAGTTCCATTCAGATGACAGCATTAGTAAAAAGGGCTTTCATGTGCATTACACTAGCACTAAGTTCCAGGACACATTGCATGCAAGCAAGTGACTCCACTAGCCCAAACCTAAAATGAGACTTTGGCCCTAACATTAAGCGGGACACACCCAGCTGCAGACGAGGAGTCGAACTATGGACTGATAGAAACCACAGGCACCAACCCAAATACTTTACATTCACTTGTGTAAAGATCAGTGGACTGCAGTATTTACTGTGTAGCGTAGGATCACAGGTAAATAGTAGCACAAATATTTGTAAATAACCCCTTAGACAAGTATTGTTATGTATATATTCAGGTGTGTAGCAGTTTGCCTGATATCTGTGAAGTTGATAACTTCTAAAATCTTTAAAAACTTGAATTTTATTACTAAAAAAATTGCAAATACAAAGAATTATAAATCTGAGGATGGATTAAATGTTAGTTAGACAGGTGCCAAAATTTCACAACTGAGCATGTTGTCTTTCTTTAACCAAAATTTCTATTTTTCATAAAAGTTCCTTCAGCGTGTTTGTGTTTGTGTTCCCGTTCACAACAGCATCCCTCTGGCTGGTGACATGTCAAGACTAAATATAATGAGATTAATGGATTGTTTTATTTCTCTCACACATTTGTTGACAGGAAATACAAATGCACTTGTTCAGCCTTTAGTATGTACAGCATGAGGGTTATTAATGCTATTAGTGGATACAAAATCAACAGAGGTTTCTGGAATACACAGTAAACAGGTCATTGTGCAGAAAAAAAAACAAGCATCAAAATGTTGTAATATTTGTTTCCTGATGGGAATCCTCTAATCGTATTTAAACAGCAATCACAGTTTAATTGGATGTCATAAAAATACATACACATGAGTCTATTGAAATATAACTATACAACGGTTTAGAGCTGCTCAACCGCAGTGTGATATTCACTGAAAAAATAAACTTGGCAGTAGAACCAGTCTACAGCTCAAGGCAGAAAACTCACTGTACATTGCACAAATCACTTACTAACTTAATTTTTTTCCGCTGACGTAAGAATTGTCCTTATTCTTTTTTTCCTGTTCACAGCTTGTTAAATTTTTGGAAGGAACACTTTGAGAGGCTCATTTTCATGCACTTTATCCAGAAACCCCAAATTAAAGTATGGATAGAGTGTCTCAGTGAAAGTCTCTCTGAAGGTGTATAGGTGTGTCATGCACTCTGCATTGTAGAAGGACACTAGACCCCTCTTGTAGTCCAGATACACTCCAATGCGGACCAGAGGTTCATCCAGAGACAGGACTGTTGGTGGTGACGTCCCGGCCATGTACTGGACCCCATAGGACAGGGACAGGGTCCAGAAGCCGTTGGGCGGCAGGGCTTTGATCACTCCTTTCCTTGGCACGGACTCTCGAGCCACACCCACTGTCCACACTGTGCTGCTGTACACCTCGATCTCCCAGTAGTGACGCCCGTGGGTGAAGCCCTGGCTGCCCAGCAGTGACAAGGCAGCATTAAACCTGTCAGGATTGTCCTCCACCGTGTGGTTGAAGGTTTGGTAGCGCACACAAGTGAGAGACGAGGTCAGGCTGAGCCAGGGGTTGGCTGTGCTTGAGTTAAAAGTGATGGCTGCAGGTACTACACACAGGAGGAAGGATTATACTTTATCATTTATTCACAAATTCTGCTACAGTAGTGTACAGGGAAACAGTTTCAGTAGTACCTGGGTAAATGCTTCCCTTCATGGATTTCCACACTCTGTACTGAAGAGGCCCTGCAAAGCGCCCCTCACACAGACTGGGAGGTGTAAAGCTGGGTTTCTCAAACTTCAGCAGGGGCCTGCCAAGAAAAGCACAGATCTCACAGTGAAGAGACAAAACCTAAAAGAGGCAGAGTAAGTGAAACATTCCCACACTCACCTCTGCAGCAAAGCTTTGATGCCCTGAAATGAGACAGGAATAAACATAGGCAAGAAACAGAGAGTGATGATTAGTTTTGTTGTATCTGAAGGAAGCGAAAGTTTTTTCCACATTACATCAATGTCTGAGCTCACAGTATCCACCCTGTGGGAGCTCCCTGTGGCCGGGGGAAAGTCCCACTGCTTTGGCCAAAGTGTGGCCTTAGGCATCAACTAAACTTCTCTGATTAGAGAATGAGATCACAGCATTACATCCTGTCTGCCTCCGATCAAGCCAAAGCCTTTTGTTATAAAGTTATCAGAACAGTAGTCAGCATTATTTTATCTATTTTGTCTTTGCTACACATTATGTGCAACCTGGCTTTATCCATATGTTTCTGTCTAAGGAACAGTGAACAAACCTTGAAAAGGAAGCTGGTCACACCCTGCTCAGTGTTGAAAACCTTTAACTCTTTAACTCTTGACTGTTTTGTAACAAAAATTCTTATGGAAACAAACGAGTTTAAAATGAAAAGCTCAGTGTTCATGACTTACATATGGACTGTATCGGCTGAGTCACTTACTTTGAGCAGAGTGAACGGGTCCTGCTCTTTCAGCTTGTCCTCGATCTCCTGCACGGCTCTCTGCAGACGTGAGATCTCCACACACAGTAGGGCTTTGTGCTCGTCCAGACGAATCAGCTCCCGCCGCTCCTCTGTCTTCAGCTTCACCTGCAGCAGCTTCTCCTCCTGATACAGGAACTGGTGCAGGTCACTGAACTGGGCCTCAATGCGCTGCTTCAGGTCTGCTGTGTGCTCCTAAATGTGAGGCACCAGACGGGTGACTTCTATTAACGTTATGATTTAAGACATAACTACTTATGGCTAGAATATTGTTAAGGTTTACCAGCTAACATCACATTTGAACTAGTCTGATATAATACAGTTTACAAGAATATAATTAGACCCCATCATTAACACAGTACAATATAAAGACTGGAATTTGGGCTGATATCTGTTTGGTGAGTAAAACGACATATAGCTAAAATTAACTGCAATGAAAATATAGCAGCAATGACAAAAAAAAACATTATTGTAAAATGCGCTAAGACAGACATTACCTTCAATTCAAAGGCCATTTTACATGTATAGCCATTTATAGCAGTGCATAACATTAAAAAAACAACTGACCTTAAGCTTCTTGACTTCCTCCTCTGCCTCTCGGTCGCACTGCAGGGCAGTGTTGAGTTCAGCTTTCAAAGAATCCATGGAACTGTTCAGAGATGCCTGACAAAAGGACAACACATTAATAAAAACTAACAGCAGTGTTGTTTTCTTGAGCTACCAAAAGTAAAAAATGTATTTAGCTATAGAGACAGATTTACCTTAGCTTCTACATGTGACACACGACAGAAAACAAACCAGCAACAGACTTGTGTCTCACCCTGTACTTGAGCTCGGCCTCCTGCACACACTCCATTGTGTGAGTGCGGTGCTCCTGGGACAGCCCACACACCAGACACACCAGCTCCTGGTCCTCCTCACAGTACAGCTTCAGCTCCTCTCTGTGTCTGCTGCAGCGGGGGGCCGGGAGCTTGTCTGGGGACATCACCTCTGGCAGTCGGGCCCCAGGGCCACTCTCCTCCAGGCCATGGCAGTAGCTCTCTACAATGTTGGCCACAATTCGGTTTGGGCGGTAGCTTTGGCCAGGGTACACCTTCCTGCACTGGGGGCAGGAGCCGGTGCCCCCCTGCCCAAGTCCTCGGGGGCCCATCCAGTAGCCCTCGATGCAGGTCTGGCAGAAGGTGTGGTCACAGGGCAGAGACACGGGCTGCTTGAACAGATCTAAACAGATGGAGCAGGTAAGGTCTCTGCTGATCCGGTGAGCAGAACTTTTGGAAACCTGTCCTGTTAGCGCTGGCTGCCGCAGCTTTTCCATCGCTGTCTGCACCACAAACTCTCCCTCCTTAGGTTTCCAAACTTTCTTCTCAGGTTTTATGCCCTGGTTGAGTCTCTCCAGGTTTTGCAGATAAGCAGACTGGATTTTCTTCACGTCTTTCTGATTCTTGCTCATTCCTTTGCTTTGATTGTGAGCCTTTGTCCTGAGTACAGTGGACGCCTTCCTTTCCTTCAGAGAGTGGTTTGTTGGCTCCTGGTCTTTTCCTGTTGACCGTGGGGAAGGGAAGGGGGTGGTGCAGAGACAGCCCCTCAGGCCCTCAGATCCTCAGCAGATAGCAGGGATCCCACCCCCCTCTTCCTTCACATTCATGTCACGTCAGGAAAATAAGGCGGGCTGTGGATAGTCTATCCTTGGTATGTTTGTTTGGTGATGTCTAGGCTCTGGCTTTAAGTGTGTCCTCCCTCGAAACATCTAATCTGCAGTGGAGTAACCACAGAAAAATGTAAATCCTTTTAATGCGCCTTTAAGTGAGTGTTTACCCTAACCCTCTGAGGTTTCCCTCTTTTCTTTTCCCTCTATTTAAAACTACTTCTAAGTAATCATTGTTACTTCACTGAGCATTTAGACAGAGACGCCCAAGAAAACAACAGACATCTTGTCACTTCCTTTTCCCATCTGGTTATTATAACAGATATTTCAGTTTTCTCCCTTGGGGCTGAGGCATATGTTTATTAGAGTAACTACATTTCCCATACCTAAATGTTTTCTCATTTAACTTCTTGATTGCAGATAAAGGTTCTTTGCCAAAAAGTACTCTTAGAGTCAGTTCAGGGTATATCACATTAGACTAATCACAAATGACATATATCTAACTATAAATATATATAAATATATATATAAAAAATGATCCAGCACACAGATGAGGATGTCATTCTCTCCATATACTCTTCAATTTCTCTCAATGCACTACTTGAACCAACAATGTAAATCAAGAAAGCTTTTGTGATCAGATATTTTTCTTCTACTGCTGTTTTTAAATCAATTTTAGATAATCACCAGCAGATGTTTAACACATGCTGACCGTTGCAAGATATAAGTAATATTATATTGCATGAACAAAAGTAAACTGTGACCTCTGGTGTCTGAAAGAAGGCTGTGCAGGGCTAAAAAGGTGAAGACATTTAAAGAATGCACTTAAAAGCTTGAAACTGTTTTTAGAATGATCACAGCTTTGTACATTTTTATCAGAAACACTTTTCTGAACACAAACACATTTTAAAATGTGGGCCCTTGAAAAAAGTTTAAGAAACACTTTGTCCAATGTGGGCTCCGTCTTATCCTCCCATATTTATTTAACAAAGCTGGCTACACATGGACTAATGCAGGATTCAAAGTCATTCCTACTCTGTACACTCAGTACAGAGGATTGTGGGTAAGTGGGTGGAGTCATGAGAAGGGGTGTACGTGAGGACAATCCTGTGGAAACATAAATCTATTGTGACAGCTGAGACAGGCACAGGGGCTCTCTCATGGGTCTCCATTATTCATAATACATATGCTCAGTGGGTTTCTATGTGACCTTTGACCTCAGTCACTGTCCATGGAGTTAAAACCAAAGAATTTGAATTCATTACAGCAGTGGCATGATGTAATTACAGTAGACTGCTATTGTAATGGTTAGTACAGAATGCTGCTGATACTGCTTTAGAGTCGATTTGTGTGTTATCCTTACGATTCAGTTTCAAGTTTCCAAATCCCCAAATCCATTTCAGATCAGAATTTGTGCCATGTTTTGTGTCGTTGCCACTTTAGACCAACAATCTCAAATCAAATAAATTCTAAATGCCAACATGCAAACAGCTGTGGCCACAGTTATTTAGTTATTCAGAAAAACATTTTGGATTTTTGGTACTTTCCACAAACAATGAGGCCAGACTCCATATGTTATGAGGCACACTAAAAATGTTTTAAATAAAGCAAAGTAAAGTATAATCAGTATAATTTTTATTATTACTTATTGTATTAACCTGGTGCCTATTGGAAAATGTCTAAAGCAAAGGCACAATGTAATTAACCTGTAATCGTCTGGTGCTTTATAAATCTGAAGACAGCAAATTCGCAGTGGCTCTGGGCTCCAATTAACACAGCCTGGATTAGGATAGTCAAGTTAATTAAAATGTTAAAGGTTTCCTGTCCCCTGAGGTTTAAACTCCTAATCCTTTCCACAATTCAGATAAGGCGGTAGATTTTGTCCTGCTTTAGATTTATTTTAGTCCCGGAGTCACAGCTAGGGGTAAGTGCGATCATATGCACCAAAGTGTGCAGCCATGCACGTGAGTGTTTGTGGCAAACTCCAAAAGGTGCAACATTTATGAGAAAAGAAAGGCATATAAAGGAAAATCCCACTTGCACATTCTTTGACAAAACTGGGGCTGAGTGTGAACAGAGAAACTGGAGGCTCTTAGAAAACTGTCAGGATAAAAATAACCAGTTTGTGGAAAAAAGTGAGACCGATGTGAGATGATAATAGCCACAAGGGCAGACAGAACGGCCAGATTGAATTTCTATTAGCAGATGAGTTTGAAAGTGAGTATGCAGCAAAACTACCCAAAAAAAAGTATTAAAAGGTCCAGTGATATTAAATAAACACAAAAGTGGACAGAATGATTCTTCACCATGACACAGCAATAATGTAAGGAAATAAGTTTTAGGTAAACCCCCAAAATAATTCTTCACAATTTGTACCAGACCAGTTCCTAATTGTTTTACACCACTCCTGACCAATCATCTTTGCCATCTTCTGTCATGGGCTAGACTTTAGATCTCTGTGTTAATTTTCAATGCCTTTACATTAAGGCCAGACATGAGCCCATAGAAGATTTTTAAAAGACTGTACTTGATCCTTGATCCTATTCTCACCGTTCCTTTTCCGCTCCTCATAACAGTCTCGGTTTTTGCTCGCTTCTAAGAGATGACTCCCCGTGACTTTCATCAAATCTGAGAAGAGGCTGTTAAATAAATGCAGAAGTTATGTCAGAGTGTATTTTGGGAACAGGAGGCTGCTTCCTGCACTGTGTTCATATTCCTTTCAAGTCAAAGTGAAGCCCTGGAGACACACAGGTGCACCATGCCATTTTAAAGTCAAATGAAAGGAGCAAGATGTCAAATTGACACTTCAAAACACTCGTTACACAACCCAGTATAAAACGATATCTTACTGGAAATAAAGACATCACTGCATCGATCAGGCAGCAACACAATGTCCCTTTAAATGTTCAGCACAGTACTTGCTGAAGGATTTTGGCACGTATACTGTGTCTGTTTGACTGACTGGAAATACTGACTGTGATGGAAAGACTTTAACAACTCATAGTTTATTTATTTATTATTATTATTTTTGTGCGTTCTTACACAATGATAATGTGCACCGTCACTCTGAGTTACACAGTAGGCTACTGTAGGCAGATTTTCTTTTCTTTTTTCATGTCAGAGAACCATCAAAATGACATAAATGAGACAATACATTTTATCAATTAACTCTTTTATATTTTTCTCTTTTAAATACAAGTTAATTTAAGCAGAAATATTTGGGGCCATTTAAAATAAAACCATTATCTGAGATTATAGCCCATGTCTTTGAGAGGGGCCTCCTTCCCACTTGGGGCCCTTGGCAGTTTCCTATAATCATCTGTGGTAATCAGGCAGATATATAGGCTAGAGATATAGCTACTATTTCCACAAAGCTGGGGCTAAAGGCTAGCTACGCTAAAAATAACATAATTTAGCTTCAACGCTATCAAGGAAATACATCAATCCAAGTTTTTTATTGCTTTATATGTTCATAGAAACGCACAGAACGCTTTTTTAATTGTCTTTTGTTATTGTAGTGAGACTGGACATGCCTCTGTTTTATTTCCTCGGGGTGTTACACTGTTAGTTTGTTTCCAGACTCGACAACTTTTAATATGTCGGCCACGTCTCATAAAGATAAAAAAAAAACAACTGTAGTCACGATGTAAAATGTGTCCACGTACGCCTCGCCCCTGCGTCTCGATATAAACCCTCTCCGTCTGTCAGCTTCTCACATTCAGCTCAGTCTCCGCGGGAAGCTGCTGGCTTTGCGGTGGTTTATATCCGTGTCGTGGCTTTGCCCAACCATCTGCAGCAGCTCGGAGACTGGGGTCAAAGAGAAAAGGAGGATTACAGCCGTTTCCAGCTCAACAACACCGGTACAGACGCAATGCAGGTGAGATATACAGAAACTGTGTTCTATTTTTGTTTTAATTCAGCTTGCTGTTCTACTAGCATTATTTACAGCGATGTCACGACGTTTGGGTTCATTTTGCGCCGCTGTCGCTATGGAGATCGCACGAGGTTAGGAATGTCAGGTAAACAACACATTATCGACTAATACAGGGGGAAATAATGGTGGAAAAGTTTATTATTATTTATCAAAGTATTGAAATTCTGACAGATATGTTGGGGCATGTCACTACCACCACTTTTATGATTTTACCCTACTTTCCATTAAACAAAAGTCTAATCACTAAATAAATGTATGTGTAAGAGAACATTGTAGTTTATTTTTTGTCTAGGGAAATTTCAGATATGACCCTGCACAGGATTTTAGAAATGCCTAAAAGGGTTGTTTTTCCATAGCATATATTCTGTAAATATGTCATTTTACAGTATTATTAGAAAATATAAAAAAAAAAACAAGAATTAGTAAATCAATACTAAACATCATAAGAGTGTCATAAAAGTCTTGTTTGAATTAGGCAAACCCTACACCTGTTAATGTTTTATTTTGTCAATAAAAGTGCTATTGAATTAACTTATACCCTGGGCCAAAATACTAAGGCCCAGACCTCATAGACTTGCTGCGTTCAACCATGATTTCAAGTGTGCTGAAAAGGTAAATGATTAGACGTTGACTGGTTTGTTGTGTGGTTTTTGTGGGTTAAGACAGCGTACAAGCGTGGTAAAAGCTGGGAGGTATTCATCAGAGGACAGTCAACCGCAGTGCACAAAATGAATGTCGATGATCACACACTACTTCTATTAATAATGCACCACTCCTCCTGATGTGGGACCCCAAAACACCTGCTCATATCTTGAAGACCATTAAGTCAACCACAGCATGAAAGACAAGCAATGTGTTGTCACCAATTTATGGATTAAAAAGAGAAATTTTACAGTAGTTGTGAGATTACAGGGTTGTAATCTTACATTAGGGGATGTATGATAAGGTATTTACTCATTGTTTTCTTTTACATTTGCTATTTACAGCCAATTCAGATCTTTTATTGATGTGTTTTATGTGAATTATTGAGAGATTCTTCTTGCCTTGTGCTTTGGCATCTTTTCATATTCAAATAGGGGACTTGGAGGGACAGGCACTCCCAAAACAAAACCTTTGCAAAATACCTAAAGAGAAGTAGATTTATTTATCAAAGGTAGTTTTGTTTAATTAAGAATAAAACAGCATCTATTAAAACCAAAAGGCAGGAAGGGACAAGGTGCAGGAAGATATAAGGACATAATTATTTTAAAAGCTGTCTAAAAAGTGATTTCAGTCGGCACAGGAGAAACATAAAATTCTAAGTGTTGTTCCATGTGCCATGTACTCTGGTGCTCACGTGCACTATATAAAGCGTAACTCTATCTAGAATATTTATATTAATATAGAAAGGGAGACAGTGCATGTAGTGTGAGACAAGAAGTCATAATGTGATGCCAAATTTAACTTCAGACAATAAAGCCATATCCACTTTCTTATTGTGGATGAGTTCCGGTTTCAGAAATACTTTCTTTTTTTACTTCCCTTTCTTGAAAGACTAGAGCCATCTTAGATTTCTTAACAGTGACCTCAACTGAAATACATTAAAACTGCAAAGAGACATTGTGCAGCCCTAGCAAAGAAAGCACCATTATGTTTCATGAACAGTTCATGAAACAGTATGTCAATGCAATGCCTCCGTGGTAAAAACAGATGTTGTAACTGGCGCAGCGGCTCAGTTGTAGAGCGGTCGTCCTATAACTGGAAGGTTGGCGGTTTGATTCCGGCTCTAACAATAGTTCCTAACTGTCGTTGTCCTTGGGCAAGACACTTACCCCTCCTTGCCTCCAGTGGTGTTCCAGCTGTAACACTGCCTGGTGAATGGAAGCTTAATGTAAGTCGCTGTGGAAGAAAGCGTCTGGTAAATGTAACGTAACTGCTATTCATTTTAAAGGAGAAAGTGATTTATTGATTTTAGTGAGTTATCATTGCATTTTGCACCGCCTCGCTTTACTTAAGAGATAAGAATACAGAACAGTAACACATACAGCTATTTAGTTTGAAACTGTACGTCCACACTGTCAGTCTTTTGACCAGCCAAAGTGCTGAAGAAAAACTGAAGATACACCTAAAATCAAGAGTAAGACAAATTTAGTTTTTTCTTTTATTTTTTCATATTATTTAACTCCTGATTAGATACTAAATTAACATTGTGTAGGCCTCCCTCTCGCTCTAAACCATCTCTGACTCTTTGAAGTTGTGCAGAGGGATCTCACAACAAGTTCTATGGAGGAGGTGTTTTTCTTCTTTGTAGTAAGTTAACTGCTTAAACTGGGTACATTTTAATTTTTTTTATGTATTCAGTGGTAGGGTGAAGTAAAAAAAAGTCAAAACAAAACAAGGCAGAAAGAAATAGATATAATTTCTGCCATTTTCAAATCACCATCACTGCTGTCAAACACCGTTGAACCCACTCTACCACCTTCACTCACAAATGTAACCATCCCCTCCATTCATATCCAACATTCTTGATACTTTCTTGACTTCCTATCTGTGATTAGCTTCAATATTCTTTGCAATATAAACATTTTACCCTTTTTCAGCAAAATGAGAAGGTGGTGGACGGCGGTCTTCTGCCTGATGCCAACGGTAAAGACCCCAGTCCAGCTGCACAGACGGACGGGTCCAAGTGGCAGAAACCACGCATCACCAGAAAGTCTCTGATGAAATGCTGCCTTGTGAAGTGGATTATAGCCAGCACCACTCAGCAGGGACCAGGTACAGACTCTTAGAGACGCCCACTGTGTCCTTAAGCTTTTATAAAAACAAAGCAGCATATTAAGAGATTTGCAGGATTGTGTGTGACAGTGGGGGAAATGGGACTCAGAGCAGAGCAGCAGAGCGAGACGGTAGGAAGGAGTTCAGGCCGCTGTAATCCAGAATACATGAATTTTACATCATCTGCCCCGTCTACAGTATAGATCAGCATTTAAAATTCAATGTTCTCTCGCTTTTTTGCTTCAGACATTCACAGCCGAGACATTTTCTTCTTGAGATGTCAGTTTAATTTCAGCAGCTAATCAGTCAGCAAATGAAAGGCTGCCACTTCTTCGCTCATATCTCACTATGCTTTATAAAATTAAGTTTCAGCCTCCAGCATTTCCTGCATTGTATAAAACAGGTTTTGTGTATAATTTAACATAATTTAACACCAGATACAAACAAAGTCATGTAAATGAAAAATACATCTTCAGTATTCTTTTGCTATGTACATATGCATTAGTAATAAGACTGTAAGAGAGAGAGAGAGTCTGCCCTTTTATTGGTTTCCCTAAATTATTGACATTGGCCTTCTATGCAGACGGGACAGGGCCAACCTCGGGTCTTTGACATCCCCTACCGTCACCCCAGTATATGCTTTCATGTTTGACCTGAATCATTACCTGCATCATTGAATGGTTTGATTGTAATATTTGGAAGTCTTGACTGAAATTGCAGTGAAAGGCAGACAGAATAATGTTTAGTATTTTTTCTTAACAATTGAACTACATTGATTATAAAGTAATTTCCAAGTATTTGGTTAAAATTAGATTAATTTTGGATTGGAAAAAACATTTTAAATGTTTGTTATTTTATTATTTATGTATGTTTACCAACATATGTCACCGACCGTTGCTCTAAAATAAACCGGAGAACACTGCTGGTTCCGTCATAACATTTACTATTTACTACCAACAACCATTAAAGCTGCTTCATCAGATGGTGCTGGAGCATGTCCTCTCTGTTTACACTGTGGCTTGGTTGCCATCTAGTGGTTTGTCGCTTTTATATCCGTTGTTCCACAGATTTTACTGAATTCATTTACTGAAAACATTTGCAGCTTCATTATAATACCTTAAAATGAAATTAACTCTTTTATAACACATATGCAAACGGTTTTATTGTAAGTGTATTGTAAGTGAGCTGTCAATCAGAAAGGTTGTAAAAGCTGTGCCAGTCAAGAACACATAAACCACAAGCTGATCTCTGATTGAACTGTGTAGAAAAAGTCTGACATACAAAGATCATTTTCATTCAATAACTCCCAATGACAGCAGCCCATGTTGAAAGCAGACAGTATTTGAATATACACCTGTCAAATGCCAGGTGCATGTCAAATTCAGCACAGTCCAGTCGATGATGGAAAACTCTTTTATTTTTAACTTTATTCATTTAGCCTGTGACCGGCACGGCCCTACATTGATCTTTCAATGAGTGTATTGAATGATAGATTATGATTATGTACTGAATGCTTTCATCGCAGTCATTAAGTTTGTGCATCTCTGCATGTTTAAAACCCACTCTAGTCTGTATTTAATAGAAGAACAAGGATTGAGCAGCACTTAAGGTGCATTAAACACTAAAATATTATTTTATGGCGGCCAGTTCCCACATTAACTCATGCATCTTGCATGTTCATGTAATGGCTGAGTGTTTCTGTCGGCCAAAGCAGGATTAAGCCACACATTAAATGCCTTGTGAAGTCATGCAATGCAAATGATAATGCAGCAAGCCAATAAACTAGAAATAGTCATACAGTCTCTCTTTTCTTCCACAGTTTACACTCATCTAACTTTTATACACTACGCTTTGAAATAAAGAAAAGGTCACAGCAAAGGCATCTGGACTTTGATTTCAAGGTGAAATTGTAACACTGTACTTAACTGTGTACTTTCATAACGTAACAAGCTGTTAGATGAGCAGGAAACAGGTGACCATAAACACAAAAGTGCATAGCCCAAAATGTTAATCTAAAATGTACTATTTTTTTTATCCTTTTCTGTTTTTGCACAGCAATGTCTTATTTAATTGTGTAAATACAAATTTAAAAGACGGAGAAACAAAAGAGTTAGATTATTTAGAACAGTGATTGTTATTATAAAATATTACACATTACAAAATGCTGTCTTGTGTCTAAGAATCCTTTGTTCTCTCTGTGGGAGTGCTGATGCCTTAGTTCATAAGTTTTCAGTGGCTGTTTGACTCCTACATTAAGGACAAGTCCATTTGGAGTCTCTAACTTACATAAAACCTCCCTGACCATCAAAATACATTTCTGGCTTGAGTTCTCTCTCTGTTCTGAGACCAATATTTTACCTCTCTACCTCTCAACAATTGATTTGCCCTCCACTCTCCTACTTTAACTCTGTCCATTATGTTGTGCAGCATCATCAATTGTGAACTTCACTCACACTCAAAAGCTGCATGCACACACACACTCGTGTTTATTTTAAATTTAGTTTGTTCATGACACAGTTGGAAAATTCACAGAAAAAAACATAATTAGTTACTAAATACTAGAATAAATCAACACAATAATAAAACAAAAATACCAAGAACAGAGCTATTCCTGTTGCCTAAACAACGGAGTAGCTACTGGACACTGTTTGAATAATTGTTTCAAAAATACAAGCATGGGATTTTTTTCAGTGAATACAATATAAAACACACAATACACTTAGGCCTTAAGCCGAGGCACATGTAACGCCAAAAGCTCAGTGTTTTCCCCTAGCACTTTAAAGTTAAATGCTATGGGCACTCTGTGTTTTCTGCAGGCTAGTGCACATGTCCCACTGTAAAGGCTGGCTTTACACAAGTACGGCCCGATGAATCCAACAAGAGTCTAGAGCTTCTGCATCTGGCCCACTTCTTTTAAGAGTTTGAGTTTTTTGAGTTGTGTAAAAATAGTGAGTTCAGTAGATCAGTCCCTTGTCCTTTATGCACAGACCACAGCTGGTGACTCTTCAGAGCCGACCTGGCGATCTGAGGCTGTCCGTGCACTGAAGTGGACCTAAAACAACTAAATGTCCCATTAACCTATGGTTAGAAAGAGAATCCTTGAATAATTACTATTTGCAAGAGGCCAAACCAACAAGGTGCTTCTTAGGTCTGTGTCTGAACCATCTCTGAGCAAAGAGTTATTATTTCAGAACCTGGGCCTGACTTAATTCCAGCTGCTGTTTGTGGCCCGTTGATGTCTCAGAGACATTAATGTGGCTAGGTCAAGATGAGTCTGTTTGAACTTTGCTGATTTTGAGGGTATTTTAAAATTTTGCAAGCCCTGTAAACACCTGGGTTTGAAAAAAACTTTCTGACTAGGGCCATCAAAAGATCAGATGAATTGCTCATTAAACAGACCAGTGTTTATGATGCTTTTGGCAGCACATATTTAATCAAATCAACCTGAACTCTTTCCAACAGCAACACTATAAACAAAGCGTTTACCAGTAGACACAGGCAGCGCCACACAGGGCAGGGCCGACTCCTTCACCCTAAGTGCTGTTTGTATCCCAACCATCAGTGGATATGGATCAATGCTTGGTTTTACAGCTTTGCATCCTTGTAATGACTGAGCAAATAAAGACAGTGCAGACTGTCCATCAGAGTCTATTAGTAAAGAAATTCCTTCAGTAACAACCCCTTCCCTTGCCAACCTCAAACACACACATTCAGAATCAGATACACACTCTCTGGACTTGGGACGGAGTAGAGGAGACAAGCTGAGGAGCTCTTCAGTTGATGGAGTTGTTGGAGAGAAAATGAACAGGCCAGGTCTTTAAACACCAGCCACAGAAGAAAATGGATAATACACAACTCCTTTGCTCATTTTAAAGGAATATAACTCAATTGAATGTGATATCTTACCTGACGGATGCATGTGTTTACCTAAAGGAAGATGCAATGCTGCCATTATTCTAGCAATTTAACAGGTCTGTGATTGGAGTCGGTGGTTTCATTTAAGTGATTAGAAGTGCTGAGGTCTGTGTAACAAAGGCATGAAAAGGAGAAGGAGCCCAGAGATGACTGGCACTAGCTGACATTTGTGGACCAGAGTTGCTTCACCGGATCGAAGTCTAGACACTCTCGTTTAATATAGAGATTTGTAACTAGAGGTGGTGTCTAATGAAAGGCAACAATGGAGGGCATGGAAATAATAGCCATCGCTGTCGTTATGGGACTATTCATTGTTGTACTAAAACAATTTGGGCTATGGGAACCATTGTCACTAGAAGGTAAGGATTTATAAGCGAGCATGCATTCTCGTACAGCGTCAGTTATATTCTGTTAAAAAGTGTAAAATCTCATTTATATGTAAAGTTTATGAAAAATAGTTGTAGTATGTATCTATAGTGGACACTATTCTAACACTCCTCTGAATTTCTTTCCCCCCTTATGCCCTCATAACGTTTCTTAAAATGTGTTTGTGTTCAAAAGATGGTAAGTGCCTTATCCTTACCCCATTTTAGATTTTCTTTTTCCCTTTGGCTGCTGCATTATAGTATACAAATGGACTGCCTCACATCACTTAAGTGCAGGTGTTAGTATCTTAATATCCTGAATTTAAAACTTAAGGCATCCACCTTTAAAGTGTCTGTTTACCTCTTTTACCCATCCCAAAGTTTCTTTAATGAAGAATCTGGTATGTGGTCATTCAGTGCTTTATGTTGTACTTTATAAAACTGTACTTTCCTCTTTTTTATCTCCAACCTACTTCCTTATCTCACTTTTTCTCACACTCCTTGCATTTTTACTTTATCCTGAAGATGGTGAGCATTTCAAGTTGGTCATGCTCACATATTTTTCCCACACACTTTTGTCCCTTGCCTTTTAGTTTTTTTTTTTTCTGGTCTTACTGCTCTGTGTCCTTCCTCCTTCCTCCTCTCTCCCGATGCGTCCTGTTTGTTGTGTTTCTCCCGACAGACAGCAGCGACAGTGACCTGGAGCTATCCATGGTGCGGCACCAGCCGGAGGGCCTTGAGAAGCTCCAAGCACAAACACAGTTCACCAGGAAGGAGCTACAGTCACTGTACAGAGGCTTCAAAAATGTGAGGCACCAGACGGGTGACTTCTATTAACGTTATGATTTAAGACATAACTACTTATGGCTAGAATATTGTTAAGGTTTACCAGCTAACATCACATTTGAACTAGTCTGATATAATACAGTTTACAAGAATATAATTAGACCCCATCATTAACACAGTACAATATAAAGACTGGAATTTGGGCTGATATCTGTTTGGTGAGTAAAACGACATATAGCTAAAATTAACTGCAATGAAAATATAGCAGCAATGACAAAAAAAAACATTATTGTAAAATGCGCTAAGACAGACATTACCTTCAATTCAAAGGCCATTTTACATGTATAGCCATTTATAGCAGTGCATAACATTAAAAAAACAACTGACCTTAAGCTTCTTGACTTCCTCCTCTGCCTCTCGGTCGCACTGCAGGGCAGTGTTGAGTTCAGCTTTCAAAGAATCCATGGAACTGTTCAGAGATGCCTGACAAAAGGACAACACATTAATAAAAACTAACAGCAGTGTTGTTTTCTTGAGCTACCAAAAGTAAAAAATGTATTTAGCTATAGAGACAGATTTACCTTAGCTTCTACATGTGACACACGACAGAAAACAAACCAGCAACAGACTTGTGTCTCACCCTGTACTTGAGCTCGGCCTCCTGCACACACTCCATTGTGTGAGTGCGGTGCTCCTGGGACAGCCCACACACCAGACACACCAGCTCCTGGTCCTCCTCACAGTACAGCTTCAGCTCCTCTCTGTGTCTGCTGCAGCGGGGGGCCGGGAGCTTGTCTGGGGACATCACCTCTGGCAGTCGGGCCCCAGGGCCACTCTCCTCCAGGCCATGGCAGTAGCTCTCTACAATGTTGGCCACAATTCGGTTTGGGCGGTAGCTTTGGCCAGGGTACACCTTCCTGCACTGGGGGCAGGAGCCGGTGCCCCCCTGCCCAAGTCCTCGGGGGCCCATCCAGTAGCCCTCGATGCAGGTCTGGCAGAAGGTGTGGTCACAGGGCAGAGACACGGGCTGCTTGAACAGATCTAAACAGATGGAGCAGGTAAGGTCTCTGCTGATCCGGTGAGCAGAACTTTTGGAAACCTGTCCTGTTAGCGCTGGCTGCCGCAGCTTTTCCATCGCTGTCTGCACCACAAACTCTCCCTCCTTAGGTTTCCAAACTTTCTTCTCAGGTTTTATGCCCTGGTTGAGTCTCTCCAGGTTTTGCAGATAAGCAGACTGGATTTTCTTCACGTCTTTCTGATTCTTGCTCATTCCTTTGCTTTGATTGTGAGCCTTTGTCCTGAGTACAGTGGACGCCTTCCTTTCCTTCAGAGAGTGGTTTGTTGGCTCCTGGTCTTTTCCTGTTGACCGTGGGGAAGGGAAGGGGGTGGTGCAGAGACAGCCCCTCAGGCCCTCAGATCCTCAGCAGATAGCAGGATCCCACCCCTCTTCCTTCACATTCATGTCACGTCAGGAAAATAAGGCGGGCTGTGGATAGTCTATCCTTGGTATGTTTGTTTGGTGATGTCTAGGCTCTGGCTTTAAGTGTGTCCTCCCTCGAAACATCTAATCTGCAGTGGAGTAACCACAGAAAAATGTAAATCCTTTTAATGCGCCTTTAAGTGAGTGTTTACCCTAACCCTCTGAGGTTTCCCTCTTTTCTTTTCCCTCTATTTAAAACTACTTCTAAGTAATCATTGTTACTTCACTGAGCATTTAGACAGAGACGCCCAAGAAAACAACAGACATCTTGTCACTTCCTTTTCCCATCTGGTTATTATAACAGATATTTCAGTTTTCTCCTTGGGGCTGAGGCATATGTTTATTAGAGTAACTACATTTCCCATACCTAAATGTTTTCTCATTTAACTTCTTGATTGCAGATAAAGGTTCTTTGCCAAAAAGTACTCTTAGAGTCAGTTCAGGGTATATCACATTAGACTAATCACAAATGACATATATCTAACTATAAATATATATAAATATATATATAAAAAATGATCCAGCACACAGATGAGGATGTCATTCTCTCCATATACTCTTCAATTTCTCTCAATGCACTACTTGAACCAACAATGTAAATCAAGAAAGCTTTTGTGATCAGATATTTTTCTTCTACTGCTGTTTTTAAATCAATTTTAGATAATCACCAGCAGATGTTTAACACATGCTGACCGTTGCAAGATATAAGTAATATTATATTGCATGAACAAAAGTAAACTGTGACCTCTGGTGTCTGAAAGAAGGCTGTGCAGGGCTAAAAAGGTGAAGACATTTAAAGAATGCACTTAAAAGCTTGAAACTGTTTTTAGAATGATCACAGCTTTGTACATTTTTATCAGAAACACTTTTCTGAACACAAACACATTTTAAAATGTGGGCCCTTGAAAAAAGTTTAAGAAACACTTTGTCCAATGTGGGCTCCGTCTTATCCTCCCATATTTATTTAACAAAGCTGGCTACACATGGACTAATGCAGGATTCAAAGTCATTCCTACTCTGTACACTCAGTACAGAGGATTGTGGGTAAGTGGGTGGAGTCATGAGAAGGGGTGTACGTGAGGACAATCCTGTGGAAACATAAATCTATTGTGACAGCTGAGACAGGCACAGGGGCTCTCTCATGGGTCTCCATTATTCATAATACATATGCTCAGTGGGTTTCTATGTGACCTTTGACCTCAGTCACTGTCCATGGAGTTAAAACCAAAGAATTTGAATTCATTACAGCAGTGGCATGATGTAATTACAGTAGACTGCTATTGTAATGGTTAGTACAGAATGCTGCTGATACTGCTTTAGAGTCGATTTGTGTGTTATCCTTACGATTCAGTTTCAAGTTTCCAAATCCCCAAATCCATTTCAGATCAGAATTTGTGCCATGTTTTGTGTCGTTGCCACTTTAGACCAACAATCTCAAATCAAATAAATTCTAAATGCCAACATGCAAACAGCTGTGGCCACAGTTATTTAGTTATTCAGAAAAACATTTTGGATTTTTGGTACTTTCCACAAACAATGAGGCCAGACTCCATATGTTATGAGGCACACTAAAAATGTTTTAAATAAAGCAAAGTAAAGTATAATCAGTATAATTTTTATTATTACTTATTGTATTAACCTGGTGCCTATTGGAAAATGTCTAAAGCAAAGGCACAATGTAATTAACCTGTAATCGTCTGGTGCTTTATAAATCTGAAGACAGCAAATTCGCAGTGGCTCTGGGCTCCAATTAACACAGCCTGGATTAGGATAGTCAAGTTAATTAAAATGTTAAAGGTTTCCTGTCCCCTGAGGTTTAAACTCCTAATCCTTTCCACAATTCAGATAAGGCGGTAGATTTTGTCCTGCTTTAGATTTATTTTAGTCCCGGAGTCACAGCTAGGGGTAAGTGCGATCATATGCACCAAAGTGTGCAGCCATGCACGTGAGTGTTTGTGGCAAACTCCAAAAGGTGCAACATTTATGAGAAAAGAAAGGCATATAAAGGAAAATCCCACTTGCACATTCTTTGACAAAACTGGGGCTGAGTGTGAACAGAGAAACTGGAGGCTCTTAGAAAACTGTCAGGATAAAAATAACCAGTTTGTGGAAAAAAGTGAGACCGATGTGAGATGATAATAGCCACAAGGGCAGACAGAACGGCCAGATTGAATTTCTATTAGCAGATGAGTTTGAAAGTGAGTATGCAGCAAAACTACCCAAAAAAAAGTATTAAAAGGTCCAGTGATATTAAATAAACACAAAAGTGGACAGAATGATTCTTCACCATGACACAGCAATAATGTAAGGAAATAAGTTTTAGGTAAACCCCCAAAATAATTCTTCACAATTTGTACCAGACCAGTTCCTAATTGTTTTACACCACTCCTGACCAATCATCTTTGCCATCTTCTGTCATGGGCTAGACTTTAGATCTCTGTGTTAATTTTCAATGCCTTTACATTAAGGCCAGACATGAGCCCATAGAAGATTTTTAAAAGACTGTACTTGATCCTTGATCCTATTCGCTCACCGTTCCTTTTCCGCTCCTCATAACAGTCTCGGTTTTTGCTCGCTTCTAAGAGATGACTCCCCGTGACTTTCATCAAATCTGAGAAGAGGCTGTTAAATAAATGCAGAAGTTATGTCAGAGTGTATTTTGGGAACAGGAGGCTGCTTCCTGCACTGTGTTCATATTCCTTTCAAGTCAAAGTGAAGCCCTGGAGACACACAGGTGCACCATGCCATTTTAAAGTCAAATGAAAGGAGCAAGATGTCAAATTGACACTTCAAAACACTCGTTACACAACCCAGTATAAAACGATATCTTACTGGAAATAAAGACATCACTGCATCGATCAGGCAGCAACACAATGTCCCTTTAAATGTTCAGCACAGTACTTGCTGAAGGATTTTGGCACGTATACTGTGTCTGTTTGACTGACTGGAAATACTGACTGTGATGGAAAGACTTTAACAACTCATAGTTTATTTATTTATTATTATTATTTTTGTGCGTTCTTACACAATGATAATGTGCACCGTCACTCTGAGTTACACAGTAGGCTACTGTAGGCAGATTTTCTTTTCTTTTTTCATGTCAGAGAACCATCAAAATGACATAAATGAGACAATACATTTTATCAATTAACTCTTTTATATTTTTCTTTTAAATACAAGTTAATTTAAGCAGAAATATTTGGGGCCATTTAAAATAAAACCATTATCTGAGATTATAGCCCATGTCTTTGAGAGGGGCCTCCTTCCCACTTGGGGCCCTTGGCAGTTTCCTATAATCATCTGTGGTAATCAGGCAGATATATAGGCTAGAGATATAGCTACTATTTCCACAAAGCTGGGGCTAAAGGCTAGCTACGCTAAAAATAACATAATTTAGCTTCAACGCTATCAAGGAAATACATCAATCCAAGTTTTTTATTGCTTTATATGTTCATAGAAACGCACAGAACGCTTTTTTAATTGTCTTTTGTTATTGTAGTGAGACTGGACATGCCTCTGTTTTATTTCCTCGGGGTGTTACACTGTTAGTTTGTTTCCAGACTCGACAACTTTTAATATGTCGGCCACGTCTCATAAAGATAAAAAAAAAACAACTGTAGTCACGATGTAAAATGTGTCCCACGTACGCCTCGCCCCCTGCGTCTCGATATAAACCCTCTCCGTCTGTCAGCTTCTCACATTCAGCTCAGTCTCCGCGGGAAGCTGCTGGCTTTGCGGTGGTTTATATCCGTGTCGTGGCTTTGCCCAACCATCTGCAGCAGCTCGGAGACTGGGGTCAAAGAGAAAAGGAGGATTACAGCCGTTTCCAGCTCAACAACACCGGTACAGACGCAATGCAGGTGAGATATACAGAAACTGTGTTCTATTTTTGTTTTAATTCAGCTTGCTGTTCTACTAGCATTATTTACAGCGATGTCACGACGTTTGGGTTCATTTTGCGCCGCTGTCGCTATGGAGATCGCACGAGGTTAGGAATGTCAGGTAAACAACACATTATCGACTAATACAGGGGGAAATAATGGTGGAAAAGTTTATTATTATTTATCAAAGTATTGAAATTCTGACAGATATGTTGGGGCATGTCACTACCACCACTTTTATGATTTTACCCTACTTTCCATTAAACAAAAGTCTAATCACTAAATAAATGTATGTGTAAGAGAACATTGTAGTTTATTTTTTGTCTAGGGAAATTTCAGATATGACCCTGCACAGGATTTTAGAAATGCCTAAAAGGGTTGTTTTTCCATAGCATATATTCTGTAAATATGTCATTTTACAGTATTATTAGAAAATATAAAAAAACAAGAATTAGTAAATCAATACTAAACATCATAAGAGTGTCATAAAAGTCTTGTTTGAATTAGGCAAACCCTACACCTGTTAATGTTTTATTTTGTCAATAAAAGTGCTATTGAATTAACTTATACCCTGGGCCAAAATACTAAGGCCCAGACCTCATAGACTTGCTGCGTTCAACCATGATTTCAAGTGTGCTGAAAAGGTAAATGATTAGACGTTGACTGGTTTGTTGTGTGGTTTTTGTGGGTTAAGACAGCGTACAAGCGTGGTAAAAGCTGGGAGGTATTCATCAGAGGACAGTCAACCGCAGTGCACAAAATGAATGTCGATGATCACACACTACTTCTATTAATAATGCACCACTCCTCCTGATGTGGGACCCCAAAACACCTGCTCATATCTTGAAGACCATTAAGTCAACCACAGCATGAAAGACAAGCAATGTGTTGTCACCAATTTATGGATTAAAAAGAGAAATTTTACAGTAGTTGTGAGATTACAGGGTTGTAATCTTACATTAGGGGATGTATGATAAGGTATTTACTCATTGTTTTCTTTTACATTTGCTATTTACAGCCAATTCAGATCTTTTATTGATGTGTTTTATGTGAATTATTGAGAGATTCTTCTTGCCTTGTGCTTTGGCATCTTTTCATATTCAAATAGGGGACTTGGAGGGACAGGCACTCCCAAAACAAAACCTTTGCAAAATACCTAAAGAGAAGTAGATTTATTTATCAAAGGTAGTTTTGTTTAATTAAGAATAAAACAGCATCTATTAAAAAACCAAAAGGCAGGAAGGGACAAGGTGCAGGAAGATATAAGGACATAATTATTTTAAAAGCTGTCTAAAAAGTGATTTCAGTCGGCACAGGAGAAACATAAAATTCTAAGTGTTGTTCCATGTGCCATGTACTCTGGTGCTCACGTGCACTATATAAAGCGTAACTCTATCTAGAATATTTATATTAATATAGAAAGGGAGACAGTGCATGTAGTGTGAGACAAGAAGTCATAATGTGATGCCAAATTTAACTTCAGACAATAAAGCCATATCCACTTTCTTATTGTGGATGAGTTCCGGTTTCAGAAATACTTTCTTTTTTTACTTCCCTTTCTTGAAAGACTAGAGCCATCTTAGATTTCTTAACAGTGACCTCAACTGAAATACATTAAAACTGCAAAGAGACATTGTGCAGCCCTAGCAAAGAAAGCACCATTATGTTTCATGAACAGTTCATGAAACAGTATGTCAATGCAATGCCTCCGTGGTAAAAACAGATGTTGTAACTGGCGCAGCGGCTCAGTTGTAGAGCGGTCGTCCTATAACTGGAAGGTTGGCGGTTTGATTCCGGCTCTAACAATAGTTCCTAACTGTCGTTGTCCTTGGGCAAGACACTTACCCCTCCTTGCCTCCAGTGGTGTTCCAGCTGTAACACTGCCTGGTGAATGGAAGCTTAATGTAAGTCGCTGTGGAAGAAAGCGTCTGGTAAATGTAACGTAACTGCTATTCATTTTAAAGGAGAAAGTGATTTATTGATTTTAGTGAGTTATCATTGCATTTTGCACCGCCTCGCTTTACTTAAGAGATAAGAATACAGAACAGTAACACATACAGCTATTTAGTTTGAAACTGTACGTCCACACTGTCAGTCTTTTGACCAGCCAAAGTGCTGAAGAAAAACTGAAGATACACCTAAAATCAAGAGTAAGACAAATTTAGTTTTTTCTTTTATTTTTTCATATTATTTAACTCCTGATTAGATACTAAATTAACATTGTGTAGGCCTCCCTCTCGCTCTAAACCATCTCTGACTCTTTGAAGTTGTGCAGAGGGATCTCACAACAAGTTCTATGGAGGAGGTGTTTTTCTTCTTTGTAGTAAGTTAACTGCTTAAACTGGGTACATTTTAATTTTTTTTATGTATTCAGTGGTAGGGTGAAGTAAAAAAAAGTCAAAACAAAACAAGGCAGAAAGAAATAGATATAATTTCTGCCATTTTCAAATCACCATCACTGCTGTCAAACACCGTTGAACCCACTCTACCACCTTCACTCACAAATGTAACCATCCTCCATTCATATCCAACATTCTTGATACTTTCTTGACTTCCTATCTGTGATTAGCTTCAATATTCTTTGCAATATAAACATTTTACCCTTTTTCAGCAAAATGAGAAGGTGGTGGACGGCGGTCTTCTGCCTGATGCCAACGGTAAAGACCCCAGTCCAGCTGCACAGACGGACGGGTCCAAGTGGCAGAAACCACGCATCACCAGAAAGTCTCTGATGAAATGCTGCCTTGTGAAGTGGATTATAGCCAGCACCACTCAGCAGGGACCAGGTACAGACTCTTAGAGACGCCCACTGTGTCCTTAAGCTTTTATAAAAACAAAGCAGCATATTAAGAGATTTGCAGGATTGTGTGTGACAGTGGGGGAAATGATACTCAGAGCAGAGCAGCAGAGCGAGACGGTAGGAAGGAGTTCAGGCCGCTGTAATCCAGAATACATGAATTTTACATCATCTGCCCCGTCTACAGTATAGATCAGCATTTAAAATTCAATGTTCTCTCGCTTTTTTGCTTCAGACATTCACAGCCGAGACATTTTCTTCTTGAGATGTCAGTTTAATTTCAGCAGCTAATCAGTCAGCAAATGAACAGCTGCCATTTCTTCGCTCATATCTCACTATGCTTTATAAAATTAAGTTTCAGCCTCCAGCATTTCCTGCATTGTATAAAACAGGTTTTGTGTATAATTTAACATAATTTAACACCAGATACAAACAAAGTCATGTAAATGAAAAATGCATCTTCAGTATTCTTATGCTATGTACATATGCATTAGTAATAAGACTGTAAGAGAGAGAGAGAGTCTGCCCTTTTATTGGTTTCCCTAAATTATTGACATTGGCCTTCTATGCAGACGGGACAGGGCCAACCTCGGGTCTTTGACATCCCCTACCGTCACCCCAGTATATGCTTTCATGTTTGACCTGAATCATTACCTGCATCATTGAATGGTTTGATTGTAATATTTGGAAGTCTTGACTGAAATTGCAGTGAAAGGCAGACAGAATAATGTTTAGTATTTTTTCTTAACAATTGAACTACATTGATTATAAAGTAATTTCCAAGTATTTGGTTAAAATTAGATTAATTTTGGATTGGAAAAAACATTTTAAATGTTTGTTATTTTATTATTTATGTATGTTTACCAACATATGTCACCGACCGTTGCTCTAAAATAAACCGGAGAACACTGCTGGTTCCGTCATAACATTTACTATTTACTACCAACAACCATTAAAGCTGCTTCATCAGATGGTGCTGGAGCATGTCCTCTCTGTTTACACTGTGGCTTGGTTGCCATCTAGTGGTTTGTCGCTTTTATATCCGTTGTTCCACAGATTTTACTGAATTCATTTACTGAAAACATTTGCAGCTTCATTATAATACCTTAAAATGAAATTAACTCTTTTATAACACATATGCAAACGGTTTTATTGTAAGTGTATTGTAAGTGAGCTGTCAATCAGAAAGGTTGTAAAAGCTGTGCCAGTCAAGAACACATAAACCACAAGCTGATCTCTGATTGAACTGTGTAGAAAAAGTCTGACATACAAAGATCATTTTCATTCAATAACTCCCAATGACAGCAGCCCATGTTGAAAGCAGACAGTATTTGAATATACACCTGTCAAATGCCAGGTGCATGTCAAATTCAGCACAGTCCAGTCGATGATGGAAAACTCTTTTATTTTTAACTTTATTCATTTAGCCTGTGACCGGCACGGCCCTACATTGATCTTTCAATGAGTGTATTGAATGATAGATTATGATTATGTACTGAATGCTTTCATCGCAGTCATTAAGTTTGTGCATCTCTGCATGTTTAAAACCCACTCTAGTCTGTATTTAATAGAAGAACAAGGATTGAGCAGCACTTAAGGTGCATTAAACACTAAAATATTATTTTATGGCGGCCAGTTCCCACATTAACTCATGCATCTTGCATGTTCATGTAATGGCTGAGTGTTTCTGTCGGCCAAAGCAGGATTAAGCCACACATTAAATGCCTTGTGAAGTCATGCAATGCAAATGATAATGCAGCAAGCCAATAAACTAGAAATAGTCATACAGTCTCTCTTTTCTTCCACAGTTTACACTCATCTAACTTTTATACACTACGCTTTGAAATAAAGAAAAGGTCACAGCAAAGGCATCTGGACTTTGATTTCAAGGTGAAATTGTAACACTGTACTTAACTGTGTACTTTCATAACGTAACAAGCTGTTAGATGAGCAGGAAACAGGTGACCATAAACACAAAAGTGCATAGCCCAAAATGTTAATCTAAAATGTACTATTTTTTTTATCCTTTTCTGTTTTTGCACAGCAATGTCTTATTTAATTGTGTAAATACAAATTTAAAAGACGGAGAAACAAAAGAGTTAGATTATTTAGAACAGTGATTGTTATTATAAAATATTACACATTACAAAATGCTGTCTTGTGTCTAAGAATCCTTTGTTCTCTCTGTGGGAGTGCTGATGCCTTAGTTCATAAGTTTTCAGTGGCTGTTTGACTCCTACATTAAGGACAAGTCCATTTGGAGTCTCTAACTTACATAAAACCTCCCTGACCATCAAAATACATTTCTGGCTTGAGTTCTCTCTCTGTTCTGAGACCAATATTTTACCTCTCTACCTCTCAACAATTGATTTGCCCTCCACTCTCCTACTTTAACTCTGTCCATTATGTTGTGCAGCATCATCAATTGTGAACTTCACTCACACTCAAAAGCTGCATGCACACACACACTCGTGTTTATTTTAAATTTAGTTTGTTCATGACACAGTTGGAAAATTCACAGAAAAAAACATAATTAGTTACTAAATACTAGAATAAATCAACACAATAATAAAACAAAAATACCAAGAACAGAGCTATTCCTGTTGCCTAAACAACGGAGTAGCTACTGGACACTGTTTGAATAATTGTTTCAAAAATACAAGCATGGGATTTTTCAGTGAATACAATATAAAACACACAATACACTTAGGCCTTAAGCCGAGGCACATGTAACGCCAAAAGCTCAGTGTTTTCCCCTAGCACTTTAAAGTTAAATGCTATGGGCACTCTGTGTTTTCTGCAGGCTAGTGCACATGTCCCACTGTAAAGGCTGGCTTTACACAAGTACGGCCCGATGAATCCAACAAGAGTCTAGAGCTTCTGCATCTGGCCCACTTCTTTTAAGAGTTTGAGTTTTTTGAGTTGTGTAAAAATAGTGAGTTCAGTAGATCAGTCCCTTGTCCTTTATGCACAGACCACAGCTGGTGACTCTTCAGAGCCGACCTGGCGATCTGAGGCTGTCCCGTACTCGAAGTGGACCTAAAACAACTAAATGTCCCATTAACCTATGGTTAGAAAGAGAATCCTTGAATAATTACTATTTGCAAGAGGCCAAACCAACAAGGTGCTTCTTAGGTCTGTGTCTGAACCATCTCTGAGCAAAGAGTTATTATTTCAGAACCTGGGCCTGACTTAATTCCAGCTGCTGTTTGTGGCCCGTTGATGTCTCAGAGACATTAATGTGGCTAGGTCAAGATGAGTCTGTTTGAACTTTGCTGATTTTGAGGGTATTTTAAAATTTTGCAAGCCCTGTAAACACCTGGGTTTGAAAAAAACTTTCTGACTAGGGCCATCAAAAGATCAGATGAATTGCTCATTAAACAGACCAGTGTTTATGATGCTTTTGGCAGCACATATTTAATCAAATCAACCTGAACTCTTTCCAACAGCAACACTATAAACAAAGCGTTTACCAGTAGACACAGGCAGCGCCACACAGGGCAGGGCCGACTCCTTCACCCTAAGTGCTGTTTGTATCCCAACCATCAGTGGATATGGATCAATGCTTGGTTTTACAGCTTTGCATCCTTGTAATGACTGAGCAAATAAAGACAGCGCAGACTGTCCATCAGAGTCTATTAGTAAAGAAATTCCTTCAGTAACAACCCCTTCCCTTGCCAACCTCAAACACACACATTCAGAATCAGATACACACTCTCCGGACTTGGGACGGAGTAGAGGAGACAAGCTGAGGAGCTCTTCAGTTGATGGGGTTGTTGGAGAGAAAATGAACAGTCCAGGTCTTTAAACACCAGCCACAGAAGAAAATGGATAATACACAACTCCTTTCTCATTTTAAAGGAATATAACTCAATTGAATGTGATATCTTACCTGACGGATGCATGTGTTTACCTAAAGGAAGATGCAATGCTGCCATTATTCTAGCAATTTAACAGGTCTGTGATTGGAGTCGGTGGTTTCATTTAAGTGATTAGAAGTGCTGAGGTCTGTGTAACAAAGGCATGAAAAGGAGAAGGAGCCCAGAGATGACTGGCACTAGCTGACATTTGTGGACCAGAGTTGCTTCACCGGATCGAAGTCTAGACACTCTCGTTTAATATAGAGATTTGTGACTAGAGGTGGTGTCTAATGAAAGGCAACAATGGAGGGCATGGAAATAATAGCCATCGCTGTCGTTATGGGACTATTCATTGTTGTACTAAAACAATTTGGGCTATGGGAACCATTGTCACTAGAAGGTAAGGATTTATAAGCGAGCATGCATTCTCGTACAGGGTCAGTTATATTTTGTTAAAAAGTGTAAAATCTCATTTATATGTAAAGTTTATGAAAAATAGTTGGACACTATTCTAACACTCCTCTGAATTTCTTTCCCCCCTTATGCCCTCATAACGTTTCTTAAAATGTGTTTGTGTTCAAAAGATGGTAAGTGCCTTATCCTTACCCCATTTTAGATTTTCTTTTTCCCTTTGGCTGCTGCATTATAGTGTACAGATGCACTGCCTCACATCACTTAAGTGCAGGTGTTAGAATCTTAATATCCTGAATTAAAACCTAAGGCATCCACCTTTAAAATGTCTGTTTACCTCTTTTACCCATCCCAAAATTTCTTTAATAAAGAATCTGATATGTGGTCATTCAGCGCTTTATGTTGTTCTTTATAAAACTGTACTTTCCTCTTTTTTATCTCCAACCTACTTCCTTATCTCACTTTTTCTCACACTCCTTGCATTTTTACTTTCTCCTGAAGATGGTGAGCATTTCAAGTTGGTCATGCTCACATATTTTTCCCACACACTTTTGTCCCTTGCCTTTTAGTTTTTTTTTTTCTGGTCTTACTGCTCTGTGTCCTTCCTCCTTCCTCCTCTCTCCCGATGCGTCCTGTTTGTTGTGTTTCTCCCGACAGACAGCAGCGACAGTGACCTGGAGCTATCCATGGTGCGGCACCAGCCGGAGGGCCTTGAGAAGCTCCAAGCACAAACACAGTTCACCAGGAAGGAGCTACAGTCACTGTACAGAGGCTTCAAAAATGTAGGAGTCATTTCTCTGCAGAACACTTTATTTATCAATTATATATCATTATTATTAACTATTAACTGTGTGTGGATCTGACAGGAAACCTAAGCAGTACTTTGATCTGATGGCGATCAGAAGACACATTATTGACTGTCACTAAATAAATAGCCAAGTTTTAAACCAGTGCTGGACTAAACTTAATAACAGACGACAACTGAACCCAGGAAGGAAATCCCAGACAAAGCAAATCTTAGGTATACTATAAGGTAATAAGAGCCAAAAAAAAGATACAAAATGCACTTTACATTTACACTGGCCTTATATTTTTTATATATCTATTGGTAGTGTTATTAGTGTTATTATATCAGTAGACATTATCAAAGTCTGCAAGTCTGCATGCAGTAAACAGTGTTTCAAGACTACATCACCAATCAATTTGACATTAAACATTAGTTTGGTTTCCTCTGACTGATGGCACCTAGGGGATGATGTGTGCTAACTTTAGAAAAGTATAATGCACACTGACATTCAGTGGTTGTAATGTGCCATTAAAGGTAGCAACGAGCGATTAAAGAGCAGGCCAACAGGACCACAAGTAAACATAGCAGGGTGCATGATAAAAATGTTTAACAACATTTGGAAACAACAGTGGGCATTAATATTTGTTTAATGGGCTGTAGAGGGGATGTTAAGGACATGAAACAAAATGCTATAATCCGCTATGTTATATAATGCTATCACTATAAATTGTTAAAATTGACTGAGTCAGGACCAAAACATGTGTATGGTAGATGAGAGGAGATTCCAGGAAACAGTTTTAAAATTCAAACACAACAAATCCCAAAAAAACTAGGCATAAGAATGCTGTATTTTATGTTTTACAGATCAAATCCTTTATCTCTAAGAGAAACGCACACTCTGCTCTAAGGTTTAGTTAAAAGCAGAAGGTTATATCTAAAGTCACGATTGAAGCCAGAAGGAATTAACATTGAGGATGACTCACTATTTTGGCTCTAATTAAATTTTCCCGATGTTGGTCTGGTAAAAACAATGCTTTATATTGTTACTTCAGGCTTCAGCTTAAGTTTTGTTCAAATAAATATGGGATTCTTTCTTTGTAAAAGTACTAAAATACTACTTGTCGTCTAATCAGGGGTCAGCTATTAAAACGTGTTCTACCAGCAACACACAACTTTCTAGTGAGTAACAGCAGGTAAAGGACACAAGGGTGTTTGAGGCTATCCATTTATAAAAGATAGGTAAGCTCCAATCTTCAATATAAGGAGTAACATTAGCAATCCTGAATAATTAAATGGAGGTACAGTGCAAGAACATCCATCCATCTTCTATCGCTCATCCGGCTCCAGGACGCAGGGGCAGCAGTGTAAGCAGAGATGCCCAGACTTCCCCCTCCCCAGACACTTTCTCCAGCTCTTCCAGGGGGATACCGAAGCGTTCCCAGGCCAGCCAAGAGACATAGTCCCTCCAGCGTGTCCTGGGTCTTCCCCGAGGTCTCCTCCCGGTGGGACTTACTGCAGAAGCTGCACCGATCCGTCTGTCAATCTCACGTTCCCTCCTTCCCTCACTCGTGAACAAGACCCCAAGATACTTGAACTCCACTTGAGGGAGGAGCTCTCCACCAACCTGAAGGGGACAAGCCACCCTTTTCCAACTGAGAACCATAGTCTCGGACTTGGAGGTACTGATCCTCAACTCCAGCCACTTCACACTCGGCTGCAAACCGTCCCAGTGCACACTGAAGGTCCTGGCTTAATGGAGCCAACAGGACAATGTCATCTGCAAAAGGCGAGATCCTGTGGTCCCCAAACCAGACTTCCACAAAACATCATAACATCCTGCTCTCCCACACAGTTCATACTGTCGTTGTGTCCTTGGGCAAGACACTTAATCCACCTTGACTCCAGTGGTCAGCTGTAACACTGGCAAAGCGCTTTAAGTGCCTACTAGGTGGAAAAGTGCTATATTAAAAAAAAAAATCCTGTCCATAAAGATAGAACAGGACCAGTGACAAAGGGCAGCCCTGCTGGAGTCCATCATGCACTGGGAACAGGTCTGACTTACTGCCGGCAATGCGAACCAGTGTGACAACTATGAGATGGAAATGCGCTATTTCTGAGCACACATTGACACTATTAACAAAGCAGTGGGTCACTGCAGTGAGAAGAAAAAAATATTAAGAAGTCAAAAATTTTAAATTGTTGACATGCAAAAACTGTCTTGAAGGTTCAGTGACATGTATCTGTCTTTCCTTTGTGAACAGGAGTGTCCCAGTGGTTTAGTGGATGAAGAAACCTTCAAGAGTATTTACTCACAGTTCTTCCCTCAAGGAGGTACAGCAGCAATACTGGCTTCATCTCATCCTCATCATTTGAAGTGTTTAGAACTATAATATTTTGATGATATTTCATTTTACATTATTCATTTTCAGATGCCACCACCTATGCACATTTTTTGTTCAATGCGTTTGACATGGACCGGAGTGGCTCCATTCGGTTTGAGGTTAGAAAAGTTAATATCAAACTGTCACTCAAATCTGGTTTAAATTTTTAGTTTTAGTTCTGGTTAGTAGTTTAGTTTGAGCTGTGATACTTGTTTACAGTAAGTTCATGAGTGGGGTTTTATTTTCCTTAACAGGACTTTGTGTTGGGACTGTCAGTGCTGCTTAGAGGCTCTGTTACAGAGAAGCTCCGATGGGCGTTCAACCTTTATGACATCAACAAAGATGGCTACATTACTAAAGAGGTGGGTAGTTCAATGAAGAATTTGGAGTAAAATGTTATACAGACATACAGTTTAGAATAATGTCTTGTCTTTTTGTTTTCCTATCAGGAAATGTTGGCAATAATGACTTCTATTTATGACATGATGGGCAGGTATACACTGCCTAGTGTACGAGACGATTCCCCATTTGAACATGTGGAGAAGTTCTTTCAGGTTTGTAAGACTGTGCTTTTTCAGTATTTCTTACAGCTTTGTTCTTTAATTCAAAACTAAGTGTCATTTAACATATTCCAGTCATAAAAAATATTATATTCAAACTGTAAAGCCCTATAAACAACAAACATGTTTGCAGCCACAGCTCCAGAGGGGTGACCCTAATATTGAGCTATAACATAAAACCACAGTGACCCCTACTGGACATGGATGTACTTACAGTATTGTTCTAAGAATAACATTGTTATAATGAAAAGAAAGTCTTCAACACGTGAAGTAATAGCAATCTTATAGGTTATAATTTCCAGTGCTAACCATTTCTATTGGTTCATATTTTTCTCTCTTTTATAGAAAATGGATCGTAACAGAGATGGAGTGGTGACTATTGATGAATTCATAGAAACGTGCCAAAAGGTAGTAAAACTTCAACAGGATTTGGACATTTCTCATTGAATTGTTACAGTAACCACTTTTTTCTTGAGCAGGATGAAAACATAATGGCTTCCATGCAGCTTTTTGAGAATGTCATCTAGACTAGGTCAGAGACATAACAGTGATGCTCCATTGTGCTTCCAGCTGCTAGTTCCTGGGCCGACAATAACTTACTTCTGACTAATAAATGACAACTGGATCATGCAATTTTTGTTTTATTTTTGATACAAACTGTAAAACATTTTTAACATGCTATGTGCATAAAGTATGTTGAGTTCACCAGCTCACCAGAAGGAAATCTACTTTGCATGTTTTATTTTGCACTTAAAATGGGACTAAATGCTTGTCATTGTCTACATTGCACAAATGGCTGTTTGTCCAAACCTTAAAAGTATAAGATGCACACACTTGAAGACTTGGTCATTATTATAACAAGGATTTCTGTATTATATTGTAAATTAATTTCTAGATCATTTAAAATATTGTCATTGTTATGTTGATCCAGCAATAGCTGAAATAAACACTCACCCACTTCTAACTCTAACTTCTGACTCTGATGTGTTTACTATGATTTTTCTTAACTTGTACTAAACACAGCAGATATTAAGATAAAAAAATGAGTGATCTCATGACTTGAACATGTAAAGCTGTGTCCTGGGTTAGACTGAACAAAAGTACAACTGTCCAAAACATTCCCTCATGACATCACACAGGTCACGACAGAAAGAGACAAAATGTGAGCATTTTTTTCTAAATAACAGAAAAATGGAAAATTGTCTATGACTCCCTCTCTCAAAACCCCTTGCATTTTAGACCAACTAACTGTAGATTAGCAAATTAACTTTGTAGCAGAACCTGTTTACATAAATAACATATTGCACTTTCCACCGCTAATTTTATCAAACTAATATATTCTGTTTATTTTCTATAGTTGTCAAGATAATCCTTAAAAAAGCAGTATTGTGATTATTACATGAAATGACATTCACTCACTTAAAGGATTATTAGGAACACCAGACTAATACTGTGTTTGACCCCCTTTCACCTTCAGAACTGCCTTAATTCTACGTTGCAATGATTCAACAAAGTGCTGAAAGCATTGTTTAGAAATGTTGGCTCATATTGAGAGGATAGCATCTTGTATTTGATGCAGATTTGTGGAATGCACATTTAGGGCACGAAGCTCCTGTTCCACCACATCCCAAAGATGCTCTATTGGGTTGAGATCTGGTGACTGTGGGGGCCATTTTAGTTCAGTGAACTCATTGTCATGTTCAAGAAACCAGTTTGAAATGATTCGAGCTTTGTGACATGGAGCATTATCCTGCTGGAAGTAGCCCTCAGAGGATGGGTACATGGAGGTCATTAAGAGATGGACATGGTCAGAAACAATGCTCAGGTAGGCCGTGGCATTTAAATGATGTCCAATTGGCACTAAGAGGCCTGAAGTGTGCTAAGAAAACCTCCCCCACACCATTACACCACCACCCCCAGCCTGCACAGTGGTAACAAGGCATGATGGATCCATGTTCTCATTCTGTTTACGCCAAATTCTGACTCTTCCATCTAAATGTCTCAACAGAAATCGAGACTCATCAGACCAGGCAACATTTTTCCAGTCTTCAATTGTCCAATTTTGGTGAGCTCGTACAAATTGTAGCCTCTTTTTCCTATTTGTAGTGGAGATGAGTGGTACCCGGTGGGGTCTTCTGCTGTTGTAGCCCATCCACCTCAAGGTTGTGCGTGTTGTGGCTTCACAAATGGTTTGGTGCATACCTCGGTTGTAACGAGTGGTTATTTCAGTCAAAGTTGCTCTTCTATCAGCTTGAATCAGTCGGCCCATTCTCCTCTGACCTCCATCATCACGGCATTTTTACCCACAGGACTGCTGCATACTGTATGTTTTTCCCTTTTCACACCATTCTTAGTAAACCCTAGAAATGGTTGTGCGTGAAAATCCCAGTAACTGAGCAAATTCTGAAATACTCAGAAGTTGTTGGTGCCAGCTGGCTCTTCTGGCACCAACAACCATGCCACGCTCAAAATTCCTTAAATCACCTTTCTTTCCCGTTCTGACATTCAGTTTGGAGTTCAGAAAATTGTCTTGACCAGGACCACACCCCTAAATGCACTAAAGCAACTGCCATGTGATTGGTTGATTAGATTCTTGCATTAATGAGAAACTGAACAGGTGTTCCTAATAATCCTTTAGGTGAGTGTATTGTTGTGAATATTGATTAAAACATATACAGTCATTTTTTGCTAGATCTCTCATCCCGACTAAAACTGCATGTGCCACACGTTTGTTTTGAGGCCATCTCAGCCACTAACTTTGCTGAGCACAAAAACATCATGCCCACTGTATGTGAATGTATGCGTGTCAGCAAAAATCATTTACCCTGTACTGTATTATTAATGACTAGCCAATAGAAAGGCAGGGTTGGTTTGAGGGAGGGGGTGGCTCCTGTGGACATCGCCATGGAGACGACACTAAAAAGCATCAGGCCGCTCTTTGGGTGATGTGGTTTGAAAAGAGACCACAAATCCAGCATCACCATTTCAAGTGAGAACTGACAAAAAGGTAAAACAATCTTTTTTATCTTGAGGCCTAAATTTTGCTGTTAATTGAATTTTGACATTTAATGATAATTAGAAAACAGCAAAAATATATTGACTCATAAATGCACATTTATTTCAGGATTTTATGAGATTATTTTATTTATTAATATTTCAGATTAAATCAAAGCGGGTCAATAATATGTCAAAATATTATTTTCTACATGCGCCTATGTATTTCATTTATTGGTTAATTAGTTAGAGAAGAGGAGGCTGAATACACTCATGTCAGGCTAATTCAACTGTTCACAAGGAGAGCTTTCCAGAGTTCTGTTGTGTCTGTGCACTGAGCATGTGACACTGAATGTGTGCTGAGCCGCACTTGAATAACAGAGAGCAGACCCCGTCACAAACAGTGAATCCTGTCTAAAGTCTCTTATCTCAGTTAAGTCATCCCACAGCTGTGCCATGCTTCTCATGTGTTCACAGATCTCCTCCAGTAATGAGCCTCCAGCTTTACTCTCTCTGTCTTTGCCTGATGCTCCTAGCAGCTCTCTGCCCCAGTGCACACTGTACACGTGGAGGAATCTTCCGGGGCAGAGGAAAAGGTGATGGCAACAAAGAGTCCCAGTCCCAGAGCAAAGGGTTGTCCAAGCCGGGTCTCAAATGGGTGGGGGCTGCAGCTGCTGGTATGGGCCTCCTCAGCAAAGGAAAGCACAGATCTGGACATAAAACTGTCTCCTCTGATCAACAGATGTACTACGGTGAAGGCCAGAGGTTTGGTAACCGCTCTCATCGGAACACGGCTGCGCCCACCAGTAACAAGTGTGCTGTTATATTTGGTTATGTGGTGCCATTTCTCACAGCAGGCTGGATGAGATATATTTAAAAGCAGAGGACCAATTAAAGCTGAATTCAGAAAAAAAGCTATCATGCCTTCACCTGGTTTTTATTGTACTCACATTCAGAATTGAAAGTGTTGTACATTGTTGGCAGTTTGTCATCTTTCAGTTCTATAACAACAACAACCTTCATTTGTTCAATAGAATGGAAATTGTATAGCTTTGTAAGGGGTTTTCTGGAAACACATGGTTTACAGATAAGAGACAGTTAAGTATTTAATCAAAGAAATGGGACTCCATTAACCACGAAAAACCAGTACAATTATTTTATTGGCAAAATGACAAACGGTAACTTTGACAATTTGATGCTTCAGCAGTGTTTACAAGTACAAGGTTTACAGTACACACATGTCAGTGGGTACTCCAAATATGGGGACAACAATGGTAGATAAGTGCACTTACAGACATTCTGCACAAGAAAGTTGCCAGACTGGATTCAAACCATTTCAATATATTTAAAACTGTAATGTGCAGCACACAATGCAGGGCAGAGCTATGGAGTCGTTTGTTAATGTCTGTCCTGGAACCTTCTAAAATATAATGAACTCCATATACTCCATTACTGCTCACTATATAACATGTACACTTTTAGCAAATACCTTTCACCCAAATACAGCAGTAATTGTCCAAAAACATATCTGAAACTATAAACAAACAAAAAGCAGTAGTTTCATAAAAACACAAAACAAACACAAAGCACTTAAACAATAAGTGACAGAAACTAGGAACATTTTACTAGTGCTATTATTATCTCCACCTGACAATCATCTTTCTATTAAGTCGGCAAAAGAAAAACATAAGACTGGTAAAAGCCACTAGCACAGACTGGACTGGAGTTTGGGTACTTTCAGTTGGCATAACTTACAGAAATAAACTTTCTGAGATAGTAAAAAGTAGTAACAATAGTTTTGTTAGACATTTGCAGCAAATTTTCTTAGTCCCAGTGTTTCTACTTCTCTTAATATCATTATAAAGAAACATTATATTAAAACAGCTGACA
The DNA here is from genome assembly GCA_024349245.1 of Neodontobutis hainanensis. Taxonomy (NCBI): domain Eukaryota; kingdom Metazoa; phylum Chordata; class Actinopteri; order Gobiiformes; family Odontobutidae; genus Neodontobutis; species Neodontobutis hainanensis. The sequence goes on from JALDNG010000041.1 coordinate 3,666,685, forward strand.
GATTTTTATGACCTAATATTTCAAAACTCCTTAACCAATCTAATTTTTTTCCATCTTCTTACTGCAGAGATCAAAAACAGGATCAACAACGGCCAACTGCTCTCCACAGCTGCAGGCTAATGGGAGATAACAAAGACTGACCCTACACCTGTCACAAAGTCATCTACTGCACCAAACATAAACTACGCTCTCAGTAACAGGCTACAGCAGCTACATAAACATCAGTGTTTATAGTGGTTGTGTAAAAAGACCGATATTCTTTGTACTCAGATGACCTACTTATGAATTGTAGCAAAAATGCCATCCGCTGGAAGCACATGACTTAGTATTCCCACCGGCTATATTGAGACTGTACATTAACCACCGATTCAGAGGTGGGTTAGGGTTAGGTGGACATAAATGTTTACAAATCTCATCTGTGACCATTATAGCGCCTCATCTTACACAAACATGGTCACTCCCAGCGGATATTTCCCTACATTATCACAGCTCCATTACCTCATGGTGCAGACCTCTGGTACACCACACAAACCATTATTCCCTTTTTCTCATGCACAGATGACAGCATTGAAACTCAAATGTAATGTTGTCAGCTTATTTCCTTCTTGTTAAAAACATTTTTGAACAAAATGAACCATTTCTGTGTTTTAGGTTATAACAAACCACATTAGTGACATTTTAGACAGATATATTGTCATAATATATTAATAAATTGAAAGTATATATAAAGAATATGATTTTCGGGCAATTGGAGATTAGTATGGTGAGAAAGTGTGAAATAACAGGAGGTGCAAAACAAACAAAACTGTCTATACATCTATGTTGGTAGTCAGATTTGTCTGCAACCATAAAATAAAAAAGTGTAAGTAGCTATGGGTATCGATGTACAATGGGCTTTTCATGCACTGATGATAATATTGTAGTAAAAAGGCCAGTTCTTACTGAAGCAGGAGCATGCTGGACAGTAACATGAGGACTGAGGTGATTAGCTGATTCACGCAGTAGCACAAAGGACTACTACTATTATCAATTTGCATGCGTTGCTCTGCACTTTGTTTTTGGAGAAACTTCTCAGAGTATTCCATGAACAACTCAACACAGCGTCGTGCTTTCATTTGCTCCATTAGAGAGGGGTATCCAATTTCCTCAATGCTGACAGTGTCGTCCTCTTTGTCGGTTTCATCCTTGCCCTGGTCTTTAAGAAGGTCAGTCCTGTTCATGCATTTGTTCATAAACTGATCATAAGAGTCAGCTCGCGGGGGTGGTTTGTAGACATAATCGCGGCCGTAATCTTTTTCATCCGTGGATTGGGAACCATAGCGACGGTACATGTAGTTGTTGTAGTAGGATTCCTCTTCTTGGCTGCGGAAGTTAAAATGGGGTCGTGGGAATCGACCTAATCCATAACCAACAGCCATACCAGCCAAAGCCCCCACTCCTGCTGCCATCATAGCCTTTTTGGCAAATCCTCTAGACTCCATTTTGGGCGCAAAACCCTGGCTCATTGCTGAACGGGCGAAAGGAGAACCACCCATCCCACCCCCATAGCTTCCAACACCATAACGAGGGCTGAGAATCTTATTGTTGGGGTTCCAATTTGGGTAGCCGCCTACTCCTCCCCCAGGATAGGAGCCTGGTGCACCCCAGCCCTGCCCAGTGTTACCTCCCCGGACTGGATATCCACCTCCCCATCCTGTGTTAGGATACCCTCCAGCAGCTGGGTACCCTCCAGCAGCTGGGTAACCGCCAGGATAGCTTCCTCTGCCAGGTTGGTTGGGATATCCTCCAGCGGCCGGATACCCCCCAGCGGCCGGATACCCTCCAGCGGCCGGATACCCTCCAGCGGCCGGATACCCTCCACCGGCTGGATAACCAGCTGCAGGGTTTTGGTTTGGATAATTTCCCCTTCCTGGTTGGTTTGGGTAACCCCCAGCAGCCGGATTTCCTCCAGCAGGATACCCTCCTGGGTTCTGGTTTGGATAATTTCCCCTTCCTGGTTGGTTAGGGTAACCCCCAGCAGCTGGATTTCCTCCAGCAGGATACCCTCCTGGGTTCTGGTTTGGATAATTTCCCCTTCCCGGTTGGTTAGGGTAACCCCCAGCAGCCGGATTTCCTCCAGCGGGATACCTTCCTGGATTTGTGTTGCCAGTTCCAGGATAACTTCCACCAGGAGGGTATGGATTGGGGTTTCGATTGGGTGTCTGCGGCTGACGAGGATAGTTTCCCGGGTGGGAACTGGTGGGCTTGGACGAGCCCCACTTGTTTGATGAGGTTTTTTTCCCACCGCTGAAACCCCCTGCCTTTTTAGCAGATGTCACATCTAAGTTTAAGAATCCCATGATAAGCAGAGACACAAGAACAACTTCCCCCAGCCTTCCCATCATGGCCCTAGGAGAAAAACAAGACAAAATTTTTTCACTAATCACAGTGGGAAAGTTCTTGACACTGAGAAAAGGCTAAAAAAGAAAGGACCAGACCACACCCTGCAGCAAAGGGCCAAAGCTGTATGTTATGTTAGGTTGTAGTATTGTGCAGTAAAATAATTAATATTCAAAAACTAATTTTATTTTTTATATTTTTAAGAATTCCTAAAAATTTAAAATAACACATGCATTCAAAACTATAGCTGGGGTCTTAAAGGGTAACTACAATGTTGTAAATTGGATATGGCTGAGCGTTAAATAACAATGGGTGAAAACTGTGGTGTATAATTTAACTACCATACTACTACTAATAATAATAGAGCAAGAGCTAGCTCATTTTACAAAATATGTACAATAATCAACAATCCTAAAATGATAATAAAATCAACAGTAGTAGTATAATATGGTGTGTCGATCTTATTTTTGCTTTTTTTCAATGCTTTAGCAGTAACCTACATGTTGTTGGCTAGTAGCTTTAGTAGCCTATATTCAATTAGTAGCCCGTTTGGCTAAAAACATCAAGGCTCAGTGAGTAGACAAGTATCAAGTGAAAAAGAAATAGGATGTTTTTGTCTAGCATATTTAGGCTATCTGCAGCGACCTCGACAGTCTCTCAAAACACGCGTTGTATAATGATGCTATCGGCCAGGCAATGGCCGATGACCGTTAATAACAAATTCTCTTTTAATAAACGACATTTAATATAACAGAAATATCCTACCGTGAACAGACGTTTTTTATACGTTTGTGTCGATGTTTGCTGGCCCTGATGTCTCAGAGTTCCCGTCGTTATGGCTCTTTCCCCGTTTATCGGTGTGGTTACTGTGGTGCGCTCGTTTTTGATGCACTGCTGATCACTGACGAAGGAACAGGAGGTGGGACAGCTCTGCGTTACGTCAGTCCCAAAATATCACCAAATAACGTGGGAACCGATGGAAACAAAGGCGAAGTTTCCGGAAAGTCTAATATTAAAATTATAATGAATGAGTTTTGACAAATTCAACTAAAGCCCCACGCACGTAAATTGCCCCTACTTTTCAGGGTTTTAGTGCTGCGTTTTTGTTCATGCTACTATGCTATTTGGACATTTGGGATGTTTTAAATCAACACTATAATTGCTAGCCTCAAAATAACATTTCATTAAAATACCCTTTTATTTATCTTAAGATTTTAATATTAAACAGGTCAATAACCACATTTAAAAGACAGATAGCACACGATACGACAGGCCTACCAACTTCTCATGAGGGCATATCATACCGGAACTCATACCAACACAAATTCACATCACAACATACGTCTTTTATTGAAAGTAACAGCTTTAGTCTGGTTGCAGTCCTCCAGCGTCAGGACACTTCCGTTGCAGCATCCGCTCTTAGTACAGGAAATACACGGAAATACTTCAAAATAAAATATGGAAAATAAAAATGTTACCATCATGGAAACGCGATTTTTTATTTTATTTTACAGTTTGGTTGTAACTTGAAGCATATTAACTGCATTCACGTTTCTACATTTTATAGTACTTTTGCCAATCACTGTTTATTTAGGCTGGCTTTTTTGTTTTTGTGTTTTATTAACACACAAAAACAAAACACATTTTTATGTAAACTCAGTCAAAAATATTAACTCATAAAAACATTGTATTAATCGTTGGTCTAAAAATGACTTGATCACCATGTCTCAATTTTTAGTTTAAGCCAGTCCAGTTCATAGCTTAGTTCTGGTCACTGCTTAAGCCAAAGCAAGATGTAATCTATGGCCGGACTTAGTCATAGTTTTGAAAATAACAAAACATAAATAAAAATCTGAAACATGTAACAACATGTAAAAACATGTAAAGTCAGACATTGATAATTTGAAGTCTTGATGAAAAACAAGTTGTTGTCTGAAACATAATAGAGATATAACAATAAGGTTGAGAACATCAACAACAGGTTTAGAACTTAATAAACTTCTTTTTGGAGGCAAAACTATTTTCTCCAAATATAGACAAAGTCAAAAGAGAACTAATCAGAATTTTTTCTGAACCTAGCAGCTCTGCAACTACATAACTGGCCACTGTCCGCACCAGGCCCAAAGCCGCTGGGAAAGGCCTCCGACAACCCATAATAGAAGAGGAAGAAGATGTAATAGAAATGATCTCTCATTAATGTGGCATTCAACATCTTCCTCACAAAACATCCACAACTAAGGTGTTCCAGTGAAGCACTGCAGAGAAGTGCAAATGGTCTTGTAGCTGTTGTCCCCAGCCTGCAGAGCTGGAGGAAACTCTACTGCTGCTGCTCATTCTGCTGCCTTTTTGCATTCACTGAGGAAAACACAGAAAAAAGTGATAGAAAATTATGTTGCTCTAAGGCACAAAAATAAACACCAACTACTTCCACTATTCTGTCCACATCTGTTGGGACTGATGTGAGCTGTCGGAGGTTGGACTTTCGCTTTATAAAATAATAAGTAATAATAATAATGAATAAATACAATATTTTAAATAACAGTTTTATCTTAAATAAAACATAACCTGAGTTATGTCATCTAACTTCTGGAGTCTGAATACTGGTGCCTCGGAGGGCTTTTGCTTCACCAGTCCAGTGGCCAAACAATTTGCCATGGCTTAAGGAAAACCACATATAGAAAAAGAAATACTTTAAATGTAGCAGCTCTTGTACCAAACCTAAACCTACTTAACTTTTTAGTTTTAATACAATGGCACAGAATATTAGATTTACAATGTGTCATACCATCAGAATGAAGATGCCAGAGTCATTGCTGCTTTTAAAACACATTGAAAGAAGAAAGTAATTGTGATTATAGTTTGACTCTTATTAATAAGTTGCTGCGTCTTCTCATTCAGTGGCACAGGATTAATGGTCTGGAAAGATTTCTTAAAATGGGACTATAATTATTATAAAATTATCAATAACATCCACTGATTCCTGGTGGTATTAGTCTACAAGTAATTCCCAAATCAAATGATCAAACAAGCACCATTGCACCAATCAAAGAAAAAAGATAATCACACAGCCATTACATTCTGTAATTGAATAAAAAGCCTGTTACATAGCTCTGAACGTGGTCTGCTTAACTCTGAAAACACAGAGTTGATGCAAACACTGAGCCTTTTTTGAACAACTTCATTATTGTGTGTCATTAAATATTAGCGTTATTGGTGATTAAAAACGTTTAAACCAGCTTAATCACGGTAAAAAAAAATCATGATAGTTACACAATGTCTGTTGTTGCAATGTTCAGATAATGACCTGCAACTTAAATTATAAATTATATTAATAAATATGAATAACTGCAACGGAAGTGTCCTGATGCTGGAGGTCTGCAGCCAGACACTAAATCGGGGTGGTTAGTGTGGTGCGCTCGTTTTGTTGCACTGCTCGGCCCTGTCCCAATACCCACACTTGCGCCCTCACGTCCTTCAGTTGCGCGTTCTCGCTGATGGGTGAGCGTGCGCAGCGTGTCCCAATCATAGATTGTAAACAAACATGGATATCGTGTGGCCATTGCTCCCCCATTCACTGTTATTGTGCTTACCACAGGGCAATAAAATGGCGGTTACATTCGGGCTTTTTTGCTGTTACTGCACTGTAAAACAACATATCTGTGTTTATAAAACAATAGTCTTCAGATAGCATAAACAGACGTATGCTATTTATCAAAAAGTCTCCAGAGTGGTTTGATGCCCCGCCCATTTTGTGCCCTTGAAGCACACTCTCTGTAAGCAGACATGGAAGCAGACTTCAACCCAATCGAGTGCAGCAAAATGGAGAAAAAAATTATTTTCAAGTATAAAGTGTCCCTAAGTAATAAATATGTATGTATTATAAGTTACATTTCTAATTTCATTCAATTTTTGCTTATATTTCTAGAAATGTATTTAATATGTGATGAGTCATTTTAATAACAAATTATTAGTTATTATAAAACAACCCGCCACATTTAACCAATACTGACACACTTAAAAAATACAGTTTCCATTATTTGGTTTGAAAAAACATATTTTTTAACAGGGAACTGATAAAATTTGCCAACCAATTTCTTTGGTTTTTCTGCTTTTTATTTTGGGGGATGAGTATATGCTGTATATTTATCATAAATTTTAATAATAATATTGCTTAAAGTAAGATCAGTGCCAGCATTTGTTATTGCAATTATGATGTTGATGATGATACCCATGTTGATGACATAAAGATTGCCTTCCACAAAAGTGTTCTTCCACCAAGTACATCCTTTGTGGAAGACCACAGGGCAAATGGATATTGGGACAGGGCTCTGATCACTACGGTGGCCGGAAAGTGCAAAACAACATTACAAAGTGTGAAACACTTTTACAAAGCACGAGACAAATTTACATTTTGGAAAACATTACAACAAACATAAAACACAATTACATGGGGAAAACACTTTTACCAAGGACGAAACAAATTTACATTTTAGAAAACAAATTAACAAGACGCAAAACACTTTTACAAGTCCCGAAACAAATTTACAATGACAGATTCTTCACGGAAAGGGAATGTACCACACACCGGAAGTGACGCGGTGAAAGGTGTTGTTAGTGAGCGCGGTAGATTGTGTTGTGGTTGTACAGTAAATGGCTAAAGTTTATGGTGACCAAGCATGGACTGCGACCGAGGAATGTTTTGCCCGTTTTGTGGCAAACACATGAGCAGCTTAACCCGGTTTTGCTTTGCGTGTGGTGTGACGGATCAACTGGCGAAGCCGGTTATCTGGCGACGTGCAGATGTTTTTTGTGGGCGTTCCTCTCTAGGACCCCACTTTTACAAACCAGGAAATATAGGTATTATTTCGTCTTAAATTACATCGATGTGATTCTTTTTACAGCGTACATGTCTATAATGATGTATCTTTTGGTGTCGATTAGAAAGAACGAACGTAGACGGCTTTGATTCAAGAGCGGTTTGTGGATTATAACTCGATGTAAACAGGACAGCCCTTTCACCAGTTGATCCAGACGATCTCCGTTTAACCTGCGTAAAATGAGAAACAGCCTTTAAATCAAGAAATACTACAGACGGAATACTGGCGTGGACAAGGTGCTCGTGCTGTGCAACTTCTTTTAAAACTTGTAACTGAGTTACCTGCAGTCATCGCAATATAATCTGGTTCAGTACAATGAGAATAAAGTTGAGGCTACTCTTACTGTTATAATGTGAGCTCTTGTCTCTGGTCAGCGCTGGAGTCATACTGGCAACTAAGCTGTCTTTAAAAAGTTATTTGTCCCTTGTCTTTATGACTATGCTTTATGTTGTATGTTTGTGTATAATCTGTCTCATGTACTGGTGAGCTGAAGAAAAATTTCCACTTTGGTAAACAAGAAAGTAATGTTCTAATCTATTTTGTTAGACACACTATAATTAAACACAAACTAATATAAATAAATGCCCTTAGTGAATAAATATACAGCTTATAATTGTAGCTTCTGTCTCCTCTGAAATAATAAAACAGGTTTCTTCTTCACAGGTTTGAAACCTTTCAATGTTTGCTTCTGTTATGTTTCTCCTTTTGACCTTTGACATGAGAGCCTTTGTATGTTCACTTGTAAGGTCTGTGTTGCATTAAATAACTTCCACAGGTCACAGGTCTAGACATCATGAGTTTACATTTGTTCTTTACCATCAAACTTAAGAAAAATATATTTATCCATTAGTTTATTTCAAAAAGGAAACTCCACGACATTAAACTGGTTGTGACTCTTCACAGAACATTTATCTTTAAGAGGGACACTTCAAAGGCTGAAGACAGAAATGACCATAAAACCAATATTTATGAAAATGTCAATATGAAGCATATAAAACATTTCAAAAGATTTATTGAAGAGAAATGACAACAGAAACCCTCTGTGTTACATGTGTTTATTTGGTTTAAAAGTGCAGACAGAACACTGTCAGGACAGTAGATATTTAAAAAGCCAGAAGAAGTCCTGCTGTAGCAGCAAGTGACTCACACTTTAAACCACTTGGGTCTTGTGGAAGAGTGCAGTCATTTGACAGATATGATACTTTGCCGAGACAAAGCACAGTGACAAACTAAAGAAAGACGGTTTCTATTTACGTAGAAAATGCGCTCAGAATGCCGCTTTTTCTAAACACGTTTACTCCGGAAACCCTTAAAAAAGCCTAACGAGCAAGAACATGTAAACATTTCTACTTGAAATGCTCTGTTTTTACTGTTAACCATCACCAAGCTCACACCAAAGTCTAAAACAAGTTGTTGAAATGTCACAGGTTAACTTGGGACTTAGCCACAAGACAACCTGACCTCAGGTCTCTGCTCTGTCCAACGACCGAGCAGCCAGATTAATAAACCTTTACCTTTGTGCCAAAAAGTAGATTGTTTGATTACAAATCAGATTAACAGCAAACTTTAGCGATAAGCAGTTTCTCATAATCAGCCATGTTACAGCTACAGTTGTTTTGAACAGGCGTCGATACAGACACCTTTCCCAAGTTCACCTGATGAATTCACACAAAAATATTAAACTACACAGTTGTCTAAAGTTTGCTGTGAGTATTTTTTCTTTTCTTTTTACTGAACATAGTTTTGTCACTGTTGTTCATAAACAAACATAAAGAAGTGAGAAATGAAGGAGAAGCCAATTTCATTCAGTTTTGTATAATTTAATCTTTCCCTGTTAACCAAAACCCTCTCTGTTTGCCCCAGGAGTGAAGGGGTGAGTGGAAGCACAATGTAAGTGCTTTGGGGGTCTGAGAAGGGTGCAAAAAAAGCACTATATAAATGCACACCATTTACCTCTTTTTCCTTTTCCAGATGTACTTAATATTTCATACATTTAGAAATGTATTTTAGATCATATATTTTTATGATTGTCTATTGTTTTGCAAATAAATGCTAAGAGTGCTTTACTGATGTGTCACATGACCTTAACCCAGCTTTTATTCTAAACATTCTACAGAACAGTTTTTATGAGTCATGGCTTAAGACTTAATAGTGTTTAATTGTGCTTTTTTTGACAGCAGCTGAAAGAAGATCATTGTTAAATAACATGTAGATTTAAAAAATTACATTGGGTTTGACATTTTACTTTTTATTTTACTTCAGACAAGAAATCACCAAAATATGTAAAAAAAAAAAAAAAAAAAGTACAAAAAGACATGAACACATCTGAAAGTATGAATGAATGCTATCAAGATACAGTATTGGTTTACATGTTGCAATTGTGTCTACATTTGATTTATGCCCTGTGTGAATGTTAAGCACTGTCATATTTGTCAAAGGTAGTTCAGAGAGAGAGGTTCTTGTGACTGGAAGGTAGTTGAAGGAAACCTTAGACTCTTCATATATCTGGAAATGTTTAATTCATTGTAATTGACTGAATAAAAGACTTGTTAGTTACAGGATATATTGTACATTAAATTTAATTACACAGTCTAGTCTAAACCACTCTGACAATTGTTTTTCATCACCCTGCTGTTTCAGTTCAGAGGAAAACAAACGTAATGTTGTAACTGTTAAGGCTGTGGCTAAGCTATTCTGCCACAAACAGCGAAACTAAAGACGAAATTGCGTGTTTAATGGCAATTATTACTTACATACATTACACCACATGCAACCGTTCAGATTAAGTAATTTTAGTAAAACTTCACAATAGCAAAGTCAAGTCAAAAGCAGCTGTCGATGCATCACAAGTTAACCTGAGAGTTCACCTGAGAGTTCACCTGAGAGTTCACCTAACGCTATCTGCTACAGACGACTCTGTCTAATTTCAAACTTACTTTACTGGAGTCTACGCTTTCCACAAATACTTTACCTTTGATCAGTTATATTGTTCGTAAAATCCACGTCCTTGGGACATTTTTTTTTACCATTATCACGAACATTACTCATGGGACTTAGTGAGTATGTTTTTGAACAGGCATCTCTCTAGACACCTACACTGTGTTTTGTTGTTGTGGCAGCTGCACACTGCCGCCAGATAACCTGACTCCAGTTGATCCGTCACACCGGTCGGTGTTTGGAGTTTCTAAAGGACGCGGACCAGACGGAAAAACCGGGGATGTCTCGACAGCCGGACAGTTCTAAGCAAAGTAAGTTCTTATTTGTTATTTTTTTAGTGCAGCAAAATGCTATCTATCTGAGGCAATGTTAATTAGATCAGTAATGCTAATAATGATTTTTTGAGCAGATTATAACTTTCTGTTTTGAAACAAAACTCTGTCAATTTCAGCAGAACAACCATGCCCGTCATATAGACAGTTTATGGAGTATAGAAGCTCAAAGTCAAAGGAACGGCAGTCTTTTAACTATGGGCCTAAAGGAAGATTTAAGCCTAAAGAAAGAAAACACGTCCAGGTAACTTGTACTGACTGTTCTATACAATTTTGCAATGCTCTGTATGTATTTGTGTGCATGTGTAATTTTATTTTACCTATGTATACATTAATTATATATCTTTGTTATTTTACTAGATAAATGTAGGATTGATGGTGCCACATGAAACTGATGGAACCGATTTAAAACCTCTAAGAGGAAAAACACTCCCGTTATTTACAGACCCAGAGGTAGCAGCACCTGATCTACTGAAACAAGCTGTTCAGAAAATGAGAACATTTAACAAGGACATGCACGAAGGACCGTGCACGTTCTTTTGTATCCAGACTGCTCAGAGGTAGTCCATGTGCCTGGGTCAGAAAAGCCATTCAAATTGGCAGAATATAAAAGGAAATAGGAAAGGCATATTCCAGGATCACTTTTTCATTTGCCTAGAAAAACACTATAAAAGAGGTTAGTGGAGCTCATGATTCAATATATTTACATATTTTGATACTCTGTTGGACAATAGATAATGTTTGTTTGATTTATTTTTTCAGTGGATGATACCTCAGACTCTGATTCTGAAATTGTCATCACAACAAGAAGCACAGCTGAATTAAACCAAGCTGACACTTTGGTACATCACTTATTTCAATTTTTTATAGTTATGTATGTTTGTATTTATTTATTAGATGTGCATTGAATTTTACGATAACATCTTTGTCCTGGTCAATAATTTAGTAGAAAATGGTTTGTTTTGATTATTTTGCGGTAATTATTGTACAGTAACATAGGGAACCATTCAGCATTGATTAATGCTGTTTGTGGAAATGGAACATTAATGGAAGCTGTTGAAAATTGTTGATAATTTTATCTGTTTCCTCTCAGGTTTTGAACCACAAAATCAAGTACCCCAAACTCAAGCTGGAAGATGAAAGGTAGGTGTTGCACACTTATGCACGCAAAGGAAATTTCAGGCGTGCATGGGTTCAAATTATTTATTTACTTCTTGAATGGAAATAATAGTAATAACCCATATCTTATTGTGCTAAAGTGCTTTTACTACCAGGGAAAATTGAAAAAAATATATATAATAATTTTACTCTCAAAATTGTGATAAAACTACAAGCAGATATTTTACTCCTTATACACATACACATTATACATTTATATTACTGTTTTTGGAGATGTTTTATAACTTTTGTTCACCTGAAAATAAAGCAAGATCTCACATAAGCTCAACGTTGCTACAGGCTGTCTCTGTAACTGACGTCACTCCATAACTAAAGGACCCACAGCTGCTTGTGTGAGCTTTACTTAATTCACCTGCAAGAGCTTATTGGTGTGTCCTAAAAACATAACAATAAGCTCTTGCAGGTGAATAAACACAAATGACAAATTAACCAAACCTTAAAAAAATGAGAATGAAGTGTGTGTGTGTGTGTGTGTGTGTGTGTGTGTGTGTGTGGGGTAATGAGAGACACATATTTTATTTATTTATTTGTTTTATTTTTATTTTTATTCTAGTGGTAATCAACCAATATGAAACTTGGTGTATACATTGTTTACATGATTTGACTGTAGGCTCAAAGGACACCCACTTGTTTTAAGATGTCTAAACGTCCACTCTAGCCCAGAACACATTGGCCACCTGAAAAGAACCATTGTCTCTCATTTAATCCATTTGACTCCGTGACAAGGGCTAGATACCAAATTTCACGAGAGTCCTTTTAAATAATCTATTTTTAATTTGTTGATGTGATCAGATAATTAGCTTTGATGAACAGGAAATACTATATGTGTAATGTGATTTATAAAATAATCTTTTTTTTATAACTCTTTCTGTTACCTATAAGACTACCCTTTTCTCAAAACTATATTATAGCTTTTATCATGTAGCTAATAATTTGTATGTTTTATCATGTTTCAGAGATGTACCAGGACATCCATCAACAATTCAGCCAGGACAGGTAATAAGGCAGACTGGCACCATGGCATTTCTTGCTTTCAGTGTTGTTGTTGTTACTTATATTTTAATCTTTTTCTTTTTTTAGATAGTTATATCTGATGCTGAGGATCTGGATCCACCTGAAACAATTCCAGAAAAAATATCTTGCTACAGGTAAAAAAAATACAAAAATCATAATGACTGACATAATTTAACTTCATTTAACTGATTTCACGGGGAAGACATTTTTGTTTGTAAGATGTTTTAACGTGAAAATGATCATTTCTCAACAGGAAATACACAGACCTGTATTCACCAAATGTTGAGCAAGGAGCAGAGGACGAAGAGCTGGTTGCTGTCAATGTGCAGAATTTCCAACACACAACAATGTAATATGGCAGCTTTTAACTATAGCATTTTTTTCACTGTAGTATAGCTCTGGTATATCTGGAATATCCACAAATTAAGTCACTTTTTGTCATTACAGGGAGGAGATGAACATTACATTATCTGACATTGTAGCAAACCTGTCACTTCTTATTGAGCATAAAAGAGTCAGCCGGTTCAACATCTCAAGGGCTAATGTTTGGGATGGTGCAGTCAGAGGTTTCAAGCGTGCAACATATTCTGAAACCTGTGACATGCTGGTCAAATTTACTGATGATACTGGTGTACTGGAAGAGGGAATTGACACTGGTGGTCCAAAACGAGAGTTTTTAACTTTACTAATGAAACATCTAAAAGGCCGGCCCATTTTTGATGGACCAGAAGGACATCGATTCTTGGTCTACAATGCAAAGGGTATGCATATTTGTTAGACATGTATTATAGACTACTAATGGTTTGTTAATGATCATTGACCATATATATCACATGACAAATGCTTGTATATTACAGTATATAATGCATTGTTTGTTTTAATTTTGCAATATGAATTCATTCACAGCTGTTAGGGAGGATGAATACTACCTGGCAGGAAAGATGATTGCTGTGTCAGTTGTGCATGGAGGTCCAGGACCCCATTTCCTGTCGAAAGATCTTGTACAATATCTTGCAGGCCTGCTTTCCTTTAAAGCACCAGTTAATTTAATAACTGATGAAGAAATAGGGACAGCTTTGCAAGAGGTGAGAATAGCATAAGGCTACAGTTTGGTAGGCCAGAGTTTTACATAGTTCCTGCAGTGTTTTGAGACAGTGTTTACTTCCTATATCCAGTAAAGAATTTGTTTAAATAATTTATTCATTTTTAATGTTGTAAGCTTGGACTATGCTGTGTATGTATCTCATTAAAAAAATAGGTCTTTATGCCCCTTTTTATCTTTTTCAGATTGAGAATGCCGCTTCATTAGATGCTCTGCACGAATGTATGATGAGACACAGTACAATGTTACAGACAGCAGGTTGTCTGAGACATGTGGCTACTGTAGAAGAAAAGAGAGAAATTGTTTCAGACTACCTCCAGTGGTATATTATTGACCGCAACTCATCTGTAATTGACAGGTGAGATGCTAATTGTAGTGATGAGATTTTCTTTTTTATGTATTTATATAAGAAGTTTTAGTTTGAAATACCTCAGTGTCCCCATCTTTGGTTTATGCAAACATGTGTATCTGTTACCAATTTGTCACCGTGACAGAATTTGTAACTTAGTGTATTTCAACTGATATGTGATGTCGCTTCATTCTGTGCCATGTCAAACTGTAGTGCTTTCAATTAAGTCTTCACACCTTATAGATTCAATTTAAAATATATATTAATCTTTTTTCCTTATCATTCTACAAACAATACATCATAATAACAACGCAAAAACAGAAATTAGAGCTCAGGGTTTTCCTCCTGATTAAGTCCTCCATAGAGTTCATGAGGAAAATTAGTCCAGTTACCCTTTAAGTGATCCATCCACCTCTACTGCACATCTGGCAGCAGATTGAAGGTTTAAGGCTCACTTGATTCATCAAACTCTTGATGACTTGTTGCTGTTTTGAAAAAGTGCATGGAGCATGTAGACTTTAAGTGCACAAGCCACTCAGCGTCAGTGTCATTCCAGTCTTCTGCTTCTGTGTATAATACTTAGTTTATAACAATTCATTTTAACGTGCAATGTAAAAATAGGGTTCTTTTAAATCATTTCCTAACACCTAACGCCCCTCCCACACACACACACACACAAACACAAACACAAATGTATGTTTGTTAAGGTGGAGTATACGTTTCTTTAATTTAAATTCAGTTGCCACTACACAGCACTGAAACAATGTGTGTTTTCACTCTGTAGATTCAGGGAGGGTCTGTCAACCCTGGGGTTTTTGACTGCACTACAGCAACATCCTACTTTGCTGGCCTCTGCCCTGTGCCACTCTGAAACGAAACTCACTGCTTTTGACCTTGAGAGACTCTTCAAACCTGACCTCAGTCCTTCGGGGAGTAATCGAAGACTTAAAGAAAGTCAAACCCTGGGCTACTGGGCAGACTATCTCCTTGATTGTGAAGGTTTGTTAGTTTTGGTTTTTTATAACTAGTTAAGTAAAAACATGGAAATCAAAGCGGCAAGCAGCATTTATTGGTGGTTCAAGCATTGCCAGCCCTTAAACGCATAAGCAGCAAAAGACATTAAGTTTTATTAAGCAATAAAGTATCCACCTAAATCACAGAAGGAAAAGGCCAATAGAGGCAATTTACCATAGGCTTTGTGAAAGTTATAGTGCCACCTATGGTCCAATGAAATGTTGCAACCTTCTTTAGAATCCTATGCCTCATATGCACACTACTTTTGGTGAAGTTCTGAATTTTCATTTAGGATTTATGGGCTTTTGAGTGTGTTGCCATGCCATTTCTAAATGACCCTGTTATGGCTACCCAAATGGTAAAGTTAAACTTATTTTTTTATATATATAATTATTGATCAATAGAGTCCAGAGAATTGTACTGCACTGGTTTGGTTGCGATTGATCTAAAAATCAAGAACTAGTTTGTGCAAGTACATTTTTAAGATGATAGCAAATTTTTGATGGACAATTTGATTGACAGCAGTAGTTCTTGAGGCAAAGTTGTTCAGTATGAGAATATCTATCAAATTATATGCATTGTGTGATAACAGAGCTGTAAAACTTATAATAAAAATCAGTACACCTAATTTGTTTTTTCTTTGCAGAAGGCCAGGCTGCTGTGTCTGTGGAAGATGTTTTGATGTTTGCAACAGGGCTGTCGTCACTTCCCCCATCTGGCATGGAACCACTGCCACAAATAGAGTTCCTGGATGACTCTGCTTTACCAATAGCAAATACATGTTCAAACTCCTTGAAATTACCACTGCTAGACTCATACGCTTTGTTTAAGTCACAAATGGACTTTGGAATTCAAAATAGTCCAGGATTTGGCTGTTTTTAGGCCAAATAGATGACCCCTAGAGTTGAGACTCTGTAAACGTTGTTGTTAAAGGTTCACTTTAAAGTGCAGTTGCCACAATTGTTTTTATAATGTAATATATATGTAATAGTATGTGAACATGTTTTTTTTCCTCACCTTTAACATTTTGAAAATGTTTTAGATTTGTGACTCTCAAACTGGGATCCCTTTGTGAATCACTGTTTTAGATAAAGAAACAAGTAGTTCAAGAAGTTTTGTTTTCTATACTACAAAAATTTAATAAATACGTATTATTGTTGATTAATTGACATCATACTTAAAAACAATTAAGCTGTGGGTGACAGATTTATAAACATTGTGTTTAGACAGCAGTATTGCATCACTACAAAAAAAACTCCCTTTTTGATAATTTCATAACTGAGCCATTTCTTTTAGTTTTATGTATAGTTCTGATGCAGACTCCCAGTTCTCTGGCTTCTGTAACTGATTGTGTTCCATGGCAAAGTCCAAGTACTCCTGCATGTTTGGGTCCCCACAAGGAGTCATTGACAGGCTAGCCTCAGGAAAGGCATCCAATTCAACCTGTTCGATTTGAAATCCGCAGTCTCTGGAGCCAAACCTATGTTAAATAAAAACATAAGCATTTATTTTCATTCAGTCTAAAACATTTACTCATGTACATTTACATTTATTCATTTAGCTGACACTTTTATCCAAAGTGACTTACATTGTTCTACAGTAATTACCAGTGTTACAGTCACTGGAGGCATGGTGGGTTAAGTGTCTTGCCCAAGGACACAACGACAGTATGAACTGTGGGGAGAGTGGGAATCGAACCACCTACCTTCCGGTTGAAGGACGACTGTTCTACCCACTGAGCTACTGGCACCCCCGTCACAATAATACTTTTATTTGTTTATTATCAATGTATCACCTGTGTGGTAAGTAGTAGAGTTCATTGGGCACTCCTCCTGGACATGCTGCTGTTCTGGAAGGGCGAATCCTGTGACTGTTCCACAGTCTCAAACACTCATTCAGATCCTTCTGAATAACATCACCAAAGCAATATCTCAATAGGCACTGATGTTCATGACTCCCATTGAAATATCCGACTTCTCTAAAGTCTGCAAATAACTCCATCCAGAACTGAGACCTATTGAAATTGATACAAATTGTAGTTATACTTGTAACTATATACACATATGTTTGAATAATACAATCAAAGATTGGTCGTAATAAAATATATAGTCTGCATCTTTTGGTCATTCAATTTTCTTTTCAGGATCAACTTCTTTTTTTGGAGGGCTGTATTTTTTTAATTTTTTATTGATCTTTATTGTGCTCGTTTTTTGTTTTTCAATACTCGTTCGAATGACCAAGAGATGCAATGACCCTTTATGAAGACCACTCACCTTCCCTTTCTAAATATAGACCACCAGGACTCAATACGCTGGTTATTTACAGATGAACCGTACATATGGCTGGACGCACCAGAGTAGTAGTCACTGTGATGGTGGCGTAGCGTACATTGAATTGCAGCCATTGTGCCGTTCTCAGTGCCACAATCAGTCCTCAGTCGCATGGGGATGACACCGAGGTTTCGCACACATGACATAAAAAAGTGAGCAATCACTGATGGGTTATTGTTGGTTGGTCCACATTCAAGCCACAATACTTTACGTGAAAATCCATCTATGCATCCCGATATGGCCAAACCGAATGGCTTAAGTTTATCATAACCATCTGCGTGCCACATATAGTTAGGTCCCATTGAGTGGTAAGTTCTTCTTGTAAACCTTCTCCGTGTTCTGCTTTCACACCCTCGAGGATTAAGCTCCCGGAGCAAATTCATCACATCATCCCTCTTCACTCGAAAATTGTACTTTTGTTTAAGTACCTGCCACATTGTGCGGTAGCCAAATAGTTGTCCGGGTCCACGAAGTTCCAATCTGATGGCATTTCTCACGGAGTTTGGAGAGGAATAATGCTTTCTGCGGTACAACCCGGCTTCGCTCAGTTTACTTTTAAGAGTCCTCAAGCTGATGTTTACACCATGTAGACTTGACATCATGTCCACGATTACAGCGTACGAGTGGCCCTCGTTAAAATATTGAACACATTGATGCAGTGTGTCTGATGTTTCCGTCTGGTCCGCGTCCTTTAGAAACTCCAAACACCGACCACACGCAACGCAAAACCGGGTTAAGCTGCTCATGTGTTTGCCACAAAACGGGCAAAACATTCCTCGGTCGCAGTCCATGCTTGGTCACCATAAACTTTAGCCATTTACTGTACAACCACAACACAATTTACCGCGCTCACTAACAACACTTTTCACCGCGTCACTTCCGGTGTGTGGTACATTCCCTTTCCGTGAAGAATCTGTCATTGTAAATTTGTTTCGGGACTTGTAAAAGTGTTTTGCGTCTTGTTAATTTGTTTTCTAAAATGTAAATTTGTTTCGTTATTGGTAAAAGTGTTTTCCCCATGTAATTGTGTTTTATGAAATGTTTATGTTTGTTGAAATGTTTTCCAAAATGTAAATTTGTTTTGCACTTTCCGGCCACCGTAGATCACTGATGGAGGAACAGAAACTGCGGTCAAGCCATCCCCGTTTCGCAAAACACCAATCAAGCCAGCCCCGTCTTTATTTCGGAGTGCTCCGGTATTCGATGTTTTACGGTAATGCAAGGAAACAGCGCCTAGACGTCCTCCCGAACCCGAACTGATCAATGTTCGTTTTTTACATTTTCAACTCTCGGTAGTTGCGTCTCTTTTGACAGTTAATATTCATTTTTTTTAATCATAAATATATATAATTCACAAACTCAATAATAATCAATTTAGTTTTGAAACGTTAACTTTGATGTTGCAATGATACAACAATGTTTTTGTTAAATTTCAAATAAATGTCAAAATAATATTAAAGCATGTAATTTAGCAACAGTCTAATGCACAATTACAAAATAAAAGCCCCCTGATAATTCTGAATTGTTTACACTAAATTTATTTAATTGATTAAAAGTAAACTTGCAGCTGCCAAACGTCTGGTGAGTAGCAGAGGACCCCTTGATGTTCTCCATGAAATTTCAGAAGAATCTGATGTAGCATTTCAAAATAAAGGTCAAACTAAAATTCATAACTGGTAGGAATTTCTCACCAAATTTTACATTTGATTTTATAGAAAAATAATTGCCAAAGGGTCATTCCACTTCTGGTGTGTAGCAGAGGACCTCCTGGTGCTCTCCAGAAAATTTCAGAAGACTCTGATGTAGCATTTCAAAAACAAAGGCAAGGTTTCTGGAAAGTCTGATATTAAAAATATAATAATATAACATATCAGAACCCATACCAACACAAATTCACATCACAACTTGAATATATACGTCTTTTATTGAACGTATAACAGACCCATGTTAGTTTAAAGCAGCTTTAGTCGCATGAATCTAGTCAGGGTAACATCAGGGTGCTGTGGTGTGGATGCCCACTATTTTCTGTTGCGCGCTGTCCCTCTCTCTGATTGGCTAATGCCGATTACGTCTTGTTGACGTCTGTGTGAACGCTGAGGTACCCGTATGTACTCGCAGCTTTCCGACGGTCCATAGTACAGAGTGACAACATGTCGAAAAGGAGAGAGCCAAGCGGAGGAACTCTTTTTGCGAACGGCACACCTAAAACATAAAGGGCTTTTTGACCAAACGGTGGCGTTTGAAGGTGGTTTGTACAAACAGTGTAGGGCTGGTGGTACAATTTTTAAAGAAGGTGATCAGTGAAGTCCGAATGGGCGGATAAAGACGCTGGTTGCAGCAGCGGTGGTGAGAGGTGCAGCGACTGAGGGCTAATAACAGGTTGGGGTTGCTTCTTGCCAGGGGATGTTATCCGTACTGTCTTATGGCAGACTGGTCGCGAGGGCTGTCCTAGGGGGACTCTCTCAGACGGACGGTCGGGACTACAAACTAATAAGTGCCAGTTATGGCTTTGGTAAAGACTTTCGGAAAGGGATCCTGAAGAAGGGCATGTGCTATGGAGACGATGCGTGCTTCATAGCGCGACACAGGACCGCCGACGTTTTAGGTAAGATGTTTTAAAATTGGTGTCTAAAATGCTAACAGTGTTTAAGATCAATCCTTCCTGTGTGCTTGGGTGACCTTCACACGTGTGTCGGCCCCCGGATGAAAACACAACACCCCCACCCCTCTTCTTGACCAGTGGCACCACACACTTTTGATCCTTGGGCGCGTATATATTAAGATCAGGTCATGAAGACCCACCAAGACACGTTTGTTAAGTGTTACTGGGTTTAATTAGCTCTCAGTAACTTCTCCAATGCGAAATATGACGGATACAACTGTATGCTACACCAAATGACCTTTCACCTAAATAGGCTTTAGATGAGGGATACACTGCGATAATGCCAGATACATCCTAAGTTAAAGCAAGACTGCATGTGAGGCCAGTTTAGGACTATTCTTAGAAAAATAAATGACTCTAACATCGCATTAGATTAAACTGGACAATGTCTTGCAAAGGTCAGAATGGTTGAGCATGGAGGCAGCCATATTGCTAACAGGCTGCTAACAGCTTTAGCTCAGTGTGCTTTGTCCTCACCTCTCACTGAGAGCATAGCCAAACAAAAACATTGTACTACACGTGATTTTTTTATAATTTTTTTAAAACAAATTTAAGAACCACCCGGTCTGAGATTAAAAGCTTGTGAATCTAGTTATTGCATGAACAAAAATAAGCTACATGGTTGTTATTATTAATTATGCAATGCTTGTATAAGAGTATAAAATTCTTGATGTGGTTTATAGTTAAATGAATTTGCTACACTGTCCAATGGGAAAAAAGCTCGGAGTAGTGCAACATTTTGGCTGCAATTCATTTGAGGCTCCATAGTTGTGCTATTTTGACATGTGTGCACCTAACTGATTTGTCAGTGTGTTAAAAGTGAGGATGTGATACTACATGCCAGGCCCATACTTATCCACTCCACTAACAAATTAATATAATCACCACATGCCTGTTGTGTAATTGTGTGCCATAGTCCTTAATATTCTCACATTTTAGACAGTTGTGGGTGTATTAGTGATGTCATTAAAAGATATTCTAAATATGTGTCCCCATAATTTTCAGAAAGGGTCATTTGTAAATGAATGCTTTAGAAAAAATATTTTTTTTATTTTTTTTTTTTTATTGATTGATTTAAGAATGGTTGATTAAATGGGTGTTGCTCTGATCTTTTTTTTTTAATACAAGACCTTTTATATCTAAACATTATTTTGTAGGAAGCAGCACAGCATGTATTGTGGTCCTGGATCGACGAAGTCACAAGTTACACACATGCAACCTCGGGGACTCTGGCTTTCTAGTTGTACGAGGGGGTGAGGTGGTACACCGGTCAGATGAGCAGCAGCATTATTTTAATACACCCTTCCAGCTGTCCATCGCTCCCCCAGGGTCCGAAGGCGTGGTACTCAGTGACAGGTCAGTCCTTAAAGTCCTTTACTTTATTCTTTCATGAATAATTATAAAACATAATAAAAGAAAGCTGTATAGTAAACCTCTGTTTGTTAGATAGGTTGTAGACAAAATAATTATTATAGTATATATATTTGTGAATACACCCAGGGATAAAGTTGTGACACTCCATTTGTCATTTTCATTCAAGGTTGAATGGAAAAGTTGGGTGCGTTTACTTTCATTTATTGTACAGATAGCAAATCACTGACTGTGTATGTAGACAAAAAAATATGCAATTGCAGAGGTACTCAGGAGCCCTCAACACCTTTGGCAATAGAATTAAAATTCTCCACTGCATAAAAATATTTTAATGTTTTTTTTTTCATGGAGTAGAAACGATGCTCAATGCTACCCTAAATGTGAATCTGTAACCCATGTGTCTGTTTGTCTGGGGCTTACATACACTTAATGTATTTTCTATCAAAGTAACCTTGATAGAAAATAGTAGACCTCTGCAGGTAAATGCTGCTTCCAAGCACAGACACACAGCCTGTCCTCCACAGTCAGGCTTTGGCTTAGTGTCGCCTGTCCAGCCAGATGACAGGATACCAGGTGCATTTTGCTACTCCATCACTTGTGACTGATCTTGTTGTGCCCCATTTTCCCTTTAGTCCTGAAGCAGCTGACAGCTCTTCCTTTGACGTGCAGCTCGGTGACATAATTTTGACTGCCACAGACGGCCTCTTTGACAACATGCCAGACTACATGATTCTTCAAGAGCTCAAGAAACTCAAGGTATAGTCTCTCAATATATGTGTGTCTTCTCACGTGTCAGATTTGGCACCGTGATTAAAATGGGTCTGCTCATTATACCTGAACAATTTGGCCTTAGTTACTAGTGTTACAATGCTCTAAGCTCAATCAAGGCATGGAGTACTATGTATGATGAGGCTTCGTGGCCCAGGTGGTTGTCCCGTAACCAGAAGGTTGGCGGTTTAATTCCCGCTCGTCCCAGTTTATACAGTTTTTCAATTTTAATTTATTTTTATTTTGTAAAATAATACCCAACCTGATGCACAGTTGCAATAATTATACAACCAAAATGCAAAGAAGAAAACAGTTTTTGACTAAGCATTATATGAAATTTTATATTGTTGTAATGCACCCAATATAAAAAAATAAAAATAAAAAGTTTTTTTTTTCTCAAATTATTTATTTCCATTGATTCTGAAATTCAGCCTTTCTGAGTTGGAATTTTTAATTTAAGAATGATTGTCTTTCTTATTATGCATATTGAAGCAAAGACATTTTTATTCTTTGATGAAATATTGTTGAAGCCATGAATTTCCTGTTATAGATGGGATGTCTATATTAGAATTCACAGGGCTCCTTTAGTGGTTTTGAGGCATTTATCATTCCCACAATAAATAAATAAAGGTGTTTTCAGCAGCATTGTACTTCACAGACAGATTAGAATCTATTGCACCCATTTTGAATAATTGAGAGGGTGCATATTAATATATTCCAAATCTTAAACTGGTATAACAATTAAAGATCTTGTACCTAACTTATTTTTTTTGTATTTTAGCCCATAAAGTATGTTGTAAAAGTCATTGTAAAGATCAAATTTTGTTTTATCTTAGCCAAACCCGGAAGCAAGATGCTTTCTTTTCCTGTGCGGCTCGTCCGTTCACATCACATTCTCAGAAAATGGGATGAGCCCCATTGACTGCTGCTATAAAGCTGCAAAGCAGCCGGCACGTCTTGTAAATGGTGAAGCATGGTTACGGAAAATCCAGGTGGCTATTCCCCCACTGGCTGTTACTGCATTCACGTCAAAACAGCTGAAAAAAAAACAAGTGGTTTCCCCTATAATAAACAGTAGATGGCATCATAAAGTCTTTGTTTTTTTCACCGATGATTGCTTTAACAATACAGCTCTAGAAAAGGTTAAGAGACCACTGCAATTTTTTTTCTAAAATCAGCATCTCTACAAGTATGGAAGCCTTTCCATTCCAATGTCTGCTAAATCCCAACACAGGCACACCTCATTCTACTGAAGGAGGTGCTGATTAGATGATCACCTGAACCAAATCTTATTTAATAAGGAAAAGTATAAAAAAAAACTTCTGTGGTCATCACTATCCTCTTGCAGTAGGACTAGCTGGATGGCAAAAACAGTGCCAAAAGTAATTGGAATCAAAAAGTAACAATTGACCATGCCAAAAAAGTTGAAAAGGAAGGTTTTGAGTGAGGAAAATGGTTCAATTCTGGCTTTACTGGCAGTGGTCTCTTAATTTTTTCTAGGGCTAGATATTATTTGGGGTTTAAACCATTTTCCACAACTAGAACAAAAAATATCAGGTACAGTATGTTAAAGTCACCAAATGTTTTAAAGGAGATGTGTAGAAGTCGGAGAGGCCGTAGGCACAAAATGGTTCACACGTTTTTACTACCAGAGTGTGACACTGGAATGAATAACTAATGGACTATGTAAAGCACTTTGAGGGCCTAAAAGTGCTCTATAAATCCAATCAATTATTATTACATGGATTGGCAGTGAATCAAAAGCAGGGTAAATTTAAATATTGCTTGTTTTTTACATTTTCTACATCTAAAATGTTATGTTTTTCTTGCTTAAGACGACCAACTATGACAGCATCCTGCAGACGGCACAGAGCATTGCAAAGCAAGCTCATGACCTTGCATATGACCCCAACTACATGTCACCTTTTGCACAGTTTGCCTGTGACAATGGTCTGAATGTTCGAGGTTTGTAGACTGCATTTTCATTGTCCCTTGGATGCATACATTTTTTAACTTGTCTTAAACAAAAACTACAAATTTTTCTGTATTGTAATGTTTACTTTCATCTTGACTTGTTGTACAGGAGGAAAACCTGACGACATAACGGTGCTCCTGTCTATTGTGGCTGAATATACAGACTAAATGTGTGTGCTTCTACTGGGCTGATACTTTCCCATCTGCCTGAGTCTTCCAGCCCTCCCAAAATGCACTGCGTCCTGTGGGCTGCCACCATCACGATACACACTCCTAGATCTGGAGGCTCACATCCATCAATAGAAATTTATTATATATTTTTTTTTCTTCAACTTTTTGTTTTGAAGTTAATTGGTTAAAAGGAGCTGTTCATGTTGATCATGATGCAGGAGGGTGCTTTGCTCAGATTGGTCTTGTGACGGAAAGGCGGTGCAGGAATGTCTAAAAAGGAAGACACAGAAGTCTTGAATCTGTTATTGTCAGAGCAGTAAGCCATGTGTTTGGGTGCTTGGAGAGATTTCAATAGACCTAAGAATTGGACCTAGATGTTTTTTCCCCCAATCATCTCTTTTCTCACATGTGATCAGGGAGGAATTAGTTATTTTAAGATGGCCTGCTTGAGCAAATCATACAGAAAGAGCAAGAGGGGGAGGGGTGGGGGTTCAGGTTGAATGATTTAACTAGTTTAACAACATAATAGATGGCCTATTAGATGGCCTTTTATGTGAAGGTAAATCAGGTTTTGTCACTCAGCTGAGGGATACGTCTGTGCGCACATCCTGAAATGTAAATATTTTGTCTGTTGCTGTTCAAGCAAAGAGTCATGTTACTATTGTTCAAGATGGATGTACATGTGCGTTCGTTCATACATATATTTTCCTGTATAGTTTAGTCCTGAAGTGAGCTTTATCATTTCCACACTGACTCACTAAAATAAACAAAATATTGGGGTGTCACTGACGGCTGCAGTAGCTGTTGGTGTGAAGGATGGTTGAACTGTTTGTGCGCACGTGTGTTTGTGGAAGATCTATGTTAGCAGTCTTTTGAATGTCTTTCAAATTTAAGTTTCTTCTCACAAAGCTAAAGCTAGCATCTGTGAATGCTTACATTTGCAATGATAGGTCAGGCATAAATTTAAGAAAAAGGATGTATTTTTTTATGATTTATTGTAGTTTTGAGAGCTTGGTGTGTTTTTAAAGGCATTATGGTAATGTGGTTCCTCATTGGCGTGTTTTTATTTCTTCAGTTCCCTTTTCCTCTTTACATTGTTTGCTGCTTCATAATTTTGTACTTTCATATGAATATGATTCATATGAACATTGTCACTATGATTGTAACGAGTGCTTGTAAATTTGTGTGCTGGATTTTAAACACATTCATTATACTGTTCTGCTTGTAGTTTGAAAGCTGATTTAATTTGGGCAAATTCTTTACACTTTAGAGGAGCACCAAAGACATGTTGTGTATGTCATCAGTGGTGCTTACAAATGGCATTACTGTAATTTCCTTATGCCCAGAATCCCATCTGATAGAGTCCTGTTTAAGTAAAAAATGTTTTAATGCCTCAAAAGACTTCAAAACAAAGGTTGTCTTATTTTTAAGTTATGTGACTACTATCCATGGGTTTCAAGTGATAAAAAACTAGGACCGTTGCTTGAGCAATTAACAACTCAAAACATCACTGTTTTTTTTTTTTGATTAGTCAAAAGTTCTCAAAATTGTGTCCATAACAGAAAAGGGTCATGTGACTGAAACCCATGAATAGGTTTAAAACCAAAGAAGGAAAGCCATATCTATTCCCCACAGTACACAGGGCATTGCTGTGTGCCCTGCTGTAAAGATAGTACTATGTTGGCTGAGACCAATATTGTCACTGTGTTCCTTAAAACAGCCTGTACAGTGGCTGCCATTGCTGAGTCATCTCATTCTACTTGGGATTAATTAATTAATTTATTGATAAACTTAAGTAACAGAACAACCTTTTGAGTTTGTTAAAGAAAATGAGACCATGAGTTCACTTTTGGGTTGTGTTCTGTGGTACAGATCACAAAGCTATTCATTAAGAACTATTTTGTGTTCTACAGTCCCCACTGTTTGTTTGCATGTTGCCTTGCTTGGCTGTTGGTGCCATTTTCATCTCCCACAGTTGTAGTGTGTACTCATTAAAGTTCATTGAGGTATGTTTGACTGAAAATTGTATGCAGAAGGAAATGTGGGTGAAAATGTAATTGTGAACTGTGAAAAGTGAGGGTGAGTACTGTTTCAGCCTTAATAGCTAGACCTGTAATCGAGGCCTTTCCTGTCATTGCAAGTTTTCGTCTCTCAATATTGCCCAAGTTTTAATGTAAATGAAACCTGTCCCATCTCTGATTAAAAAAGGTGCTTCTGCGGTCTGTATGGTATGATTGTCCTCTTTTCAACAAGCAATGTCTTGGTGTGTGAAAGATACACATGTCTACAGTGTAACAATGCAGGTCTAATTTATGTAAATATATTTTAAAAAAATATGTACAATATTTAAATAAAAAGTCTAGTATTTATACAAAACCTGTCTGATATCTTTTGTTCTATAACTGAACATTGATATTTGGCTGTGGTGGACACAACATTCAGGTTTAAACATGTATATTTTCTGAGACTGTACATTAATCAATTACATTATACGTTGGGGAGAGTGGGGTAAGATGAGCCACTGCGAAAGTTGATCCATCCACTTTATCTGGAAAGTTGTGCATCTTTATTGTTGTGTGACCTTACCAATTAAAGGAACGCATCCTTTTAATAAGACTGAAGAAAATTAGGACATATTTGAGAAAGGCACAAATCTTTTGCAACTAAAGGCAAAATTGTGGCATATTTAATATAATTTTGTCCACATCAAAACAAATTTTTCCAGGTCTAAAACTATTTATCTTGCATGCTGGTTATGTGTCAAGTTATAAAACGATGGAAATAGTTTAGCTAAATATTATCCTGAATAGGCAAGCTAGTTTGTTTTATCTAAAATTGTGGCTGTGGGGTAAGTTGAGCCAATAGTCTAACCTAAGAAACCATGAGGAACTGAAGCTAAAATAATATTTTATGTTTTGCATTAACTTAACTTTTTAGTTTGTCACATGGCTGCTTTGGTGTCCTGAGTTGGATAGGGACAACTTTACCAAATGTTCCCCTCATTATGACCAGGAGACTGTGTTTGACATTAAGGGTTAATTATGTCTGCATACAAGTGGACAAAAGTGATGACTTTCACTGTTGCAATTACTTCTTTGCATGTTTTCTTCCAAAGTCATTTACAATTCAAAATTAGGAATCTAGATATGGGAAACATATTTTCCTTGACAACTTAAGATTAAAACACCATAGTGGGCCATGGGTCAAAAGTAAATATTGCTTGTATTGGCCTTTACAGTTGAAATATTCCTTTACATTTGAATATATGTATTTATAGTGGTATCTAGTAGGGGTTTAGTTGGTGATGGTCAGCTTACTTCCTGGGGGTGCAACTCATCCCCTGACCTGGCTCAATTTGCGACTTACTCTAATATATTTATCTGATGGGAAAATATGTTATTATATTTTTATTATACATCTGCTTTCTATTGGCTTGGCACAAAGCCCACTCGAGCAGAAAATAGCCCCACTCTCCCCTAAACCAGGAAGTGTTTATTTTTTGTTGTTTTGACTGACCAAAAAATAGACAAAAATATAACTTTTAATAAAAGCGGCATATATGTTTTTATTTTTTATTTTAATTTATTTATTTATTTAGTGAGGCTACAAAAATATCATTCCGCCTGTTTTGGATTTTTTACATTCTGAGATGTCTCTGACGTGAAAAGAATATTATGGCTTTTTATCAGTAGGTGTCGGTAAAGAGCTACAGGATGCCATGGATGTTTTGTTTACTAATCTCCTCCTGCCTCTTCCTTGTAGCTGCACCCGCTAACCTACATTCTTGCTGACAGCAGATATTCAGTCTAAAAGAAGGTGCGCGTCAGCTGACAGCTGTGTTAAACTAGCATGCTAACTTTAGCCAGGAGATGTTTCGATGTTTTGGAGTTTAATAACGAGGAGGTCTCTTCAGTAATGGCGTGTTAAAAATCTTATGAATGTGAATTAACCATGTGACCCGTGTTAAAAATGAAAATATCATCTCGGTTAAGTATTTGGATATTAGCTTTAGCAATACGGCGCCTAGCAACCGAGGCTAGTTGTGACAGTGGTAGCGAACCTGCGTCTTCGGGGGGAGCTTAAATGAGTTTTTGGGATTTACTGGGATAAGCTATGCAAGCAGACAGTAGACTGGCTGCTTACTACAAGGTAAATGTTGTTTAAATGGCAAAAACTGAGCAGGGAAATGGTCTGGATATGCGGGGCAGCACAGAGAAGATGAAACCTAATGATAAAAACGGTTATGGATCGGACCCAGAGGTGAACGGCAATGCCAACTTCGAGCAGAAAAGTGTGGATAAGTACGGCTTCACTGGAGGTGCCCAGCAGTACTCCGCAGAGGCGTAAGTATATATATATGTATATATTTAAAAACAAAAATCCTCCAGATCCTCTTTGACTTTTTCAGAAATATAACAAACAATAAATATCTAGTTTCACGTAAAGCTATCTCCCTTAAGATGTATTTGACTTTTGAAGTTAAAGTAAGCTAAATGTAGACATGACTGAAAGTTTTTTAACTTTCGTGGAATGCATTTCCTGTTCTTTCAACAAAACAAAAAAAATGAAGTACCAGTCTGTATAAAATCTGCTCTTTCACATTGCTACAGTTTTGTCAGATGATATCATCTTGCTGTTGTGGAAAAACCATAACAAAACATAACATGGCATGTGCAGGAATGAACCGAAAAAGACAAATCAAAGAAGTGTTTTTGTAGGTGTAATAAGTTTTGATGTAAGTGAATCGTTCACAATTATTTAATAATCATTTTTAATGGGGGTAATAGTGAAACAATTCTATAAACAGATGTTTAATGGTCACTGCTGATGTTAAATGATCAGCAGTGATCATTAAACATCTGTTCTTGTTACATCTGTGAATGCCTCATTAACACCCAGCTCCCAACATGGAAGTTTGTATGGCTTCATGTTTGTGGTTCGAAATATTTTACTGTAAATGTAACCTGTTTAAGTCATTAATCGAAGGGCAGGCCACATACTTGCACTGAACTAAGCTGCACAGGAAATATTTCAAACAACTTGTAAAGTGAGATACAGACTGATGTAATGTGTAGGAGGTTGTAGTGAGCAAAAATAGGGGAAAGTACTCCCTCAGCTTCCTGTTTTCCTTGTGCTTCGCTGCAGACGGCAAGTATTCCACTGTTTTGTCTGATGGTAGGTCTCCAGGACAAGGAAGACAGCCCATGTGTCAGCTCTACTATATAAGGGCATAAATGTGTATATAATCATGTAAACACATAAAAAGGACAGTGTCTTGCTAGGAACAGACCTCACATTTAACCTCACATATAACCTTCAACTAGAAATGACTTGAATATTGTCTGTAAAACTGTTGCTAATAATATCTACACAGTGTTGAAGAGATTCCCCCTGAGGTGCTGAGGCATCGCGAGTTAAAATGGTTGGAAATGCTCAACAGCTGGGACAAGTGGATGGCTAAGAAACACAAGAAGGTGGGTTTTATAAGGTTTATCTTTATCAGGTGTCTGGAAATATTTTTTGTTTGTGAGTGTTAAATGCTTTTTTGTTTTTTTTACTGCTGAAAGATAAAGGAACGCTGTCAGAAGGGGATTCCTCCATCACTACGTGGTCGAGCCTGGCTCTACCTCACCGGCGGAAAAGTCAAAAAGGAGCAAAACATGGGCAAATTTCAGGTTGTTTTTTAAGTTGGGCAAAAGTAGAGTATATAGTACTGTATCTGTAATTGGTTTCTGGTATGACTACAACATGTAATGACTACCTAATTTATATATTTGGTTGTGTTCTTTATTAAACATAATATTACTTGTCTATTGGCCATAGGACTCTTCTCTCATCCTCTACTGCCCAACATTTCCTAGAAGTAGACTCAATATGAAACATATTTGCTCTTGTTGCTGTGTATTAATTTAACATTGATGCCTTTATAGGAACTAGATGACCAGCCCGGAGACTCCAAATGGGTTGACATTATTGAGAGGGACCTGCATCGACAGTTTCCTTTCCATGAGATGTTTTCAGCACGGGATGGCCACGGGTAAGAGCAGCAGTCTGACAATATGACTCCCATCTACATTTCATTTGGCTAAATACTGTTAGGTGTTTGTATTTGTAGGCAGAAGGACTTGTTTCGTGTGCTGAAGGCTTATACTCTGTATCGGCCTGAGGAGGGATACTGTCAGGCTCAGGCTCCTGTTGCTGCTGTACTTCTGATGCATATGCCAGCAGAGGTAATATTATTACGATTTATTTACAATTTATTGTACTATTAATATTGTCATCAGTAACAATTTACTGTATTTGTTTTCCATAGGATGCTTTTTGGGTTCTTGTCCAAATTTGTGAGAAATATCTTCCTGGTTACTACAGCACAGGTCTTGTAAGTTTTACTAAAAGTGATTGAGCTGTAGATGATTACATTTTACATTTACATTTATTCATTTAGCTGACGCTTTTATCCAAAACGACTTACATTGTTCTACATTAATTACCAGTGTTACAGCCACTGGAATCAAGGTGGGTTATGTGTCTTGTCCAAGGGCACAACAACAATATGAACTGTGGGGAGAGTGGGAATCGAACCACATACCTTCAGGTTGAAGGATGACCGCTCTATCCACTGAGCTACTGCTCAGCTAAATTAGTTAAACAAAAATGTTGTCATGAGATTTTTATCACCACAATCATCTTCTGCTATTAGATTGGGCCCAGTGGCTGTGCTAGCCTCATTGCAGATTAGTACCAGATGGATAAAATGGGGTGATGACCAATCTACTGGGATTAGATTATCAAAACAATCAGATTTAGGAGAGTGTACTGACTCCCTCTCTTCTTGCTAACTGCTGGGTTGTGTTGTCTTTTTTAAGGAAGCAATCCAGTTGGATGGGGAGATCCTGAATGCTTTGCTGCGGAAAGTATCTTTTGTGGCCTACAGTCACCTGAAGAAGCATAAATTGGAGCCTCTCTTGTACATGACTGAGTGGTTCATGTGTGCTTTCTCTCGAACTCTGCCCTGGGCTTCAGTGTTGAGGGTTTGGGATATGTTTCTTTGTGAAGGTGAGGCTCTTTGTGGATTGTTTCGAACCAGTAGTGCACATTAATTTAAGAACTAGAAGCACATTCCTATCAGTCACAATATATAAATCATTTAAAACAATGATGAAGATAACCATATAAGTCAAAAGGCCTGGTTAAACTCAGCTCAGGTTTCTTGGTATTTCTCAGTTTAGATGGCTGTAGTAAAATTAAATTGTGGAAGTGAAGCAGGTTTCAACAAGACATTTAACTCCACCCAACTTCTGCATTTTGACACTGAGTAGGATTTCCCTTTTTTTTCTTATTACTGAACAAAGTCACTACATGTTTATTTAAGGAAAACAAGTGATCCTTGATACATTTTTTTCTGGTCAGATTGCTTTGAAATCAAACTAACAATTAAAGCATTGAAGATTATCCTATAATACAGTTACACCAGATCGTATGCATTGTGTCTCTATATACTCCCCTGTTGGCAAAGATCGGGGCAATTTTTTGAAATATGTGCCCTTTAACAGTAGGGCTACAAATGTAAACATAATTTCATTAGCATTTATTGTTTTCAGGAGTGAAGATCCTGTTTCGTGTGGGCCTGGTTATTTTAAAATGCACTTTGGGATCTCAAGAAAAACTGAAAAACTGCCAAGGACTCTATGAAACGATGGAGGTGCTCAGAGCTATACAGCCACATTACATGCAAGAAGGCTTTCTAGTGCATGAGGTAAAGATGTATTCTGCAATCTTTTTTATTGTTTTGACACAGCACATGCCAGAAGCCTCCTGTGGGATTAAACTTTAACTTTTTAATGACAATGGCTAAACAAAAAGGCTTGGCTCAGCTTGTTAAAACATGTGGCGGCAAAGACACTTTGCTGAGGTAGGCTGTTTATCCAAAGCTCACTCATTTCTCCTGTGTTTTGTAGATCATAGAGTTGTCAGTGTCTGAGAAGGACATTGAAAAGGAGCACCACGGTCAGCTGCGCCGCTGGAAGGAGTCTCGTGGAGAGCTGCACTGCAAGTCTCCTCCCAGAATGCATGGGGCCAAAGCTGTCATGGCAGCTGACCCACCAAGCAAACAGGACTTGAGACAGAGGCCCACCATCATTGTGGAGTCTCCGCTCGCCAATATTCCTGATGAAGTGGGAACAGAAAAGAACAGAGACAAGAGAAATTTGACAAAAGATAAGCAGAAGAAGACAAGTCCAGAAGTAGAGGCAACAGTTAATCCTTACCTTCCTCACAGTGACCCTTCACCGCTGCTCACAACTCAGACAGTACAAGGGTCCAACGAGAGCCTCAGCAGCGTGGAGCATGACACCTACCTGTAGCAGCAGAGCGCCCATTTACACAATAAATGGTTCCTTGAAGCCCTGACCAGCTTCAGTTCTCAACAACATTCCTAAAGCCACTCTTCTCTCAAAAGGGAGAGCATTAAGAAACAGATATATTTGTGCTGCAGCCATGACTGAAACTTTACTTAAAACACAAAAAATTGTATTTTTGTAACATTTTGTAAAAGGTAACTAAAACATAATGCATTATACTTATCAATAGTATAAAAAGATAATAGATAATATTATTTAGGCCGCTGAGCAGGCAAGAGATTGCAAATCCACTATCTGCACTGGTTAACATGAACGGCTTTTTTAATAGTACAAATAGAACAAATGAAGTAATTAGTAATAAAAGTACAGTAAGTAGTTGTAGACATGTAAGGGAAAATATTCATTGAAAAAAGAAAAAACAAAAAACGTTTGAACTCGGTATGCCAGAGGGAAACCGGTAAAATGCAATTGTATCCGAGGCCTAACTGTGAGCTTTAGTGGAGCAGTGAGTATAGTACATGCCTCTCTAAACTGACTGTACCCACAGCTGTCTCAAGCACTAAGAGTCTGTTTTCAAAGGAAGTCTTACAAGATGAGTGTTTATTTTTCCTTGCCATAGAAGTGTATATTGCTTATATCAGTCACTATGTCCCAATGCTGAGATTTTTGATGATTCTGCTTTGTTAAAGCCAGTCTTGTGTCCATTTATGCCTGTTGTGATCAAGCTTATTACAGTTGGACACAAGAGGGCGCCATGGCATTTATACTTAACTCAGGCATCTATTGACGCTTAAATGAAGAATTGTTGAGCTGAGATATTTTAGCCAGTATGCCAAAGATTTGAATTGCTTGTGTTTCAGAGTTTATTTAGGTAAAAGTCTTACTTTAAAGTTTGGGTGTGTAAAATGTAGTTGTCAATGTAAAATGTCAATGAAATGTGGAAATTCCATTATGCTGTTTTGAAGGACACTAAAAGTTGCTTGTTTGCCGTTTTGCTTAAGGGTTTGTAAGTGGAAGACAGAACATTATTTTCCACTCCACAGACGTGTGCTAAACTACATTTTCTTATCTTTTGACTAAAACATTAGTTGCGTATGAAGTATATACATTATATCACTTAAGTATTTTTGCCAAAGCCTTAATGGCTATATTTTGGCAGTATTTAGTCAAAATCCATTGAAGATACTTAGCCTCTTTTGATACATGACATTTATATTGTCACACTAAGAAAGCAGGCAGCCATAAACCTTTGGATTCAATGTATTTTACTAGACAATGTTAATGAAGTATATTTTTTCTAGTGACTGCTTTTGCAATCATCCTGATCTTTGATTTATTGAGGTAAATGGAAGCAGGTTTGTGCTGATTTGAAACACTGGAGAGTTTTATACATATATTACGGGTGTAGTTTTATCAGATAGGAAGCACTTTCTACTTGCTGTGACCTTTGAAGCGAGGAATAAGGCAAACCTTTGGATATGTATTGTTTTGTTGAAAAAAAACATTATCACTTGGCTGTTTGCTTCATACTGTCAGGAATCCAGTGCTCCTGCTTTGCTCAGACAAAATAATTTTTTGTAATTTAGGACACTTGTTCTATGGTTAGTTGTTGTTTGAAGAAAAACACTTCATGAGCTGAATTTGACACTCAATTTCCTAGTGATTATTTCATGTAAAAGTGAATTCTTGATTTTTATTTTATTAAATTCAAATTATATAAATGAGCAGCTGTTTTTCTACCAAAGTTTCTTGATCTAAATGTTGTCATATTTTGCTTATTTGTCCTTTTTTTCATCACATTTAACAAGAACTATTTCGGGCTATGGTTATGGAGAAACAGAGGCCACACAGACCGGGCTGAACAAGCAGCTTTCAATACAGCCTGTGTTATCCTTCTGCACCTCCCACCCACCACCCGTAGCAGTAGCACACTTCCTTGGACACCTGTTTCTCTCGCTCTTTCAGCTCTTGTGAGGAATTTGCATCTCAAATGGGACAAATTCCCACAACATCGTCCAGAGGGCCTCGCCTCGCCCCGCCTTTTGCCTTTGGTCTCTTCATGTGAATGTGTTCTGCTTGAATTTAGGCCTGCTCACTTCTCTACATGGTTCATCTTCAGTTCTCAGACATACACTTAGCCTACTGTTCAAAGGTTTTTTGTGAAGAAAGGCTGCAAAGTAAGAATCAATTTCCAAAATGTTATTGATCAAAACATACAGCCAATATTATTAGGCGCTATCTTCTGTGTAAAGAAGGAGTCCTGGAAAAAGAATTGACACTGTTTTGAAGGCAAAGAGTGGTGTTGTTAGGGGTTTCCTGCTGTTGTTAGAAAATAGCATCCACATAGTTCAGCTCAGATGAAGACAAGTCCGTGAAGATTAAAGCGTTCCAAATGACAAAACCCACCAGAAAATCACATCCTCCCGACTCCCACTAAGTGCATACTGGAAGACAACTGGGAGTAGATCTTTGAGCTTCCTATTGTCAGTATGTATTGTATCCCTATGAAGCTATTCCAATAAGGACACCTCTCATTAGAACATTTTTGTCTGTACATCTCCTCTCTTCATACTTTTGGTGCCTTTTTCTCTCTGAAAACAATGCTCTCTCTCATCTGCCCTTTTCTCTAACTCACCCACCGGACCACACCCATCCAACCCTCCATCCTCCGCAAACCAGACCCCAAAACCGATACAACCCCCCACCTGTGTGTCTCACTGGGTCTCAGTAAAAAGGGTGAAATGGTGGACCGCCTTTACGTCTATTCTGTAGAAGAGGAGATGTGACCCAGACGTGCCCCTAACAAAACTCACTGAAAATACACTACTCACAATAACTTGAGATTGTGTTGTATACAATTGAAACAAAGACTTACTATGATTTGGTGTTGAAAAGTATTGTATGTAGAGGACAATCTATTAGGTGTAAATATATTTTAAGCTACTGGATAAAACCTAATCTCTGTTTTTTTGTGACCTACCAGATCAAAATTACAATTAACCTTAAGTGACCCACTATTGTTCTCCTATATCACTTTGCTACTGCCACCTCTTACAGCTTCTTTGGTAAGTATACTCATCTTAAAAAGTGCATAGCCTATTCCAGGGGTGGGCAATTATTAGAGCATGGAACCCTTGTGGAGTGCCTGGCCAACACATTTATGCTCAATAAAAACATGTTTCTTTTGGCCCTACAGTAAGGGTATTTAGAGTTTGGAGCATGTCGTATAGTGTCATCAACCAACTGCTGCACAATATTGAAGGAAAAGGAAAAATATATGCAGTGTTTAATCATCAATAAAATATTAGTAAATGCTTGGCAGGCCATATTGAACAGCCCAATGTGACCGCATGTGGCCCCCGGGCCTTAGTTTGCTCACCCCTGGCCTATACCATCTTTAACAAGCATAAACACTTGTCTAAATTTAATTGTTTCTAAATGCAGAAGGGTTTTATTTTTCCTGACCATCTAAAAATGTTCTCTATTTAGACAGGGCCTAATAATTGTGCAGCACGTCTCATATTCTTGTATGTAAACAGACACTCCCTTCATGTGACTGTGTTCCAGTGATGCAGGTGTTTTTGGGGGCTCCTGCTCAGTATAGTGAAGCGGATGATCTCATACAGCCATATGTGTGAAGCGTCTAGAAGATTATAGTCTGGCTTTGTGAGCTGTAAAGCCCCTCCAAAGCTTTTTGGTAACAAGGGAGGACGGTCTGCACCTTTATCCCCCGACTGACTGCCACCCCCACCGTTCCCCATTTCCAAAAGGAGAGGATTATAAGGGCTGCAGGTCAAGGGCACAAAACAAAAATTGTTTAAGATAATGCTGAATGGGTATCTTTGATGAAAAGGGTTGGCTCTTTCTCCTCGTTTTGAAATGTGATTTTGATATTCACAACCTTTAGCTCACTTACAATATAAAATGTATTTAAATGCAAAAGTCAACAAGTACTTTGAAAAGAGATGCTACCATTTGTCCGATGACATCTTATCCATTTGCTATAAATTTAAGGGAGTATACAAATCATTGCACTTGACGGCATCTTGGTGGCTGGTGGAGTTTGTACAATTGGCTAAAAATACCAAAATTTATCCATCCATCCGTTTTTCTACTCCCCAGACACTTCCTCCAGCTCCTCCGGGGAATACCTAGGTGTTCCCAGGCCAGCCGAGAGACACAGTCCCTGCACTGTGTCCTTGGTCTTCTCCCGGCGGGACATGCCCAGAGCACCTCTCTGGAAGCTTCCTGTGTGGATGACCCAGACTCAGCAAACCGCCAGAGGGCCAAAGTGCACGCTGAAGGCCCTGGTTTAATGAATAATAATACAATTAAATCTGAATTTTGCTTTAAATGATTTTAACTAGATTACATTATTATGAGAAAAAAAATGTATACACACAAAACACCAACCCAGCACATGACACATCTCTGAATTACAATACATTACATTGAAAGGAAGACATGGAACCTCTTGAAATGCGAATCAATCGCGAAACGCATCTTTGGGATAAACACAAAGTCTTACAAACACCATGTGCAACTGATTTTTTATTTTTTTTAAAGAGAAATTTCCGTATTGATAACAAGTCTTAATGATTTGTGTTTACTACATAAAGACCTTTTAAAGCAAAAAAGAAATGTTTAAGAATCCAGTGGAATATGTTGGTGTCCAACAAAATAAAAAGGTTTGTTATAAATGTGCAACAATAATACTTTACATCTCAATGAGAATATAGCTGCAGTTTCATTTTTAAAAGAAAATCAGCTGACGTGTAGTCGATGTGTTCCAGCTCCATTTACGCCTCAACACATGCATTGTTTGTGTGTTTATGATAAGAGCAGAGTCTTGATATTCACTTGCATTTACAAACTCTGGCACCTCCTTATGTTTTGAACAAAACCTGCTTAAAAGGTTTCAAAAGTCAGAGCTGCACGTGCGGGACAGGAAGCAGAGCTGAAGTAGACGGTGCCAGGGGTCGCACAGATGCTCATTCAGGGCACAGTGGACAGGAAGTGTGTGGCTTTCTTCATCCTCAACAGTAGCTGCATGTGAAGCAGTAATGATCTCAGAGTCATTATGATGACACCAGGTTTTGATTTGGGAAAGGAAATAATATTGAACACCTGTTTGGTTCCACTATGGGATCCCCCTGATGTCCTTTATAACAGGACTTCTCCTGAATCATCTCCAGTGACTCATCCATGGCAGATTTACAGGCCTTGAAACAGAAATCCACTGTAAAAGCACTAGTCCAGAGAGTTTTTACTACAACTGAGTGATGCAAAATACATCCTCCTCCTTGTTTGAATGTTGTCAATATAGGTATATATAACTTCTTGTCATTATATTAATTAAGAAGGGTTTTATTTTCTTAAAAGTGAACTTATAGAAAGTCTACATCAGCTGCCGATGTCTTCAGGCTGCAGCTGGTCTAGACCTTGGCTCTGAACGATCACTTAAGAAGTGTTATTCTGCCTCTTTCCCCTGGACTTTGTGTTTTTGAAGTTGAGCAGGTTTCCAGTTACATGTTATAATACCTACAGATTAGGTTTTATTGACCTGAGTATGACCTCTGAACTGCTAAACAACCCACACCCCTCTGTAACTGCAGCACTGGTGACATCTTGACTTCCTGCTCACACTTAACCTAATGTCATTAGATCTTGTAGAACTGAAAATCTATAATAAAAAAAAGCAATACTAAACTAAAAGGGCCATTGTGCATGTTTAGGTCACATTTAATAAATAAGCATTGTTGTTATGGTTTAATTTGAAAGAACGTTAATATGTATTCAGAATTTAGATTGTTTTGTGTGCAGTCTTTAACTAACAATGTGCATTTTAGAGCCCGATATCTTTAAAATGCTCCTGATTGGCTAAAATCTCTCACTAAAAATAGTCTAAGAAACAAGTATAGTGAAATGTTATTGGTTAATTGGTTGAGTGATAAAAATGCCGTAAGTTGTTTAAGTGTCATAATGTTTTGGCACATTGACTTAACAGTGTGCATGTTCCCTGTTTATCTCTTCCACGGGGGATATTTGTTGGCCCATTGCCATTGCATCTTGGCCCTAATCTGTATTGATCTGAAGAACACTTCCTGTCATTGTTGTGTCACGTCCCTGCTGTCTCCCATCTTCCCGTCCATTCAGCGAGGAAGCCGTGGGCTACGAGAGGATACACAAGAGGAGGGGCCGCAGAGTGCTGACAGTGGCGTAAGGAGAACGTGTTGAGGTCCTGATAAACCTGAGCCAGACCTCGCTTGGACAGACTGAAGAAGTACGGGCCTCCGGTGATAACAGAAGCACAGGCATCAGCATCAGATTGGGGCAACAGTGAAGGGGTGTATTCAGAGAACACGGGGAGGTTGTCATACTCAGAGTCTTAAAGGCATAAGTGAACTTCTATGAGATTCTTTTTTTAATATTTAGTGGATTACCTACTGAATAAAGTAGTCAGCAAACAGCTCAACAATGACACAAGGACTATGGACCAAAGATATTTATACTTTTTGGCCTAATAAACTCACACAAAATGTTCACAGTGCAATCTTTTAGTGTAAATATTGACATTGACAAAGTAAAGCTAGTATTTGACAAGTGTAAGTATACTTAATGTCAAAAGTATGATTATTTTATTTATTTACCCTTTATCCAGTAAAGTCCCACTGAGATTACAAATCTCTTTTGCAGAACTCTGAATTACAATTCACTGTGGATTTGTGTGATTGTGGTCAGAAAGCCCGGTACACAAACAAAACTGATTTCTTTTATATAGAACTAAATTTGCTTTGTGTGTGTTAGTGTAAGGTATGCGGCTGACCTCAGGCCTGTTATAATTGAGACTAATGACTAAAGCATATGGGCGTCAGGACCTTTGGTTTGAGGTTACAATAGCTTATTGTATTGCAACAAGTGTAGTCATGGCTGTTACATTGTGTGTGAAGGACTTGAGGGTGTGTTCGCCCGTGTGTGTGTGTTCATCGCTTAACCCTCATACTTGTGTTTCAAAAACTCTGTGAAGTTTGACAGCCGTAAAAATCCATAAAAAGTCTAATGTTACGTGGAAAGATAAAAGCTACAAAAACCCTTTTTAAATCCCACTGGGCATTAAAAACATTACACAGCTCCTTGCATCTGCACCTTTGTCACAGTTTCACACGCTCTTTTGAACCATTTCACTGTCTCGTTGAGGAGATGAGCCTCGGTCGAATGAACTGCAGGAAAAGGGAAATAACATGGAAGTGTTTTTAGTGCAGCTCTGGGCTGTTTGTTCAGCGGACCAGACATTATCTTTGTTCCACAGCAGCAGCTAGTGTTAGATACAGACATGTTTATTATCACAAAAAAGCCAAATCTAAATCGCATACGGAATATTTCTTTCATTTGTTCAAAGAACTGAAAATAAATTGTTGATGATTTTAATGACCTTTTAAAGTCAGGTGCCCAAACGTTTTCTCTCGGAGGGCCAAAACAGGAATGTATCAGTGGGTTCTGGGCCAAACACCAAAATCTTTTGCATGTTCAGTAATTGAAAGAAATACTCCGCTCCTTCTTGTTCTGACGAGGTAGTGCTTAATTGGAGCCTTGTAAACTTAACCTGTTTGACTCAGACCTTTCATAACTCAGACTAGTTGTAGACATGCACAAACCTACCTGAACTGTCTTATAGTTACCTGTGTTTGATTTTTTAAGACTCTTTAATTGTTGACGTTAATGTGAACCCTATGAGTGAGGCCACGAGGCTGTTACATATAAACCTTTAATTCAAAAGACCATTATGATGGTTAAGTGTGCTCGCCCGTCATTGCAGATTAAAGCAGTTGTTAGTTTCCAGTTTCAGTAGCTTAACCATGACATCTACTGGTGGGCCGATTTTGGCCCCCAGGCCCCACCTTGGGTGCCCCAGCTTTAAACAGAAGTCAAGACCTGAATTCAAAGACATCTCTAACCTTTTCTGTTGATCTACTACAGCATAAAAAAGCTGCTTCTTAACCAAAATAGACTCAATAATGCTCAATGGTAGTACATTATTTGAATATTCCACAATTTCTCAAGTTGTTGAGTGCATCAGCATTATCCGTGGAGACCTACAGTATAGTTAATTAATACATATAGCTTTATTGGTAAGTCTAAAATAATAATATCTGGATTATTCTGCACCTAAAATGTCCCAAACTGAAGTGTCCCTCTAGATGTAACTGACATGTTTACTGTCAGTTCAACTCTACATTTATCTTCTCATTAGATGCTCTTTCTGTCTCCACTCCACTGGTTATTAACTAATAATAATGCCTCATAACTGTATTTTCACAGCACATGTGACATAAATTGGTTTGAAACCTTTCAGAAGGGTTGCTAAAGTCGACCCATTATAATTTTCTGTCCAGCCTGCGTTGCATGCGATCTCTGAGTCCTATTAGTCTTTATCAAGCAACAGGAAGTGACCATTGACAAAGTAGCTGTGTAAACAAAGCCTTATAACAGGATTAGCTGCACGCAAAATTCATTAATACTTTTCTGTTTTTGAACATATGCCTGTTGTCTTGTCAGAGGAGACAAAGAGGCGCCCGCTCTTCACCTTGAGTGTGAGTCGGAGCTATTTTTACCAAACTGTTGGGGATTTCCCTCTCCTGTCCCTGCATTGGTATTTGATAAATATTTCTGTTCACGCTGGCCTGTCACAAGACAACAACATTTTACATCAGGAAGAATCCTATCAACAAAAGACTGCCGGACAACTGACCCAAAAATACAGAATAACCTCCACGTCATGTCTGTGCAGTGCTGTTGTCTAAAAGAGGGAAATGGTGTGAGGTCAGGAGGTGCTCTGTGACCCGATAGAACCTGTGCCAGGTGTATGCAACAGTTCCTTTAAAAACCCAAAACACAGTGGACAGGGAAGCCTCTGAGTGAATAAATTTTACAGTTTGTATTTACAGGTGGCAGTGTGTATCCACTGTAATGATAGACCAGTAATACAGAGTGAGGCTGTTGACTGATGTCTCACTCTGCACTCACCTCAAGGCCAAAAGTGAACAAGATCTAGTGGCTGCCACAAATGCCATCCCTCGTCTCTGGGCACAGCAGAAAATCGACATGGTCCAGGTTCTATTTCTGATAAAAACTGAGCATAGTATGACTTTTTAAAATCAAATCAAAATCACATTTACTGGCTATACTGTGTGCACCGATGCAAAAGGACTACAATGCAAACCTCCACAAAGATACATCAAAATACTCTTCCCTGTTTCCCTATTTGGACATTTGTACACATAGTACAGCAGTAATTTGGAAATAAATATTGTTGTGCTCCAGTGAAGCAACACTACGTAACATTTCTGGATTTGTACCCAGTGAAGGGCTCTGACTGGAACTGCTCTGCCTCAAAGTCTCATAGGAATATTAAATGTATGTTCCAGTTAGTGGAATATCTGGGGAACTGGTTACATGGTAAAAGGATTTGTCGGTACATATTTGATTATTTTTAGGTTGTTTATTTTCTTAAAAGATGTTTCATAGTGTTGCTTTAAGCTGCAGGATGAAGCTTTTTATAGAATGTTTTTGCTGATGCTTGGCCAGACCATTTTTTGTTTTTAAATAAAAAACATTACACAGTGGTTTAAACAAGGACAACGATTAGTTGCCAATCTTTAAACTTAACTAGGACAAAATGAGAACTACACCAAACCAATGT
This sequence comes from Neodontobutis hainanensis, assembly GCA_024349245.1. Classification (NCBI taxonomy): domain Eukaryota; kingdom Metazoa; phylum Chordata; class Actinopteri; order Gobiiformes; family Odontobutidae; genus Neodontobutis; species Neodontobutis hainanensis. The sequence goes on from JALDNG010000041.1 coordinate 3,709,204, forward strand.
TACAAAGTGTTGCCAGTAATCGAAGCACCAATAACAAGGAACCAGTCACTTTCAGATAATATTATTTATCCTTTCAAACAGTTGTCCTGGGCAGATAAATGTAAGTGAAGCTGTAATGTTGCATTTGTCATAAAGACATTAAAGCACAGAGACAAGCTCTTCCATCTAGGTGGCCTTTATGTCTAACATGCGGGTGTCAATCACCTGAGAGTCCCCTTTGAAGGGTGCAGTTAACGACACTCAAATGTCCCGGCCTCCCTGCAGAGCTGCAAGTGTGAGCCTCGACAGCAGCCGCGTAATTAAAACGGCCCGTCAGACTTGATGCAATTTGTGAAGTAAAGTAAGTAAGTGGTGCTGATAGTTTAGTATTTGCCCAGAGCTGTGTTTGTCATCAGCGCTGTCAGGCCTTGATGTGATATCACGAATCTCCAGAAGAAGCCACAATCTGACTAAGACATGTCAAATTGAAAAAGTGAATCGTCAAGGAAGCAGCTGTCCTAGGGCAGGGCACCCGTTTATGTGGTCTGTGACACTTCAAACAACTGTCAGACACTCTGCTCACCCCCAACAAGCGCCACACACTTCCACAGGAACCTCTACAACAAGAGCACACTCCACTGGTGCTGCCAGGATCTCATAAAGACATATCATGTGAGAGATCAAAGATGGTTACAGACTCACTGTCACTGCTTTGGGACACCTCTCCGACTGTCCCCAATGTAATGAGACAACTTTCACAGTTTTAATCAGAGGTGGGCGGTAACTATTTAATATTAATCTGCTACTTACTTGGATAACTTTCTGAATTGTAAGTGTAGGATTTTGATTTCATTTACTTGACTACATTTGACAGCTGTAAATGAGACATTAAACAGCTTTGTTCTTTAAAACAAGGTCTAGATATAGATATTGTTCACTTTCTGTTTGTCTTGTGCCGTCAGTGGTTTTAAACTTAGAGCTTTTTTGTCTTTGCACTGCTGGAGTCTATAAGTGGAGGGTACTACTTCTGACTCGGGACCTCAGTGGTTCCAAAGAGACCAGTTCAGGGACAGTTTTCTCGGCTAATGTTGCCTGCGTGGTACTGTGATGATGCCACTCATAAATGACAGTGGAGCGATGGCGTGGAGCTTCATGGTGTGTGGTTTACAAGGCCACACAGGAGACAACAACAATCGATTAGACACAGGTGGGTCATTAGGAGAGAAAACACAAACTGAATGTTGCGGAAACAGGCAACGAAACAAAATGCAGTCGAGTTAACGGTCTGAAGCTCGGAGCAGTTGGAACCTGTCACTCATTCGAAAGTCTTAAATGGGAAGAAATATGACCAAATGACTTTAAGCTTGTGCCAACTATTTTGAAAGATACAAAGTTTTCCATCATAACTTTTCTCTAAAGTGACTAATGAGGGATTTTTTTTTAAAAAATGAGTGGCCGGATGTTTCCATTCATCAGCCCTAATGTTTTATTTAGCTATAGATTCACATCACTAAAGCTAAAAACAGACCCGAGTCGAGCCAGCGTGCCGATAGGAAGCTCGCACTGATTCACTAACTGGGTTTTTTTCCTGTTCTGCCCAACGTCCTGCACTGGGCAGCTGGAGTGGGGCAACACGACATCATACTCAAGTGAATGCTCATTTTAAAACTAGTTATATTAAAGCAGCAGTATTTTGTGAAAAGACTAGTGCTTAATTATTTGATTTGTAGAGCATATCAACAAGCTTGACCAAAAGGAGGATGAAACCAGGACTTGATGGAAACCTTTGTTTATGCTCTGCCGACACAGAAGCAAGATCGTTTTCAATGCCAATATTTGTTTTTTTTTAGGTTACATTTATTTTTATCTTTTTATCTTAATGATTACAGACTCCATATTTTGAAGTAAAAGGTTACACAAGTGTTGCTTTAAGTAAATCTAACAGCTATGGATCTGACACAGTCACATGGAGCACTAAGGGAACAGGGCCACAAGCATCAGTTTGATTGTGACATAGGTCAAGATCACATCACAATAATTGGCCAAACAAGCTGCTGCTGAAGGTAAATGACGTTAGCGGGGCAGGAGGGGATGATGGGAGTGAATTAGCCTGATAATCAGAGGGAAGCGGAGATGAGCGGAGTGGAGGAAGGGGTTGGCGAGCAGAGAGATTGTTGAGTGATACAGTAGTTGTGTCTAAAGGCCTTGTGCCCGGCGCCACTGCTGCTGCTCTGCTGCTGCTCTGCTGAGAGACGGGGCAGGCTGCAGAGTGAGGCATCCCACCTGGGCCGACAGATGTACCACAAACACCACAGATGCTTGGTTTAGAGCCCAAACTCATATAAAAATATTTAGCTTGGGACATTATTAATTGTTTAAGTTTTATACATGAGCATCTACACCTGTCAATTAAAGTCCCCCAATTTTATTTTGAATTTAAGAAAATCCACTCTTTGTCATCATTAAATTATATGAGAACTTCACAAGAAGAGACCAATTACAAGAACATGCATTGATTATTTTATGAACTATATACATTTTCTATTTCTGAGACTGCACAGTATAATATTTGTGAATCATGTATATTTTGTAAAGGTGTAATGAAAAAAGGCCTAATGAGGATTTTTTTTTAACCAGAGTGGTTTGTTTTGGCAAAAGTCAAATAAGACAACAGCTAAATAAACTTACACTTCCAAATGACTAAAGTGATTTTACTGTGACTTCATTTACCACAGACCTTTGTGTTAGTCACAGTTTCCTTTTGATTGTCTGTTGTTGACAGGTATATTACGTGCATCATCAGAGTTTATTTTTAATTAAATGCTTTTGGTCAGTGTTTTGTTTGTGTGCACCACAGCTTATAGAGCTGAACACATCCCGACTGAATGGTCTGACATGTTTGAACATGTGCAGGTATGAGAGCACAAACAGAGAGAGCCCCATACCTTCCCTCATCCACTAGTGCACTGTACAAAGTACTGTCAATTGATATTATAATTGACCACTTAGTGAAGTGTGTCATGCCCAGACGTGACCCAGGGCTTAGTGTCAAAACAAGTCCAAAAACAAACATTCCACCTGTGCAAATGTCAAAGTCATTTGTAAAAAGATGACTATATACACAGTATAAGTAAAGTATTTTTCTACTAACACATTACTGTGTATAAAAATTATACAGAGGAGATATATTCAGATTTATAAATATGGGCAGTTAAACCATGTTATTATTATTATTATTACCCTGTTGTTATTTCTAACAGTGTATTTAATTTCATTAATGTGTTTCTACATCAACCCACATAAATGGCTTTAGTTGAATGGAGTGAATGGGGTTGCAGCAGAGGCACGTTCCTGAGAGCACTCAGGGGGAGGGCTGTGGGAGGGGGCAGTGGGGGGTAAAGGGGAGGGCACATGTCAGTGGGGTATTTAAAGCCTGGACAGTTTTCTCATGCAGCAACAGTCTTCAGAGTTCTGTCAGTAACTTTGGATCTATCTGACCCAGTGAGACCCAGTGCTGAACATGGATCCGGAAGCCACAGCCAGCCACAACTACTACTACGAATACGACTACGATGAGGCCGAGAACTCCACAATGTGTGACTACTCTGAGTGGACGCCATCCTACTCGGTCATCCCTGTCTTGTACATGCTCATCTTCATCCTAGGCCTCTCTGGAAACGGAGTGGTTATCTTCACCGTGTGGCGAGCTCAGGGTAAACGGCGTGCTGCTGATGTCTACATTGGAAACCTGGCTCTGGCTGATCTCACCTTTGTGGTGACTCTGCCGCTGTGGGCCGTCTACACTGCCATGGGTTACCACTGGCCGTTCGGTGTGGCCCTGTGTAAGATCAGCAGCTACGTGGTGCTGCTCAACATGTACGCCAGCGTCTTCTGCCTCACCTGCATGAGCTTCGACCGCTACCTCGCCATTGTCCACTCCTTGTCCTCCACACAGCTCCACACCCGGGGTCATGTTCGAGCCTCTCTTAAAGCCATCTGGCTGCTGTCTGGACTCCTTGCTGCACCGACCCTCTTGTTCCGCACCACAAAGTACGACCCCAGCAGCAACAAGACGTCGTGCGCCATGGACTTCAGTCTGGTGGGGGCGACTAAGGAGCAGGAGAACCTGTGGGTGGCCGGACTTAGCATCTCCTCCTCTGCTCTAGGGTTTCTTCTCCCTTTCCTGGCCATGATGGTCTGCTATTGCTTCATTGGCTGCACCGTCACACGCCACTTCAACACTCTACGCAAAGAGGACCAGCGGAAAAGGCGGCTCCTGAAGATCATCACGACATTAGTGGTAGTTTTTGCTGCTTGTTGGATGCCCTTCCATGTCTTAAAGAGCGCTGATGCCCTGTCCTATCTAGACCTGGCCCCTGATAGCTGCTCCTTTCTGCGATTCCTCCTCCTGGCTCACCCCTACGCCACCTGCTTGGCCTACGTAAACAGCTGCCTCAACCCATTCCTCTATGCTTTCTTCGACCTGCGCTTCAGATCCCAGTGTCTCTGCCTACTCAACCTCAAGAAGTCCTTACACGCCAGTCCGGCCGGCTCCCTGTCCTCTCAGAAGACCGAAGCCCAGTCTCTGGCCACAAAGGTGTGACCAATACTTAGCAACAGAGAGACACTAAAGACACATGCAAAAACAATGCAGAACTTGCTCCTAAGTCGTCTGCAGTCAGTTTCAGGGTGACACCTCCCTTTAATTCCCTTCTGACTCTGTAGACTTCTGCAAGCTCCCAGAGAGGCTTGTGGTTTTAGGATCTAACCGCAATAGTCTCACTTTTATGTAGCAGGGATGTTTGGAGCAAAAGGGGCCAAGCACAAACCAGACTGTACTGAAAAAGTGGAATGTATTTGCAAAGAAACTCTAGTGTGTTGTGTTTGACCTGTGGACTTAATTCGAGACATGAAACTCAAGCCACGGTGAAGTGTAGTGCTCATGCATCTTCACCGTCACGGTTTTTGTTTTCATTCCTAAGCACTTGAAGTGTAAGATCTCCCGCCCGCTCTCTGCTTTTCAGTTTGTAGTATCTGCACCACAGCAGTGTTTGTGTGTGTCTGTGAGCATAGGAAGGGTGTGATAGTCAGCGAGAGGTGTTGGGGTCTGATAAAAAGTGTTGTAAGCAGAGACGGAGCTCCCAGACAGACAGACAGATGGCAGCTGACAAATGGTTTCAGGCTGCTGCCGCTCAAGAGTCCAATTAAAAAAGGTGACTGTTTTGACAGTTTGTGTGTGTGAGTCTGAAGGAATGAGTGAGTCAACCATGAATTGCTCTTGATCTTAAAAGCATTTTGTCAGTACACATGAGTTTGAATCCACGTTTATGATTTTGTAATAAAAAGTGCTTTGAATATAAGACTATTGCCTATTGCCTTTTGTTTAGTCTTTGTTGGAATGTATTTTCTCCTTTGCAGCGAATGTCCCTTTTCCTGCCGGAGCATTGCTGAAGGGAGTCCGTCAGCCTCCCATTGTGTTTGGCCACACTGAAATCAAAGCACATGTCTGCAGGAAATGCACAGTGGACCTCTGTTTCCCTCAGCCATCATTGTTTGTTTCTCCTTCTTATGTCAATTTTTCTCATAAAAATAAAATAAAATAAATTTACATTTTTGGACAGAGCTGAAACCTTTCTCTGTTAGTGACAAATCTCATGACTTTAGTCAAATAGGCACCAGACACCACATACTTAACTAATGTTGTATCATTTTAAATAACATGGGCACAGCAGGTTGTTTCCATAAAGTAAAGCCAAAATACTGTAACAAGACAAATTTTAAAATCACTACTAAACAATACCACTACTGCTTCAGCACTGACCATCTTGTTTTGACTGAAAATGCCTCCATCTTGAATCGAGTGATTAACTAACTTTACTGTAATGAGCCTTTTACAGTCTCTAATCAGCAACAGCAGGAGACAGAGGGATTGAACTAATCCTAGACAATGATTTCTAGACGGAGCTGACTATCAGCCTTTGGAGTAATACCTGTGATGGAGGATGGGCTTAGTCTTAATAAGTTACAATTACAGTAACAGCACAGATTTGTAGTCACATGAGACAATTATGCCATAAAAGAAAAGTTGTTTTTTTTTATATTTAAGTGTGGCAAGGGGGTATATTTGAAAATTCTCCTGGACATTGTTAAAAAAAAAAAGAAATCCAACAGCTGCAGCGACAGTCATTTGTGCTCCTTCATCGCCGTCTCAGCTCTTTAATCTCCGCTGACACCAGACGCACACACAGACATGCACTGAAGTCTTTGTTAAACACGTCTCTGAGCAGAGAAAATGGTGAATGGCAGAATTGAGGGAGCTTTTCAGATTAAGAGGTGAAATTGCACTCCGTATATTTGCCAAACCTTCATGGTGCTTATCAGATGTCATTAAATACAGTAAAAGATTTGAAATAGGACAAAGAGACAACTGTAATTTGAAGAAGCAGTGTGACTTGTGTGTTTTATTGGTAAAGCAGTGTACAGTACATTTTAAAGACTCCCTAAGCATTTATTTTTTTACAAGATGTCACACTATCCTCCACCTGTTATGTCATAGTCCACTGTGAAAGTCTATCTGGGCAGATTATTTTAGTGAGTTTTTATAAAGGCGTTCTTCTTCATACTTCACTGATATCATGGTATAAAGCTAAAGTGGTGCTCTTAAAGAGTCTGTTTGTGTGAGATGATTGCTCAGAAGTAATTACACTAATGTTTTCGTTCCACCATAATGACAGAGAGTAGAAATGAAGTGACTCTTGAGTGGAAGCAGTCACCCACAGGGGATTGTGGTCTGAATATTCTCTGTCTAAGAAATGACAGCAAGACAAGACATAAAATAGATTTTATTTTTAACTCTCACAACACCTTTGCAAAGAACAGTGTTATCCGAAACCAATTTGGCAAAGGAGGTTAAAGTTTCAGGTAAAAACAGACAACAGAGAACGTGTTGACATTTTAATTGTAGATTGTTAAGACTTTTAAATCTAATGTCTGCAGAACTGAGTAGGAATAGATGCTACTCCTTGGCCTATGCTGTATATAGCTAAAAGACTGGAAAGCTAGCTTGCGCTTTTATAAAAGTGAAGCTAAAATGTGGTTTAAAAGCTGCCATGTTGTTTTTCTTTTGGAGCCATACTTTGGACTAATATATTTCAAAAAATGTGGAGTTTTTTCTAAAAACAAAACATTATTTTCAAAAGCAATACTTGCTTGATTGCGTACTTATTAGTATGAGATCATTTTACTATGGGGTAGGTCTGTATTTATAATACTACTTATAATACTACTTTTAACACCTTTTATACCTTGTTTCATGTGTACCTTTTGTTTTTCTCCTGGAGTATAGTTAGCCTACATAAACAGAATTTTGCTGTATGTCTTGTACATTTAGTGAAGTCAACAACAAAGCTGACGTTGAATGACATGCATAATGAGAAACCAATGAAATACTTGTGGTTTTGCCTGATCCTCCCTAAATGTTCTATTAAACCCATGCAGTACATGGATAAGGCACACCCCAGCTACTCTTTAAGTACTCTGCTTGATCATCAATACCAGTACAAACGTAACGCAAAGACAATTGGTTTCAATGGGCTGCTCAGAGTCGTTGTCATATCAATGAGTGACTAATGGCCCACACCAGTTGAGTCTTGCAGCCAGATCTACTCAGTCCAAATCAGATCCCGATAAACCAGGTCAGGCAGAAAATAGACAGAGGAAGTGTGCACACATTTCTGCTTGCTCTTAACAATGGAGACTGAAGAGCAGAGCCAGCAGACCGGACCTGAGCCCGAGCTGTCCGTGGCTGGGTAGGATAAGAGAATGACCTTTGCAGTGTCTTGGAGGAGCCTCAGCTTCCTGCAGTCCACTCTCGCTGTGCACCTCCCTGCAGGGTTTCGGGAGGACAGGATAGGAGTCAACGGGCCAAGCAGGAAAGTAACAGGGTGGGTGGGCAAGGTAAGGGTTCCTGATCGGGGATATCCTGTCTTTAAGAGACATTTCTCTGCTTTTAGGGCCCTCCTCATGAGATATGAGCTTCACCTGAGCAGTTTAGTTTTAAAGATGCTCATAAGAATAATCATGTCAAGGTAAAAGTCAAAACATACAGTACTAGTCAAACTGGCCATTCTTGTCTTTCTGAGATAACAGACTTAACTTTCAAAGTCTTTCACACAAAGCTGCCATCGTTAGTGAAGACACGTCGTTTCCGAAAGCCAAAGGAGCGGAAGTGTCCAAGCATTGGGCGACTCCGGATCTGGGCTTGTTCAGAGTAGATCGTCCTTTTTGTGACACACAAAGTGTCTGTTCATTGCCTCCTCTATCAGCTCCATTGTGAGGCCTAAATAGATGCCCTGTCATCCACAGTAACCCGGGCCAGTTCAGAGGCTCAGCTGCACTCATTTAAGCAGCACAGGTAAAGATTACATCCCCTGCATGCAAACACGCACGGGAGATGTCCACAGAAGCAAAGGGAAAGAGAAAATGCAAAAATGCTTTTAGATTACAAACTGCAGTCTTTGCAATTTCAATGATTACATACTTGAGTGAGCAATTTGTGTAAAATCATGATGGAGGGTGGTCTGTTCCTGCATCTGTAATGTACATTGTACTAATAGGATGAATTGAGAATTATACACAGACTACAGTTATTATAGATCTGTTTCATTTCCTTATTATATGCTTTTGAGAAATATAAAAAACAAATATAGTAGTAATATATCATATTTTATATGCAACAATGTTTACCCACAACGGAAAAAATGTATTGTGCACAATCTCTCTTTAAGTCTTAAATCTTTAAAAGTCAAATAATTGAACCTACTGATTGTTAAAATACAAAAAAACTGACAATCAAGGATGCTTGGACTAAAATTAACAGCCTATCTCCAAAACAACCAAGCCCTTAGACATCTTGTGAAAATGCGCCATACTACTATGATAAATCAACCGTCATTGTTCTACGTAAAGATTTATTTAAAAATTATTGGGCTAGAGATTTGAAGATTTTTCAAGTAAACAGCGACGTCTAGTGACAGTCCGGAACCATAATTTCTCCGGAACCTTGCACTTCCAGCGTTTTGTGCTTCCGTGACTGTTCACAGGGAGGACGGTGCTAATGCTAACGACGGTGTAGCAGTGACACTTAATGGTTTTGTAGGATTTATTTGAGTATTTGTACCTGGTTACGAACATATGGTTTCCCACAGACAGAAGCGTGTGTGGAAGTACGTAGAGGAGGGTAGTTTGTTTAAACTAAAGTCGTACCTTAAGAAGCACCGTGACATCGATTTGAACTTCACCCAGGGCCGGAGGCAGAGGAGCCCGCTGCACCTGGCCTGCTGCCTGGGAGACGACGCTGTGCTGCGGCTGCTGCTCAAACACGGCGCCGCTGTTCTGCTCAAGGACCGCAAAGGAGACACGGCGTTACATATCGCTGCCAACAGAGCGCTAAAACACGGGAAAACGGGTAAAATGAAAAAAGAAATACAAGGTTAATTCTATATAATATAAACAATATTTTTTTTATCACATTATTGTTGTGTTTTAGCATATGACGACCTGGTTGTGCCTCTTCAGAAGAGATGTCCTGAAGCCATGGATGTTCCCAACACAGCAGGGGTCTCTCCGCAGGACCTGCTCAACTGGATGAAGCGTTCCGAGGTACGCTTTTAGGTTTATGTTTATGTCTTTTTTATATGTGTTAAGCAAGTGTTTTTTTATTTGTTAAGCAAGTGTTTTTTAAGTACATTGTGTAGTTTCAAGATTTGAAAAAAAACTTTAATGAGGCGTTATCATTCGTTATTTTAACTTACTCTTCTAACTGGCCAAATAAAGCAGTTGCTGTATTTTATTTTAATCAATGTAACCGTTTCTAATCATTATAAAAGGCCCACAGTTGTGAATAGAAAGTTTTGGGTTCCTGGTTTATCTTTTACTGTTTTATTCATGTGTGGATGTTTATAGAAACTGGTACATATTCCTTGCAAATGTAAATTTGACCAAAGTAGCTCATTCACAGACAGGGTTTTGTCCCGTCCGGTCATAGTCCCTACCTGTTAAGAATTAGCCCAGTTCTGGCACAGTCTGCTGTTTGTATGTGGAACTCTTATGGTCATTGGCTGCCTGTGTTGTATGAGTCAGCCTCTGCCTACTTAAATTCTGTCATGTTTTTAAGCCTTCAGCTAACAACAGCCATCGAGCTGAAATGGACCCAGAGAAGGAATGGGTGGAGAAGCTGTTTGATGAATGCGAGGATGAATTCTTCGAAACCTTTGGAGTATATGATGGTAAAGTATACTTTTGCTTATATTATAATAGCACACACCTAATGATTAAAAAAACCCTCACTGTTTCTTTCACAGCTGATGATTTCCTTCCTGTTGATGATGATGATGAAGATTTTGGCGACTGGGCTGATCGTATCAGAAAAGAATATTTTGACAAAAAAAACACTGAAGCCCAAAGACTTGCAGCGTCATATTCAGGATTGAAAAAGAGGAAGTCTAAAGAGGAGCAAGAACAGGATGAGCAGAGCCACAAAGTGCTGCTGGAGAAGTTGCAGAGAGAGCACGAGGAGTACTTGTCTCGGGCTGTTCGTAAAGAGGAAGAGGTGCGACAGGGCAAAAAGCGACGTTATGATGAGCGCTGTGCAGCTACCTTTCAAGCGTCTTCGTCCACTGCCAGCACAAAGCTGAGCTACAGTGACATCCCCTGGCCGGCTCCGCGGGGCACTGTGCTGGAGATGGTTGATGTAATGCTACATGGGGTTGACAAGAAAGATATAGTAACATTTCGTAAACTGCTCAGGAAGCAGCAGACTCTTTGGCATCCAGATAAGTTTGCACAAAGATGTGAAGCTCGGCTGGAGGAGAAGGACAAGCAGCGCATCCTTGACACAGTCACAGCTCTGTCCCAGGAGCTCAACAGGCTCGCAGAGAGTCTCAAAACATAACAGTGTTTTCTAAGTGAAGTTCAAAGACACCTTCAAAATACACCTTGTTTTATTGTGTTGTTGACAATAAAACATGGCAATAGAGCTGTCAGAAAATAATGCACTGTTGCCTAATGGTAATGTGCAAATACAAATAAACAATTTAGTAGTACAAGAAACAGAAAAATGTCTTTGTATATTTATGTGTGTTTAAATTTATTTAAATAACGTTTCTCATTATCATTTGTAAATTGCAAGACCTCTTTCATATGATTTTGAGGTTTATGTAATTTTTTTTATTAAAATCAGGATTTCTCAAACATTAGATATGTGTCCTAATTTACGAGTTTAAAAACCCCACTATAATAAAACTATAATAAACTATAATAACTATAATATAAAGGTGATTAAAAGGCCTAAAATATTAAAAACTATTATGTCAAGCGTATTTTTGTTTAAAACATACGTAACAATCTGCCTTAAACGCCCCAAATAAAGAAGAGTGACAGAAAAACACGGTCGGCCCGCTTTCAGTGATTAAAACTGAACATAAAGATGCACTAGTTGCCAGGTTGGACAATGTTCCCATTAAAAAAAATAAGCGTCCTAACGGACCATAACCCAGCACGGGATCTTATAGTTTATATACCAGTGCATTTCAGTCTAAAGGCAGGTCAACTTATTATAGATTTATACAGAAAATATCAAACGATGTTTTAATGTTTATTTCTCTGGTTATTGACTTGGTTGCAGCACACCATGAGAACTGTAAACTGGTCCTACCTCAAAGTGAACAAAAAAAGGCAATAGTTGTAACTATATTGATTATTAACAGACCAATGTTGTCAAATCTTTATGTGCGTCGGTTGTCTCTACGTTTTGCCTCCAGTGTGGAAATCCCATTATTCCAGAGGATACCACGGATCTGGCAACCCGCAGACGCAATCTGTGCCGGGCGACGTTGTGCGAATACAGGCCATAGCCTATTTCTCACTTACTCTTTTTTTTAACGTGGGGGGGCTCTCTTTGGTAGTGTTTGTCTGATTGACGGGTTGATGATTTATCCTCAACGTTACCTGTTAGTAATTTCTGCCTCTCCACTCTTTATCATTGTCCGTGTTTTTGCGCTGTAATGACAGGTGTCCAGCTTCTATAGGATGACGCCTGTCGCCGCTCGATGCAAAAGGTGCAATAGGGAGGTTTGTCTCTTTGTTTTCATGCTGGTTATCTATTAGTAAAAGGGTTAGCTTTCCGGGGAAACAATACGGCGTAACACCTACACACAAAATGAGGTTTGTTCGCCTTCTAAAACACGGACAATAATCAGTCCTCGGGGGTGGTGGAATTTAATTGGTTTACGGAGGTATAAAGGCACCAGACGTTAAATTGGTGATGTCCTTATCTGGCTGGTAGTGACGGCTGGTTGTAGAGGACGAGGAGGCTGCAGACAGATTACAAAGCATTGGTGGAGATCTGTCTGCTGATATAAACATGGTGTTTAGGGGCGAGGAGATGTGCTTAGCGCAATTGTTCCTGCAGTCTGGCTCTGAGTATGACTGCATCAGTGCGCTCGGAGAATTAGGGCTGGTCGAGTTCAGAGATGTAAGTATACCGTCACTGACTAACTTCAGTCTTACATGATTGTCTATTGTGTCTGTTTGAAACATGCGAGAAAACTAAGAAATTATTAATTTTTTATTTCCTGTTCACAAGGACCTATAAGACACACTGAGGGTGGCACATAGCCCTGAACTGTATTTATATTGTTCCGTTATTTTATTAGTATCTTATACAGAGACATGGGTTTTTTACAAAGTCAAAAATTCAAATAAACATTTTACCATTGAATGAATAACCTTTCAAAACCAGAATTAAACCCATAATTCAACTAGGACTAAGACTAAATCAAATACTCCCAGTTTGCAAGGGGACTGTGCAGCCCTTTGTATCCCCCACAGTCCAACACCTTTGTTAACGTCCTCCAGCAGGAGTCAGTGTGCACCCTCATTTTTAGCATATGTTATTTTAGACAGCATTTTTCTGTTAAGGAAAGCTAAAATATTGCTTTTAACATGTAAACTAAATATGTGAAGTATTTTCCCAATGCCATGGTGCACCTCAGTTGAGAAGCATTCAAGCAGCACTGACCTGTTTTTTTTATCACCTCCTCTCCTTTCAGCTGAACCCAAGTGTCAGCTCGTTCCAGCGACGCTTTGTCAGCGAAATCAAGAGATGTGAGGAGATGGAGAGGATTCTGGGTAGGATGTTTACAGCAATTGGATGTTTTAACATGAGCCATACCTGGATTGAACCAAAGATTAGTAGTAAACAGAGCTACATGCTGTGTCTTTTGGGTTGTTGTTAGCTTAATAATGCTTGGCTTTTGTTGTCAGGCTTTCTTCTGCGCGAGATCCAAAAGGCCAACATAGCAGTACCAGAGGAGGATGACAGCCCAATCGCTCCGCCTCCAAGACAAGTGCTGGAGATCATGGTAGTTCAATTCATGCAAAAGAAACTACAAATCAAACTGGTAGAAGCAGGAGACAAGGCACATGTAGCCCAAGTTATCAAGATGTGCAAACACTTCAACGTGTAATACTTACTTAATTACATATTTAACTGTAATGTCATAAATAAAAATAGTGATAACTTAAACTGTAATCATAGAAGTATCAACACATATTCATATAAATACATATCTAGCTATCTAATACAAATATGATTTCATATTAGAGGGTAACGATGATAATGCTCATTGACATTTGACTGAGCAATAGCATTAAAATGAGAATAATGTTTAAATGTTCCAGGAGCAGCTCCAGAGGTTGGAGATGGAGCTGAGTGAAGTGGCCAGGAACAAAGAGAAGCTGCAGAGAAACCTCCTGGAGCTGATGGAGTACACACACATGCTGAAGATCACACGCACCTTTATTCACAGCCGCTCCAGAGTAAGTCTGTTATAGGTGGTAAAACATTACCCCATGAAATTTAAATATTGGACAAAGACCAACCAAAAAACATTGCAGAAATAAAAAGTAACCAAATTTACTGTCAGTAGATCAGCTGCTGAAACATACACACACCAAGACACACATCATCCCAATGCGTTCCCTCACCTCCCTGGCAACATGTTGTTTTCTTGTCACTGATATGTTTTGTTGCCCGAGTGACAGAAATGGAAGCTGTCTTGAATTTAATTAATGACACCTTCACAATGTTGGTGTTACAATGAGTACCTGACTCATTCAAGCTGCTGAGTTAAATTAGGACACAACAACGATCCACACAGGAATTTAGAGAATAAACATGCCAGAGCGTGAACACTAAAAGGGGCTCTTTGTAGAGCCATTTATGGAGCCGTTCAAATAAGCTGTCATGAATGAAACATATTCCTTTTTATAATTAGCATGAGGCTCTTGGTCCCCAGTATGAAGAGTTCCCCTCTATGGAGACAGAGTCTGTGACAGGATGCACCGGGATGCAAAGACTAGGAGCCAAGCTGGGGTGAGCTGTTTTACTTCTCATTAAAACCTCATTACAAGTGAGTGGAGGCTCCATTATTTACCAAATTCCATAAATGTTCTCTGGCTGAAGGTTTGTTTCAGGTCTTATCCAGCGCGTGAAGGTTGAGGCCTTTGAGCGAATGCTCTGGAGAGTGTGCAAGGGTTACACCATCCTCAGCTACGCAGAAGTGGACGAAAATCTGACCGATCTTGACACCGTGAGCTGATTTGAATGCACAATAAAATTTATTCTGACTTACAATTACAGCACTGTTTTAGTCCATATATAATGTATAATTCAGTCACAATGCAAAAGAGGATATGTTTTTGTTTTTTATTTTTACTGTTTTAGAAAATGATGTTAAATAGTCTGCATTTCTTAACATGGAAGATTTTAGAGGAATGGCAATGTATGCAATAAAAAGTCAAGCTTTCAGTAGTTTTAGGTTTGAATGTTTTTTGTGTTTTCTCTTTGCACATTACAGAGAATGTAAATGTAACAGCGTGAATTGTGTCTTTCCAGGGTGAAATAAGCAAAAATGTTGTGTTCCTAATCTCTTTCTGGGGGGAACAGATTGGACAGAAGGTTCAAAAGATCTGTGATTGGTCCGTATAACATTAAAGCAAGTAACATCTTTAGTGCATTCTGTATTTAAACTTTCCATTGAAACATTCATTGCTTTTTTCCATCCCCCAGTTACCACTGCCATCTATATCCACATCCGGAGAATGACGAGGAGAGGGCTGACGTGCTGGACAGCTTGAGAACACGAATCCAAGACCTTAACAATGTGGGACAGAATGACATTGAAGCAATAAGCATTGACTTAAATACTTAACACAAACAGTGCTTTAAACACACACATCCTTAGGTTTATAATCCAACTGTTATCTGGCAGGTTTTGCATCGGACAGAGGACTACTTGAGGCAGGTTTTGCAGAAAGCCTCAGAGTCAGCCTATACCTGGGTTGTGCAAGTCAAAAAGATGAAGGCAATCTACCACATCCTTAACCTCTGCAGCTTCGATGTCACCAACAAGTGTCTCATTGCAGAGGTGTGGTGTCCTGTCAGCGACCTGGCAAACCTCAGAGGGGCACTAGAGGAAGGCTCGGTGAGTGTCAGTAAAATGTACCTTTTTATCTTATTCTAATAGGGTGTGTTACATTTTGTATTTCCGCCATGTATTTTTTATTAGAGAAAAGGTGATGCCACTGTCCCGTCCTTTGTGAACCGTATCCCAAGCACAGATACTCCGCCGACTCTTATAAGAACCAACAAGTTCACCTCTGCGTTTCAGAGCATTGTAGAGGCATATGGGGTTGGGGACTATCGTGAGGTAAGCCCAGGTAAGAAATCTTGTTTTGCTTTATAAACTAATCTTACCAGTATCTCTTTAGTCTGTAGCAAATTACAGAGGTATTTATTTTAATGTCTTGTTTACAGCTCCATATACCATCATCACTTTCCCGTTCCTGTTTGCTGTAATGTTTGGTGACCTTGGACACGGAATTGTAATGAGTTTCTTTGCATTGTGGATGGTGCTCACAGAAAAATCACAGAAGAAAAAGCGCTCCAGCAATGAGGTTGGGTTTTTGCTGCTCCATAAAACACAGTATAACCATTTGAATGTCTTGTAGCTGGTAGCTAATGGTTTCTCTGGCCTTTTCAGATATGGGCAACGTTTTTTAATGGCCGTTACATCATCCTAATGATGGGACTGTTTTCTGTATACACTGGGCTCATTTATAATGACTGTTTCTCCAAATCTCTCAACATTTTCGGATCTGGTTGGAGTGTGAAGGCTATGTTCACAAATCAACACTGGACGTGAGTTGTTGTAGTGAATGTGTACTCTCAAAATCACAGCTTCTGTCTGGTTCCGTTATGTTACAGTCTGTTATGGTAACTCTGCTTGTGTTACTGAGCCACACAAATGGCTTGACATGTAATTTTTTTTGCAGAAACAAAACACTTCAAACAAATGCCTTGCTTATGTTAGATCCAAATGTCAGTGGGGTATTTAGTGGACCTTATCCTTTTGGCATTGACCCTGTAAGTTACTATATAAAACAGCACATTACAGGACAGTCAGGTCATCGGTATAATTTTGGAAATCATTTTTCTTGTCCAACAGATATGGAACTTGGCTGTAAACCGCCTTTCATTCCTCAACTCTTACAAGATGAAGATGTCGGTGATTATTGGGGTGATACACATGACATTTGGAGTGGTTTTAAGTGTCTTTAACCACTTGTGAGTTTGAGGGATAAATCAGTGAAAACATTTGTTCAAGATCAAAACAGTCACACTTGTGTTTATTCCAATTTTGCTCTTCCTCTTCAGGCACTTCAGACAGAAGTTTAATGTCTATCTGCTTTTCCTTCCCGAGCTGCTGTTCCTGCTCTGTATTTTTGGTTACCTGGTCTTCATGATCTTGTACAAGTGGATTGCATTTGGTGCACGTGACAGTAGCCAAGCTCCCAGCATTCTCATCCACTTCATTAACATGTTTGTCATGCAGGGGAAGGATATCATGCCGCTGTACCCAGGGCAGGTAAACAGAAAAGACAGCATCAGAATCACTCTCTCTGTTTTTAGCACTTTTATGAGTTGTTATGTGTTATCTTTACAGACCGGGTTACAAATTTTCCTAGTTATTGGTGCTCTGCTGTCAGTTCCTGTGCTGCTCTTGGGAAAACCCATTTACTTGTTTTGGCTGTATCGAGGAGGCAAAGGACTGCGCCGACGCCGAGTAAGTGCATTCTCACTGTTTTTGATAATGCTTTTATTGTGGGTTATTTAGACATTTTGTGTGGATTTAAAGATATAACAAAGCATGGTGTCATAAAATAAGGCGTCAAACTGGATACTACATACAGTACTTCTTACTACATAGCACTATTAATGATCTGAAATGCTTTTGTTTAACTAAAGGGATATGAAAGGGTGAGACGTGTGAGTGAGGACGACTCCACAGCACCCCCCTATGATGAAGAGGATGAAGAGGAAGGAGTAGAAGAAATAATCAGCAGACAACCCCTCCCCAAACAGGTCAGAAATCAGAGATCACTATTTATGTTCTTCAGCTATTTCGATTTGATGTCATGTAGTTTAGCAGTTTTGTTGTTTTGTATTGAGTATCTAGCATATACAGTTGTGTTTATAAGTTTACATACCCTGGCAGAGTTTGTGATTTTATTGTTCATTTTTTTTCAGAGAATATGAATGATAACACAAAAGCTTTTCTTTCACTCGTAGGAAGTTGGGTGAAGCCATTTATTGCCAAACAATTGTGTTTACTATTTTAAACTTTTGGCCTGATAACATGCACAAGTTGAGACAAACAGGTTTGAATGGCTACTAAAGGTAACATCCTCACCTTTGCTTGTAATCAGTGTGTGTGTATAAAAGGTCAGTGAGTTTCTGGGCTCCTGACAGACCCTTGCATCTCTCATCCAGTGTTGCACTGACATTTCTGTTTCTGAGTCATGGGGAAAGCAAAAGGATTATGAAAGGTTCTGCGGGAAAAGGTAATTGAAGTGAATAAAACAGGAAAAGGATATAAAACAATATTCTAGGAATTGAGAATGCCATTCAGCAGTCTTCAAACTCTATTTAAGAAGTGGAAAATTAGGAATTTTGTTGAAACCAAACCACAGTCAGGTAGACCAACAAATATTTCAGCCACAACTGCCAGAAAAAAATGTTCAGGATGCAAAGAAAAATCCACAAATAACTTCAGATGAAACACAGGACTTTCTGAAAGAAAGTGGTGTGGCTGTTTCAAGATGCACAATAAAGAGGCACTTGAAGAAAAATGGGCTGCATGGTTGAGTCGCCAGAAGAAAGCCATTCCTACGCAAATGCCATAAACCATCTCGTTTACAACAGGCCAAACATCACAGAGACAAGCCTCAAAACTTCTGGAACAAGGTCATTTGGAGTGATAAGACCAAAATTTTACTTTATGTCCACAACCATAAACGTTACATTTGGAGAAGAGTCAACAAGGCCTATGATGAAAGATACACCATCCCTACTGTAAAACATGGAGCTGATGTTTTTGGGATGTGTGAGCTACAAAGGCACAGGAAAAGATGAATGCAGCATGTTGTCAAAAAATACTGGAGGAAAATTTGCACTCATCAGCCTGGGAGCTGCCCATGGGACGTACTTGGACGTTCCAATATGACAACAATCCAAAGCACAAGGCCAAGTCGACCTGTCATTGGCTACAGCATAAAGTGAAGGTTCTGGACTGGCCTCAGTCTCCTGACCTCAGTGTCACTGAGCCACTCTGGGGAGATCTCAAACGTGCAGTTCATGTGAGACAGCCCAAGAATTTACAGGAACCGGAAGCTTTTTGCCAAAAAAGAATGGACAGCTTTACCATCTGAGAAAATAAAAAAGCCTCATCCACAACTACCACAAAAGACTTCAAGCTGTAATTTATGTTAAAGGTGGCAATACACGATATTAAGAACTAAAGTAAACTTTTAATCAGTGTCTTTTGTGTAGTTTTTGTTGTCATTATGATTTAAAAAGAGTAAACCCAATTATCTGACAATAAATGGCTTTACCCAAAGCCTAACTAGGAGTAAAAGAAAAGTTTTTGTGTTATCGTTAAAATTTTCTGAAAAAGAGCCAAAACAAATCTGTAAACTTATGAGCACAACTGTATACAATGTTAATATAGTTTAAGCAGAAGGCAATAAACCTGTCTGAGCTGGGAACCAATAAGAGTAAGATTAACATTATAATGTAGGAATAGGAGCCCAATACAAAATGCAGAAAAAATGCCCCAATCTTATCATGCCAATAAATGAAGACTGAGTTACGTCAGTGTAAAAGCCTGTTACCCATTCCTGAGACAGATCTCATAATGTATTAAAGAATTTTGCATTTTTAATATTAAAAACTTGAATGTAAAGACATTTGTGCTTTTGGTAACCATTGTTTTGTGTGCACTGTTTTCCAGTTTGACTTGGCAGACGCCCTCCTTTACCAGGCCATTCACACTATTGAATACTGCCTGGGATGCGTCTCTAACACTGCGTCTTACCTGCGACTCTGGGCTCTCAGTTTGGCTCATGCACGTGAGTAATATTACCCTCAGTCGTGTGTCCAGATGTTGAGTCACCTTGCTTCAGAAACACTGATTTACACTGATTTCAGAGCTGTCTGAAGTGTTGTGGGACATGGTGATGCGGCTGGGGTTTAACATCACCACTCGAGTGGGCGTGGTCTTTTTAGTCCCTGTCTTTGGGCTCTTTGCAGCGCTCACAGTGTCCATCCTTCTCGTCATGGAAGGCTTGTCTGCGTTTTTACACGCTCTCCGCCTTCACTGGTGAGTCTGAATTTAACTATTACATCATATATTTCATCCAAGAAAATACTATTTACTAAACAAACAGACGTGAAGGGCATTGTCACCATTACTTATTTTTATTGATACCATTTCAGGGTGGAGTTTCAGAACAAATTTTATCATGGGACTGGTGTCAAGTTTGTGCCGTTCGACTTCTCTCTGCTGCCCTCTGTGTTCGAGCAAGATGGTTTGCTTTAGAAGTGTGGACTATGAAGGTGTGAAGGCGGACTTTATGAGCATAATGCTGCAAGTTAGAGCAATTCACACTGTGATCATGCCAACCAACCTTCAAGAAAATGGGTTAACAATTTCTCTTGTAGCAACATATTTCACCATAACAATTTTTAAAATGTTATTGGCTGTGCTGACTGCCTTACTACTGTTCCCAGCAAACCTCTGACTATACAGAGGTTCAAATTTAAGAGTTCTGTTAATGATTTTATTTTGTAAGTAAATTACTGCTCAATGCTTATCACAAAGTTGAGTATTTGAAGTATGAATTTAAAGTATTTGATTTTCATTGTTCTGTGAGAGGTTTTCTGAACTCAACAACATGCTATTTAAATTAACACTGCAACAATATTATTAAGACCATATCATATAGTAAAATGTTGTGCCATAGAGATTCCTTTGTGGTGATTTTACAAGGTTGCCTTTGGATCTCGGCAGTTTTGTAAAAGAAAAGGCTTAATGTGGTGAAAGGAACACTAAAGGTGTATATCTTAAATCTCTGTCAAAAGATAAAGATTAATAACTATTTTGAGAGGGATATTGTCACAAAAGCACTTTGCAGAAATGATTGTACAACTAAAACGTTTTCACATGACTGTGATGATGCCAAATGAAAATAATTTTGAACTCTTGCTGTTTGCTTATTTACTTCTTAATGCATTTATACAACTGCCCTTGTAATCAAATGTTGAATACGCCTGTCAAACGTCCAAGAAGCCTTTGGTCTTTCTTTGATTATACTGCTTCTTGCATTTGTTAATGCTAATTATTCATGTCATTTATTTAAAAATATTGTCTGTACAAGAGTATAATCTTTTACCAATTCTGATGTGTTGAATAAAGGTTTCAATCAGTGCAATAAACTGTGTTTAGTGCAGTTTTATTACACCCTCTAAATTGAATTTGTAGTTTATCTTAAGCAATATTAGTAATTCCTACTACCTATAATTATTACTGCATATTACATGTTTTCTATTGTTCTACTATATGTGGGCCATTTTTAAAGTGTAAAGAAGCAGCAGTGCCCTCTAGTGTCCAGTGATTTACCGTATCTCTCCCCAATTATGTAACGTAGGCCTACATCCAGTTACAGCCATTGTGTTGACCCCACATTTTGACCTTCACAATAAGAAATGTGGCCGATTGCAGTTTGTAGATGCATTTCATGGTTTGTAGAAACGAAGAGCTATAGCTTATTGATTATTAACATCCCTGTAACTATGGATTTTTTTTAATCTTTCATTTTATAAATTTGTAATTTAATAACTATGTCGCATCCTTTTGTATAATAACTGTTTTCTTTCTGTCTTTCCTCTTTAGTTAAATGTATGTAAATCCATTCAGCACAGTCCTGAGTATTTAAATTGTGCCGACGCGCTACAATCCCGTAAATACGTCACCGTGAGCTCCTCTCTCACAGGCTCCAAAACAGTTCATGTAGCTACTTTTATTGTGTCACCCGAGTACATCGCGTTACATTTTTATGAACTCTCTTTGTTTTTCAGGGTCCAGGTGTCATTCCTCCACAGCAGCGGAGGCTAGCGGCCGTAGCTTGAGCGGAGGAGGGCGGGACAGCGCAGTGCAGCTGGCGCTCTCTCAGCGGCTACAGCTAACGGCACAGCTGTTGCCCGCAACTCCACCAAACTGCGCCCACATCATCCCAACCAGAGCAACGGCCCGCGAGGATAAATGAGCGAGCTGGTCAAAAGTTTGCCCTCTCCGACTCTGCCGGGCATCCACCTGCCATGTTCGGACACCTGCAAAGGCTGGCTGTTCAAATGGACCAACTACTTGAAGGGTTATCAGCGGCGGTGGTTCGTCCTCAGCAACGGCCTGCTGTCCTATTACAGGTGACCACGCGACCACGTTACACAGAATATATAAAAGTTAGTAAAGACAGGCAATTTGCATTCATCATATTTAAACTGAAGCACTGAGGCCAATGTAATATATATATATATTTAGTGTTGTGGCTTTTGGGATCTTTAGTTGCCCGTTTTGCTGTTTTGGTCTTGCTTTTGTGTTGAAACAGTAAAATGGCTAAATATAATATTTACTTCTAGTGATACACGCTATGTCTCAAATTGTGCCTAGCACTTAAAAAAACTATAGACTAATTTCAAAATATTACACAATATAAGCTAAACAGTACTTTATATAACAGGACACATTTAAAATGAAGCAAGCATACTTTGTCCCACGCTTAAAGTAAGCCCTCTTCTTCTTTCCTGCAGGACTCAGGCAGAAATGGCACACACCTGTCGTGGGACTATTCCCTTGGCAACAGCGCACATTGATGTGGGAGACACCTGCCACTTTGTTTTAACCAGTGGAGGCAGGAACTACCACCTTAAGGCTACCTCTGAGGGAGAGTGCCAGCGATGGGTGTCTGCCCTGCAGCAGGCCAAGGCTAATGCCACTCTCATGATGCACCATTCAGGTAAGGCAAGCAAGTTAGCCTCACTATGACCTATTTAAATACAAACAGCGGCCCTTTTTTAACACAATTAACACAAAGTATTTTGGAAATTGATAGAGTTACAGTACATGTGTTGACCTTCAAGATACACATTACTATATGTGCTAATGAGAACCCCCAAAATAACATTTTATTTTTGAGGCTGGCAACCCACTTTTAGCTGTAACCTCAATTCAGACTCATGCAGCCTAGCCCCACTTACCTGGATGCACAATGGTCTATTTTTAAACCCTAAAACCTTAAATGTTTTGCAACCAAATGCCACTAGGGGGCAGTCTTGTTTAAAATGTAGACAAGAAATGGACATTGGGTAATATGCACTAGAATTTTACAGTTTGTTCTTTTAATAATTGTAAATGACGTGTGATGTATAAAAGATTTATTGACAGAATTATAAGTGAGGTAGTGCAAAACATCAGTTGTGCTTTATAACATGAACCATTATTGTTAAAATAAAAAAGTGCACAGGGGAGTTTTTTTTTTTTTTTGTTCTTTACATCCGTGGTTAGCTCTACACATACTACCACAGAGGGAGAGAGACGCCTCCCCCTCTCCCTTGTCTCCTACAGCCCACCCTGTCTCCTTCAGTGACGACAGTGAGAAGTGAATGAAATGACCTTCGTGTAGACTCCTCCTCTGAGTGGGGCAGAAGGAGGGGTAAACAAAGACAGTGCAGGAGGGTGTGAGGATATTTATTGAATTTTCCACGTACATCCTCAGGACATTGGGGAGATATGAGGGCAGTCGTTGTGATGACGGTCACCTTGTGAGTATCGATTTCACAGATGCATGGATGTGGAAAGTCTTGTAATAGCTGCTTTTATTTACTCACAACTTACATATGAGATTGTTGTCGTTTATGTCTGTTTAATGACTTCAGTAAACGGCAATTTAATTAATTATCTTACTCCTTTTCTTTTCTTTTGTAATTATGCTGCTTCTGTAATGACTAATTGGCTTTTATCAGGGGTGACATTTATACATGCTAAATAGATATGTTTGTTAGCTTCTTTCAGTTTTTTTATTTCTTTCAGTAATTTGGATAGATTTTATTGTAGTGAGTTAACTCATCTTTATCCTGTATTAAAATGTTGCAGCTTCAAATTGGGCTTTTGTTTTACACAAGAAGCGTTATTATAAAGTAGAGTCTGGCTGTGACTAATTAATTGTTGTGAATTGTCTTCTGTGCTGTAATTTTATGAGTATGAACTCATAACGACTGCAAGTGCTGATGATGTAAAAAGCATGCTCCGCAGTTCATTTGACGTTTCAGTCTTTAAACTGATATTTGTGTTGTTATGGTTGTTTTAGACGGTTTGAGGCAGCACATTGACACAGCCACTGACATTATTAGTGTTTTTCCTGTTTGTTCAAAAACACATATTTCAAGCATCGCTAACGACCCCTTAAATGGAGTTTATCCTTGAACATGTGACTCTGTGTACGTGGAATGTGCAGGGAACATGCTTCATGAATTCTTCCACCACTTAGTACTGTGCATGCATTGATTTTGAAAGAGATTGTTGTCTTCCACTCTGTGTTTATATATTGGTTCACTCTGTGTCACTTGTGGGTGTTTTTTTATGATTCAATGATGAGTCACCGTTTTGTTTTGGACTCTCCTGTGTCTGGTGTGAAAAAAGAAAGCTCATCAAATCTGACTAGCACTATGTGTTTTATCAAAACTCTTAACCTTTTTTTTCATTTTTTATCTGGTTAAACAAAATATACATCTAGTCACATTATTTACCAATGCTGTCTGTACATTAAGTTAATTCTATTTCTCTCATGTGTAAATGGGGCATGAAGCTATTACAAAAGCCCCAAGGAGTTTTTACCCTCTATCTTTTAATGTGCCCCTCCTGGGACAATAATAATACAATAATCCTTTGCCTTGATTGTTTTTGATGCTTTTCATAGTAGTAGTGCCAAACAAACCAAATACGTGTGCCTTTCAGGAGAAAGAATAGTTTGACCAGGACATGCAGCTGCAAGTGGACATTAATAAGACATTAATAGTATAAAACCATATCGTTGTAGGTGACAGTTGTACAATAATTGTCCAAAAGAGAAAACTTATCCTGATATAAATTTAGCTCCTGTTGTTTTACACTGTTCTTTACAAAGAGGGTAGAGTACAACTAACCCCCTGACCATAGACTTGGCTGGTCTAGTATTACCATCACATTGTTTAGACTAGAGATAATAATACCAAGTAACAATAAGTTCACACCTATGATTAATGTTGTTGGCAGCAAAAATGTGATTATACAAGTTATTTGTAAGTATTGACCTCTAGATTATTTGATTTATTTTATTGTGACTTGTAATAAGTCTGATTGCTTTTCCACTAAAATCCTTGAGATTGATGGCTCAGCTCCTGCCAATATGGGGCTAAGGACGAGAAGGAGGGAGAGGGTAGTGCGTCATCTTTTTTTCCCTTCCACTTCTAAAAATAGCTTTGCCTCCTGTTTGCACAGCCCCGCGTTTCCAAGGCAACGGTGTTCATTCACAGCTTTTCGATCTTGTAAAGTAAGGGGTGTGGGCAATGAGACTGTGAACCGTCATTATCTACTTCCTCTATCTTTCAGTAACAGACTATTGTTAATTTAGAAACAAGTTCATCAACCTCTGTCCTGTGTTTAGATGACTCGGGAGATGAAGGCCCTGTGCCGCAGGATGACCGTGCCCTAACCCAGGGGGTGCTCAAGACTCTGGCCAGTAAGCTGGATGACCTGAGCACCTGTAATGAGCTCATAGGAAAGCACGGTGCCGCCCTCCAGCGCTCTCTCAGTGAACTCGAGGACCTGCGTGGGTCTGCAGACAGCACAGATAAAGTGAAAGCTGTTAATGAGCGGGCCACCCTTTTCCGCATCACCTCCAATGCTATGATTAATGTAAGTTTGCTCAGCACACTGCCAGTTAATGCAAGTGTCAACAGTATACATTGGAAGTGATACTGTACACGCAAAGTGTGTTGTGTTCACACCTCAGGCTTGTCAAGACTTTCTGGATGTAGCAGAATCTCACAACCGGAGGTGGCAAAAGACCCTGCAGCATGAAAGAGAACAGCGCCACCATCTGGAGGAGACCATTGAACAGTTGGCCAAGCAGCACAACAGCTTAGAGAGAGCTTGGAGAGAGAACCCCACGACGTATTCAGGTGAGAACTGAAAACTGTATGAGTCTGAAGCAATCATCACCTTAGGGAAAATTCTCTTTTAGCCTTCCATTAAAACAGGTTAGCATCTTCATTGTTTATAGACTAACTGTAAAATAAAGAATATCAGGTAGAGACATGTTATTGTGTTTTACTTACATTCTTCTTTGGAAAGGCGTTGAGAGGTCTCATGACAGTGATGAGAATGATGAGGCAGAGTTTTTTGATGCCATGGAGGAATCCCCTGCATTTATAACTGTGGCTGCTACTGGCAGCATACAGCACAGGTGAGACATCTGTTCTTGAAAAGTAATTTAAAAGCTCTGAGCTCGGAGGAGACGCTTGTGCTCTAATTATGTTGTTCTTTTATAGACGCTCAGGGAGCAATCTGAGTATGATGAGCGGAGGAATGCCAAATGACTGGTCACACAATGAAAATGTAAGAATTACAGTGTAATGTGTCCATCAAATGTTTCGCAGATCATCGCTTTCTCTCTAAACATGTTTACATTTGTTTGTCCTTGTCAATCCAGGACTCCTCCATCACCAATCACAGAAGAACAAGAAGAAGTCGCATCCCGGACAAACCAAATTACTCTCTGAACCTATGGTCCATCATGAAGAACTGCATTGGCAAAGACCTGTCCAAGATACCCATGCCTGTAATCAAAGAACTAGCACACCTTTTTGCAGTATTATTTGTGTTACATGGACTCAGAGTCTTGTTTTTTTATGGGATTGCAGGTAAATTTTAATGAACCACTGTCAATGCTGCAGCGTCTGACTGAAGATTTAGAGTACAGTGAGCTTCTGGACCGAGCAGCTCGCTGTGACTCCTCTCTAGAGCAGATGTGCCTGGTAGCTGCCTTTTCTGTGTCCTCTTACTCCACCACAGTGCACCGTACAGCCAAGCCCTTCAATCCTCTGCTAGGGGAGACGTACGAGCTCGACCGACTGGAGGAGTATGGTTACCGCTCCGTCTCGGAACAGGTGACAAGTATTTATTGTATACAGCTTTTTAGAATAGTACCATATCGTCAGTGGTTGTGATATTTGTTGGGTGGGCTAAGAAATACACTCACATTTGGGACATGAAGTTATAACAACACTATGTTTTATTAAACAAAACTTGAAAGTTAAATAAAACTCAACACGACTAAGGATTATGTCAAACAACTTTTTTCTCTTTCAAACAAACACTTAGGCTTTTAACTTTTAGAAATAACTACATGTTATTTTTATAGCTTCAACTAAATACAGCAATGTTTTATCACTCGCCTAAAGACTAAGGCAAAAATAATGTTCTTTAAATGAGAGACTAGAAACAGAAGATTGTAACAGATAATGCTAAATATGCTAAATCCTAAAAATGCTAAATGGAACAAATATCTCTAAAGCTAATGTATTTTTATAAAAATCTCAAAAAGTCACTTCTTCTCAGTGAACAGGTTGTTCACTGTTACTGTGTAGGTCTGAAGGTGTCAGTCAAATCCAAAATTCTGGGTTGAACACATCTAGCCCCAATAGCCGGAGATTCAAGGGCCTTCACACCTGTCAGTCCCAAATGAGGAAGATGATTGGTTCTTTGGTCACTGTGTGTGTGTCATCGTGTTTGGGCTGTTTAAAATAAGTCCCTTTTTTGTGCTTTTGTGGCAACTTAGACATATTGGTGCCATCAAAACTATAAAAACTACGTTCTAGAATCTTCCACAAAATATAATAACATTAAATATATACATTTTATATCTAGAAGATGTTTAACAATACATTGAAAAGCCTACACGACAGGAGGGGCCAAGCCCACAAAGACCATTGATACCAGCCCTGCCCATCGTATTTCTAGGACAATAATAAAGGTTTTCACTTTCAATACTGCTTACAGCTATGATTACTGTTTGTGCATAGGTCAGTCATCACCCACCAGCTGCTGCTCACCATGTGTCATCGCAGCGAGGGTGGTCTCTATGGCAACATATCACCATTGATAGCAAGTTTCGTGGAAAGTACATTTCTGTAATGCCTTTAGGTATGTAATCACTCAGAGTCATTAAAGTTATGAGCAACGCTCTATGATTTAGATTAAGACCAGCACTGATAACTAAGACATGTGCAATATCTAAATACAAGTCAGATATGTCTGTAATGTACAATTGATGAACTACATTTAAGGCTTTTATTCTTCATAGGGAATATTCACCTACATTTCCATGCAAGTGGCAATCACTATGTGTGGAGTAAGGTGACCTCAACAGTGCACAACATCATTGTAGGGAAGCTTTGGATTGATCAGGTATGTACAAGGTTTGTGATACACTATCTGAACAATAGGTACAATTATACTTTTTAAAATACTTTGTTATCAATATATTGTATAAAAAATATTGTATAAGCAATGATATGTAATTTCTTCCTTTCCTGTCATGTTGTGTCAGTCTGGAGACATTGAAATAGTCAACACCACGACTAAGGACACCTGCCATCTTAAATTCTCCCCCTACAGCTACTTCTCGAGAGAAGTCCCGCGCAAAGTAAGTGTGCTGTTCCATGACCTTTTCAATGTGCGACTTTAATATAAACTCACAGCTGCTACCATTGCTGTCTTTAAATTTAATTTATTCATTATTGAATTTAAGTGCATATAAATTT